>CM055642.1:9132500-10332500 GCA_029378325.1 Elaeagnus macrophylla
CTTTTTTCAATTTTTACTATTATGATTTTTTTGTATTTAACTTTTTATTATAAATTTTTAGTAATATCTGTAGATTTGGTTTCAAATAAAAATATTCGTAAAAGACAATTTTTGTTATTATGATATATAATTATCATCTATTTTAAATAATCACCCCATGTAAATAGCTTTGTAAGAATTTAACGATATGTAATGTGTGTTGAATGAGCTTTAATTATATTAAACAAATTTTTTTTTATATATAAAAAATGTTCAATTATCTAAAAAAATGTCATTAACAATTCGAACTAATTTGATCAACTTAATTTCTTTTGATTTGTATTTATGCTCATATTTATTAGCTTAAATTAAATTTAATTATAGCTAAAATTTAGACCAATTCAAACTGAATTAATTCGTGCTAGCTTAAACTGCCATTAGTTTCACATAAATCATTATTATTATTTTTTGTTTTCATAATTTATTTCCTTTAGCATTTTCTTATATTTTCTAATTACGCGTAAATATATTTATTGTTTAATTGCATAACATCACTTTCTTTCATATCTGAATTTTTATTTTTAACTTTTTGAGAAAAAAAAATATATGTTTATTTTTTTTACAACGTAAATAAATATATATCTTTTTAAGAAAATAAATATATTTTTTATTAAAAATAATTAAAATAAAATTAATTAAATAATTAAATTATTTATACAATGAGTATATTTATTGCCTTCGTCCTCTTAATTAATTAATTTATTTATGTTGTATTCCTACGAAACTCAACCCCGTTCGATCTCTTTTTATCCTTCTAATATTCTACTCGTGTGACTACCATTTCACCCACACTTATTATGTGTTAAAATAGCCCATCGACATAGTAGTTTGGTGGTAAGTATAATGTTTATATTCCTGTAGTACATAATAGTTAATGACTTTGTATCTCAAAATATATTGTACCTATTAGACAAATTATTTTATATCAATGAAAATAATATTATGAAAGAATTTATAAAAAATATAAGAATCTCTATTCATTGAATTAATTTTTAAAAATTAGAGAACTCATGATTCTCATAAACTTTCACTTGGTATCAGAGTTTTAATTAATCTAGACCAAAAAATTTAAGCCTCATCTCAAAAAAAAAAAAAAAAATGTACGGACTTTGCGAAAGAAAAAAAGACAAGTGACACAAATAAATAAATAGGTTAAAAATACAAAATGATGAATTTTGCAAGAAACAAAAACCCACACTTTGAGGAAAATGTTAGAAAAATTGTCTCACATTGATAAAAGATAATATTATGAAAGATTTTATAAAAAGTATGAGAATCTCTACTCATTAAGTTAATCTTTTGAAATTAGAATACTCGTAATTCTTATAAACTTTTAAAATATTGACTAAAAAACGTGTTTAAAATAAAACTTTAAAATAAGAGGGTGCATTATTTATTCAACTTACATGTTCAAAATTGTGAGCAAATGAACACGATTTCAAAATATGTTGTTCAAAAATGAGAAAAGCATGAGTTCGAAACTCAAAGCATGCATTTTGTAGTTGACCTTTTCATTGACCTTGAACGATTATATCCTTCTTTAAAGTTGGGTCTTACCTAATGTCAATGACCCGTGGTATGTAGGTGTAGTGTGCGGATATGTAACAATTGTCATATCTTTTATTCACTTTCCTATCTCAAGTGAGATATATTTTAAACCAAAAAAAAAAGAGAAGTGCATGAACTTGGGGGTTCAAAATTAGGAGTGCATGAGCAGGAATTCAAACTAGGGTATTTACAACTAAAAGCATTTAAAACCTTGAAGTATATAAACGCGTGTTCAAAACTAAAAATATATAATACATATGTTATAAATATGCATCAAAAGATAATATTAATTAAATGTTCAAAGCTGAAGGCCGCTTATTAACAATTTTGAACTTGTTTATATTTCAAATAAGTCACAAAAAGAAACATTTATAAAATGGAACCCACAAACCAAACATTCCTACAATAAGAATTAATGAATTTTGTAATGGGATAAGTTTGATTCAATATATTTAAAGAATAAACAAAAGAAAAATGCCCCACACAACAAGGTAATTAAGTCTTCTTCTTGAATTTGTAGAAGGAAAAAGAGAAAAAAAAAAAAAGTTTTCTCCTTGAATGGACCCGTTCAATTTCTCACCTTGCAGCTAGCCCTCTAGCGGCGCCTCCTCATCGGAAGAACAAAAAAAAAAAAAAAGGACAACAAATTGGACACTTTGTAAATGTTAGCTCCAAAGTATCTATCTCATAAAAAAGAGCTTGTATTAGAAGACAACATAATGCATGCAAAGGAAAACAAAGAGCAGACAAGATTTGTTGTTCTCTTTTTAGAAGTGGAGAGTTAAATCATTAACTAAAGCACCCCCCACATTTTGTTTTTGTGTAAAATGATAATGTACAATAAAATTAAAACTTATTAATTCTTTGGTGGTAGTGGAGGTGGCGGATGAGAGAGGAGGTTTAGAGTGAGACAGAGACAAAGAGATGATAGCTTATTTGGGACACGTAGTTAAGTTGTGATTGGACAATAAGCACCTAGCACAAATTGAAATTATTTAAATTTGAATTACGTGTTATTTTGTAATTATAATTGTGGCGATTCTCATGATTAGTGAAGAAAAGGCAGAGGTAGTTGGAAGCTAAAAACTATAATTAACTAGATTAGTTTTAGAGTTGAAAAAAAAAAAAAAAAGCGAAAAGAGTGCTTTGTGAATATAAAAAGTGATATTGTGGGATGGGTTATTGGGTTCTCTGTTTCATGAGGCTTTGTTGCTTTTGTCTTCCTTAATTGTAAATATTATCATTAGCTTAAACACACCCCAATTCAACGCGTGCTTCATCCCTTCCAAAGAAAAAAAAAAAAAAAAAAAATATATATATATATATATATATATATTAAGAAAACAGTATTATATTTCAATATCTTAATTATGTATTCGGTGTGCACATTTATTACATGTTATATGTTAGTTCGAATTTTCATTAAAATGAAATTAAACTAATAAAATCTGTTAGGAAAGTTAGCTAGACTTGATAAAGTTAAACAATTAAACTTACTCTACTCCAATTCATACCTTTGAGTATGAGCTACTTACAATAATGCTACGATGACTTTCTGATCATATTTTGAATCATTAAAATTTAACAAGAATAAATAAAATTTAAATTAAATAATTAAATCAATTATCATAATAAAATAGTTACATAATGTATTACTTCTCTCGTCACTTGAACTATGGCGGTGATTTATTGCGGTTTGGAAGAGTAGAATCTCGATCACCTTCTCTTAGTTAATTATAATATGTGAATAGTTAAAATAGTAGTTTCATTTCTACAATAGATATTATTTAATCATTTAATTTATAATATAATTTTAAGTCTATTTACTTATTAAAAAATGTGTTCTAAAGTTCTTTTATTTGTAAAAAAATATATCAGTACAGATAAAATTAATTTTTCATCCAATTTTTCGTTAAATCTAACATAATAGTATATATGTCACATGCATGTTTATATTTTTCGATAGATATATATTAAATTAAATAATTTTTAATTAAAAAATTACTCTAATTTTTTATAATTTCTTCCTATTAAACTTAAATAAAAAAATTCTATTTAAATTTTTTTTAATATTTTTTTTAAATTAAAAAAATTAATTTTTTACATATATATATATCGAAAAATATAAATATACATGTGACACATCTGTTATTTAGTTAAATTGGATGAAAAATTAATTTTGTCATTACTTGACACATTTTTTACAAATAGGTTGACTTAAAAATATATTTTTAAAAGCAAAGAAATTTAAAGACATTTTTTATAACCTAAGAGACTAAATACCACCTTTTATAAAAATAAAAGTACCTTTATGACACTTTTTCTTATAAAATAATATGCAAAATGAGAAAAACAAGTAATATTGAAGAACAAAATGAGAGGACCTCGAAAAGAGTTTTTTTTTGGAAAGTAATGCATTTTTTTTTTTTACAAATTAACTTTGTTTTTGTTTAGTTAGAGGTGTCAAAGAGGTCAAATCGTGTAGGAGTCAAAGAGGTCGTGCCGTACAGGGCCCGTTAAATTAGAGTGTCATATCAGTCTATGGTCCGTTAGTTAGCGTGCAGTGCCGGCCATTATCCCGTATACGGGCCGTGTCGTGTCTTCCTTCTTGGCATGCTTTGAAAAGCTAAAAGTAAGAGTCGAACTTTTAACCTCTAATTTGATAGATTGTTAGATATCTATTAGATTATTTCTAATTTTCATTAAATGTAAAAAAAAATATTTATTTATTGATATTTTTTTAAATTAACTTTTAAAATAATAAAATTTTACGTACCAGTCCGATCCAATCCATTACGGGCCGAAGGCCATGGATTGTATCGTGCTAAATATTTGGTGGGTTATTTGATATCTCTAGTTTTAGTAGTAGAAAAATATGGAAATTCTCTAGGCATGTACATATATAATACATCTCATGACACACTCTTTTTAAAAGCATTTTTTTTTCTACAATAAAAATATCATGTTTAAATTAAAAATGTAATTTATTAAAAATATCTTTTTTTTTTTTTTGAAATCTGAATCATGAGCTAGGTTCAAGATTATTAAAAATGATTTGTTGGAGGGAAGGGGGTGGACGAAAGCATAGATATTAAAAAGCATTGAAATAAAAATAAAAATTGCAAAAATAGTGGATTTGAGAAATAAAGTTAATGAAAAGTAAATTAATTAGGGCCAGTTTTTGTGAAATCAAACGCAAGAGATCACTATTATAGTAGTTGAATTTGGAGAAGTTATTAGTAATTTGATTAAATGTTATTTTTAAAATTAAAATTTTCTAATATGTATTGTCTGCCTTGAGTCGAAATTATTATGTTTTTAAGATAACACAAGATCAAACAGGCCCTAAATGTCCATTTCGATTGCTCTTATTTTCCCAAATTATTGTCACTCTTCGATTAGTTGATAGAATAAGATTATTTAATTATTGTGAGTGTGCTCTCTTTTTATTAATAATAAAGGGAGAAATTTTAAAACCTTTTTTTTAAAAAAAAAAAACTACTTAATTATTGTGTACAAAGAGTCCTAAATCGAATAGTTGAGTTAAAAAAAAAAAAAAAAAAAGCACAAACAGTCCTTATTTTCCACCCTTTCATTAAAAAAAGTTAGGTTTTGTTTGGTTTATTTATGATTAAAAAAAAATTCAAAAATAAATATATGATTTTTTTTTAAATATGAATGAAAAATTCTTTATATTTTTGAGGTTTTTTTTTTTAATCAGTTAAACCTTTTTTTTTTCTTTTTTCTTTTTTTGTTATTAAATTTAAAAATTAATTTAAGATATCACTCGGTATATTTTTGAATTAAACAAATTTAAAAAAATGAAAGACAACATGAGGTCATTATTTAAAAACATGTGTGTTTTTTAAGATATTATCCCAAATAAGTGTAAATATTTTTTCAAACGAGTCAATTTGTTTTTACAACCTAGTATTTGAGTCCACTTACTTTTATACAGTGTATTAATAATTACTTTTTTTTTTTTTTTTAGCATCTTGCTTTTAGATATATGATGCATTTGAAGTCACAAAACTTCTTAAAAATAAAACATCATGAATCATCTAATTTTTTTTTTTAAATGAATCACTTTATAATCCAAAAAAAAAAGCTATCATAACATATTTTTACTATTTTTATTTTAAGATAACATCATATGTATAAAAAAAAAAAAATACAAATGAGATGTCAAATTAAAATAAAATTAGTGAAAAAGATTACGTTATATTATTTTACTATTTTATTTTTTTTTAAAACAAAAAATGACTTATAATGCTATATTTAAAGATAAAATGATTAAAATGTATGTTCGAAAAAATTAAATAACTTTAAATATAACACTTAAAAATAAGTGGATTAAAGTACTTTTTTAAAAAATAAAAAATAAAAATAACGTCTAATACACTATGTATAAATAAATAGACTCAAAGTGCTCCTTTATAAAAATAAATTAACGAACGCTTTGTTTCTTCTATTACCAAGTACCCAAGCATAAATATTAAGGTGGTGATCTATGCTAATTGCTACATATGAATGTATGATATAAGACAGAAGTTTCCATTAGAAAAACACAGTTTGAATCATTGAACTAGAAGTTTAATCTGAAACTCAAAATCAGGTTAATGTTTTACCTAAATTTTGTGGGATATGAAGAAAGCTCACGCACTTAAAGCGCGTTTGGCATGCATTATCATTAAGCTATAAGAACTCATCTTTATATAATTAGCAGATGTAGAAGCGTGGCTACTGGCTAGTGGAGTTTCACTTTCATTTTCCGAATCGATATAAGTGTCTAAAAGGAGTATGGACCACACAGATGCAAATCATAGTTATAATAGTGCAAAATGAGAAAAAGTATCTTAGTGTCAATAAGATATCATTACTATAAAATTTGTAATTTAATCCATTAAAATTAATTAATCAATTTCCTAATCTCTTACCAAACGAACCCCCAAAACTTATTAATTATATAATTTATATCTTATGCCAGCACTAAATCTCATATATTGTTATACGCCACACACGTAGCCCACACAATCTAGGCTCTTCATAAATTAGGTAAACTACATCTTTCCACAGCCAGCATTTTTTATTTGTTTAGAAAGATCTAAAATAGGCACTTATCGTTAATGTTCAGTTAATCCATGATTAATTATAAGATTCCAAACTTCCATTAATATTATTTTCTTCTCAAAGCTACCGACTGTACGGTACGGCCAACTCCCAACTGTGTTTGATGTGCTAATTAAGTAACAACGTATACTTGTAAAAGTTTAAAAAAATATTTATCAATAAATAAAACAAACTTTTAACTGATTTATACCAATAACATTAATATTATCTCTAATTAATTGAATAACGAATTGGGGTTGGACAACAATTCATATTCTTAAACGTCTAACATATGGCCATATCGCGTGAGCCTGAGGTTATCCTAACGTGGAATTAGATTAAGTTATAATTTTACTTTTAAATATAAAAACCCTATTTAAGCACAATATATATATATATATATATATTAAAGAAATAAGAAAAAGGTAGAGACAAATTTCACATTCTATTATTAATTACCTTTTGTCTAGAATAATTCTTTGAGCGATCATCATCGCCAACAAAACATTCCCTAAGCGCACAATAGATCCATATATAAATAATCATCTTCATGTAAACATCTTTAGAACAAATTTGTACTACTTTCTTTTATAATAATCTCAATTGTACAAATTAAAACAACTACGAGATCTCTATCTTTTTTTTTTCTTTCCTTCAAGGAATGGGATATGAGCAGCCTATAATTATTAGAAGCTATGACAGAGAAACTGATAGAGCTCGAGTAGAAGATCTTGAAAAAAGATGTGAAGTAGGTCCAACTGAACGTGTTTTTCTCTTCACAGATACTTTGGGCGACCCCATTTGTAGAATCAAAAATAGTCCTCTGTACAACATGCTGGTAATACCATTACTAATATTTCTCATTTGTCTTTCTTTGTTTTACTGTTTATTCATATTTATATATTTGTCACTAAATATGTCTTCAGGTAGCTGAGTTGAGTAACGAGTTGGTCGGCGTAATTCAAGGCTCGATAAAGCTAGTAACAATACATAACAAGCCTCCTAACAACTTAGCCAGTGTGGGTTATATCTTAGGCTTAAGAGTAGCACCACTTCATAGAAGGAAAGGAATTGGGTCAAGCTTAGTTTGTGAATTAGAAGAATGGTTCATTGCCAATGATGTTGATTATGCTTATATGGCTACAGAGAAAGATAATGAAGCTTCTGTTAAGCTTTTTATTGACAAGTTTGGATTCAAAAAGTTCAGAACTCCAGCAATTCTAGTCAACCCAGTTCATAATAGAGCTTCTCATATCTCATCAAACGTTGAAATAGTAAAATTGAAGATAGAAGAAGCTGAATCTCTCTACAGAAAGTTCATGGGTTCCATTGAGTTTTTTCCTCGTGACATGGATCAAATATTGAGAAATAAGCTCTGTTTGGGAACTTGGGTTGCTTATCCAAGAGGAGAATTATGGGGAAAAGGTGTTAATCCAAGTAGCTGGGCTATGCTTAGTGTTTGGAATAGTGGGGAACTATTCAAGTTAAGGCTAGAAAAAGCTCCTTTATCTTGCTTAATATATACAAAAGGTTCAAGATTGATACATAGATTTTTCCCCTGTTTTAAATTATTGACTCCAATTCCTGATTTTTTTAATCCTTTTGGATTCTACTTTATCTATGGAGTGTACCATGAAGGACCATTATCTGGGAAGATGGTTCGAAGTCTTTGCCAATTTGTGCACAATTTGGCTACTGAGACTAAGGATTGCAAGGTTGTAGTCACTGAAGTTGGAGGTCAAGATTTGTTGAGGCATCACATACCACATTGGAAATTGCTTTCCTGTCCTGAAGATTTGTGGTGTATAAAATCTTTGAAAGATGAAGAAAATAACAATCTCATAGACTTGATAAATAATCCACCAACCAAGTCCCTTTTTGTTGACCCAAGAGAGGTATGATGTGATAACCACAAAAACTTAATGTACATATCCAATTTTAATTTCTTCTTATCTCTTTGTTTTATGGTTAATAGAATATATTACTACTTAAGTTTATTAGTTATTCTCTTGTAGCGCTTTTGTCTTATAAAAAAGTTACACCACGCTATGGCATAGTAGTGTAAAGCAAATTTTTTTTTCTAACTTCATTTGACGAACAAAATTTTAATTTGAATAATTATTAAAAAAATTAAAAAATAAAATTATAAAAGGTCGAAAAAATTGAAAAAAAAAAGTGTAAAAATACCACAAAAATTAATAATAAATTTATGCGTTTAAATTACAATAATTAGTAAATTCATACACTTATTTCTTAAAAGGATGGCAATATTGTCATTACTAAAATTATTACTATTATAATTATTTTTACTTTATTAATAAAAATATTTTGAATGTTTAATTAATAGAGATATAATAATAAATTTATATATTTTTTTGTGTTACAGTAAAAATAATAATTATAATAATATTAATATTCTATTTATTTTGTCAAAAATTATTTATTACAAATAATGTAACAGTTTTTATCAATTATATATGTTTGTTTAATACAAATATTTTCTCGAAAAACATATAACAATATTTATAAAATCAAATTTATTTTTAATATGATAGGTCATGAGTGTGAAGTAATGAATGATTGATAATTTCTCTTGTTGTTATCCAAGCTTTTTAGATGAATGCCAGATGTCTTTGTATCTGGAATGGACCTTTTTATTTTGTTCATTTCACTTGGATTACATGAAATCTCAAAAGATTTCCTTAACTAGGTGCCCACCTTCGGTGTCTTGTTTGCAACTGCCTTTTGCAATTCTTGATTTTGACTAATCATACAGGTCCGTGGTCATAGTTTGTCCCATTAATTTCTTTCGATGGATAAAAGATTTAGTGGTATATGGGATACATATTAAATAATTATTTATTATTTATTAAATAAAAAATTAATGAGGTAAAATTTTAATAGTGACAAAGATCACTTACATATACGGTAAATTTTTTTTTTTTTTTTTTCAAGATTTTAGGTTAACAATTAGTTGTATTTTATCTCCATTTGATATTATTACGATAGGGATAAATAAAATGGGTTTGATATCCTATAAATTTTTTACCTTTATAAACTATATATTTGAGTTACTCTTTTTTAAATAGTATATTTTAGGTCTTTTAATTTTTAAAAATGTATATTTAAATTCAAATTTTCAAAACAAAAATTAATTTTTTGTTTTTAGAATTTTAAAATTTTTTTTGCTAAATTTTTTTAAAAATAAAATAAAAAATTAAATTAAATTATAAGACATAAAAAATTAACTAAAAAATTGACCAAATTTTTTTAAAATAAATATATTTTTTTTGTAATTTTTTACGAGAAACTACTTTTTTAAACATAGTTTAGGAAAAAAAAAAATTAAATCAAAATTATCCTTTTAAAAAGTTATGTAAGAATTATGTATTAAAAAATTGATAATTTTTTAAAAAAAATTAAATTTAAGTATATTTTTTGAAAAACTTAAAACCTTAAAATATACTACTTGAAAGAAAATAAAAAATTAATAAAATATCAGACCCTAAATAAAACTAAGCTACATTGCAAAAGATTAGATAATTCTGCATTTTCATTTATCTAAAAAAAAAAAAAAACCATCACGTATATATTGTATTTATGCACTTTTATATTTCATTTCAAACGTTTTATTCTTTTTTGGTTGTTCAGAAAAGAAAACAAAAAAACTCTTTTGAAAGAAGGCAGTGTAACATAAGCAATTCTTTATGTATTTTAATCAGTATTTATATTGGAAGCCATGTAACGCTGATAATTCTCTGAAAGAGATTTAAGTAATTATTACTAATTTTTTTATCAATTTTAAATTTATAATTTTATACATATAATTTAATTATATTATCAATTGAATTATTTTACTTCAATAAATAATTGATTCTTAATTTATACTCTTTCTTGAAAAGTAAAAGAGAATTTATCGTAAAAAATATCATTTAAGAGTATTTAAAATTGTGTTTAAATTTAATATTAAAATATAAATTTTAAACTTCAAATTCATATGTTATTGTCAAACAAAATTACAATTTACACACATTACTTAATCATCTGAACTATCCAGACAAATAAGTTGATCGTTGACGACCAGCTTTTATCAACAATTACTACTCGTTTGTCAGCAAGTAAGTTGAAGTAAATTTGTTGTCGCGAAGGCTAAAAGGATTAGCTCGTACAATTTTAATATTTAAATTAATTTCATGATAATTTGTCATCATCAAAGAGTATCGACAATTTCTAACAAATGTAATTGTCACCAATTTATTTTGGGAAAACATTTATTTTTACAATTCAATTATTGCGGGAATTTTTAGCTCGTAATGGAGAGAATTATTATAGTCACGATTAAAAATATCTAAAAATTGAATTAAATTAAATTAAATAATTTTGTAAAACAAATAATTTAATTTTTATTTTTTCAAACTATTTTATAAATAATTTAGTCCAATTATAAAAATTTTTAAACCGAACAGGACCAAATCGGATCATTACTTATAATTACTTTTAAAATTATTTTTAATATATTATTATTATAAATAAAACCAAAAATATATATATTAATTATATATATATTCTTATAATAAAAGTATGCAACTTTAACTTCTTAACTTATTTTTAATATATTATTCATACAGTAATATATTATTGTATTTTGTTGTAGAATTTGCTAAAATATTTAACTCTATATTGTAATTGATTTTATGATTATTTTTATGATGTTATATGATTTATGTACGATGTAATATAATTTATATTTATAGTATATATTAATTAATTTATTTAAATTTAAAAAAATTATATTATTTTTAAGTTTTAAAAAGTTTGAAGAAAAAAATAAATATGAAAATTATTAAAAATTATTAATTAAATTAAATTAAATTATTTAATTTTAATAATTTTATTAATTAAACAATTTAATTAAAATAATATATAGACTACTTTAATTTGTCAGAAATTTGTAATATTGATGACAAAAATTTTGATAACAATCTTTTTATTAATTAATTTACAGATAACTAATAACAATTTATCAAAAATAAGTATATATTGTGAGCAACTACTATTTGTTAGGAAAAAATTTTGTGCAACGAACTATTTTGTTGTAGTATTATTACAAAAATAATTCTTATATTTTATATTTTTTTAACAATTTTATAAAAAATAAAGGTATAAAAATAAAGTCAATTTTTCTATTTTTATTTTTTGATTTTTTTAATTGAATTAAGTAAAAATTATTTTACCTTAAATAAATTATAATTAAAAGAATCAAAGAATTTTTTAATAAAAATAAAAAATAAATTAATAGAAACATAAAAATAATTCTTTGTTATTATATAGTCACTTTTTCATAATAATAAAACTACATTATTATAAAAAATAAATATAAATTTTAAATATTACTTTTTAAATAAATATTTCTATAAAAAAAATAAAAAATCTATAAATTCGCCCTCCAATACCACCAAAGTATATTTAGTGAACTTTGACTAGTTGATAAGACGGTAAACTAATATATAAAAGCATTTTCACAACTAGTTATAGCTAAATATTTTATATGACAAATGTACGATGATATTAGATAATGTCATGAATTGTGATTCACTTCTCAAATATTTAATATTATTAAATTAAAAATTTATGTGAATTTCTGTTATAAAGATGAATCAAATTATGCCATAATATTAGTATTTTTTTTAAAATCTAATATTAATATTATTAGAATTTTATGAATCATCATAATATTAATATTTTTTTAAATCTAATATTAATATTATTAGAATTTTATGATATATACTGTGCTTGTATGGTTCAATGGTGTTACTTTACTTACTTATATAATGTGACTTAAGTCGCTTTCCTCATAACGTAGAATACAGTAGTTAGATTGCTATAATATAAGGTCTAGCCCATAGACACCGTACATATGTGAAGACATCGATGTTGGATGTAAAAATATAGAGAAAACTAAAATTTATTATGTTTACATGAAAATTAACTATATAATACAACTAAGTATAATTTAAAAAATTTAAAAATTAATATTTTGTGATATTTTTATAATTTTCATTAAAAATTAAAAAATATATTTAAAAAAAAAAAAAAGATATTATGAAAGATAATTTGAAAACAAACATTTTATTATCAATACCTTCAATTTACAGAAAATTCAATAAAAATATCTAGACAAAACCATGGATTTTCAATATTATGTTATCTCCTATTTATAGCCGTACTTTTATTTTACTATTGCACAATTTTTAGTATTTTTTTATTTGTTAGTTTTTACATTTTTTTTTTCTCATATTTATCTATCTGATTTATTTTTCACATATTACAGAATAATTAATATTAGTATAGATGTTTATGTTCCTTACCCTTCTTCTTCCTCTTCTCAAAACAATATAATGGGATTCATTTCATGAAGATTATTACACACAGAAGACTCCTTGTCTTAGAGGGATGAGTGATACATCTCCAAATTATAAATAGTACATCAACTTGTACAATTGGTTCTAGCCAAACCATCAAGCTAAAAGCCGTTAACAATTTCAACCATAAGAAAATCTAACAATGTAATATGGAATGAATGATAAATATATTTTACGTACTATACAAAACTAGGTTCAGAGCATCTGCTTTACAGGTGCCTATTAATAAAATTATTAATTGCTTTTTATTACAATATTGTAATTGAAATATATAAAGCTAATTTTAAAAGTTACGATCTGCGCTAATTCATTAATCACATACACAGAAAAATTATAACTTTTGAATTTGGTTTTTCCAAAGTAATATTAAAATAGTGATTTATAAATATTTGATTTGGTTAAAAATTGTTTTAAAATAAAGATATATATGCTTCATATTAAATTGTTAATTTGTTATAAATGATTTTGGATAATACTATAGTAATTGTTTTAAGGGATAATATAATGATGCATCAAAAGCATTAAAATTTAATAATTTCTTATAAATTACTAAGCAACCAACAATAATCAGTACTCCGTAGAATGATAAAGTTTAATACATTCTCTTAGTTAATTATAATAAGGTGAAAGAGTCAAAAATAATCCTTTTCTTCTTTTTAAGTCTATTTACTTATTCAAAAAAGTGTTCTAAAGTTTCTTTATTTATAAAAGATAAAATTAATTTTTCATCTAATATATATATATATATAAAGAAAAATAATTTAATTTAAAATAAATATGATTTATATTTTTCACTTTTCACCATGGTTGTCAGGAAGTTTATTTATTTTTAATAATAATGTTTGTCAAAAAATTAATACAGGATATTTGTTCACTAGGTTCATATCATGCATTCAACATTTTTTAACTTATTTATTGTCTTTTCACTTTATCAAATCCTGTCATTATTTATTTCCAAATTATATTTTTTTAATAAAAAAATTCATAATTTCTCCTTTAAATTTGTATGTAATATTCAAAGAATCATAAAAATATATAATTGTTAAAAAAATAAAATAGCAATAAAAATTATTTCAAGATCTAATTATTCAATAAATGTCTCATTTTTTATAAGAAAAGCTTATTATATTATTGTAAAGAGTATTTTATTAAAGAAAACATGATACTTAATTTTTTTATTTCTATAAATTAGATATAATAATTATTTTTTAAATTGGTATAATTGAGTTATCTTATTATTATATGTTACTTAATATATACAACTTAATACATATAATACTATTAAAAAATTATTACCTATTTATCAATATGATGTTAGATTATGCAAGTTACCAACTACTTTCTTTTAGTCTTCTACTTTTTATTTCAAAAAAATTTAAAAAAAAAAAATATAAATATCAAATATAAATAAATATAAAATAAAATAAAATAAAATAAATATAAATACCAAACATAAATAAATAAAAGAAAATAAACTCTTTTATATGTTTTTAAAATAATTTTATTAAATAAATTTTTTTTAAATTAAATAAATATTATTTGATATGGATAACAACTCTCCTATGTTATATAAATAATAGATTTATAGAATGGAATGCAGTTAGTACGCTAGGAGCTACAGTCACCACGCATCTTTTTTTTCCATCAAAACCGAAAAATATTTTTATTAATAATAAATTTATACAAATTACATTGATTAAAAATTTAAGCTTATATCAATAAAAAAAAATACATTAAAAAATAATTTAAATCTAAGAGAATCACTAATCTCGACATAAACATACTAATTATCTTTTTTTTTTTTATCAAATCCAAAAATATTTTTATTAATAATAAATTTATACAGATTATATTGATTAAAAATACAAGCTTACATCGAGAAAAAAAAACATTAAAAGCAATAACTTAAATTGAAGAGAATTACTAATTCTTCACAAATACACATAAACACACTAGTTTAATAAGTAGATAATGTAAATTTATTGTGTATTTTATTAATGAAATCCACATGTACATTCAAGTATCAAAGAAGTTAGGGCAAAATGAGCACAAACTAAATGAAAAAAGACCTCCATAAGGTGGCGAACCGACAAGCACTAAAAGTTAACATTTTTTCGAATACTTTTTTAGCATTACAAGCTTTCAATATTGTTACTAATGAAATACAACAAAAAACTCATATCAGAAAACATAAAATACTAAATAAAAAAAAATTATAATAGATATAAGCCTAAACTCATCTATAATGGATTTCACCAAATACATCCTTCCTAAAGAAGGAACAAAAAAAAATCTACAAACTCACACTTCAGCCTAAGTCGAGCACAAAGCCATGACACAACAAAATAAACACAAAATAAATCTGATTAAAACAAAAAATGAAAAATACCACCTCATCGACGAATCATCCTGATGGCAGAGATCACTAGAGAAACCACCAGAGCAGTCACGAGAGGACAAAGCCCCACTACTAAAGTAAAACAACTACAAAATTTGCAGCAAAAGCCACTAGAAATTGCAACGGAAGGCACCAAGATAGCAAAAAATGACCCAGGCAACTAGCACAGTATGACGACAAAATCAAGACAGTGTGAACTGTGAAGGCTTATTAGACTTGGCAACATGGGTTTAACTAGACATTACCAGTTGACAATTCCAAACAATGGATGCAAACAACACCTGATGGCACTCACATAGAACAACAGCAATAGACAACGACGAAACCACTAGATAACGGCCTAGACCACCCACATGCAGCCAAAAAAGCAAAACCTTTACACATTGTAAACAAGGTGTACACGACTACAAATAGGGGTTGGCCAACGGCTTACAGCCCACCATTGACCAACGAGAAAAGCGCGTTTGAAATTAGAGTTTAATTAGAGAGAGGCAGAAGGATTTAGAGAGAAATACTAAGGTTTTAATTTGACGCTATACTACGTGTCCAAATTGTGTTATAACTTACTATTTCATGTTCCATTTATTATAAGCTTATAATTTAAAGTTGGGTAGTAGGACGATATGAAATGAGTTAAAAAAAATTAATAAGCTGTTATCTCATTTCAATTTACAATTCTATAAGATTAGAAATAAATGTCCAGCATGTTCTCCAGCGTAGCAGTTTTTTTGACCATTCTCACTTCAGAAAAATACACATTAATTACACGACTGAAAGAGAGACAGATTACTACACGACAGAAAGAGAGACAGATTACTCTTCAAACATTGACCAGAAAATATGGAAATACTGCTCAATGGAGGTTCTGTCTTTGTCAATAACGTACCCAAAACAAAAACCCTAGTTTCCTCTCAATCACAGTAGACTTGTAGTTTACTTCCATGGGTCACAAATCATAAGAACTAGCGTTCAAACTCACTACTGCTTTGAACCTATCTCCTGTAATATCAAATCTCAAGTCCGCTTCAAGCTTAAACATTATGGTATATATCAAATTGACATTATAGTTCGTATGAAACAAAGTCTTTGATAATTGGAAAAAGCTCAAAACTTTATATAGAATGATACTGGAGTCCGCTGAACAAAACTCTGCCATATAAAAAAAAGCTAAGCAAACAAGTAAGAACCAAATTGTGAAAATCTGAGATATCAATTGTATAAAGGACTACCCAAAATAGCACTATCATTCACCGCTAAACCCAGAACCCAAAACATCAATCAGAATTTCTGAATGTGTTTCCATTAACTACTCCAAATTGATTTCCCACTTCTACTTCTGTCGAATTGAAATTCCCATCTTTGCTATCAACCTTGAACTCACTAACCACAGGAGCTCTACAAATAGGGCAATTTGAGTGAGAACCCAACCACATATCAATACACTCGACATGAAAACTGTGACTACACTTGGGTAAATTTCTCCCAATCTCATTTTCTTCAAACCCACTTAAGCAGATCACACAATGAAGTCCATGTTTGAAATCCTCTGTTTTGTAAACAAACAGAGGAATTGAAGAAATGATAGAAGGGTCAAGACGTTTGGTAGGTAATGAGGTCGAAAGAGTAGTGATATCAAGAGAAAAAGTGGGGAATTGGTGGAATCTATTTGGGCCAAGAACTCTTGAAACTGTCATAGAGCTACTACGTCTTCTGTGATTGGCATGGGCTAAGAACCATTTGGCATAGACATGAAGAAGTAGAACGAAGACGATGACAAGAAGTAAAGAAATAATAGCAGCAAGCATCACATTTCCATTGTAAGAGAAAATGGTTTCCATTAGATGAGTTAATGGGTTTGAGGAGTGGCTCTGAATCTGATGATCATTGAAGATGTGGCGGGAACTTGACATTATTTTTGGTCGAGTTGGAGAAGTTCATGTGTATTAATGGGTTTGTTGGGAAAAGAAAAAAGGTCCAAATTTTACTTCTGTGGCAGAGAAGGTAAAGGGATATATTTACGAAAGAACGAATGAATGAACGAGGAGTTAATATATTGAATGAAAAGATTTCGTCTCAATTTGCTTATATTTGAGTGAAGATTTTGTGAAATTTTAGTATTTGTAAGCGGGAGAAAGTTTTACAAGAGTAGTTCATGAATGACACGAAAATCGTTCCATTCATTGTTTTCATGTAAGCGCTCATCTCACTTAACTACAAATAGTATTATATGGGTAAAAGTTCGGAATGATACCTTTATAATATCACAATTATATAAAGATACACGATTAATACCTTATTTTATACGGGGTATATTATTAGTCTTTTTTTTTTTTTTTTTTTGAGATCCACTAATTTAAGCTATTATGATGGAAATATTTATATCAATTTTTTTTTTTTTTTTGTACCTATCTTATTAATTATTTGCCAAAAAATAGTTACATGTATATTACTTTTTCCACCACTCACCCTCCCTTATATTTTTTTTTATCACTTTCTTTCCTCATGTCATTCAAATTTTATTGTTATTGCTAAAATTGGTTTTTTCTTCACCATTAGAGAAAACAAAGCATCATCAAATAAGCTATTAATTAACAGCGAATTCATCTAATATTTGTAAAGAAATTTCAAACAAAATAGAGCTCTCATTAAAATGATAAAAAAAAAAAAATCAAACAAAATAATAAAAAACATTTGCCTCCCAAGGTTACGACTATAGTCTAAGATATGGACTAAATTGCAAATTTTTCACAAAAATAAAAAAAATGTCCATGTTTATTCATTTTTCCGTAAAATGGAGCAAAAATTAATACCGATTTTAATAAATAAGAAAAAATTTAGCAAAATAAAAAGTAAATAACATGAGAGAATAAAATATTAAGGAAGAAAAGTGGTGAAAAAAATAACATATATATATTGACATTTATATATATATATATATATATATATATATATATATATATATATATATATATATATATATATATATATATATATTTTTTTTTTTAAAAAAAAAAAATTAATAGGGTACTTCTCGATATCCAAATCCTATATTATATTGACATTCAAGACGAGTATTTGTACCATTGACCCTACACTTGCGTGTAGTATGGCTTCAAGAACTCTTACCAGACCACAAAATTATATAATATAGTTATTGAATATTAATATGTAGAGATAACTTCTATGAAAAAAATATATCCAAGCGTCAAAACATAACTGATTCCTATTAGTAAAAGTTATACGTTCTTTTTCACATGATCCCACATTTTATTGAATTAGTTAATAATAATAATAATTTGTCACGTGCCCAAATGATAGAAATATAGAATACCAATTTAGATAGTGTGTATTAAGAGTATATTATAATGTAATAATTTAGTATATACATGAAGTCAAAGGAGGGACCCTTTGTCCAAGGAAGAAATGGGACTCATGCAGGAAGAGAAAGAGGCCTAATTGAGGGACTCGTGAAGGTGAAGGCAGCTTAAGTGGATTGGAGGCAGGATTTGTTGGATTATTGGATGCATGTGGAGAATAGCAGTAAATGTTTAATTGGGATATGCTCGGGATCCAAAGGACCTAGAGATCTGTCTAGTAAGAATGTTATTATCTAGGCTTATCTTTTGCACTCCTTTTTGTGTTTGTATATATTTTCTTCTTTTACTATTTTTATTTTAATAATAATGTTATATACTTGCTACGTATCTCATGTCTCAAGAAGTAGTTACAGAGAGTAACGGCGACCAGTTATCATGAGAGACTCTTCGTAAGTCATTTAAAGTTGAGGAGACTATTAAGAAAGGGGTGTTAATTTTTCAGTGCTGTTTTTCCTTTTGACTCCACAGTAAACTATACCTTCAAATAGTAGACGTCAAAGGCTTCTATGTTTTCTTGGTATATATGTTTTAGGCCAAATAATTCCTACTTTAAGAGTTTCATTAAATGAGAATATAAAAAAAAAAAATCCTACTTGAGAGTCAGCTCGTGAATTATGACCCACTGAAAGGTAAAACACCAAACCTTTTTTCAGATTTGAAGTTTCTATCGGATTTTCTAGGACTCGTAGACCAGGACCAACCCTAAACTGGGTCTCTTTCCCACGTAAGACAACCATCTATGGACTCCACAAAAAGTCGAGTGTTTTGGAACTGAAACGGCAACAACAGAGTAAAGAATATCCAATTTACCTGTGGATGGCTTCTTTGAGGAAACAGGAATTAAAATTATGGTAAAGCAAAAAATACTGCAAAAATTTCAAGGGATAGTGTATTACAGAGTCGTCATCGACCGTGCCCTCTACAGAAAAAATTGTGAATTGATTAAGAATAGACGAGTACAACACTTTACAAATTGAAAAGTAAATTTTCCAAGAAGGGTCATTCTAGATACTTACAATTGGATAAAGCTTATGCTGGTGCTATGTTTTGTGAACAGATAAACATCAGAAGATTAGAAAATACTTCCCATGCTTTGGAAGTTAAGAGAGGCTTACGCAACATTTCAGTCCATGAGTTTGTATCTTTTCTCCTGAACACCTGTTACTCCCATTTTAATCTCTATTATAGTATGAAGAGGAATCTGAAAAACAAAGTTCTCATGATCAGATCGTAGAATCATAGCTTATGCTAAAATGCATATTTTTTAACAACAAAATAAAAGATTTATGCTTCAAGTTGAAATAGGTCTAAACTGCCATTTATTGGTCATGCTATTTATCCAGTTAGTATGCATTTGTAATTGGTAAATCTATCGAAACAAAAACACAGTTTGGCATCTTTAAATTTTTTAAAGTTTCTAGTGACTTATCTGACTGAGATCCAAACCATGGGAAGTATAATTATACAATGAGAAATTTCATTTATCTCAAGTTGTGTAAACTGAGAACCAATGTGGCATAGTATGACTGGAGACGTAAGTGGGCCTAACAGTCTTATCCCAAAAAATTCTGCCACTTGAGATGGTATCTAAACTTGAGATATAAAGACGTTTTCTAGTACAGGCAATTATCTATAATTACTTCTTTTGCACACAAAAAAAAAAAATCATAATTACCTCGATGTGTGGAATTTCTTTCAGAGGCCTATCAGCAAAATAAGCATATAAAGCTCTCAAAACTGCCTGCAATGATAGAGCCAAAAAAAGACCCTTTCAGTAATTTTACTACATAATTAGAATTGAGGGAGCTAGGATGATCCCTCTACAGCCAAATGTACAACCTGGTGAGATATCACCACAACAGGTGCCCTTTGTCGTTCGAGTTCAATAATTACGGGCTCTAGCCTGCATTAGGGAATGGAAGTTAGTTCTATAACAGTTAAAATGTCACCACAAAAAGTTTTATTAATATGTCGAAACAAGCTCCAAACCTTTGAATGACATCCAAATAAGATTCACCACGAGGGTACCGATACCTCAGCTTGTCCTTCAAACGTGTCCTGATATTGAAAATAAAAGAAAAACTACTGGTCAAGAGATCCAGGAAATTCACCAATTTACAACGTTCTGGAACAAACAAAGTCATGCTCCTGTTACCACTATCAACTAATAAGAATGTTAATTTCATTATATGTTATTCAAGGAAACTCAAAACGGAAAAGAGTAGATGCAATTCCTTCCTAGAAAGAGTGTTGCAACATACACATATTCTTCTGGCATGTTCTTCTTTATCTCTTCATATGTCATTCCATCACAGACTCCAACGTATATCTCATCTAGTGCACGCCATTGTATCTACCAAACATTAAAAGAGTCAGAATACATAGATCAAGGAGTTGTATCCTCCTCAAAAGTGAAATGCTATCGCTTTGACTTTCTACTTTTACGTTTAAACCCCTAAAATATCATATCAAACCCATGGTAGAAATACCTTAAACGTGATAATAATAACAAAATCCGAGATCCCATTATAAACAAACAGATAAAGCTTGTGAAGTTTAGGGACTCAAGAAACAAATTTTGGTGTTCAATTAATATAAATCCTTCAAACAAGCTAGGAAAAAGGAATAGGAGGCTTAAAATATATGGTCTTTAGTCAGCATAAGTCACTTGATTTGAAATTAATTTTTTGTTGCTTATATAACAACCAAAAGTAAGCATTTATTTGATGCGGTTTTAATAGAATATCCATTCTTCATGGGGAAAAATGCAAAGGTACTCACATTATAAAGATAAACTAACATCCCTAGACTTTTCTGCTATTCTATTTTTCGTTTTTTTTCTTTTTGTTTAAAACTACTTTCAAGTGGTTGGTAAAAACTTTAAATTGTTTTCCTGCAGTCTACTTCCTAAACTTCACTGGAGTGCCAGAAACGAAGGTCTTTTTTGTAATGCAAGTACAAAAGCACAAGGGCTTTTCAGGTTTTGGCCTCTTGATAAGCAGGACTGTCGCTGCTGAATCATCCAAAAGTTGGAGCATGCATGTTGTTACTTCATTATCCAATGCCGGCATAAAGCAGGAGCTATGCAAAAATATTGAAGCTTAAGAGCAATTCCTACTACCTTGCATTAGAAAGCACCCGGAGGTGCTTGCAATATGTGGTTATAAAAGAACTGTCCCAAAACAATCTATACTTGATCATCTTTCAATTTGTCAACGCATTATCATCATCTAATCATGGCTGAACCGCATAATGTAAAGGATCAAGAACATAATTTAATAAATACCGACAAACCTTGGGGAATCCAGCAATAGGACTTGCAGTCAGAATTGTTCGCTGCAGTGTACTAGTCCAAATCTAATAAAGGGAAAATTCAAAAAGAACACTCAATAAGATATTTTAATCCCCTTTAAACTTATTTTTTCTATTTTTAAAGCAACAAGAAAAACGATTGATTCAATGCATAAAATTATGGAGGAAACTCGGGTACAGTTGCATGTGAATCAATAGAAATAAAAATTGGGAAAAGGAGCCCGAAGTTTAAAGAATATGACACAATAGCAAATTATTTGGCAGACAGCTTTTCATTTTTCCCCTATTAGATGAAAAGGTAAAAATAAAAAAAACTAAATATATACACTTGATAATTAATTATGAATATGGATGAAGCTTACAGAAGCAGCACGTTCTGATTTGAGTCGCTTTTCCACAAAGTTAGCAAGTTTCTTTGAATAAATTTCTCCAGCGTCACTATTAAAAATACGTGCAAATATTCTGGTAACTATGTGAGGAATGTAGCATTCATTTATTAAAATTCAAAAACATGTAGAAATTAGAATATCTCATTAAAAGAGACAAGAATATCAAAGGAATATGTCTTAAATTAAGTCCTGGTTGGGTTGTAGAAAGGAAAAATAATGAGAACGAAAACATTAATGGAATTGAATTGAATGGAAATAGTATTATCATTACTAACTTTGATTTGAAACATAGTCAACTTGGAGATGAAAATTTTGAAAGTGTACAACTAGCTACAAGTCACCACAATGATATAAACCCAACTATCGACCTCATGGATTAACATAAAGGAAATTGAACTTCTAGACACTCCTATAACAAAAGAACTAGACATCCATAAGATAGTTGTTGTTCCCTCCATCCAGACTACATGAAGTAAAGACACAACAGAATTTCCTACAGTAGTTAGTGGCTAATCCTCTTGGAGCTCCCAAAACTGCCAAAATCTATTGTAAGCAACTAGAAACTGTAATAGGCACCCCCACCCCCCTCAAACAAAAAAACAAAAACTACGTTTGTAGCAGGAAACAATCTGCCCCACAAACCATGAGTGATATCACAATAGAAGAAAATATGGCTTGAAGTCTCCCCCTTGTTTTCGAATAAAAACATGAGAAGATAACATAGAGGGATGGCATCCCTCCCTAGTTGAAGCAAATCCATAGCGACCAAGCAAAAAATTTGACCTTAGCAAAAACAAGGATTTCCAAATAAGAGACTTAGACGAAAGAAATTATATGAAGAACTATCTATCAAAAAAATGGAGATTTACAAGAAAAATATCTGGACGCAATAAGGATCTAAGTTCTCTTGCTTGAATCTGGATGGAAAAAGAAAACAAGATTTACTATTTCAATATTTGGGAAAAGTAAAAATCTAATCCTGAAACAACAACAACAACAACAAAAACTAATACTTTTAACGGATTCTGGTCCCCCAACCTAATTGCAACCGTAAATAATAGATGGTAATAGAAATGCTTATTACAAGCATACATACAAATTTTAAACAAAGCAGGTCCACAAGTTATATTGGAAATAACAGTTTAAGTTAAAAAGAATGACGAAAAAAATCCAATTAGATAATAAGAAGAGCAACAGATGATCGCCAATTTATAGGCTTCATCTGGTGTGTGATTAAATCAATAAGATTCTACCTAGAACATACCTCAAAGTAGAGTCCCCCCCAATTCTCCCTCGAACATTATCCATACTCTCTCCATGCCGGGTAAGCAATATTGGTCGGGGTGTGAGATGTGTATTAACCTGCAAGAGAGTAAATATTTATAAAAATAATATGAGGAACTAGAAGGAGGAAAGGCTAACCTTGCAACTTTAGAAAACATGGTCGAGGGCGAAGTATCAGAAAATAATTCATTCATCACATCATTAAGTTGTACTTCATAGTTATGAAAATTCTATTTGATGTATAAACGTATGCTTTTCTCAGCAAAAGTAAGAGTTCTATCTTTTACTTTTTGTTCAGCTAATGTCCATGTGTCAGCAACAGGGTGGAGCTTTGGGAGCAGAACCAAGTTTTTTAGCAGGAAGAAGCTATTACCAACTTATAACCAGGAAACCAAATCTGGAAATAGTTTTGTATTGCAATTCCTTTCATCGTGTACTATATGCTGATACATACAATATTCTTCTTAAATCTGTTACATTAGACTGAAACACTAATCTTTATAGCGTTCTTGTTCTGGTCGAACATTTAAATTAAAATCTGCCATTCAGATCTATGACTGAAGCAAATAATTGATTATGCTGGTATTTGTGTATTGCAGCAACGAAAATACCTAACATATAGAAGTTGGACTACATTAAGATTTCTTTCAATTATAAGGCAGAATGGTATTAAGAATACAAATAATGAGGTTTGGTTTTACATAATCCACAAGATAGATATATGCACGACCAAATAAGGCATTGTTAATCAAAGTTTACACCACCATGGATAGTACAGTTGGTCACAATGACAAAAGTGGTATGTTTGGTCTGACCAATCCTTTTCCCATTATTTTTTCACAAATTTGCAACTTAGAAAGAAACACAAGGAATAATTATATGATTTATAGCCTATGAAACAACCAGAGAATGCAGCTCATATGATAATATACCAGAAAAAAGACGATTCGTCCTGGAAGATAACCACTGATATTATTGACCTGAACCAAAGAAAAATCTTCAGAGCAATAATAAGGGAAAACGTCACAGACTAAAAGTTAAGAAAACACATTTACATATAAATGGGAACTTAAAATAAGAAATAACATATAACAACCAAGTAGGGTTCAGTTGAGTTCACAAACAGTCAATCCACAAGTATGCAAATATTCATAATCTAGACAAAGTCGAAAATATCCAAAAACCAATCATGTTAAAATGTTTACCAAAATAATATATACATTCAAAACAATATTTCAAATCCTACCGGTAACAATAAGTCGACTATGCATACATCATATATGTGCCAGTAACAAATCAAAAGGGGAGCAATAACAACAGAACTCACTTGTATTTGCCCACCATGTCCACTGACCGTATCAATCATTTTGATGTAAGATCCTTCTTCAACTGGCTCATAAACCTAGTGGATACAATACAAGGAATAAATTGCATATCTTAAATTATATAACAGTAAAAGACAGTTTAGGAAAGTACTTTTTCATAGTTGTCTAATCTATTTTTGAAGTCTTGATACCCTGCCTCAAAATCTGGTCTGCAGAAGGACACTAAATAAGTTTGTGTGTCAATGTTTATAAAAGTAAAGAAATAGGTTCAAAAGGCAACCATACTCTTCTGCATAATCAGGGCTTTGTTGAATTTTCATACGTATATTCCTCTCTATGATTTGTGCATCATTGCATAATGTTTCCAGAAATATAATCTGCAATGGACAACGAATTTGTATGCAGAAATATATGAATAAAACAGATCAAAAATAACAAAGCTAATATGCACTCATAAGTATAAGTTATTACTGGTACCAACACATTACCTTGCATTTTCCTTCAGCCATTTTCATTAACATATTCCTTCTGTTTCTGGTACTGTTTGTGGCATCAAATATTCCTACCTGTAGCCAATTCAAAGTAATGAAAACAAAAGGCATAGAGGGGAAGAGTTAAAGCAATTACATAACCGAACAAGCAAAGAACTTGCCTGACCACCTTCTTGCATCCATGAAACCATGTCATCAAATGCAAGAGCTGCTACCTAGTAGCACGTGATACATTAAAACTATGTACAAGGAAAAAAGGTTAAAACAAGATTAACAATAACAGTCATTCAAGAAACAATAAATCTAAAAGAAAAAAATTATTTTGAAGATCTATCCAATCTTGGTGGGATGTCATGTGCAATCAAATAATATGCAACTAAAATACGTAAAAAAAAATGAGTATGGTCATGGAAGTTGACACTCCAAATAACGTGGAAAAAAAAAAAAAAACAGAAGAAGCAATGTAGCCCTGTCCAACATAGGATACATGCCCAAATCAGATACTTCAAACAAATCCTAAATGTCTCCATGTAGTACCATAGGTTATGCCCAACAAAACTGCAAAAGGAAACATATTGACTGACGTTGGTTTAGATTTAGAGATATTTAAGAATGCTTCTACCTTGTCAAACATCCTCTTCACTATTTGGTTTCATTTTTGGTC
Organism: Elaeagnus macrophylla; assembly: GCA_029378325.1. Taxonomy (NCBI): domain Eukaryota; kingdom Viridiplantae; phylum Streptophyta; class Magnoliopsida; order Rosales; family Elaeagnaceae; genus Elaeagnus; species Elaeagnus macrophylla. Next base: position 9,158,859 of record CM055642.1, read on the forward strand.
CTCTTCCAAATACTAAACATAGTTTTTAATTTTTTTAATTCTTGAATCTTTTAATAAATATGTGTTTGTTAAGTTTGTTCCAAATGTAAATGCCCATCCCAAATGATGGGCAAAAATAAAAAAAATAAAAAATGTGCACATGTACATATGAAACAGATGTGAAGTATTCTGGAGGAACAAGAAATCTGAAACAATTAACATATGTACAACTGGAAGACATTAGTTGAATTAGGGTTAATCAAAAGTTAATCATAAATCATGTTAACTCTAAGAACCAACATAGACATCCCGTTAGAGAAGAAATGTAAAAATTTCTGGAGTAAAACAAAAGACAAAAAGCGTTAGATATAGGAAAGGAGAACGAGAATTCAAGATAGGGAAAAAAACTCTTGAATAATATCATCAATAGTCAAAAGGTGACCAATGAAATGATAAAAACATTATTGGTAATAAAATGATAAAAGATTATTTATACACCCTAAAATTGTAATACCAATCAAACAAGGAATTCTAAACATAACAGAAATACCAAATAAAATCATTAAATAATTTAATCTAACGATGTTTTTAACTCCTACACTAGGCGTACAAAGCTGTGTGTCCTGTAAGATTTGCATTAATTCCACACTTTAGTTAGCTTAAAAAAGAGTAAGATGCGATACAATCATTAGTTCTACAACCCACCATTTTCTCATAAGGCAATTTGCTTCTAATGGAAGAATTTCTATGACGTCAAAAACACTAATTATAGGGTGATAGTAAAAGGCAGAATTGTTAGACATTTACCTCATTACGTGCCTCAATACCTTCAGTGTTGTCAGCTCGGAAAAAATCAGCAGACTGCATCATAAATATGTCATATATTAAGAATCATCCATCCAAAAAACTAACAAAACCAACATAATCTTCCCACTAGTTTTAAATAAAGACTGAAAGGCTATCCCTGAAAAACAATAATCTCATGCCAAAAAATAAAAAACAAACTAAACTGTTCGAGAAGGATAAGATCATGGATCAAAATATTTATAACATCCTCGAAGGATATTGATATAGAAAATATAAGAAATATTCATCGATATTTTTAATAAAGTTTTTTAACTTTTATAAGTTCTATCTTCAATATTGATATGGTAGTATCTTATCTTCAATATTTCATTGATATTTATGCAAAATTAAAGAGTCAATATTTTTATAAATATCAATATTGTAATCCTCAGATAACATAAACCAACTTCAAAATGTTAGAGAACCAAGATATACCATGTTAATTTCCTTTCCAACAAAGCAGTGTCTACAATCTAGAGTAGCATGCTATGACTGATAGAAACTTGGGAAAAAAATCACAGGCATTATTTTTAATTTTCCATGAATAAAACTAGCATTCTTTGAAAGAATTATGACTTACAGAAACACGATTGTACATGAACCACCATATGTAGTAAATACTAAATATAATTAAATTGTTATGCCGGTATTAAGCCACTCCAATGTGGTAATTCATAATTATTTTAAATTCAGCAGTTCTTGAAATTAGTCAACATAATGAGAAAATAGACCAAGCAAATTTTCAACAAAATCCAACCAAAAAGAGAAAATCCTAGAGTACCTGATTAGCTCCATGCTTTAAGCGGCGGTACTGTTAAAACAAAAATAAACTGGTCATGTAACAAATAAAGATTTACTTGGTTGACAACACATTTTAAGAAGTGAAAAGAATTGTTAAAAGTGAAATGTCAGCAACCTTCCCAACATTGAAGTGTTTGGTCTCATGACCCAACCAACGTAAATATCTCGTCAGTTTGGCAGCTGTGAAAGTTTTTCCACGAGCTGGCAAGCCAACCTAAAGTTCAAGATGCATCAGAAATCAAATGATTGTCATGAATTGAGCTCAAATCATTTCAATTGAACGACATAATTGACTTCAAATCTCTAATGTTTTCCATTACAACAAGAACGAGGATAGAGGTGATTAAAATTTATCAGCAGCTATGACAAGTCATTTGGGCAAGATAATACCAGAACAATTGCCAAATGCCTATCCTCCTTTGGTCCAAGCATTTGGTCAGCAATGGCTGCTGCTGCAACAGCTCCAGCAGCAGCTGGCATTGAATTCTAAAATTGAGAGAAACATAATTTCATAAGACAAATCACCGAAATAAGTAAAAAAGTTCGCCTTTAAAAAAAAAATCATAAACAAGATGCACTTCTATCCAAACCTTGGTTTCTTTATCCAGCTTCAGGTCAACAGGGAAAGCACTAGAATTAGATGATTTAACTAGCCTAGGAGATCCAACACCTCTATCCACATAGAGCCCTCTCTGACTATCTTGCTTCTGAAAAGGTGAAGATGTTCCCACAGACTTCAATTCTATTATCCCTGAAGATGAATAAATCCTGGATGGGTCTGGCACAACAATCTCCATCTCCTATTTTGAAAATAAAATAATGCCTTAGATCTAGAACCATCATATAGACCAATGTATTAGCAGAAAAAGAAATGTTTTCACATTTATTTGTCAGTGAAATGTACGTGCGTGTAGATACATATGGACTGTACAATGTACAATCTGAGAGACCACAATCAACACAAACAGTTGATCTTATAAAAACCTCCTAGCACTGGCAAATTGAACAAATAAAAACTATAAAATGAAGGTTCAGAATTCAAAAATTGATCCACTTAGCTTACAGTACAGGAAAACATCAGGCAATCCACAATTAAGTTATACATGCAGAGTTCATCATGCACAAAATTGCAATACAAAAAATCAAATGAACCTTAATAGTCGTCGGTCGGTCCACAGAACCACCACCAGTATCATTAAGGGATTGTGGAACACAGCTGAAGCCATCTGTAGTTGAGAATACTCCAGAACGGGTCAATGATCTTGGAGTCTCGGTCATATTAGCGGCATAAACCATACCTGAATTGGCAGAAGTAGATGGCGCAGGAACAACATAATGTTCAAGGTCTAGCTCCAAAGTATCGGAATAGCTATTCTGCACTTTCAAAATGATGGGAAACAATATGTAGTAGTCAAGGTGCACTGCAATTATTTCAATAATGGCAAACCAAAACAATTATCCCTAAGTGTTTGTTACTACAATCATGAGGGCCATAACCTAAAATGGTAGCAAAAACAGGCAAGGTAATAGCCATAATTCAAACTTAGAATCTGAAAGTGAAGATCCTTCCATAAAATGTTTAAAATATATGAGGTGTATACCTCAGTACCCATCTGTGACACTGAATCTATGCTGATATCAGGAATTCCACGGACAGCAGATGGCCTAAGATTCTCCTGATAAGCCCTCCAGCTAGCTGCAAGATCAAATGGTGACACCCTGTCTGCTTTGATGAAAACCTGATACTGAAGAACCTCTTCTCCGAACAGACTAAACACAGCCAGCCTTGCATCCCCTTGTAAGGTACCCCCAATTAATTGACGGTTGGGACCCTCCTCAACTAAGCATGGCAAGTTACTGTACTTTGGTTTCAAAAGGAACTTGAAATCCAAAGTTTCTAAAGTCCAACACAAAATGAATATGTCAAAGTAGTCCAAGATTAAATGAAAAGTATGATCAAACTGACTCGTAATGACACATAAATCGAACTATAAAGAACAAATCAGTTTTTTTCTTCCTTCAAGTTTCACTTCTAATGATTTATAACCCTGAACACCATTGCTCCTATAAATATATGCAAATCAAAATCACAGCCAGTGGAATGTAGAAAACCAGAAGTCAATAACTACCTAAGCATTTAACAGAAGAAAGCACTATTCACTAAGGATTCAACTTGTGTTTCTATTTAGGATTCCAACGATAAGTAAAATGAATTTAAGCTTGTAAGAATCATTAATAAACACTGAATGAAATACATTTTCCTCAGTTTGTGCTTTACAAGTAAAAATGAGACCAATTAAAAACAACTAATGTTATCAACCAAGTAGCAAGTGAAGCAAAATCAATATTTACCATGATTAGGAGGAACAACAAAGCTCAATTCCCACGTAGAAGCCGATTCACGTTCCAAAGAAAGCTAGTAAATGCCGCAGCAACAAATAAAACAATATTAAAAATTAAAATAAGCAAATGATGAAAACAATTAAAGAGCATAGGGATTGAGTAAAATAATTACAGCTTTAGAATAATCCCAAGAACCAACGAGAGGGACAGAGCCATAGACATGAGGCACAAGGTCGCCTTTGAGCTTGAAATTCTCCATCTTAAGGGAGACATAGAGTTGACCACCAGCTAGGTCCAGGTTTTCCTCTCCTCGCGACTCGCTTCCATAAGAACTCCCTTCAGTATTCTTCGATACCCCCGTTCCCATTCTCTATTCTCGGAAATTATTATCTTCTATTGTCCACTAAAATGTTGAATGAATATTACAACTTTGGTTTCGATACATAGTCACTGGTTCGTGATATGTAGTATTTTGGATAGTTTTGGGGGATTGGATAGATGAAAATGAGAGTGAGAGATGGAGATTCGACGAAAATTTTGTGTGGGGAAGTTTGTGGACTGTTGCGATATTATTTTTTTAGTGCTCTGTTTGGGTTTGGGAAGAATGAGTTATGATCAGAATCAAGAGGACTTGCTTGCCGAGCATAATCGCTTGGCCCGCTGGGACCATGTTCTAGTTTGCTTAGCAGTTGGCTCACTCGCTTTGTGGATAGGAAGTAAAGAGGGATTTTTTATACGCAACACGTGTTGAACTCTTAGAATTTGTACCAACTGCTGAGACGGCGACGAATTTTACCAGCGTCGACGTTTTGAGTGAGAAATTATTGATTGATTGGATACTTCAAATTAGTAAAATATAATATTATATTATTATTATTAATTTTTTTAAAAAATTACGAGTAACCATAGAAATAAGAAGTAATATAATTAGTTTTTTTTTTGACCTTTTTCTGATTTGTGGATTGGATTTAATTTTCACTGGCATCTACATGTTAGTTAAATTAAGAATGTTCAATAATAAATTGATAGGATAATCACTTATTAATAAATAATCAAATTATATAAATTAATGTATATATTATAATAAAAATTATTATTTTTTATTTCAAAAAAATCTTATGGAAATATTACTTATTTGACAACAATATTTTTAATTTTTTAATTTTTTTAAAGCTCATTGCTTGTGATAGACACAATCATAGGCATGCTTTAAAAAGAGTTATGCATGTATAACAATAAAAATAATATTTTAATAATATTGAATGAATTTAATTAGATAAAATTTAATTAAAAAATAATATTTTATTTTTATGTTCATAAACTTTAAAAAATATTACAAATGTTATTTTTTTTCTTTGTAGTTTTCAAAAAAGTTTTATGCTCACTGTAGTTTTTTTGTCCACTCAATGTATAAGAGTTTTGATTTACCATTTTTTTTCTCAAATATTTTGTACTCTCATTTACAAGTTCTATTCTTCCCACCAAAAAAGAATTTACGAGCTATTTTGGTGTAAATTTTAATCACATTTACTCGTAATCGTAATAGAATTGATTCAATGTATTATTATGTTTGATTTGACTCTAATCTGTAATGTAATGTAAAAGAATTACGGTAGTAGCAGTAACAGTAGCAGTAATCTTCATTACGCATGCAGCCTTCTGTAATTCTTATTACGCCTTCGACACTCTATATTTTTCTCACAATTTGTATAATTATTTATGATTTTTTGACTCATTCTATCTCTTTTAGCAATAAAAAAAGTTTTTTTTAATTTTATTTCATTTATAATATTTAATTTAATATTATTTTTTATTTTTTATTACACTACTTAAACAAACATCGTAATAGTAATATTGTTTCCTTTACATTCAATTTTATTACAATTATCATTCTCGTCACTTTTATATTCTACGAACCAAACGTCACCTAAATACAATTATTGTTGTGTTTATTAATTTTTACTAAATCATTTTATTGAGGGTGTAACATCGTGGAGAATGTATACTATACTCACGTTTGTTGTTTCCTTCTTTTGCTACCAATAATTCCGCCTAAGTTTCTAAACATAGCATATTTCAATTCATTAATACGATTTGTAAATAAAGCTTACTCCCAAAGCCAATAAGACATTTTTTTTTCTTCTTCTAAATTTAACACAGATATCAATTGGAGGGTGATAATGTAAATTGATTATATATAATTTTAAGTTACGAGAATCTCATTCAATGAAGAGTATTAATCCTTTCAATCAAATGTTTCTTGATTTTGTTTACATATATGACTTAAGAGAATAAGTATAAAGAAAAATAATAATTTTTAGAAACTACTCATCTCGAGATAAAATGATCGAGTTTGAAAAATAATTTTTTTTTTTTTTTTAACATGGTACAAAAAATATCTAAAAATTATAACAAATAAATTTTAAATAGAAATGTAATATTTTGTACGTAATATAGAAATAACATTTTTAATATGTATATAATACATAAAAAAATATAGTGATCATAGCAAAAAAAATTATAGATGTCTTAATGCAATAAATATATGATGACAATATTTTGTACATAAAACATAAATAACTTTTTCATTATGTACATGTTACAGAAAAAATATGAAAATTATAACAAAGAAATTATAAATTGTACATGGTAGAAAAATAATATTTTTATTATGTACATGTTATATAAAAAATTTAAAAATCATAACAAATAAATTATAAATATCTTAATACAAAAAATTATGAACGCAATATTGTATACATGATACAAAGAAAATATTTATATTTTATACATGTTATAGAAAAATTAAAAAATCATAACAAATAAATTTTAAATATCTTAATGCAAGAAATATATGAGCGCATATATTTTATAAAAAATAAAATTATTGTAATTTAATTATATTAGGATCTAATTAAATATATCTTTAATTTATATTTTGTACATATTTAAAAATAATATTTTTATTTTGTATAAAATACAAGAAAAAATTAGATGTAATTATTAGAAATGAATGTAATTTTTTAATTATATGACAGTGAATTGAATATGTTAGTGTATATATATAGATATATTTTGAAATATTTTTATTTTTATTGTTTTAATGTGCTATTTTTATTATTTTATTCGTGAGAGTTTACGTGTGCGTCTCTCACTCGCTAGCCTAAAAAGCTTTACTAGGGCTTTCTTATAACCGGCGTGACGTCCTCTAGTCCCCTCAGAGTCACAACTCAGAACTCAAAAGGCTATTTCTTTTGACCTGCTGTACCAGCTATCTTCAGAGAAAAGAGAGACAAGCTAGGGTTTCTTTGTCGCCTAATCACCATGAGAGCGAAGGTTCGAACTAAACTCACACTGCAACCTCTCTGCTACACTGTCTGTCTCGTTATCTTCTAGGTTTGAAGTAGTTTATAAATGCTTAAATCTGTGAGTTCATGATAGCAACTAAATTAGATGTTTTGAGTTGGCAGTGGAAGAAGAAGCGTATGAGGAGGTTAAAGAGGAAGCGCCGAAAGATGAGACAGAGGTCTAAGTAGTCGTTATTACAGTAGCTGTAGTTGCTGAAGATTTCACCGTTTCGGGTCTTCTCCCCCCCCCCCCCCCCCTCTCGGCTTTCCTTAAGTTTATGGGAGGAACATTTTGGTACCATATCAGCTTTATAATTTCGCTTGGCTGTGTTTAAACTTTTTGATGTCTATCAAATATTCAATTCCTAATATTCTCGTGTGTTTATGGCCATTTGTTTATAAGTTTATTGCGACTTATTTGGATTGTAATTGGTTGTTTGTTTGCGTATTTGTATGGTTATCAAAGAAAAGGGATTGTACTCAAGGTTTTAAATGGCAAAAATTCGGCTTGAGGCGTTTTAGTCCAATTTAAAAACTTAGACGAGGCGTAAGCCTCAAACTTCAAGGCAAAGTTTTCAAAAAAAAATTACAGGTTAAAATATCATAGTAAATTCATAACAATTTAAAAATCAACAATTAAAAAAAATTATTATTAGTAGCTTAAAAAGTAAACAGTCTATTATTTGGAATGATATATATATATGAGAGAGAAAAGAAAAAAAAATAAAATAATGCCTTATTTATTTATAAATCTTATTAGAGAAAGAACAAGTACAAGAATTAGGGACAGACGGTTACCAATATTAAAACTATTTAACATGCAAAATATGATAAAAGAAAAGAGACTTAGGAAGTTTTTTAATTATAGAAATGGTTGTTTAACTAATTTTTTTAAATGGAGTTGGGATTTGAAAATTTTGATTGTGATTTATGTTATATTTTAATATTTTTCATGTTTATTAACTTGGAGAAGCCGAATTTATAAGTTTTTCTTTAAAATTAAAATTAGACCCAATTTTGAATTCTAAGTTTATCGCTCAGAGACATAAGCTTTAAAAAACATTAAAAATACTAACCTCGATACCTTTTTTTTTTTGAAAAAATAACCTTAAGGTTTAAAAGCATGATTGTACTGATTTTTAACCGTTAGTTTTGAAGTTATAATGGATTCTTAAGGTGATAGCTTCAGTTAAATCTGATGAAAGGTTTATGAGATAATTATGAGGCCTTTGATTAACAGATAGAAGCTTGGAACCAAAAAAAAGTTGTTTTATATTGAAAACTTGCAATACCAGATACGAAGACCACAAGTCCACAAATGGACTTTCATACTATCATGTCATTCAGGCAATTCCTTTTCCTCACTCTGAAACCTATACAAAGAAAACATTCTATAACTGCTTGAACAAGTTATATTATTGTATCTATAGTAGATAGTTAACTGTGACAAGAATGTACAAATTTTGTGTTAATATCAGTTTGTATAGGCTTGTTTGAGTAGGTACATAATATTTACATCTTCAGATACAAATGATCTTTTGACTGCGTTTCAGATCATCACTTTGTTAACTATTCAGCACAGTAAACATCTGTCACAATATTAAAGTGGTTGTCAACTGAATCCAAATACATACGATCTTATGGTTTGTATATATCCTTTTTCATGAAATTAGACATAATACATCATTCCAACCTCCAACAAAGAAGTATGAGTGACGTTCAGGACTACGATAGGCCCTCTGCAATTCTTGCTCAGAAAAGCGTACACAATGTCTATGGCAAATTTCTCGAAAATCGATGATGATTCCTTTGACTTGGCATAAGAATGCCCTAGAATGTAAGTTACACCAGATTCTTTTGCTTTAAGTATCTTTAGAGACTCTTCTTTGCAAAACAAATTTTCTAATTGACCAATGTCAGATTTCAACGTTTCTTCAGAACTACCTATAGACTGCAACATGTTCGTTTCTTGAAAATTTGAATTCCTAAGCTCTTTTGAGCATTCACTAGTTGATTTCAAATCATGAACTTCCTCGGTTTCAACAAATTGTACTAATCCACACACTAATCTGTTTTCAAAGTTATAGTTCTCATGTTGCATATCCTTGTAACCATATCTTATAACACACCTAAACATTCCATACTCCTTTGGGCCTACCCTACTAATACGCAGCCGATATTCTTCACTAACATGAGGAACGTGAATTGTTTTGACACACACAAAAACCAGCACTTGATGGAATGCAGGTAAGTTAGTCACAAAGTGTCCAAAAACGGCAGGAACGCCACTCACCAGATTTGTAAAAACAAGACCAATTCCTGGTACTCGAACCATACCGAGGCTAGGCCCCAAGGAAAAAATCCTGTCCATAGATACCTTGTTCTCCACATCAAACTGGTGTTTCTTAGTTGTTCCATAGTTCCATATGTACATTATACCCATAAAAATCAGAGACAACACAAGAGGAATCCACCCACCTTCTGGAACTTTGCTGATGGATGCTGAAATGTATAGCAGTTCAATTGATCCGAAAAACACCAAAAATAATATGGACACACTTAGCTTTGTCCTCCACACAATAATCATAACCAGAGCCATCAAGCAAGTCGTCACAAACATTACAGTAGTGACTGCCAGGCCTGCAAGCCCAGCAAAATTATCAAAAAGAGTAAAAACAAAATCATAAATGTTTTTTCGATATCTGACTATAGAAGTTTAAGAGTTGTACCATATGCATGACCTATCATGTTTGTGTCCCTTGACCCTATCGTAACAGCTAAACAAAAGCACATTAACATCCAATTGATCTCCGGAATGTATATCTGCCCATATATTCTACTTGAAGTATGAACCACCTTCACACGAGGAAAGCATTTCAATGCGAAGCACTGGCTTACTAAAGAAAAGGTAGCTGAAATCACTGCTTGACTTCCTACCACAGCTGCAAAAGTTGCCACAATGAACACCGGCCAGAACACAGCTTCTGCATAAAATGATTAATTGGCATCAATAAATATGAAGATGACAGAGAATTATATTAACGAATTTGGGTACTCTGTAAACAACTTACCTGGTATGGATTTGTAGAAGCTTCTTTGAACATCTTCATGGTTCTTGGAAAGAAATGCAGCCTCGCCCATGTATGCAAGTAGCAGACATGGGTATACAAGACAAGTGAAGGCTACCTGGGATATGAAATACGAGGTCATTGACAATATCGCTGGAATTGCAGAAAATTATAAATTAAGATAATATTGTATTTATGTCTAAATAATATTGCAGAATTACCTTAATTGAGAGAGGAGAAAAATGACCTAAATTAGCAAACATTGCCTCCACACCTGAGATAGCATTGAGGTCAAAAGTGTTTCCAGAAAAAAAATGGCTTAACCAGCAAGATTGCCTCCGGTCAACCACGTTATGCTTTTTAAGAAGGTACCTGTTACGGAGAGAACAACTCCACCTAATGATACCCATCCTTCAACACCCCTGGTTATGAGGAATTTCAACATGTAAATAGGAGAGAGCGCACGAAATATACATGGATTCCAATGAAATATGTTGTATATCCCAATTCCACTAATGCACACAAGCCATGCAGTGACAATTGGAGCAAACATGAAAGCAACTCTGTTTGTTCCATGATGCTGAAGGGAGAATAGCCCAACCAAAATGACACATGAGATTATAACAATATAATCTGAAACGGAAGGATCAAAATATAGTATTAATGTATGGTAAAATGTCGAATAAGTTACTTTTAGAACAACAATAAAGAGAAGGGAAAAATATAAGAAAATTGACTCACTTTCATGGAGATCTGTGATTTTTATCTTGACGCCTGAGACTGCTGAAAGAACTATAAATTGAAATAAATGTTAATCTCTATCTTTAAATTGTACAAGGTAATCAGAACCATGCCTTCGTAAGAAGGAATGAAAGCACAAACAGAAGGATAAAGGACTACTTATTTAACATAATGCTCAACGAATCTTCTTTTTTCATTTCTACTTTACAGATAATAAGAGGACAATATTCTTATACACAAAAATGTTTCTTTGCCAACAGCGTGCAAATTGAACAATTAAACAGCAATACACTGATAAATAGAAAGTGCACATTGCAACATTTTTTCCCTTTCATATATTATGTTGGGGAGGTACAGGTGACGTTCTCCTATTGGTCCACATCATCACTGATTGGTCAAAAAGGGTACAATCAGCATATAGTTAAAATGCACAGTCAGCGGATGGAGTTGAGTTTAAAGTAGAAAGTATATTCAGGAAATTCTCCCTTAAATATTAATTAAATAAATTAATATATAATGTTTATTATTTGATGTTTAATATGTGATATTAAAGGATATTGGAATATCTTCCCTGATTTGATTTACCTCATTTTCACTCCTATAAATACCCTCATAAATTCACTTATAAAGAACGCAATCTCTTATCCATGTATTTTCCGCTACAGAAAACAGACTTAAGTATCAGGGTAGTTTTGACACATTGGTGTCAATCCTTCTAATTGTTTTCCTGGTTGCATGTTAAAGTTTAGAGGAAATTGGTTTAGAGTAGAAATTGGCAACAACATATGATATAGTACATCACTTATTTAGTTTGTGGAATCAAAATTATAGTCTGTAAGCTGCCATTGTTAATGAAATTTTATCTTTTTTGGAAAGAAAAAAAATATTATAGGCAATAAGAATAATCATCTTGATGGGTCAGATAATTATGTCATGCTGCTAAAATCAAGTGGAATTAGTAAACACCAATGCTTGGAAGTGAAAGCACTCCGATGATTATGAAAGAAGGATCACTAAAAAGGCGTGGTGACTTTTACCTGATATTGCAGGAGTGAGTATTCCATCACCAATTGCCATACAGGTTCCTAGAAGAACGAAAATCAAGAGTCCATTTCTACATCTTGGATGTTTGTCAAGGAATAGCTTCAAAACTGAAATCTGCCATGTGTCTCTGGATTTTTCTGTCATATACGCAGACATTTCCTCATCTGTGTCTTCTTGATTGGGTAGGGTACTTAACCTTAAATGACGACAAAGAAGGGAATATAATGCAAAGGTACCACCTGCATGGGCACCTAATAGTCATAAGCCAAGCAATGTAAATTAAACAACCAATGAGAACTTTCAAGGAAAAAAAAATTAGCATAACAACCAAATGAGCCTTCTCATGAAAAAAGAAAAAAAGAAAAAGAAGCATACCTTCACCATTGTCATCAGCTGACATTACAATAAAAATGTATTTGAATAGAGCAATGAGAGTAAAAGTCCAGAAGATAAAGGAAAGCACCCCAAAAATCTCTTCATCATCCTCGTGAAGACTCAACTTACCGGAGAAAGTGGTCTTGTAAACATAAAGAGGGGAAGTACTGAGGTCTCCATAAACAACTCCAAGACTTTGATAAGCCAATGTGAGTACAGTTGCACAAGATGCCCTTTTCACGTTCTGATTCAAAACAGAAAAATTTCAAAGATACAAGATAAAAATTGATGAACTAAATTGTTCAGAAGAAGTTAAAATCAAGTTTATAAGTAATAAATGTAGATTTTACAGGAAAAAAAGGTAGAGTAAAAAGAAAACAAGCCCAATTCTTTTTTAACAGAATATACTCTGCTTCAGTCACTGTGTGCATTCATTTGTTAGCATAAAAATACTAAAGCACTCGCTCAGTCATTTGTAGCTTAGTGGCGTGTTATCCAATTGGATTGTGAGGTGTATGTTTCGAATCAATGCATGTAGTTATTTAAAAATATATACTGAAGTTTAGGCTGAACGAAAACTCAATACGAGCCCTATGTTCATAGCGACTGAATTCAAAACAAAAGCTTACATATATAGTACCAATTTGAGGCCAAAATTAAAAGTTGATTCTTCAAAGGGGGGAAATAAAGCCCTACCCATCCCTAACATCTCCAACACATTTTAAGCGAACAAATGTAATTCAAACAAAATGATATGAGGGGTGACTGTTTGATTCAAAGGGGAGTGACTGTTTGATTCAGAAGCCAAGAGAAGAAAGAATACCTTGTAAGATATTCCTTGTTCCGTGCATTCTTCAGAAGGGTTCATCGTTAACAGATACAGAGAGAGAGAAGGGGAGGTGTCAGAGATGAAGCTATTGGTTGAGGACTAAGTAGGAGGAGTTGAGAAAGAGAATATAAAGAGAGAGGAGGGGAGCTGGAGGGAAAGAGAATATAGTATGCAGGGTTGCAGCATTTATGCTGTGGCATATGGCACACAATATTATAATGTTATAACTGTTTTTTTTTTTTTTTTTTATAACTATTTTAAATATATGTGAGTTTGTATTAAAATATAGGGCATGAATTTTTCTTTTACGAAAAGAAAGTTACTTTAATTCTTTATATATATTTTGCATTATTTTCATAATTTCTTTTTAAAAAATAATATCATTATTCATTTTTTTTTATTATGTATGATTTTACAAATATTTGTTATGTATTTATAAAATTTTACAAAAATAACTTATTATTTATAACATTTTATCAGTTCAATTATAATTTTTTTAAATTGTTGAATTCATTTTACCTGCTTCATACTAATTCTTTTATTTTATTTTTTAATTATTAATTTTATTAATTATTTTTATAATATTTTAGATGATTTATTTTTCTTGTTGTATTAAGTTGGATAAATCTAATTTAAAAATTTATTTAATTTTTTTACCGGCTTTGATACCAAAATTTGTTGCAGCATTTTGATTTTAATAATTTTTAATATTTAAGAAAATATTTTTTTAGAACAATTTTTTTCTTTTAAAACTTGTATTGATAAAATTTCTAATATGTACAAATAAATTTTTATAATTAATAAAAAAAAATTATTGATATTTTTTATCAGATATATTTTTGATATTTTCTTAAAAAAAGAGAACTTGTGCTATCCATTTTTTATAAGAAGATGGCTTATGATGTCTTTTTCATAAAAAAAGATTACTTAAATGTTGTGAAAAACAGGTAGATGACTAAAATTTTAGGGTATTTTTCCCTAAAAATAATACTATTTTACTACTAATATTTATACTTAGACTATTTATCCTTTAAAAATTATTAGTTAAAAACATGTGACTTGCACGTAAATTATTTACTTATTTTAATTTATATTTAACTAATTTTTACAATATATTTAAAATAAATAAGAAATTAATTTTTTTATGCTTCCAAATTAGTTGTGAAAATAAAATACTATTTATAATTTTTATTGAATATGGTAATCATCATATAATTATAGTTTTTATTAAATGTGATATTTATTTCATTGTCGTATTTAGAGTTATTATTTAATAAGATAATAGATTATAAAAGGTAATTAATATTAATAGCTTAAAATATAAAGATAATTTTGTCCAAAAAAATATTAAGTGTGATTCAAAATTTTATTTATTGTATGATAGATAATATATCTTGAAACGATTGGTTGTAATTTATATTTTAATAAAAAAATATTTCTATGAGTTAATAGCTAAGAAATCAAATTAATATTTTCGTTGAAGTTAATGTCTCAAAAAAATTATATAAAATGTCTTAAAAGGTTGTTTAATCATAACAAATTAATTTGGGAGGTCAAGAATTATAATTTATTTGCTAGGCTTCAAGTCATATTAATTAATATTGATTTTAGTTAAATGAAATAAATTAAGAGGTAAATTAATATATGATTTTTTTACTCTTTGCGTTTCATGAGAACTGAGAGCAAAAAAAATTTGATATTAGAATTAATAGTAAACTTATATGGCTTGTATGTAGCAAAAAAAAAAAAAACTTATATGGCTTGCTATATATACTGTAAATGTTCTTAATATTTACTATTTGATTTTTCTAACTAATAAAAAAAAAATGATGTATGACAAAATAATTTGTGACTTTTTATTCTGAATTTTTATTTGTATATTTGATTGGTCATAATTCTACTAAACTTTTATATTTTTTTTAATAAAATTAATTTATAGAATAGTAAATAGCGATGTACTTATGAACTAAAAATTATAATTATAAAAGATTTCAGTTTTAACTATTTAATAGCTCCTTTATAATTATTTTTAACATTTTTTATTAAATTATTTATTTGGGATAATGTTTTAATTAGAAATAAAAACTAGAATTTCAAAACCTTTGTTAGAATTATTTAATCATCATTTTATAATTTTATTTTGTTGTAAAAATGAAAAAAAAAATAATAAATTGCGTATAATTTTTTTTATTATACTTCAAAAACTAGAAAGACTTTTAATTATTTCATCACTCCTTCGTAACTTTTTTTTTTTCAATATTTTTAGTTAAAATTAATTGCTTGAGATAATGACTTAATTAGAATTAAAAGCTAGAAATTGAAAAGTAATATTCACCCTTTTATAGTTATTTTTCAAAATCAAAAAAGTTATTGATTGCATATAATTATTTTAGTCATGAAATTTAATTTTTTCAGAATAATAAATAACAAATATAATAAATTAATTAGATATAAAAATTAGAATTTCAAAAAGCTTCGGTTTGGATTATTTATTATAATTTCATAACTTTTTTTAAATAAAAATTGATTATGTTGTTTTGGTCCTATATATTTCTTCTAAACTATAATGTTTTTAGCTCAAATTAATTATTTATTGAATAATAAATAAGAAACATAATGACTTAGAATTAAAAAATACAATTCTGAAGGACTACGATTTGGACTATTCAATCACCATTTTATAACTTTATTTTATATAAAATAAAAATAATTATAGATTATATAGAGTTATTTTGGCCATAATTCTTCTAAACTTTAATATTCTTACTTAAAATTATTATTTGTGAAATAATAAATATAATGACTTAATTAAAAGAATTTAAAACTAGAATTCTAAAAATCAACATTTCTTAAATTTCTTTATAAATTTAAAACATTTACAAATTACATATAGTTATTCTAATGCATCTTTAATGCTTTTAATAGGGTTGATAATAATTATTTTCTAGAATTTATTATGAGATTATTTTATGATTTAATTAGGTACAAGAAGCTGTGAAAAAACAACATAAACTGAGCTTTCAAATAACTGGTTAGAGTCTGTGCTTTCAAATATCTTTTGTAATGTCTATTTATTGTAATCCAGTAACACCAAAACTTTCGCGTAAGGTGCACAAACTCAAAGTTTGTTGTTTGATCTCAGTGTGCAGTGTGTTAAATTTAGCATATTGTATTCACTCATAAAGAATTCAATATTTTTTTTCAACCCATGACTGAGCCATGCCTACAAAAAAAAAAGCCTTGCATCACATGTGGTTGAAATGTGACACTGTCTCTAACTAAAACGAATCACATTTCATAGTCCAATATTTAGGCACCTTTGAAAGTAATTAGATGGACTAACCAAACTGCTAACTATAAAAGATTCAAGAATCATATATGTTAAACCTCATGCAATATGTGCTGCGTACGAACCTCTCTCCAAATAATGTTCAACCTTAATTAGAAACAAAAACTCCAATATGCATGCAAGTATATCTATAAATAATGTTAGAAATGTAATAGACGTTTACTTTTACCTACTTAAAGTTTGTTAATTTATTCTTCAATTTACATGAAAATAGTATTCCTTGTTGGACTAATTAGGTCATAGACACACGTAATTAGGGATATTGACAAATGACACAAAAATTAATAAAGAAATTATATTCTTCTTCTTTTTTATAAATTAAAAAAAAAAAAATCACAGTTTTTATGTGTAGATGAAAGTCATTTGATTTGAATTCAATCATATTAATGCCCTAAATGAAGACCACTTTATTTGAGTTAAAAAATTATATAATATCCACCTTCATTTCATCCATATATTGCACATGTACACTTCATCTGATTGATCAGACTACTTCATCTAATTGACTTATATTAAGATCACTCTGTTCATATGCACTTCAACCGAAAAAAAAACCCCTTAGTTGATTAAAAAAATAACACATTTTTATATGTATTCCATCTAAATAAATATCACTTCATATTAATTTAGAAATGACACAATCTTAACCATTTCATTGGATCAAGGCCATTTCATCTGGGAGGGATGAAGGTCACTTAAACTGGATTCAACCGAGCCACTCTATCTAGTGTTTATCTGGATAAAAACCAATTCATTTAATAGGATAAACAAGTAGATAGTCAATCTCGATCACAAATAATCAACCCAGATCAACGGCCTAATAATCTGTTAATATTGAAGCAAGAGTAAAAATAGACTTCATCAAACATTTTGTGGTACTTAAAAATAAAAAATTAAAACTTTTAATACTAAAATTCATTGTTTTTTTTTGGAAGAAAATTACATTTTATGCCATTTTTGCATTATTCTTTTATTTATTTTCGCTTAATCAACCACTTCTTTTTCTCTCTCTTTGTTTTCATATAATTTCCTTAAAAAAAAAAAAAAAAGACTTTTTATCAGACTTTTCAATTGTCAAAGAATTTCAAGATACAACTTGTGTAAATTATTATTGTGCATCTTCTAATAGCATAAAATCTAAAGGCTGAGACCAGCCAATAGATACAATGGAAAAGTGGGTGACGTTAACTCACTCTCTTAAGACTAATAATAAATAATGAGATTTTAAATAGAAATAATTAATAAAAGCTTATCTTTTAGAAGAGTATTCCATATAGCCCCCACCGGCACCAACAACACCAATCTCAATAATAAAAATATGACATATACGGGATCTATGACATATTGGTGGCATTAAGTGGTTCAGTCGTACTACTAAATATTTTCTCTTTTAAATTTAACCAATTCTCTGTCTAAAAAGTCTAAAACTTCACACACGTTCACATTGACACTGACTGTTGCTGAAAGCTGATAAGAGTAGAAGTTGGTTAATAATGGGCAAAACAATAATGTTCTTTGGCTTGAAATGGTAGATCCATGTATTAACATATAACTAGCTATTAATACATGTACCTTAACAACCGTATCTTAATATCCTTGATTTTATGCAAAAAGGCAAGGCCATGCGGTTCTGCTAGCTAGTACAATATTAATAATCGCATCGTGGGGAAAATAATTGTTTGTAAGTTAATCTTTTGAATCTAAACATCAAACTCAAATTTTTTTTTATTAGAACCACAGGCTTAATAAATAATATCAAAGTCAGATCTAATTTATTTTGTATAAACATGCATACACAATATGTATTTTTAATGTGAAAGTGAACTTGAAGTCTGAATACATGATAAAATCCTAATTAGATAGTGATACATGAGAATTTTATGATATTGTTTTAAATTTATTAGACTTTCAAGATTTTGTTAAATTGGGGTGAGTTATTTGACTTTTCTTGTTACTGATATGAAGTTGATAGTATTGATTACGTTAAGAAATTTTTTTTTAGAGACTATTATTGAGCTCTCAACCGTACAATGATCAATGATTGTTGGTACATTGCATTTGAGTGGAGAGAAATCAACTGAAATTCTGATAAAGTTATGGAAAAGTTGGAAGATAAAGGAGATATATAGAAGACATGTTAGGTGTAAACTCTATGTCAAATATTTAAGTCTGCTGAATCCTTGTGTCCCTATAAAGATCCTATTCTCTTCTTTATATCGGTAGGTCAATTTAGCTAGATTTTCATCGCCTCCCTGGCACCAGATTGAAAGGAATATAGTAATAGCGGTAGATTTATAATTTATATTTAGAAGGGATAATATAGAGTGTAAAAAAAATTATCAAATATTTTTGCTATGACATATTTATTTTTAATTAATAAAATATATTATTTGTATTTTATTTTAATAAAAATATGTGTAAATTATTGAGTTGTAGTGAGTTATTGAGTATTAAAAAAAACTTAAAATTTACATGAGACATTTATATTTTGTAATTGTAAATTATCTATAATTTCATAAATATTACATATAAGATTTTATTTGTCGAGAGTTGAGTCGAAATATGTGTCAAGCTTTTTTTTTTTTTGCTAACCAGTATATAAGATTATTAAACAACTATTTAATATTAGATACCTCTACGTTAATCAGGTTACCAATATTTTGAGAGATATAAGTGATTTGAAATAACCCCTCTTTAAGATTATGTAGAGATCATTGTGCAAGTTCATGAGCTATAATGTTTAACAGTTATTTCAAAAGAAATAATATATAAGAAAAAAAGAAGCAAAAGGAAATACATACCTGGGATATATATTTTACATAAGTGTGCGATTAGAAGAGTGTAACAAAGAGTTAATTAGAAATTTTAATTTTAAAGATAAAAAAAATCGTAAATGAGACCATAATATATAGTAAAGTATATCTAGGGCGGAGCCAGAAAAAAAAAATTTAAGAGAGGCTAAAATTTAATTTTTTTATATAAAGTAAAAATTAATAAGAATTATAGTAAATTTTATTCAATTCAATATTGAATTTTTTATATCATATTATAATAGATATATAGGGTTAGAGCTCAAAAAATATAAAGTTAATACATTATAATTAACTTATAACAAAAATTAAAGAAAAATATAACAAGTTAATAATTATTAGTGTTATTCATGAATAAAATAAATGTATTAACTAAACAATTTAAGTAAATAGAAAGCTTAATTAAACACACCAAAATTTATAGTTGTTAAAACTAAAATAAATATATAAAAATGTAAAAAGTAAAATATGATTTAGAATTTTAAGCTTGAGACTATATTTAAAAATATATGTTTATAAAAAATATAAGACTGACCAATAATAATAAAAATAATAAATTTTTTATATAAAAGAATTTCAAATAAATTCTAAAAGATTATTAAAATAAAATGTCAAATAATATAATATTAGATAAAGTTAAAATTTGGGTTGAAATAAAATATGATAAACACAAACTTAAAAGTTTTAATATGAAGTTAATCATATACTTATTTTTTTAATTTTATTTTTATAATGTTAAGTTTAAAATTAAATATTTAAATTTTTTTTGGATTATCATATTTAAGAAGAGTTTTTGCATAATATATGACTAAATTTTAATTTTGTTACTAATAATTACTAAATACATGAAAAAAATATATATAACTAACCATTTTATTTACAATTCATATCATTTTTATTCACGTATTTGTTAAATATTTTTAATATATTTTAAAACATGTACATAAAAATTATACACAATATATTATTACAAATAAAATATTTATTCAATGCTAAAAATATACATGTAATTAATTTTTTTGTAAAAAAATTAGTCTGGACTGCAGCCCCGTCCAGCTCTCACTATCCTCTGCCCCTGAGTATAACACTATAACTGGCCTATTATTCATTGTGAAAATGAGCCTATCACAAGAAATTTATTTAAAAAATAATAAAAATAGCATCCCTTAAAATTTATAATAATAAAAATAGCATATCTTATGTTTACATCATATATTTTCATAATTAAAAAATGACTTTTATATCATTTTTTTAACACCTGTCAAATTAAACGTCGTTCATATTAAATTACGGCAATTTAGACCCGTTTAATGTTGAACGTTCAATATTATACATTAAATATTCAATATTCAATATTATTGGGTACTAATTTTTTTATTATAAGTTTTAGGGATAATATTTTTAAAAAACAACAAAAATAACACCCCTTAAAACTTGTAATAATAAAAATAACACCCCTTGTATTTAAATTTATATTTTTATAATTAAAAAAACTATTGATATATCATTTTTCTTTAAACATTTATTCAATTGGAATTGAGCGACGACAATTTAGACCATTTCAATGTTAAATATTCAATATTATTATGGTGTTAATTTTATTATTATAAATTTTAAGGGTGATATTTTTTTTTTTAATTTTTCAATTTATTTTTCCTTTATCTTTTCCTTTTCCTTTTCTATTTTTTGACAATTTCTCTTTCCTTTGTTTACATTTATTTTTGTAATACTTTTTATAACATTTAATGTGATAAAATTATTTTAAAATTAAAAAAATAATTAATTTTTTTTAGATAATATTAATATGTGATACAATATAAAAAATATAGATACAAAAATTAGTATAAATTTATTTATCCTTAATATAGATTAGTTTTTTTTTTTTTTGGGTTAAGAGGACAATATAGCTTAGTATTTGAGCATAATTAGACTTACATAATGGGATCAAATTACAAACTATTTTATTTGTATTTATCATGAATTTATAATATATTTTGGTGCTATTTAAGAATATAATATACTTTCTCTCACTTGTCTATATCGGTTCGGACAATCCAAACTATCAATTAACAAACTCTACGATTTTGGTAGCCAGTCAACTTCAAGAAACGGTGCAAAAACAAAGATGTCGTTTTAAGATGTGCTGTTATATACTTCTATTAACTCATAATATAATTTATTAATTTTATAAATTTATTTTTATGATAAAATGAGATCGTACGTATTTTTCATTTGTTTCGAATGAGCTTAAAAATAAAAATATTAATATTATGAAAAAAATTTAATATAAATAATAATGTAAAAAAATGATAGGAAAATATATTTAAATTTGGCAAATTAGGTTTACAATCTCTATTAGAATGAGAAGATATGAAACAGCTTAAACTATAAATTCATTAGAGATATTAAAAAGGACATAACATGGGATGTATAATTGACATAACAAGAGATATTAAGATTTTTATTAGTTTATAGTACAGTTTAAAATGTAATTTAATTGATATGCTTAAATACTTATTTATTTTATATGGACTTGGCATACCTTGAACTTGATTCAATTGTTGATTTGATGTTTTTTGTGTAGTCTAATAGGTTTAAAGTTTTGTAATGAATGAAATTCCAATACCTCTTTATAAATATATGGATAAGTCATCTCTACTTTAATCTAAATAACTATCATGAAGCTTAATTATTAGGCTTGTTTCTCATATTTTTTTATCTAATTTTTTTTGTCTAATACGTAAATGGGATTAATAAATATCTTATATTCCAATCATATTCATATCTTTAGTTATTGATATTTGGAATAAAATAATTGTAAGGTTACTTAAACTATAAATCAGGTGAAATATAGGATACTTTGAATAACAAGTTAAGAAACCTAGATAGTATATACCGAGGTCACATCTACTTTTTAAAAAAAAAATTGTTGGAATTTCAGAGACTATTATTGGGGTCTCAACCGTACAATGGCCAATGATTGTTGGTAAATTGCATTGAGAAGAGAGAAATGGATTGAAATTTTGATAAAGGAAAAGGATGAAAGATAAATGTAATATACAGAGAAGACAAGTTAAACCTAAATGTCAAATATCTTAGTCTGCTATTGTGTCCCTATGAAGATCCTATGCTCTTCTTTAGTTCGGTTGGTCATTTTGGCTAGCTTCTCATCACCTCCCTGGATAGATTGAAAGGAACAGAGTGAAAGTGAGATGTTGTAGGGTTATATCACAATATAACACTATTATATATCATAATCAATAATTGGTATAATAATTTTTTTTATTAAATACGATTATATTTTATTATATTTATCAATAATACTGCATAATCTCATTTATAATGTATCTCAAAGTTGAGATATTTATACTTTTTCACAAAGAAATAGCTTTTTAAAGGGATTGTATATTTTTCGAAAGTCGTTAGGATGGATCCACACCCAATTCAGTGTGGGCATGCAACCCTCAATAGCTTTTTTCCTATATTATATTTCAAATATATCTCTTTATTTAACAAAAATACAGTAATTTTTTTTTTAAATTTATCATTTGAATATTTTTTCTTTACTTTTGTCATACTAACATTCCACGTATATTTTTTATTTTTATTATAATATAATATCATTTTATTAACTAGATGCAACTAAAGTGGTAAAAGTTTAACATATTTTCATAAATTTACTAGTTTAATTTTCCTACCCTAAGGATTTCTTAAAAAAATCATAATTTTTATCTCATACAATTTACATATTCTTTGTTACATCGCATATAATTATATAATTATTATGTAATATAGTTAGTATTTATTTCACTTTAATTTTTGACATATTTATTATAATTTATGTTGTCTAATTATTCTAATTATCGTTATCAAATATTGAATTATGTTATTAATTTTATTACAACCTAATTTGTATACTTTTTTTTTTTATTTAATTGGATAAAATATACGTTTGACAAGTAATTCTAATAATTTAATATTTAAAATATTAAATTTATTAATTTCTACGAATCCTAGCTACTTCCAAAAACATTAAAATTTGTTAGTTTTTGCAATATCTGTTATGAATTTTATTATATTATTTTACAATAATTCAATTGATAAAAACATCAATTTTTACTATTGTCTTTCACAAGTGCGATACAAATCTTGAAAATCGTTCCACATGGGCTTGAAGTCGAGCTTTACTCACGATGGCATCTGAGTTCAGAGAATTTCGTTGTGAGTTCATTATGAAATGTGGGCTGCATAGATGATAGGAAAAGAAGCAAAAGGAAATAAATACATGTAACAATTGTCTGTCCAATATTTATGAAATATTTTATAACATGCAAGTTTTAAGAGAGGAGAAAATTAGATAAAAATTAGATAAACTTAAAAAAAAAAAAATTCGTGTACCACACCATGAGTAAATATTATTCGGGGGGAATGCGAGTCCGTCCCAAGCAATTTTTTCCTCTAACTGTGGCCTGTGTGTTCAAAGACATTTTACTCCCATTTATGTGCCCCCAATGAATTTTTCGGGAATCCAAACCACGTTTCTTCTTTGGTACTCTGATATGCATCAAGTGATATATCAATTATTAATTATATGTAAAATTTGAAATGTAAGATAACGAAATATTTGTAAAACCCTTTACTAACAAAAGACAAATTTATACATCAAATTGTGATTAAAAAAAATTACGAAGGTGTCTTATTCTTAAGGATATTTTACAAAACTAACCTCAGTCCCTGTTGAAATTGTCCTTTAAATAGACTTTTCCTCACTTGTCTTCTCTAGGTTAGATAATCCAATCAACCAATTAAATCTGATATTAGAAGTCGTCTCCAAGGAATGGTTCAAAAATAAAGACGTCATTGGTGTTTTGGAAGAAACTTTTCGGCAAAATACCAAAAATAATACCACCTAAAACTTATAACAAATATTTAAATCCAACATTAATTTATATCCTCCAAATTCAAAAAGAGTGCTATTTTTGTATTACAAATTTTAAAAGACGTTATTTTAAGAAATTTCTGAAACATATTTCTATGTGAAGATTCTATTCAAAAATTCAATCAAAATTATTTCCTATAAATATTAAGCGCATAATTGCAAGCAAATGCATCTTGATTTGTTTCTGATATTTCAAAATGGTTCAAAAGCATTATTTATGAGAAAAGCTTTTACATAATCTCGAATAGAAGCAAACCGCAGCATCTAGCGCCATTTGACAATATAAATAAAATATAAAACATGTTGAAATAGGTTGCCGCATGACTTAAAAGGAAATTCAATGTCCCATGGCTCAGAGCGTGCAACCTCCACGCCTAGTCCAGAGTAAAAACTGCTGAACACAGAACCTTCCCTTCAGCAAACAAATAATAGCAAGACTTCTGCTAAAAGTAAAAAAATACTGAATAAATCACGATTCTAAGCCAAAACAAAGCTCTCTTTTCTTGTCGCACCACACAACCACTTACTATTTGAACCCTAAGACTTAAAACACAGAATAAGTTTGACCGATCTTGAATAAGACCCAAACTGAAGGACATGAAGACCAGAAGCAGCATTCCAGCCAAAAATCAGAACACAATGACTTTCACCAGAATGGATATACCAAGACACGGGTGGAAAGCAGCCAGCAAACTAACCTTGTCATACTGAAAGTCGTATGACTCACTACACAGGTGTAGCCAGCAAACTACACGGGTGTAGTCAGAAAAAATATGTCCTCAAGATGACTCGCTAGGTTTCTCATCCTTCTCAGATTCCACTTTTACAGGTTCACTCTTAGCATCCTTATCCCCCTTGGTTGCATCAGAAACCCCTTCTGTTGCTTTTTCTTCGGTCTTTGCTTCAACACTCAAACTTTGAAGCTCCTCAGCAGCTGCAGTAGCATCTTTATTTTCTTTGTTACTCCTTTGAGATTCAGCAACTTCTTGAAAAGTTTCCATGAAGTGTTTGCAATCTATCATTTAAAGAAATCAATTGGTGGAATATCAATATTCAACTCAAAACTAGCCAAGGAATGAAAAATCTAACGCAGGACAATAACTTGCAGGAAGAGGTTGTCCTTCATAAATCCAATAATGCATTGTATGGACAAGACATCCATTTAGCAATTACATCAACAGTTGCGTTCAATCATTCAGCTCTTGCAACTAGTCAAGTAATAGTTAGATAGTTTGACCCCCCCAAAAAGTAATAGTTTGCTAGAGTACAAGAGAAAAATATGTAAGGATTTCATTTGCATTTAAAGCCAGAAATTGTTATTCTTCCAAATAAGATCAATCTTTCATTAAACTAGTTGATAGAATTGCAAACACAACAGCAAGTATCGTATGGATTCTGAAAGCTCTCCATTTTGCTTCTAGACAATGCAATGCCAAATAAAAATCCAGATATTATCTTTTCAAGATATGATAGGGTCAGTTCACCCACATGAAAGATGCAGCCCAAATTATAAACAAAGTCAAACATATGAACATTGTAACTAGCAAGATCTCCAATTCACATTAATCAAAAAACATTTCGCAACAGTACCACTTTATTTCTTCGTAACCTAACATGTTCCTGACTCCAACAAGTGGATAAGTTGCATAAAATCTATCCATATAAATTAAATTTTCACACGCAATTGTTTTCAAGACTCCTTGATTTATATCTTAGATGGTTTTGATAGCCATGATTCTGATGTAGGTTGCACAATGACAAATTTTAAATTGCATTAGATTGGTAGATGTTCACAGTCTAAAAATAAATTCCAACTGAAACAGCACACCTCTATAGGCTCACACAAAAGGCAACTGACAAAATGTTTCAAACACATTGCAGAGTCTCAAGGATCTATCCTATCACTTGAGAATCCACCTTCATTGGAAGGGTCCAAACAAACAAAAAATATATGGTATGATCAACATGGACAATTATAGAACGAAAAATATGCTACCATTATAACATCCTCTTAGATATGAACGCAACATAACAAAAACAACATTAACCTCAACTGGAACATTTCCTGCAACTAGGCAATGGTTTAGCAAAAATTGCAATTGGATCAAGTACAGTCGTCCAACCATCAAATACAAGGGCAGACTTCAAGAAATTTGAAACCATGATCAATTTCTATGTAGTCAGTAAAAGTGAAAACAAGAACTAGGATTTAAGGGGGTTGAACAACACAGAACATCAGCAATGTTGCAACTGAGAATGAACATTTGATACAGAACATCCAAAAAAACATTATAGGTTAGTGGAAAATAAATCAGCATTGTTTCAATGATGTGCTGAAAGAATTGGAAACCCAGTTGATACGTATAATTTCTTAGCATCAATGGAGTGTCAATCGTGTTCTAATGTCTATCACAAAGGAGTTGAAACAACTAGAAGATCGAAGGAAAAACTATTATTCGACAATTGCATATTTACTTGAATTTTAATTACTACTAACATAGTACTTCACATATAGTCTGGTTGAACTATTATCTTTTAAGCACTTGCAGTAAAATGCAAAAGAACAAAGAATGTCAACTCTGTACATACACCAAAGTAAGATTTTCAACCAATGTGAAGTTAAACCACCTAATAGTAACAGTTAGATGCACATACATCATAAAAAAGTTTGCCAATAATATCAAAGACAATGGCATAGTGACATTGACTTTGGTTCATAGAGTACTCACTTTCAATTGAAGCAAATCTAATACAGAAAAGTTCATCTTTCAATTCTCCATCAGCAAAGTCAGCTGCATGCCAAACACAAGATTTTTCATTGCCCGCGTGCTCCTGTACGCTCATGGTCTGCAAAACTGAAAACAACACCAGAAAAACACGAACTTAGCAAAACACAAAAGGAACTTCAATACACAAACATATAGTCAGATATAAAAATCTAGATATCTCTAGGGCAGAAAAATAGTAACTAACCAAAATGGTTGGCACAGATCTTGAGAGTTTTGGACTGCCTCATTACAAGGCGAACCCTTCCAGTCTCCTTGTGTTTCAAAAGCTTCACAGTACCAGCACCTCTCTCCTTCCATTGGTTTCCGTCTTTATCAAATCGGTAAAGTTTCGATTTCCTATCGTCGAATCGTAGATAAAACAATATAATCAACACTCGAATTTAAACCCTAAATTATGTATATCATAAAACCCTAAACCTACGCAGACGACTAAAGAACAGTAGAGAATGTAATCACTTATGTAAAACCGGAAGGGAAAATAGAACGTACAGATCAAGGATAGCGTCTTCATGTTCTTCACCAGTGGTAACGGCGATCACTTCGAGCTTGACGATCGGTGCCACCTGAGCTCCGGTGTCCTCGTCATCGCCGGCGGGGACCTCCTCCTCTTTGGTGTGTTCGGAATCGCCACTGGCCATGTTATCAAGACAGCAAATATCTCTAGGGAACGAAGGATTTGGGAGAGAATAAAGGAGAAAGGGATTGGGAATAGGTTACTTCGTGCGGTGGTGCTAAAAGGCGTGAGATTTAGTAGAAATATATATTTATTTTATTTGAAAAATAAAATGGAGATGAATATATAAAATGAAAAGAAAAATGCCACAACACCATTTATAATTCCACCGGTCAAAATCCCATTATCTTTATCTTATTCACCAATTTTAGCACCGGACGCATGTTTAGTAACCCAAATGAAATTTGAAATGAGATGAAAAGGAAAGAGTAAAAATTGAAGGAATTGATAATAAGAACTAAATTGCATTTGATCGGAATAAAAGTAATTAGGATAATTATCATTGATCTCACAATGTTTTACGTTTTACCCAAATATCAATAACATCAATCAGGTTTCATTTAGACTTGGTTAAATCCCTTATACTTAAAAGTTTTTATTAAAGATTATCCTTTTGTGTCTAAAAATTGTAAAGATGTCAGGTTTCAGTTTCATCGTGAAGAACATCATGTCAATTTGAAATCAAGCATGAAAACATGACAGTAAGTCCGTACAATCGAGCGAAAAGAACATTTTATGATTGTATAATGTAGGGATTCCGATGGAGAACATCTAGATGAATTATAGAGAAAAATGACCTTTAAAAACCAAGATGGCAGAACAAACATTCGACGTCAAAGGGTAGATGAAAAAAAGTTTTTACCACAAATTATTATGACAGCTACAAAATGATAGCTCCATTACAAAGTAAAACAACCTATCTATACCTGCAGTGGACTCCACATCCTATGATTATGGCAATCCTAGGTGAATCAGAACAATTAGCAAATACTCGGCTCAGCTTCCAAATGCCAAGCGTAAAAATAGCTTCTGTGACCAAGTACTGGCAAGAGTGAGTGGGTTACTTGCCAAGATATTTCTTCCCTATCCGTATCCACTAAAGAAATCTATTTTTACCTTTAAGCATAAACATAAAATCGAATATTTCTATCTTCAAAACGCAGAAATCTAGAAATATGTGTTGAATATGCAAGCAGCTAAAGGATCAGTAGCCCATTGGTGGCATTCCAAAAGGTGGCATAGGAGGCATCCCCATTCCGCCCATTTGTTGTAGTCCGGGTCGTCGCACCTCCACCAATTCCACCTCGAGGAGGCATACCCATTCCAGGTGGTGCGGGCAAAGCAGGTAGCAACTGAGCATACATATTCTGCAAATGAAATGAAAATTATGAGTTCCATGAAAGATTATAAATGAACTACTTAGTCATGTACTCATGTTTTGCCAACAAAATAAATAATAAAGCATGAAACTATGAACATTGTTTGATTAAGATGTTAAATAGCAAGACAGAATAGGAAAAAAAAAAAAAAAAGTTTTGCAAAAAATTAAATCTTCTCGAAGGCAACTAAAAAGGGGTAATGACTACGAGTATCTCAATGGCAACAATCGAAGACTAAAATGTGAACCAAAAAGAAAAAGGAAAGAGCAGAACAAATAGAAATACCTTTTGAGCAACTACTTCCTTTTCTTCTTCCTCTTTAGCTTTTCGCTCTTTTTGAGCTTCAATTTTGTCTTTGATATGTTCATACACCTTGTGTGTATACTCTCTAACAAACTAGCAAATACTCTCTAACAATCTAGCAAAGTCACAAAACAGAACATAAGTCAGGGAGGAGCAACTTGAAGAATTAAAAATGAAATTAACAACAAATATAACATGTGTATGTATGTTCAAACCTCTTTATGTTTTGTTACAGATTTGGTGATAGAAAGAGTTTTCTTAAAAACAAACGCAAAAGTCCATATATGGAGGTGTTTGTGCATTTGAATAGGTAGATGCTAGTAAGTCGACCTGGCTGAGCCCCAACCTTTATGATATGCATCTTTGACGAAACTTATCCAGCATTGAAGGTCTTTGAGGCAAAACAAATGAGAATTGAAAGATCATCGTTTCCTACAACCTGTGTACCACAGAATTTATTAAGAGCACTCAAGATGCGAAGGTAAATTTTCTTTTGGGTCCAAGAAGAACAAACACAAAAAACATAAACACACTTTAAATGTGGCAAATGAAGCAGCATGTGCTTCAAGAGCCTGACTACGTTGCTGATCGACAGAAAAAAGCTGCATATTTCCTTTTACCAATTGTGGCCTCTACAATCAAAAGTTTGAAAAAACAGCGTGAGCATTAAATTTCATCATCAGATATTTAAAAAAAATCTTCAAATGTTAACCTGAACAAAGGTACTTCCATTTTTGTATGATTAAGAGATGAGCAAAATAAATCTTTTGACTACTCTGAATAGATATAATTTTCAAACAGTGTGTGACCATAAAGAAAAGGGAGGTGGGGGGGGGGGGGGAGGCAACTACCATTATAAGTAGAGTGCTTTTAAATGACTAAATTAGCCCACAGTTTACATTTATTTATAGTTTCATTTTAAAATATAATTTGAAACATGAACATTCGCAATACACCTTTATTGATTATGAACTCACTTACCTATCAGTTCTAACCATCTCTGCATCTACCATCTTCACTCATGGCCATTAAGTCAATCCATCTTTTCTTTCTTTCTTGATCTAACTCCTACTTGTGGGCATCTATGTTCCTATGTTTCTCTCACTTGTCAAATTTGTTTCAATTCTTTCAGACCAAAGAAAAATTTGTAAAATCTAAGACAAAGAACCCATCTAAAATGCTATATAAAATGTGAAGGATCTCCATTGTTGATAACCCTGTTACACAAATTTCTATTTATAAGTTTCATGTATTCTTCATTGATGTGAGTGAAATGGGGAAGAGCAAAGTTGAAGAGGAGAAACCAAAAATTGATATAAAAGTTTGTCCTTTATTGTAATTTTATAAATGATTATCTTACAGCGAATACATGTGAGCTAATTCATAAAAAAAGTGTGGACCAATTTAGAAGCACTCTTATGAGTAAACCATTGGAATATGAGAACATGACCTGTAAAGTAAATCTGTAACAAACGCTAAAAGTTATTGATCTCAAATTTCAGACAATACAAAAATACGTCAAAACAAAATAGGAAAATAAAAGTGTTAACAGACATAAAGTTATAAAGTAACAGAAACAGCTCTAGGCATAAAAGGATAATGAACAAAATTTTGTCTAGGCAAAACTTCCAAATGAACATATAATCAGGAAATGCAGTAATACGCCTAGTCGTCAACATAATATTATACTCCAGAGACTAAAGAATAACTAAATAGATTCTTATCCTACATTCCTACCTTATACTTATCTTCTTCTTCTTTTTTTATCTCACCTACTTTATACATATCAATAAAGAAAAATGCCACCAGAGTCAAAGTAACACTTTCAGGACATAAGTTAAGAATTATTTGAACCCCTAACCTCAGGCGAACCGGGAGCAATTCTAATTAGAACCAGACACTTTTCAGAAGGATCACATCGGTAGTTAATTATTTGATTATTTGCAAGGTTAGCTGTCCCCTCAAACATCTTCACAGGTCCAGAATCCCCTAAATGAATAAAATAATATAATTAATCGTAATGGTAAGTAAAGAGAAGCTGTTCAAGTTTAAAAATTGAAGTATTGAACACAGGAGAAACTTTCCAAGTTGGGAAAATATACCTTCAATGGACCAATGATATACTGAGGTCTGTATCACCAGATCTAATATCTTTGGAGTGATCCACTTCCAGAAGACAAACTATAAATAAGGTATTAGTACACCATAGAGTCATATAGTTCAGATTTCAGAACATCTTATTCATATCCAACATTTTTCATTCTCATATAAAAGAGAGGACATCACCGCATCTGGTGTGATTATATCTTTGTTTTTCAATTCAATGTTGAATATCTGCAGATTATCCTAAGTAGTTCCCTGAACTAGAGCTGAAACAAAATATGGCCAATAATTAGCAAGGTAAGAAACAAAATAATTTTTAATTGCATAGCATAATCTCATTCATACATAAAATTTGCCGGTGCATTTATATATATTTTTTACAATGTTAAAAAACATGTATTTTCATAAATAAATAAATAAAAACATATGTTTTCGCATGCAGCTCACATATGTTTTTTTATAATGTGAATAACATATGTTTTTTAGGGTTTAAAAGTAATATCAATTGAATAGTTAGGTCATGTATAAAACGGGAGAGAAAAATCTAAGACAAATACCCAAAAACTATAGCAGGCATTCAGCTGAACTAACAAAATAAAACGCTATTATGAAGATTTCGGTTGATGATACCATTATTAGCAAAATACTTATATGGAAATGTGACTTCCAAGTAATATGCAAAAGTATTACTACAAAACTGAACAAATTTCACAGTTGAAGTCCCCCAACAAATTGTTGTCAAGATATGGAAAAGAAAAACCACCCGCCATTATTATAAGCGATAATTGATATTTTACCGTTAACAGCAAGAATTCTGGAGTTCGGATTCATTAATACTGAATCAGCAGTGATGGGACGTCTCAAAGGCTGCATAGGCATGTTCATATCGACGATAACAACACTATTCTGAGGTGATGTTCCCCTCAAACACTTGAATTTATCCGATTCCATAGTCACATGTGTAAAGGTGATAAATTGAGGATTTATCCCGATACTGGGTAACTGCGATTACAGCAATTAAAAAAATTGAGAACTCAAAACGTCAAACTCAGGACTCCAAACCACAAACAGATGGCATACACTGAAAAAACTAAAGCAATTCGCATATAGGTAAATAGAAAAAACAGAAAAACGAAATGCCCTACGTATGATCTGCTCAGATCCGATAAAATGACGAATTGGGTAACTCCACTCATTAATAATTGAAAAGAAATTAGCTAGAATTTCAAGGAGAAGAATCAATATACTTAGAGAATGAGAAGCGCACGCACCGTCAAGGTCTCTTTCATAACTGTTTGAATATGAATTGGGCTCACTATAGGGGTGGCCCATGGATCATTAAACTCAGCCCATCAAAAGGGCTCAATGAGTTGACCTAAAGAGGGCATGGATTTTAGGAGAGGGGAGAGCTCTTCCATTTTGGGGTTTTTGGGTCCTCTTCACCGACCCATCTTCTTGGTCTTCGTGGCTTGGCTCCTCACGCTCGGCATATCATCTTCTTCTTCTTCATGGCTCTGCTCGTGCTCCTACTCGGCCTGGTTATAACCACCGTACCAACAACCCTTCCGATATAGGTAATGTTGCCTCTCACAACAACAACAATTGGTGAATTTGCGGCAGCCATTGTGCCTGGATCGGAACTTCAACTGAAGGGACCCGATAGGCGAAGAAGGTAGCGGAAACACCAAGCTTTTAGAGCTGATCTCTGTGCGAGAAGATAGAAATGGGGAAAGAAGGGAGGACACGAGCGGAGCGTCGAGTATTCCTCCAGCAATTTTGTATATTTTTTCACGCCATTTCATTTTAATAAATAATTTCGTAATTATATTCACATTTATTTTATTTATTTATTTATTTTTAATAAAAGCTAACAGTAAATTATTTTAAAGAAAGCGGGTCTCATGATCCTTTAAATTATATAATTTATATTATTTAATATCTTAATTATAAAAAAATAAGTCAATTAAAAACAAAATACATAATTTTAATAATTTTTTAATTAAAATATTATTTTTTTAAATTAATATTTTAATATAAAAAAATATTAAAATAAAATAATTTATTCTTAATTTACCTATTCAAAAAATAATATTTTAATTAAAAAATTATTAAAATTATTTATTTATTCCTTAATTAGTCCATTTTTTTATTCTAAAATTAAATAATAAAATGACATTATTATTAACTGAGCTACCGTTTCAGGCTTTACTAAGTGTAATAAAGCACAAAGAGACATTGAAGCAAAAATTTAGCTCTTGATGATGTCATTGAGGTGTGTCCAAATCTCATATTTAGAACTAAGAATATGAGTTCCAATTAAAAACATTTTCGGGCTGTCAAAATTGTCAGTCACAACATTTTAGGCATTTTCGAGTTTACACTACTAGCCTCTTTTTTCGAAGACAAACAACATGATGCTACCCACAACACTTAGTAACTTCGCTACAATTTAGGTTAGCTAGGCTGTGGATAGATAGGATCAATTATCTTTTCATTTCATACGCAAAAATGAAAGCCACAACAAGAAATTAGATCATCTAATTTGATCGAAAAACTCATGTTTGTTGGTGGAACCAAGAATGAGTTTGCGGAAGCAAAGCTAAATGCAGAGGAAAAAGGATCAAGATCAACTACAATTGTTGATTTCTAAAAGTGTTTGTACTTTGTAAAGTAGCCGGTTTGCTTGTAGAAGTTGTTTGGTTATGATACCATAGTACAAAATAGAAAGAATTAAAAATATTTGTTATATTATTAACCAACAACTGAATTACAACACATATTTATAGCTAATTAACATATGAACTAAAAGTGTAAGGCTTACGACAAGACTTGCATAATAGTAGCTTGCTTACAAAAGTACACTAGTAAGGCTTGCAACATAATTATCAAATACATTACAAACAACACTACATGAGCATCACATGCACTCACACAATCCAATAATTTTTTTTACATCCAAATTAGTAATATCGTGACACTTGGCATAATTATTTTAAAAAATATATAAGGAATTCATTTTTTAGATTATTCTATCCGTTGTCATGATACGAGTGCCTTTAGTACAAATTTATATGATGTTAACATTTTTCTTTTGTCTACATGAGAAAGTTATAAACAATAAAAAAAATAAAGGACAATTTTTTAATGAAAAAAGGGTTCTAGACGTCCCGTAATTTTTATCAAATGAGCACATGAATCCTGTAATTACTATGATAGACACTAGAGGTTCCATAATTTTTCAAAATGAGCACAATAGTCTTATAATTTATGAGTTTGATACTACATGTCATGTTATTATGCAAATTAAACAATTTTAATCATATAATTTTTTAAAATAAACACTTTTAATCCAACAAAAGTATTAAAATTGTGGACTTATAATACCTCAATTTTATAATAGGTGCAAAACTTAAAAATTATGGGAGTAAAGTGCCTATTTATACATAATAATGAGACTATTATGACATTTTTTAAAAATTATGGGACTTCTAATGCCTAATATAATAATTATGGAACTAAATTACTTAAATTAAATAATTATGAGACTTCTGGTAACTAACATCTTTTTGTAATACACTCAAATATTTTATAATTGATACTTAAGTTCTATAAGTGAGTTTATAAAAAGATTATTAAATTTTATATGCATCTTAATTAACGTGCTATGATTATATTAGCTATGGTATTATGTGTGTGAGACTTGCAAAATTATTGTGAAATTTTATTGAGAAAAGTTAAATTTTGTGTAAAATTGAGAAATAAATCATTTTCATATGCAACAAGTTTACTAATTGTGGTACGGGTGGTTTGGAAAAGTTGTGATTTACATAATAAAAAAATTGTTATTTTTCCAAGAAACAATGGGAAAAAAAAAGTTCATTTTTTATTATTATTAGTGTATAATTACATTACATATATCTAGCTCACTAATTTGCTCTCATCTGTCCCTAATGTGATCTTGGATTTAAACGATGGGTTCAATGTCCACATTGTTGCTAATGCTTTGATTTTGTTTGTAAACTTGAGTCCTTGTGGTGCTCATGTTTACAATGTGAGGGTAGTATGGGATCCTGACAAGCTTGATTTTTCTGTTTTATTGATATATTTTGTTTGATTATTTGTGTTTATAATGTTTGTTATTTTGGTGGAGTATTATTATCTGCTTTTTTAGAGCACTTACTCTTATCTTATTTACACATTGTTAGATTAACGCAAGTAGAGTGGAAGATGAGGTCTTTTCAAAGTTCTTACAAGCTTGGTAGTATTATGCTATTGATTGTGATTAAGTTTGGTTCTTTAGATTACTTTTGTGCAATTGAAGTTGGAACTGACAATTTAGGGTCATTCTTCTTAAGGTATTTGAATTGGATTAGCGTTTTTGTTTTTTGGTTGTATTTTTGTTATTTGTATTAATGAAATCATCTTCTTTATTCATTTTTTTATACCAAATGTGCCCTTATCTTCAATAAGTCTCATTCATCAATCATCACTCTCTCAATCTCAAGGGTTGAATCCAAAAGGAAAGAAAATTTCATTATGATAACACAAATTAACTTCAAAGAAAAATATATAGTCCTAAAATTCCAAACATATATTTTAGCTCATTTTCTTATATATATATATATGTATGGATTATCGATACTTTTATTTTTATTTTTTTAACGTTGTTTATTTAAAATAAAAGGATTAAATTGTTAAAAAAAAATAAACTATTATTTTTCACAAAAAAGATAATTTGGAGAAGAAAAAAGAGGAATAAAGAAATCTCACATGAGCAATAAGTCATTTTTTTATACCACTTTTGAGGTCATTATTACATGAATTATCAATACATAATAAATATTAAAACAAAATAACTAAAACATGTATGATTTTATAAAAAGTGAAATTTTAATATTCGTGTTTACTGTAATTTGATAAAAAAAAAGTTTTATTTATACTAAAAATTTTAATTTACTTTTATTTTATTACATTAAGTTTTTTTTCTATTAATTTAATACTTTGTGTATTCAATTTTATATAATTAGATATTTTAATTGATATTCATGTTAAATTTAAACAAAAGAAATTACGAGATTATCACAGATTAATCACTTTCTATCCAATTTCATAATTTTTTAAATCCTCTAATTCATTTCTTAAATTGATTTATATTCTTATAATTTAATATTAATATAAATTAATAAAAATAATAATATAAAGTATCAAATTAATATATAAAATATAAGGTAATAAATTAAAAATAAGAAATATAACGCTTATTTAAAGGTAAAATATTGTGATGGGTGATTTGAAATCATGGAGAAAACGCGCGCCAACTTAAAACAACATCAACGGTCAACCTTCTACAAAATTTATTTATTTATCTGACCTTCGACACGTTGCGCTTAGAGTTAGGGTTTCTCATGCCTTTCTGTCTGTTTCTTGAATGTTGCGCTTAGATTTTCGATGGTGAACCAAACGGACCCAACGGCGAAGATCATAATGGGGATGAACCCACAGAACCGGTGGAGAAGATCGTCACGTCGAAGATCTATCAGCACATTTACTGGAAGGAGCAATGCTTCGGTTTGACAGCTGAAACCCTCGTTGACAAGGCCATAGATATCAACCACATTGGCGGTAACGATTTTTGATGGTGAACCGTACGGACCCAACGGCGAAGATCATAATAGGGACGAACCCACAGAACCGGTGGAGAAGATCTTCACGTCGAAGATCTATCAGCACATTGACTGGAAGGAGTAATGCTTCGGTTTGACAGCCGAAACCCTCGTTGACAAGGCCATAGATCTCGACCACATTGGCGGTAACTATGGCGGTAATCGAAGGCCCACACCTTTCATGTGTCTCGTAAGGAAGATGCTCCAGATTCAATGTACTGATAGATCTTCGACATGACGATCTTCTCCAGATTCAATGTGGACCCATTTGTACAATGACAATCAAAGTGAGCTAAGTCATTAAAGACAAGATTGTATGTGTGTGACGAACAATAATGGTCAAGTGATTGAAAAAATATAATCTTTTCTAACTCAATTTTTTTTAAATTTTGGTTTCTCTATGTCTTTGTGTTGAGAATCAATTACTTTAGTCTTCATAAATATGTTCTTGAACTTAGATTTATTTTTCACATTGATCCTATATGAAGATGCAACATGCATGTAAGGATGATGATAATGAGTCCTATCACTATAAGTAAGAAAATTAGATTGAGAAGCATTCATCACAAATAACAGTATGAGTGGAGTTAGAAGGCCTTACAAATGTGGTCTTTGAAGTCGAATGAGTAGAGCTTTCATCTAAGAATCCAAGTCCTCTTGTAATGCTCAACATTTTTCTAATCGTCTAGTTCCAATGGTTAATTTCTTAACTGTTTCCTTTGATTGATCAAGTTCATGTACCAGTTTCTTATTTTCTTGTTTAGTTCCTGCTAGACTTAAATTCAAGACATTAACTTGTTTCTGCAATTCAATTTTTTCTTTTTCTATGATAGAAAAGTTAAGTTCATGTGTTTTGATTAAATCATTCAATTTAGCTACTCCTACAAGCAACTTATTTTTTTTCTTCCTTAGAGCTAATGAGATCCATGAAAATTTTGTCAAAATTACTAGCATTGAATTTAGCAAGAAAGGAAGAAGAAATAACTTCCTCATTTCTGAGTCACTGTCAGACTCACTTAAGTGTCCACCAACTCTTGTAGTAAGTGCAAAAAGGTTGGTCTCACCATCATCTGAGGCACTAGTAGTTTCACTATTACTTTTTGATTCATTAAGTGTTCTATTTTTCTTCTTGTTTCCACACTCAACTGCGAAATGACCAAAACCACCACATGTATAACATTGAGGACCATTGAGATTAATTTTCTTACCTTTAGAACTTGGGGCCTTTATTTCTTTTCTTTTGCTAAGAAGTTTCTTGAGTTTATTGTCACTATCTAAGACCTCCTTTTTGGTACTCTTGAAGGTTAAATTTTTTCTCTCTTTTGGTGGCTCAAGCAACAGTTCATATGTTTGTATTGACTCGACTAGTTCATCCAGTTTTAATGTATTAATATTTTTGCTTTCCTCTATTGCTGTTACTTTCATCTTGAATTATTCTATTAGAGAACTAAGAAGTTTCCTAACTACCTTTGCTTGTTCAATTTTTTCTCCAAGATTCGAATAAGCATTAGAAATATCACAAAATCTAGCATATAATTCATTAAAGGTCTCACTTTTTTCCATTTAAAGATTCAAATTGAGTGGTGAGCATTCTAAGTTTTGTTTGTTTCACTTGGGAGGTACCCTCGTGTGCTAACGTGAAAGCATCCCAAGCACTGTGCGTTCCAATATTTCCTTAATTTGTTTGTGCTCACTTCCACTTGACCCGAAGTTTGGGGATGGTATGGGTAGCTACTATATGTGAGATGTTGTACCTTTTCAAAAACCCATCAAAGAGTTTGTTACAAAAATGACTTCCTCCGTCACTAATGATAGCTCTTGGTGTCCCAAGCCTGCTAAAAATCATATCATTCAAGAATTTAACAACAACATTAGCATCATTAGTTGTAGTGGGTATGACTTCTACCCCCTTTGAGCATCGTCAACTACTACTAAAATATAAGTAAAGCCAAAAGATGGGAGAAATGGACCTATGAAATCAATTCTCCACACGTCAAATAATTCTACTACAATATTAGATGTCAAAGGCATTTCATTACGTTTGTCTATATTATCCGTCCTTTGACATCTATCACATCTCACACAAAACAAGTTAGCATCCTTAAACAAAGTAGGCCAATAAAATCCAGATTGTAATACCTTGCTCATAGCAAAAAGTTAGGATGCTTTCATGTTCCTCTTCAGGCACACACCTTCGAATGACTTGATCTTGACATAACTTGAACAAATAAAGGTCCTCCCAAAAGTATTGCCTGCAAATACTGAAAAATCTTTTCTTTTCCTGAAAAGTGATGTTAGGTCTCAAAATTCTACTAGCAAGATAATTAACAATGTCAGTATACCATGGATTTAGACCTATTATAAACAGTTGTTCATCAGGGAAGGTTTCTATGATTGTTTCCTTACTTTCACCCTCAACAGTATGATACTCAAAAATCAACCTAAACAGATGATCAGTTACTATATTTTTAGTACTTTTTTTGTCCTTGATCTTTAGGTCAAATTCTTGTAAGAGACTCACCTAATGAGTTTATGCTTAGCATTCGATTTAGTTAATAAATATCTCAAAGCAGCATGATCCAAATGAACAATAATTTTAGTTTACTAAATTTATCAAGTGAGAAAATAACAGTCAAAAACTCTTTTTCAGTGATGGAATAATTAATTTGGGCATCATTGAGTGTTTTGCTAGCATAGTATATAACATGTAAACGTTTATCCACTCTTTGTCTCAAAACAGCTCCTATGACATAATCAGATGCATCACACATGATCTCAAATGGTAAAGATCAATCAGGTGCCACAATAACAGGTGCAGAAGTAAGTCAATTAGGTGCCACAATAACAGGTGCAGAAGTAAGTTTATCTTTCAAAGTATTGAAAGCAACAAGGTAATCATCAGTAAAATCAAATGAAATATCTTTGGATAGTAGGTTACATAAAGGACGACTTATTTTAGAAAAATTATTAATAAACCGTCTTAAGAAACTCCTTATCCCCTTAACAGATGTAAGGGGAGATAATTTTGCAATCAAATCTATTTTGGCCTTATCTACCTCAATTCTCTTGCTAGATATGATATGTCCTAAAACTATACCCTGTTGGATCATTAAATGACTTTTTTTTCAACTAAGTGTCAAATTACACTCAATGCAACGTTCTAACACCAAAGTTAATTTGTGCAAGCAATCATCAAAGGAATTACCAAAAACAAAAATGTCATCCATAAATACATCGATGAATTTTCTCCACCATGTCTGAAAATATTGACATCATACATCTCTGAAAAGTGACTGGTGCATTGCATAGTTCAAATGACATCCTT
Source organism: Elaeagnus macrophylla (assembly GCA_029378325.1). NCBI lineage: Eukaryota > Viridiplantae > Streptophyta > Magnoliopsida > Rosales > Elaeagnaceae > Elaeagnus > Elaeagnus macrophylla. The sequence continues at coordinate 9,199,406 of CM055642.1, forward strand.
CTGAAGGCAAAAGTATCGAATAGGCATGTGAATGTTGCCTTCTCTTGATCCTCCGGAGCAATAGGTACTTGATAATAACCTGAAAGACCATCTAAAAAACAGTAGAAATCGTGTCAAACTAGTCTTTCTAACATTTGATCAATAAAGGGAATGGAAAAATGATTCTTTTTAGTGTACGAATTCAACTTTTGAAAATCAATACACATCTTTCAACCTGTAATTGTCCTAGTGGGCACTAATTCATTCTTCTCATTCTTAATGACAGTTATTTCATATTTTTTTGGTACCACGTAAACTGGATTAACTCACTTACTATCAGGAATTGGATAAATTACTCTTACTGTTAGGAGTTTTAAAACTTCTTTTTTAACCACTTATTGCATGATCGGGTTTAGTTTCCTTTGTGCTTTTTTAATTGGTTTGACATTATCCTCCAAATTGATCTTATGCATACACATTGTTGGTTCAAAAAGACTGTTCTTTCAATGTATGAGATCTTTCGAAAAACTATGTAAAGTGCATGTGAGGGGATTATTTTTACCTGAAAATTGAGAGCTTTTGAGGCTTTGACAAATGTGCAACTTGAAAAGACTTGAATTAAACAAGAACGATGTCGCCTCATTCCTAAAATTTAAACATTATATAGATTGTATTTGTCTACGAAATTGCCAACTACTTATGTATTTCTCAACTTAGAAGGAAAATAATGTGTTTACGGTGAAAAGAATACAATAAGCATATATATACTCTCTCTTTCTTTCTGTGAAAAACTCTAGTTATTGTTATCTCATCTTTCTCTTCTAAAATTTTATTTTTTATTGGAGAAGATCTCCCTTCTACATAAGCCCTCTCCTGTAAAGTAGTTTTCTTCATCTTACTATTTTTATTACTTTGAATAAAAATACATATTTGTGTTTCTTTATCTAGAATTTTATTCTACGGTACTTTTTTCTCATCTAAATATTAATCTAGGGTATTTTTGTCATATTTATATTTATTTTGTTGGAAATCTAGATCTTCATCTAGATGTATTATATTAAAGATCTTAAAGGTTACAAGATAGTATTAAGATTCAATTACTTATGGAGAACATTCGGTATATCAATTGAAATAATCAAATGATCGGTTCAAGAACTTTTTCATATACCAAGGAATGCTATTAGTTTTTGTTTATAAAATTTAATTTGATGTATTTAGATAGATGAATTTTGATATAAATTATATCTTTATTTTTTATTAATGAAATTTAATTATATAGTTGTCTTCCATGATTTTAACGTGAAATTTTTAAGGAATATGACAACAACATATTTGTTTCTTTTTTCTTTTTCTTTCTAGAATGAAGATTGAAGATTGAGGACTTGTCTGAATCAGAAAACGCACGAGGAAAGCAATTGTTATTGTTTAAATGAGATAAAACCCAACTTCGTAGAAGACCGGGTAAAATAAAAAATAAAAAAGAAGAAAAAAAGTTAAAATATTATAAATAGCTTATGAATTATTGTATGTATAGAAAAAAAAAAACTTTAATAGACGTGCCTATGTACCTAGTCACAATTATTGTATATATTGGTTCACCAACTTATGTAAACAGGTTTAGCAGTTCGGTATCAATACTCATATTCTTATTTCAAGTTACCGCATAATAAACACTGTTTAATTAAAAAAATTAATTTACATGTAAGTGTATATAATATATAGATTTAAATGAATACTATAATTCTTTTTATACGTAAAGTTTTATTTTTAATTTTTATTGATATGAATATATTTTTTTAACGTAAAAATTATATATTTAAATAACTAAATCATAATAAAATTATTTTTATTATTAGAAAGAAAATAAATAAATAAATATATATATATAGGATAAAAGAAAAGAGGTTGCTCTGCCTGTTGACAAGGTCCAAATATGCAGTTTTATGTTTACGCAACGTAATCGTGTCGCCGCACGCCACCTTCTGCAATTTGATTAATATATCTCTAGTATTAAAATATTCGACGTTACATTACATCTACTATTAAATATATATTCCACCGAAGATACTCAAAAGTCCTAAAATTTTAATTAATATTACATTTAATAAAAATTATATGATTTTAATAATTAGTTTTTTAATTTTTAATTATTTTGTAGAAATAATCAATAATAGATTTGATGATAATTTTTACTTTGTAATTTTTAAGAAAAAAATTTGAAAAATCACATACAGTTTGTTTAATAAGGCTTTATTTATTTTTATTTTTATTTTCAAAAATTTTAAAATAAAGAAAAAATTTATTTATTATAGAAAAATTTTAATCATTATTTTTTTCAATATTTATACAAACAAAAATTATAAGACCCAATTTGCTATGTAAAAAAATGTGTAGAGAAAAGAAAAAATTCAAAAATTTTATTTTTAAAAATTTATGAATCACCCTGTAGTTTGGCAATGATTCCTTAAAATTGTAAAAATTAAAATAAAAGATTTTTACCAAAATTATTATCAAATACGCTCTAAAATAGACGAATTGATTCAATTTCATTTTTATTGGAGATTTACTACCATATAAAACTATAATATTGACAAATACTCTAGGAGATATCGACTGATATGATCAATTTTGTTTCCACACTTTTTTTTTTCCCCCTTTTGTGAATGAATTTAATTGATTCCACTTTTTATTCACAAATTTATAATTCAACCAATTTTCTAAAGTAGTGGGGCAATATTTTTCCACCGCTAAAATAGTATTTCGCAATCGCATCATTAAGAGTTAACATCAAAAGTGAATTTTTTTGTGCTGAATAATTGTAGCAAAATTTCAATTCAAATAACAATTGGGCATGACAGCTACTTGGTGGACTTACCAGTATTAATGTTTATAAAAACTGGATTAAATTCTTCATAGACATGTGGTGCTTTATATTCTCTTAAATGTACGTTTGAGACACCTTTTAATAGTTTAAAATAGTTACTAAATGAGTATCTATCTTAAAATAAATTGTATCGATTAAAAAAAATTCAAAAGATATTTTTACTTGAACATTTCTTTACTTCCCAAGATGAAATCAACTAAAATGGAAGCATGTTAATTAAAAACGCTTAACAACCTTTTATATATATATATATAACTACACCACGCGTACTTATTGGTACTCGAAACACAAACTCAAAACTATAACAACCATTACAACTCTTCGATTAGAGAATATGCACGGACAAAAAGGCTACACAAACTTTTAATGTCCCAAACTTTTTGTGCACGCTAAACAATCTTTAGATTTGAGTTATATACAAAGATAATGTGACAGCATTTACAATTACACATATTTTATCACTTGATTGTGAAACGTTAAACAAAATTCGATTATGATATTATCTGTGAGTGATTCTCCAAAGTCTTCAAATAAAAATATCTTGGATAAAAAAATATATATACACGGCAGTGGTAACTTCAAGTGGCCCCAAAGTTCTTACAAATTTACAAGTTGATGGTTGAATTTTTTTTTGTTTCACATTGTGTAATTTAATTAATTATTTTTAATAAATAATTTATAATTTCTTTTTTATCTTATATTTTAATTAATAATTAATGTATCAAATATATACCACAGCTTGAAAAAGATGGAAGCTTGATTTTGACCGTTTCTTATTATTCGCAAGAACGAAGAGAGGATATGCTGACTCAGCACCAATTCTTACCAAATGGATAAGCTTTATAAATCACCGGAAAATTGGAGGAATCACAGAAATTTCAGCAAACCATTTGGCTTCTTATAAAGAGACGACAAAAAGTGGGACCAGTTATCAACCAGTAGACAGTTTAAAATAATTGCAGAGGAAGTGAACTTTCACAGATCCGACGCCGTTCTATTATTCTATAGACTGATGAGTGTATTTGGCGCTATAAATACTTGGCTAGAGATGGTATTGTTCTTACTCCATCAAGGAAAATACTTGTTACCCTTAGCTATTTCTTCTCAACTACCTTTTCTGTCTATCTGTTTTGGTCATTCTTATTCTGCCAAAACTTTGTTCACCATTTACCTGAAAATATAAAAGGCAAATTCTTTTCTTCTTTTTTCCATAATTGTTTTTGCTTAAATCTTATTAGACAACAGAAAATAAAACATCGTGCCCTTGTATTAATTATCTAGCCATATATTAATCTTTATTGCTAGTTGGGTTGTTTTTGGATTAACAAAATGTGTGGAATACTAGCCGTTCTTGGTTGCTCTGTTGACTCTCAGGCAAAAAGGGTTCGCGTTCTTGAGCTTTCCCGAAGGTAATTTCTCGTTCCCTTTTCTTTTAATTTTTTTTTTCCTGTATATTTTGATTCTTTTGCTCATTTTTTATATGTATTTTTATTTTTATTTTTAAAGAACGATATTTAAACCATGGAATTCTCTAAAATTGTTAATCATTCACCAACTATATTTGAAAAAGGCTGAGATATTCTGTTATCCTTAAAAAATAAAAAATATTGACGAGTTGCTACACTTATATGACGTCCTTATAACTTGTCTCATTTTTAAATTTTTTTTTTTTAGGGTGATGGTATTATCAAAATTATTTTTGCTATTGCGTTGAATTTACTATTCTACGTCTATAATTAATAATATATTAGAGCCAATTTTATTAATAAAAAAAATTATAGTAATTTTGACTATATATATTATCACCTTTTTTAAATTTTTTTTTCTAAGATATGTTTTTTCTTTTAATAATTCTGTTTATGCACTTCTCGTTTTGTCATGACATAAAATTATACTGAGAATTATTACTTGTTACTTGTTTTTTTTAGTCTATTGACCATAAATTTGAAGGTACCTAGTATGGTCAAATAATATATAATAGGAGGAACGCTATATAAATTTACACTTATTTTTATATTTATATTTTGTACTTAAATTAATTATATCTTGATATGTATTAAAATTATCAATAAAATTGAATCATTTTTTCATTTTTAAAATAGTTTTCTTATGTGTTATAATCTAATTAATGTAGTTATAAAAATGAATACAAATTTATATATTTTTGACATTTTTTTTGTATAATAATATGTTCAATTTTTGAAGGGCTGTATGACAAAGTACTTGTTTTCTTCTAAAAATTTTAGAAAATTGCATTTCTTTCAAAGTTTTTATTTTAATCCATCATTATTTTTTTAAGGATGAGATTTTGGAAATCGTTTTGCTTGTATCAAATAAATATTTTAGTTATTTTACTTCATAAAGGATAATTAAGTCATTTTCTATGCAAAAATGGGACACTTGGTCACTTTTGGCTAGTAAAATATTATTTTATTAATAATTTTTAATATAATAATAAAGTTAATTTAATTCAGTGCAAAATTGTCATTTTTTTAATAATTTAAAACTAAATTTGAACATAATAATAATTTTTTTTTCAATTGTATTTATAAATTTTATATTTTATGAAATTTTTTTTTGTATATTTTGGGCACCTATATCGCATATTTTATATTCAGACACAATACTTATAGAAAATGCGATATAAGAAAGAACTTAAAAAATTACATAAAATATAAAATTTACAAAAAAAAAAACTTGACTAAAATTTTTAAAAAAATATATTATAATGCTTAAATGTAATTATATCTTAAAGAAAAGTTTTAAATCATATATATTATTTTTGAATAACTTTTATTTTTAATTTTAAAGATATGTTTAATTATAAATTGCAAAATAATTGAACACAATATTACACAATATCATAATTGAACAGTCTTTAAAAATAACATAATTAATTTGAAGGGAATATTATTGACTTTAATGCACAGTAGAATTTGTCCCCGTAATAATTTTTGATGGAAAATGGAATCTGTCCCTCACAATTGAAAGATATAGATAAGAAAAGAACATCTGATAATTATTGTTGTTGATCAGAACAGAAGTGACATCTGTTCTGTTGTTAATTGTTTTTCTTCCATTTCATCCTCAAAATGTCATCTTGACCTTACATAATGAAAAAGACTAGAATAAATTTTCCTTAAAGCTCATATTTTTTATTTCCACTCGAATCACTTTTCTACTTCTAGATAATATAATTAGTATTTCATTACATCAACTTAGTTATAAATTTATAATAGCTCTTTTTATTAGAGCAATCATATGTATTGTTTTTTATATAGTAAAATCATTTTTTTTTTTTTTTTGAACATGAGATTCTAACTTAAAAAATTAATCTATTAACCATTTAAGTGAGGAATTATTTAGTTTCACAGGTGAATTTTATAAATCGTACACAATTACTTAGTGTAAAATGTTCAAATTAAATCATTTATTTTTTATACTACTTTATGTGACACTAATAATTATAAAATACATAAACATAAGATTTATTTTTATATAATAAAGATATACATTTTTAATTATTTTTGTTTTGTTACACATATAAAATATAAAATAGAAAAGAAAAAAAAAAAAAGAGTAAAACTAGAGAATCGTACCCTAAAATGTCTAACATAATTGCATTATTAATGTCAAAGGGGGACCCAAATTTAGGTATCTATAACGGTGAAAAAATATAGGTTTTTTTTTTTTTTAAATAAATGTTATCTACTTATCTATGAAAATTCACATACACCATGTGGAACACGAGTCTAAGATATTTCTATAAATAAAACAATATTGCTTGTGATTTGAAAGTAGAGTTTTCAGCATCAAACTGTTGTGTTGAGGATATTGTTTTCAAATATGATAATTAAAAATAAAAATAAAAGTTGAAATGCTATGGATATGACTAATATTTTTATATTTATTTGTTTATTTATTTTAACGGTCTCCAACTTGGTGTATGGTTCACTTGTATAGGACTGTGTTTATTAGTACAATTAGGTTGGGCCACTTACTTATTTATTAGTGCATGTTGAAAATAAGATGTTGAAGTAGGTAAACCATTTATTAATACAAGATTAATTATTAATTATATTATAATATGTAAATTTATATATGCATAAATTATGATAAAAATCATATATATTTATTTTTAGACTTGCAGTTATTTTTAATTTTGTTTCTAACCCTTGTAATTTTTGTGCAAAAAATAATAATAATGTCAAATCTTTTAACAAATTAAAGTACTTTTCTTTTTTCTCTTGATAATATAAGAAATAAGAATTTTATATATGAATTAAATTATTTTATGCATAAAATAATATATCAATGTTGGATTAAATGTTAAATTAGGATGGTGGAAGGTTAGAGCCACCGTGAAGACCTCTTACTAAGATAAATTATATTGTAATATATGCGTGCATTATAAGTTGTAAGTTGTGATAAAAATAATTTTTGTTTTTTTGGAGTTTTGAAAATAAAAAAAAAAAATTAAAGAAAACTCTAATCCCAGAGTCTGTAAATATGTATTGCTTATGGAATTTTATGAAACTAGTTAAGATATCGATCTGATATATTTTTGGTAAAAAATGCAATAGATTGAAGCATCGTGGTCCAGATTGGAGTGGTCTTTATCAATATGGTGATTGTTATTTGGCTCATCAACGCCTTGCTATAGTTGACCCTGCCTCTGGTGATCAACCTCTTTTCAATGAAGACAAGAGTGTTGTTGTCACGGTATTTACTCCATTCTTATTTTGTAACACTTATTTCCACCTTAAAGGTCTATAGAAAAACGTAGGGTTTCTCAAGTTCAAATTTTTATCAACATTAATTTTTAGGTGAATGGTGAGATTTACAACCATGAAGAGCTGAGGGAAAAACTATCTCATCACAAGTTCAGGACTGGCAGTGACTGTGATGTCATTGCACATTTGGTGAGCCATCTTTGCGAATATTTGTTGCTAGCTCAACAAATGAAAAAAATAACTTTAAGTTTATATTTTTCTTGTTTTTGTTTGTCTCTTTGTATTGAGTAGTATGAGGAGTATGGAGAAGATTTTGTGGACATGTTAGATGGAATGTTCGCATTTGTACTACTCGATACTCGTGACAACAACTTCATTGTTGCTCGTGATGCTATTGGAATCACTTCTCTTTACATTGGATGGGGTCTTGATGGTAATATATTTTCGTAATGTATATTTTTATATGTAATTTAATATTGTCGGAATAACAAGTTTCAATTTGGGGTTTCAGGTGCTCTTAATTTTTAGTAACAATACTTATTATGTTTTGGTGTTCAGGGTCAATTTGGATATCATCAGAGCTGAAAGGGTTAAATGATGACTGTGAACACTTTGAAAGTTTCCCACCTGGTCACTTGTACTCAAGCAAAGCTGGTGGAATGAGACGTTGGTACAATCCTTCATGGTTCTCTGAGGCCATTCCTTCAGCTCCTTATGATCCTTTAGCTTTGAGAAGGGCTCTTGAGAATGTAAGATTTTAAATAACTTTTGAAGCCAATAAGTAATTTTTTATTTTTTTTTACTTTGAGCTTGAAATTTAGTAAAATAATGGTAAATTCATTCAGGCTGTGATCAAAAGGCTAATGACTGATGTGCCTTTTGGAGTTTTACTGTCTGGTGGATTAGATTCATCATTAGTTGCATCAATTACAGCTAGACACTTGGCTGGCACTAGAGCTGCAAAGCATTGGGGCACTCAACTCCATTCATTTTGTGTTGGGTTAGAGGTGAGGCATAAAATTTAATATCATTGTTATTTTTTATAATATAGTTTGAAGCTTTTTTCAAAAGTTATTTTTCCCCATTTTTTCTATCTTCAACAGGGATCACCTGATTTGAAAGCTGGAAAAGAAGTTGCAGACTATTTGGGAACAGTTCACCATGAATTCCACTTCACTGTTCAAGTATATAAGCAGAGCATCAATTTGTTTTAATTGAATCCTAATTCTTATGATAAATATGATTTATAATAATATTTGGTTGTGGCATGATAACAGGATGGAATTGATGCTATTGAAGAAGTTATCTACCACATTGAAACATATGATGTTACTACAATTAGAGCTAGCATCCCAATGTTTCTCATGTCTCGTAAAATCAAGTCATTAGGTGTTAAGATGGTGATTTCTGGTGAAGGTTCTGATGAAGTTTTTGGAGGATATTTGTACTTTCATAAAGCTCCAAACAAGGAAGAGTTCCACCGTGAAACGTGTCACAAAGTAATGGACTTATTTCCAAACAGTTTAGGCTTTTGAGATGATTGTAGTTTTGTTTTCACTTTTCGGTATACTGGTAAAACATGAATGAATGAATAGAAAATAAGTGATTTTTTATTTGTATGTGTAGATTAAAGCACTGCACTTGTATGATTGTCTGAGAGCAAACAAATCTACTTCAGCTTGGGGTTTGGAAGCCCGAGTTCCCTTCTTGGACAAAGAGTTTATTAATGTGGCAATGGCTATTAATCCTGAGTTCAAAATGGTATGTTTGTTCTTAAGATCGTACAACTTTTCATTTTTGTTTATATTTTTCAAGTATCAAATCATTTTTTTTTTTTTACTAATTCTATTTGTTTGTTAGATAAAACGCGATGAAGGAAGAATTGAGAAATATGCCCTAAGGAAGGCCTTTGATGATGAGGAGAATCCTTACCTGCCAAAGGTATATTATTTTAGGCAAGACTTTGTACATATAAATTCATCTTATCAAGATGTTTCATTTAACTTACAGACTATGCTTTCTTTCATACCCCTGCAGCATATATTGTATAGGCAGAAAGAACAATTCAGTGATGGAGTCGGTTATAGTTGGATTGATGGCCTTAAATCTCATGCTGCTCAACATGTAAATAACTATTTAGCAATTGTTTCTTACACTTTTTTTATTTATTTATTATAATACAACACCTACTTTGGAATATGAAAAACATTCATTTGGTTTGTTGATCATTTCCCTGGTTTTATAACTTTTAGGTAACTGATAAAATGATGCTTAATGCTGCGCGCATTTTCCCTCATAACACTCCCACCACAAAGGAAGCTTACTACTATAGGATGATATTTGAGAGATTTTTCCCTCAGGTAATACATATATACGTGGCGTTCTATAGAGCACACCTTTTTTTTTTTTTCCCATTGTTGACAACATATATAACTAATTTGTTCTGTTGCGTTATTTGTTTTTACAGAACTCAGCAAGGTTGACTGTCCCTGGAGGAGCAAGTGTGGCATGTAGCACGGCCAAAGCCGTTGAATGGGATGCATCGTGGTCAAAGAACCTTGATCCTTCTGGCAGGGCAGCTCTAGGAGTGCATGTTTTAGCTTATGACGAGCAGGCAACATCAGTTTCTAGTGGTGTGGTGCAACCAGAGATCATCGGTAATGTTCCTCACATTACAGTGAACACTCCGGAACTTAAAATCCAAAGCTAGTAGTCAAGCTGAAAAATAATTGTATCCCCAATTTAAGGCTAGAGTTTTACGCACTTAATTATCTGTTTAAAACCCTAGTCTTGAATGAGCTTGTTGCATACCATATATGTATATATAGAAATAGAACTACGTAAAACTTGAAATAAGTATGGTGGTTTTATTATCTGTTGGGTATCTCTCACTGTATGTATTGTACCCTTCTCATTACTAGTTATGGATTATGCTATATCAGTATATGAGACTTGTTTATAAAATGCACTTGGAGTTTTTCCTCTCTTAATGTTTTTATTCTTTATTTTTCTGTAAGAGGTAAAAGTTGAATGAAGAAATATAACATGGAGTAGACAATTCACTATTAAAAAAAAAACCATTATGAATTCAAAACTAGTCTCAATAGAAAGTTTAGAAAATAGCAGAAGGATCAAAAGAACAAAGCAGTATAAAAAAGTTGGTTCCAGGTATCAGGTAAACCAGGAAGGCACCAATGACTACAATCAGCTGAATGGTCAGGATTAGCTTTTTGACTTGGGCTCAAATCACCATTATAGATTGAAGGGTGACAATCTTTTCTGAGCTCTGAAAGCATAGTTATGTCCAATAAATAAATAGGACTAAGCATATCCCTAATTACACTATTCATCACCCTTGTCACATCTAGATATTCTGTTCCAAATGTTGTTCTTGAAACTGGTTTTGTTTCCCCATAGCAATTCCTTGAACTTGATGTGCTTATTCCCCCATCATTCCATTCACTTGGACTGTCATAAAATTATTTTGTAGAAATTTATTAACTTTTATTTAACACACTATCAATACCTCAAAGATTTTGATTGACAATATGTGATTAACAATTCTTAACACATATGTGATTAACTTACTAATTCTGTCCACATATGATAAAATATCCACATAAATTGCAAATACTCTTTATCATATGTGAGCATTTTATCCTAAGAATGAGATTATTAGTAAGTTAATTATATGTTGTTAGCTACGATAATAAAATCTAATAGTGAAACAGAGAATGACACTTGAGAAAGAGAAAGAGAAAGAGAAAGAAACTGACTTGTAATGTGTGGGAGACAGAGAAACAAAGAAGACTGAAGTTATAGTTGTGTCGATATTGGTGTCAACCCAATTAGCCCATGTGTTTAGCCCTTTCTCCAAAGCAGCTACTCTATCCATATCTTGGTAATATTTCCCACCTGCTTCCATATAGTCCCACCTACAAGTTACCACATTGTAAAACCAAAAAAAAATAAAATCCATCAAAACATTAAATAGAAGGTTGTGTCATTTTTAATCAATCTCAAATGAGAAGATTTTTTCCTTATACAAAGGATTTGATATTTACTATGAAATTGAATATAGTTAATGGTTGTTCAATTGTTGATGTATTTTAAACCCAACTATTTATAGATAAAACATAAAACTTTACAAAGTTACCCTTGTAAATCTCCTTTATGACTCCACCAATGACCAGTGTTAAATGACAAAACGTCTGCAGACCTCCAGGCATTGCCGTTTCCATTGATGTCCTCCAATTTAAGTATCCTCTTCCCTTTTACAACATCTATGTCTACCAGATATGGAGCTCTATAATATGATATGCTCACTTTATGATCCTGCAATTATTTTACAAAAAACCCAAAATTAAGCCCTGTGTTATGGGTGCTATATGTCCCTTGTTATTAAAAAAGAGTCAAATACTAATTTTCCCAAAAAGATAGCTAGCGAGAGGTGAATTTAACATTTCACTTATAATCTTTTAACACTCCTTTAAGCATTTGCTACTATCATTGCAAACGTATATCATTTAACCTTATTGAAAAGCGGATTTGTTTTTTGGTCTGAGGATTTCCTTAGTTTTTGGAATGCCCAACTTAAGATTTTAAGTGATTTTTAGGTTGCCATAGGATTCGATTATAAGAACTTGCTGCTCTAATACTGTCAGACACCAATTATGGTGTGTTAACAATTCATTTATACTCTTTTTAACATTTGTCAGCTTAGATTACTAAAACAAATATGAAGACATAAGTTTTGCCTTGGTAAGATCATAAACAACTTATTAGTTTGAAACCAACAAAAAACTTTATAATATTCGATTTAAAACAAGTCTTACTTTGATTAGAAACCAGAATCAAAACAAGCCTTTTTCCCCTTCTTGTTATTGCTCTTAAGAACTGAACTTACCAGGAACTCAAATGTTGTAAGGGGGTCTCCTTTGATCATTTTTGTTGGTGTGGTTGGAGCTACTGCTAAAATCATACAAACCAAAGATTGCCATTGATTCCGACCAAGTGAATCTCCAACAAACATGATAGTTTTCCCTCTCATTTTCACCAAAAACTCAAGCCCATTGAACCTATCAAGCATATGCTACGGTAAAGTTCAAACCTTTCATACCAAAAACAAAAACCCACGTTGCCAAAAATTAAAGTTAGTACCTCGGAAGTTCACAGTTTAGGGGTTTCCAACGATATTTTAAATATTCTGAGTCTGGCCTTCCGTACAATTGGCAGTTGAATTGAGAGTCTATAATGGGACACTTAGAATATTGGTACATTGGATAAGAATCATCTCGAACCCAAGTGCCTGCAAACAATGCACAAGTTCCATTGGTTTGATATATGGGTTTACTAGTGTGGTGGTGTTGAGGTTTATGGTGGTGCTTTAAACTCATTACCAAAGCTGAGGAAGCTATGTGAAATCGAACTATAAGGAAACATAGTGTCATCAAAAATCCAGAAAAGTAAATTGAAGATTTAGAATTGAAAAGAGACATTTTAGAGGGTTTTTCTTGGTGGGTTATGTTGAAAAAAAAGAAGAAGAAGAAGAAGAAACAGAGCAATATTTAGAAGCAGGGAAAGGAAGTCATTCGATTCTGTTTGAGTTGTTATATAAAGGAGGGTTTTATTTTTTCTAATCATTTTTTTTTATGGGCATGTGATGGTAATTGCCTTGGTAACTATGCCTGAAGATGAATTCATGTGATTCAAAACAAAAAGTGACGGTGGGTGTAAGCTTCTTTAAATGAGATTGATTTGGATTGTATTCTATATTGTTTCGTTGGATATGATTAGTCTTTATAATTTTGAATTGAATTATTGATAAAATATAACGTTAACATGTAAAATAAATAAATAATTATGAGATTTTTTATTAACAGATAGTCAATTAAATTATATCATGTAGATTATAATATGTATCAAATTATGATACAAAGAATAATTTTTTTGAATTAAGGGCCAGAAATTCTTGATTTTGCTATTGAATGAAAATTTTGTGTTGCATTTGAAACTATTTAATTTTAACTTTGTGTTTGCTATTACATTCAAAAACTATTATTGAGATATTTCATAGTTTATATTTAGATAAAACTTTTAGAAAATATGAAAAATAACATTTACTTATTTTCTGAATATAGTGGTGTTTTCAAGATGTTATTTAAAACTTGTATTCGAAAACACTTAACCAAATAGATATCCTTATATTTTTTTAGATTTTTCTTTTCAAAAATTAAAAAAAAAAAAAAAAATTGTTTTCAAATCCTTTACCAAAAGGGAGCCTTAAATTACAAAAAAAAAACAGATTAATTAGAAAATGGTAGTAAAAAGAATAATTGCTAGCACTTACGAACACAACAAAAGTTTAATGGCTTCACCTTTTTAAAGAAGGTAAATATGTTGAAAGCAAAGGTTCTATGCTTTCCTTCAGCTCGTGGAGATAGAATAAAAGAGTTTTCATGTTTACTCTTCTTTGTGCAAGCAAAATCAACGTGGTACTCTCAAATTTCAATCTTTAAGGACGACAATAATGGCTTAACCCTTTATAGTTAATCCATGTGGTTATGTATAATTTTGGTAAGATGACTAGATATTAGATAAACTCACTTGTACTGTACTGTCTTGTCAAATGAAAAGCCTTAAAAAAAAGTAGAAGAGTTTAAAATGACATTGGAAGAGAGAATCTCTTTTGCCTTATCAGTTGAAATTCTTGGCATATTATTTGTTCGCAACTTAAAAAAAATTATTTTGTTAATTATACGGATATGTTTCAAAATGTAAAAACCTTATATATGTTTTATATTTATATATTTAAAAATATTTTCTTGTACTTGGAGATGAGATGATTTTATTACAAGTTTGAAAAGTTGCATGAATTCATACGATTTCTTGGGAATCTGCACTTTTGGAGATTAGAGAATAGAGGATGAATTCTTTTCGTGTAAGCAATAGAAGGCTCATAGTTTCACACCTCGAAGAAGCAAGATCACCAAGAAAACAAATAATATTCAGCACTGCAATAGCGTGAAATATGAATTTTTGGTCTTAATTTTTTTAAATTAAAATAATTTTAAACAAAATACGTCTCTTAATTTATAACAATTTATTTAAACATGTACCAAATAAAAAATAAATATTAAAAGAAAAAATTTATGTTACAATGAATAGACGAAGATATTGAACTTCCATTTCTTATAATATTTAAGATTGACGTTTCGATTTATTTATGTGTAAATAATATAATTATTCTATTAAAAAAATTAAAGAAATAAAAAAATGTTAGATGTTATTATAACTAGATAAAGATATTGAAGTCACATTTCATATAATGCTTTTCTATAATAAAATAGCAATTTTTCTCTATAAAAAGAAAAATACAAAATGGACCTATAATACTACAAAATTACCATGATTTTACTTGGTTGACAATATTAACCTCTAGCTAAAGGTGATTATTACTCTAACAAAACAATTCATCACTAAATGCAAGGGTGAATGTCGTCTTTACTATTGTTAGGAGTAGAAACTTAAAGAGATGAAAAATAAGCAAGCCTTTGATAATAAAATTGATAAATTAATCAATTTTTTTAATTAATAATAATTTATCTAAAAATTTATAATTTTATATTAAATTATTTAATAAATATGCCAAAATATTCTCATTTTATATTTTTAATAAAATTGAATCATTATAAGACTTCACCATATCTCCAACAACCTTATCGGATCTCTATTGGTATCTTTGTTGAAGCTCTGACAACCCTGACAATGACCCCATTGAAGGTAGACTTAATATATTTTTACTAGAGTTTCGACAATCCTATTACATATATATTACATATTATATCCAAAATTAGAGATAAATGTAACTTATTATATATAAATATAGAGTTTGATTTATAAATTACATAATAAAGCTAAATAAACTAACTTGTAAAAGTAGATATAACATATTACATACAAATATATAGATAGATGTAATATATTACAAAAATACATGTTAGATATAAAAATTCAAGTGAATGTAATAGATTACATCCAGTGAATCATCGGCGATGGTTAGGGAAGCTTCGGAGGATTGTTGTGACAATCGTTAGAACATCAATGGATTGCCGAAGATCTTATAGGATTTAATCTTATTTTAATTCTATTGAAATTATTTAACAATGATATTTTGTTATTTATACGTATGAAATTATGAGTTTGGATTAAGGTTTTGCTAATTTGTTAAAAAATATGTTATATGAAGGTAGTATTCTCACTTGTAATTAGTGGTGAATAAGGTTCGATTTTAGTCGAGTTTTGCCTAAAATGCTAAACGAACCAACATATATCGGTTTGTTAAATCAAGAATCAAAATCGACTAATAAAGTGTCGATTAAAGAACATTAGACCAATATATTAATGTCAATTTGACATATCAGTTTGCAATTTAAAACTACTTATTTTTAAACTAAATTTAAATTATATTCACAATAAATAAAATTTAATGTTTAATCAATAATTAAATTTAAAAAAATTATATATTAGCATTTAAATTAAAACTATAAAATAATTTTTAAGTAGATAATAACATTTAAAATGAATAAATTAATTAAAATTTTAGACAAAAAAGTAATTTATAATTTTTATTAATTATGTTAAATATTTATAAAAAATAAACATTATAAATTAATTCATAAATTGATATAAATTAATAATTTAAATTAAATTATCATAAATATATATGATATATATAATATAAATGTATAAAATTAAAACACCAAAGTAAATATGTATTAATAATATATAGTTTAATTCAGTTAAATATTAGTCCACAAATTTCAAAATCTTAACTGACTCAATATAAGTCAATTTTTACATCTTCAAAACCAAAATTATTCTATTTAAATTTATAAAATATAAAAATTAATTTGACTTGGTTTTGTTTCGATCGAATATGTTGATTTATTAGTTATTATGTTCATCCATACTTGCACTGACTTTCTTTTGTGGATAAAATATTAGTTTATTTTAATTTAAATTAAGATTACAAGAATAATTAAATTAAAAATTTGAAAAATACATGAAATCAACGAAAGAATCCTTAAAAATTAGATCTTTCGTAACTTAAGATCTTCAAAATTTGAATTACAATCACACCTAAGCCAAAAACATCAAATTTATATCTAAATCTTGGAGGAAAAAAAAAAGTTCAAACAAAATAAAATATGCCAAAAATCATCTATAGATATAAACATAGATGAA
Organism: Elaeagnus macrophylla; assembly: GCA_029378325.1. Taxonomy (NCBI): domain Eukaryota; kingdom Viridiplantae; phylum Streptophyta; class Magnoliopsida; order Rosales; family Elaeagnaceae; genus Elaeagnus; species Elaeagnus macrophylla. The sequence goes on from CM055642.1 coordinate 9,216,248, forward strand.
AACAAAACTACACAAGATCAAAATCTATGCGTAATATATTTATTAAATTAAACGAATAAGAAAAAATAATTTACTAAATAGAGCTCCTAAAAAAAAAGACTCACCTTTTGATACAAAGTAAAACTTAAAAATATGACTAAGTTTTCTTAAAATAAAATAAAATAGAAGGAAAAAAAAAAGCAAATTATCTTTTAGATGCCAACGAAGTTCGTGGGTTACTTGCATTGAGTTAGGTCATGTTTTGTTGTTAATGATAAGAACGATAACAAAAATAATTCAAAATTTATATGTGTTTAATTTAATTGTTAATTTAGAATAAAATAGAAAGCATTTTAACATATTAAGAATGTTCATTCTTTCTACATTCTTAAAAAATACATTAAAATATTTTTTTTTTTACATATTTGTATAATAATTTATTATTTTTTTAATTTTATTTTATTTATAAATAAAAAAATATTTTTTAATTTTCATTCATTTATAATTTTACAAATATTATTTTAATTTTAATATTTAAATAAATAAAATAATAATAATATTTTTATTAAATTTTATTTTTATTTTCCTTTTCATTCAACCTACCTTGAATTTTCCAGCTTACGAAAAACCTAAAAGTATTCTTTTTTATTTTTTTATCGTAAAGGGAAAGAAAAAAAAAAACCCTGGACGCCGCTCTCTCTCGTTCTCTTCCAGAATCTGCAGCGAGTCCGTTCGAAGACTGTCACGGGGGGGCACTTTAGGCATTACCAGAGCTCTCCAAGTCTTAAACCTTCACTTTCGGCGCAGGTTAGACAACTTCATTTATTACATCTTGTTCGTCATCTTTCTGTGAAGGTTTTTATGCTCTTTAATTTTATCAAGATGGTTGGTTCTTTTGTACACTTGAAAATTAGGATTATTCTGCTCTTTTTTCGCGTAATGTTTTGATTGCTTATTGTTCTGGAATTTGGAAAAAAATTTGGAGCTTAAGACAGATTGTAAGATTAGAATGGAGTAAAAAGGCGACTATCTATCAGTATACACGCACATAAAGTGTTGGTGTTAATGTTTGTATGGAAGAACATTCTCATAATTTGTTTATTTCAATTAATATATCCGTGATTTGCATGAGTGATTTATTTGAAAGATATGAGTAAAAATGGAAGACTGGTTGGCCCTGTTGATCATTCCTGAAATTGATGTAGAAGAAAGTTGATTGTTTAGGGTTGCAATAAGCTTTCGTAAAAAGTTCTCTGTGATTAAACGCTAGAAGGTCCATGGGTGAGATGATCTTTGAATTTTTTTACTGGCTGAATGATTGATCTCTCAATTTTGTTGTATCAAATATGGTATTTTTGAATCGTTTATTGTGCACAAGGAGCAGTCCTTGATATTTTTGCTTTTCCTTTAATCTGATTTTGAAAATTGAGGCAGTTCAATGTCTGTATTTTGCTCCCTTTTGGTTATATTGGTTCTTATGCGAATTTTGTCTTACTTTTGAGGAACTTTACAAATACTTGTTAACAATCTTACATTCTCAGTCGTTACTTCTACAGATTATTGCTGTGTTATATAACGTACTTGTTCTAATCGTCTCCAATCTGATACATTTGTTGTGGCAAACTCATTACACATAAGTTTGCTTAAAAAGTCATGCCTTCTATTTGTAATAAATGTTTATCTGCTGGTTTGACCAACGAAAACGTGAGGTGCTGTCGATTGCACTTTATGAATCTCATTATAGACTTGGAAGACCTTTGTAATTTCAATTCCTGTATGCCCCTTTTATCCCTGTCCGTATAAATTGTTTAGTAGATGAGAATGATTAAGGGAAGTTTCTACCTCTTTTATCTGATGCAAGTGCAAGTTTGTGTGGCATTGGGTGAGGCACAATCTGTTACATGATTATCTACTCTTCAATATCCCTTATAAGTTGCAGTGCAACTTCTGTATTCTTGAGCTTCAAAGGTTAATGCTAACTTTGTCAAGCATGCTTTTTCAGATTGCGAAGATATTAAGAACTAAGAATTTGGTTTAGAAATCATGGCAAAGCATCATCCTGATCTGATTATGTGCAGGAAGCAACCTGGAATTGCAATTGGACGGCTTTGTGAAAAATGTGATGGGAAGTGTGTGATCTGTGATTCGTATGTTCGTCCTTGCACTCTTGTGCGAGTTTGTGATGAATGCAACTACGGGTCCTTCCAGGGACGCTGTGTGATCTGTGGAGGTTTTGGAATTTCTGATGCCTATTACTGCAAAGAGTGTACTCAGCAAGAGAAAGATAGAGATGGGTGTCCAAAAATAGTTAACTTGGGGAGTGCAAAAACAGACTTGTTTTACGAACGTAAGAAGTATGGTTTCAAGAAAAGATGAAAATAATTCGCCAGTCTTATCATTATGTATTAATACAATTCGAGAGTATTGAAACGTTCTTTGTTAGTGTTTACGGACTTAGTAGTTGTTTTGTCGAAAATGTCTAATCAAGATTGGAGAGGCTGCTACCTCCCATTGCAATTCTGAAATTATACTGATGCTTGGTGTCATTGGTCGATGTATTTGATTTCAATTAGAATATCTTTAACTATTAAGAAACTATCGCTTAGAATATCATTGAAATATAGTAGATGTTTCATTTGTATAAAAATATTACCAATGAAGACCTGTCATTGGATGAAGAGGAGCTCGCTTGTTATGTCTGTAGAAATGAAGCCAATATTTCAAAATTGTGATATTTTGTTAGTTCTTAACTCTCATGTATTCATTGGCTAATAACAATAACTACTTACTGAATGGTAGGGCTCATCATGCATGTATTGTTTGGTTCTGAAGGTTTATATCACCTCTCCCAGAGATAGGCATGACGGCAATCCTCCTAGACCGGGCTCTAGTGGATGGGACCCTGGACAGGGTCATCCTCATAATTAGTCAGCAAGTACGATTTAGATCATAAGGGTCCAAATTAGGGTTACTTCTTTCTCCATTATAAATAGATCATCTAAGCTTCGTTATTTAATTATTCTATTTGCTTTTAAATTAAAAAAAAAAAAATTATATAAGTTATCAAATTTTTAAATCATATATATATTCTTAATTTTTAAATTCTATAGTTTAGTCTCAAAAATTTTAAAATTTATACATAAATTTTAACAAGATTATTAAAATATATGTTTGTGAATTAAAACCTTAAAACTTATGTATAAAATTATGAAAGTTTTAGAACCAAATCATATGATTAAGAAGATTAGGTATTTATTTGTAAATTTTTAAAAGTTTAGGTATTTATTTATAAATTTAATTAAAGTTTAAAAATTAATATTATAATTTAGCATTTTTTTTATAAATTAAATAATATTTAATATTGTTATAATAAAGTGATTTAAATAATTTATACAAATTTAAAGGAAAAACACATTGCTCACTATTTCGAGCTGCCCAAAAGCCCATACTCTACCGACTCTTTATTTCACATGCATTTTCAGTATTTATATGGTATATACTTCTTACTCATGTAACATAATATTTTATTTTATTTTTTTAACATGAAAACCTCAGGAAGGAGAATTGCCGCCTTTGATTTCAAGATTGAGAGCTAGCTGTAATTTAGCTTAATAAAAAGGGGATCAATTGGTATTAATAATCATTACATTTTTTTTCTTTCGAACTCACGATCTCAAATCTATCGATATATTATACAATTAACTTGATTACATAGAGATGATCATATAAACATATTACAAAAACCCGTAAGCATTCATTTTTGTTAAAAAAAAAAAATTTAATTTATTTAATTTATTAATTTTTATTTTAATTGTTTGTTTTTATTATTAAAATATTTTTTAATAAATTATTTAAAAAAAAACCATTAATTTATCAAAATATTTAAGTTATATATACTATAAATAAAATTATAATTTATTATTTTACACACGATATATTTTTATAATTTTATGTGACATTCAAGTGATTTAAATATATCGATTAAATTATTTAATTTTTATCAAAATAATTATTAAAAGATATTACAGCAATAAAATAATAATTAAAAAGTACTAAAAATTTTCAACCCACTTATTATAAAACTATCAAAAATTGAGACTAAAATTTCTAGCTGGGAAGTGGAGTAATGAGTATAGACTATAGCTGGCTTCAGTGACTTATTTGAAAAGTTGATTAAATTAAACTCAAAAATATTTTTTTATTATTATTTAATAAATATATTAATTTATATTAAAAAAAAATACAAATTTACTATTTTTAATAAAATTTACTTTAATTTTATATTTATTTAAAAAAAAGTATAAATTTACTATTTTTATAAAAGTGATCGTAAAAATTTATTTTGTAAAAATAATAAATTTTTACTATCCTTATAATAGGAATAATAAAAATTTATTATTTTTATAAAATTGACTTTTAAGAAATTTTTTTAAAAATAATAAATTTATATTATCATATTAAATAGATATAAGTTTAAAATAAATTTTTATCAAAAATAATAGACTTAAATATTCTTTTATTTTTTATATTAATTAATTTTTAGTAATAAATATTTTTTATAATTATTTATTATTTTATATTTTTAATTTTATATTTATTTGATAACGAATATCATATAATATTTTCATAACTTATTATGAGCTCAAATGTTGTTGAAATGACTTAGATCAACTGAGGACGTAAGCACTTTTGTTCAAATTTACATCCGTGCATTCCGTTTTGATGCTTTTGGAAGATGTTGATGTCTTTGAGCGACAGAAAATTATGAAATTGACAAGGAGGTTGAAATTTGCCAAATGGACTTTTAAAGTCATTGACTCATTGTGTGCTGTGCTTAATGACAGTCACTGCAATTTTCAGTTCAATGCATGTCAAAGAGTTTTGGTGCTCCATTGCCACAATATGACACCTAACCTACTGATGTATGTCAATTTAAAAGTGTTTAAAAATTAAATTAAATTAATTAAATGATTAAAATTTATATTTTTTTTAATTATTTTTAAAATAATTTGATTAAATTTTTTAACTATTTAAATCAGATAAAACTGTTATATAATATATATAAAAAATATTATTATATATTATTATTTATTTTAAAAAATATATTATATTATTTATTATTAAATATTATTATTATTTATTATATATTATATATGATATATACAATTTGTAATTTTTATATGCATATAATTTATAATAATTTTACATTTTATAAATTTTATCAACTTAGTTGTTAGTTTACGTAAAATATTATATGATTTATATTTGTAACATAATTAAAGTAATTTGATTAAATTTAAAATTTTTTTTATGTTAATTTCAAATTTTAACATGATTTAGAATAAAAAAATTTTAAATTTAAAAATCATAAAGAACTGTTAACTAAATTGGGACCGAATCATGTAGTATAATTATTTTCAAAAATAGAAATGTGATTCATTTTTTTTAAAAAATTTATCACGTGTTATAATATAATTAATTTAAGTATAAAAATAGATATAAATTTATATATTTTTAGGTGTTTTGAAGGAACATAATTTATATATGTAATATGAGGGGGAAAAAAAAACTACGTAAGTAAGAAGTTTTTTTTTTTTTCGAGCAAGTAAGAAGCTTTTCGCTTGTATGTATTATTGGATAAAATAATATTTAGAATGAAATTTTAGTTAGTGTAATTAAACATGTGATTTGGAAATTGGAAGTAAGTTTTAATGCCATATCATTAGTGAAATCACTTTAGAATAATAATTTAATTGGGGATGATATAAAATAGAAAAAAATATAATAAATCTCTGAGTTTTTTTTATTTTAAATAATAAATATCTGACTATGCGTTGTATTATCTACTTTAACGTTTATATGTGACCTTAATTGCTACAATAAAAAATATTTTCAATAAATAGGTTCCCTTCTTTGTCTACATGAGCCAAATCGAAATTCAATTCAATATATTACTTCTTTATGTTTCCCTCAATTAGGAAAAAAAAAAAAAACACTTTTTTATGTTTCCCTCAATTAGGAAAAAAAATAACTCAATAATATGATAAAGGATAGGAGATTTTGATAATTTTTTTATTATTATTATAAATAGGTATTTTAGTTCTTTATTTATATTTTACATCATTTTAATTCATATCTTTTATAAAAGTGATACTATTAATCATTTTTTACTATAAAAGACTTTACAAATTATTTGTAAATTTTTACAAAAAATAATTTATTATTTATAATATTTTATTAGTTTAATTATAATTTCTTTTAATTATTATATTCATTTTACTTGTTTTATTTTTTTTTTTTCTTAACTAGAGTATTAATTTTATTAATTTTTCTTTCAGATAATTTTTTTTTATTGTATTTGGTTGAATAAATATAATTTTAAAATTTATTCAATTTTCTCATTGGCTCTTATATCAAATTTTTTTGAGCATTTTAATTTTAATAATTTACAATATTTAAGTAGAATAAATTTTTTTCTTTTTAAAATTCTATTGATATAAAATTTTTAATATGCACGAATAAATTTTTATAATTAATGGACAAAATCTAAAACTAATTTTAATTTTTTCTCTAAAAAAGATTTATTTTATCATTTTGTATAAGGAGAGTACTTAAATTTTATAAAAAATAAATACAAAATAAAATTACTCATTTAAAAAAAAAAGTAAAAAAATCTTTAAGATATTTTTATTTATTATAACCAGCAAAGGTCAACTTTGTGAATTACTATAAATAGTGAATATGTAGTTGCATTATCTTACATATCGAAAAACCATTACTAAATATAATATAATATCTTAAGAGAGGTGAGAAAGAGATATCAGATATGGGTTTTGGAGCTCGATTCTGTCTCTTGCTTGTGCTTTCTTCTGCCTTCTTATCATTAACTTTTGCAAGCAACATACCCACAGGTTCATTTTTCAATATTATTTTTTATGCATCTTTAATTTATTTATTTATTTTTCTTTTTTTCCAAATAATCTAAACACATTGCACCCAAGCATCTACTAATACCAGAAATGTGAATCTTTAATATAAATTATTAATCGTTTTCTAAATTCAATATTTAGAGAGTGAAAAATACGAACTCAGATTAGATCAGCTACTTTCCCCTCATAGAGGAAAGGATATGTTTTTTCAAAAAGTCCAACGGAATTCAAAAATAAACTGAACATACAATTTTTTATAGGTCGGTTGATCTGTTCTAAAATTGAGAAAACTGACCTAGCTAAATCAGTTAGAGTTTTTTTTTTTTTTTTTTTATAAAGTTGAACCGACATATTTATATTATAAATAATATATTTTATATTTTTATTATTTCACCTTTTTTTAAAATTTAAAATATTTTTTTTTAATTTTATTTTTCGGAGAAAGGAAGACAAATATGTTTTAGCAATTTTTTTCAATTGATCTTCATGTGATTTATTTCCTTTACATATATATATATATATTCCAACCACTGTGAAATCTTCGTTTTCGTGCTTCATGCATTGACTTTTGGTATGCTGAACAGTTTAAAGTTTTTTTTTCATAATTGTAAATTTTAATAAAGTTAAACATGTCGGTATAAAAACTAGAGAGAATATATATTGTGCTAACATTTCTTCTTGGTTCTCGGCTGTACTTGCTTTGCAAAGTATATTTTGATAAAAAAAATTATAGATTCAAAACCACTAAAGTGACTGCTGGTTTTTGGGGTTCATAAATTTACTAAGATTTTGACTTTAATCAAAATGGCCTAGTAAAATCAACTTCTGTAATAATCAAAAAACCGACCAAACTGACCTCACCTACGCCTAGGCCTCTGGATGCCTATTTAGAATTTAGAAACAATTTATTTATTTTAGAGAGTTACTCTTTCTTCTCTTTTTTTTTTTTTTTTATCCGAAAAAAATCTTATTGAATTACTATTGTCCTGCCCCAAATTATCATAATTAATTGATTTATCGACTAAAAAGAGTATTTAAGATTATATTTAAATTCAATATTAAAATATAATTTTAAATCTCCAACTTACATTCTTATTATCTAACAAAAATATAAATATGATATTACGCACGGTATCTAAATTAATTAGATTAAATTGATTGGATTACGTAAGAGTTACTCTTGTCCAGGAAATATTTCTGCAATAAAATGTTTGATGATTGGAAAGGTTAAGCTATAATCAGATCCTAAATTTTTTAACATTTTACTCTTCGACCCCTCTACTTTCTTTTTTCTTCTTAGAATTTAGTCTATTTGCTTTTTGATTTAACTCTATGATTTTTTTTCCCGTACAATTTATTTTTTAATTTTAGTTTACACTTTAATTTCTTTACTTTTTTATTATACTTTTAAAGTTTAATATCTAAAAATTAAAACAATAAATGAGCAAATTATATTAAAAAAGTTAGGGGTGTTAAGTGTGAAATTAAAAAAAAAATAAAAAAAAATAAAAAGAGAGGATTAAATCATAAGGAAAATAATATAAGGACCAAATTATAATATAAAATGGGAAAAAATTAGGGAATTTTTGTGACTTATTTTTATAAATAAGAATTGAATTGTTGATATTATTATAAATATAGATATTTTAGTGTTATTTGTAAAGAGCAACCAACCAATTACTTTTTAATTGAAAAAAAGATTTTGACGTATTATTTTTTCTGTTAAATTACAGTTTTAATTGGACATTACTAATCCACTAGAAGCTCAGGTTGTTTAATTGTCTTATTTTATAATTTTATCACAAAAAGACTAGTAATGTATGTTATGACAAAAAAGAGTCTAGTGACAGATGTAGCCCCTCAGAAAAAATATAATAACAATGAGTCTTTTTTTTTTTTTTTGATAAAATCAATAACAATAAGTCAACGTAGTGATTATAAAGCTACGTACGTTAAATAATATATTTAATGATAAAGGACAATTTAGTAGTCAACTCTCGTAAAGAGATAACTGCATTGTCTTGGTTGTAATTTGTAACGTAAATTCTTTCATCATTAAAACAAATTAAAGTCTATAATACATTAATACTCTTCTCGTTTAATTTCTTTGGTCAGAAATTAAGGTTTTTAAATTAAAACATATGCAATATTGTTCTTTTTAGAAGAAAAAGAAGAAGTAATTACCTAGTAATTAATATGCAGGGGATGAAGAGAAGGTGGCATCGTTTGATCTTTCTTCAGGTTTGTTTTGTTTTGTTTGTCAATTATCTTAACTTATAATATGACCAATTATTTCTTTTTCTTTTTTTTTTTAATTTATACAACATTTATAATTAATAAATTTTCCAACTAAGTAAATATAATAGATATAGTTGTAGCCTTGGACCTATTATGCGTTTATTTATTTGTTGATTAATGTATGCATATAATAAACGCAATCGACAGGGATTAATAAGAATACAATTGTGACGGATGACTATCCTGGCGCAGGGCCTAATCCAAGACACGAACCTCCTCAACATCCACCTCTTCGCTTTTAATAATATTATTAATAGCTGCTTCTAATGAAGCCTCTAAGATCTAATGTCCTTATTATAAAAGGAGAAATATATTATAAAATAAAAATGTACTCTATAGTTTCTTGAGTATCTTTAATTTCGTGGTGTGTTAATTGTTATATATATATATATTTGGTTTATTTGCATGACATTTATACATTTAATTTCATTTTTAACTTTCTCATATAAAAATAAAATTAGTTAAATAACTTAATCAATCAAAAAATATATTTTAGGGTGAAGAATCATATAATTTTTATTAAAAGTGCGCAAAAATTTTATAGTTTTTAAGTAGTGTACAAAGTCCTGTTGTTTAAAAAAAAAATTACACATTAGTCTTAAATTGGTCATTGAAAATTTTTGTTGAAGCACTTTTTTTAAGGGACATTTTTGAAATTCTATTTTAATTAAATCCCCATCTAATACCCAACACATCCTTTTCTTTTCTTTTTCCTATTCAATCTATTTCCCTCACGTCTCACTATGCCAGCTCCAAATATATATATATATATATATATATATATTTTTTTTTTGTATTTCCTTTCCCTTACCTGTTTTGGGTATTGCACTACTTATGTTTATTTTCAATTCCTTTATTTATAGCTTTGGTTCCATTTTTTTTTGTGTGTGTTTTTTTAATCGACGTTCCTAGTTGGGGTTGGGTAATAAGCGAGGAAGATGGAGGAACAGAGCATTGGGGTTGGTGTGGTGATGTGAGAGGGAGATAGATTGGGAAGGAAAAAGAAAAAATCGAAACGTAAATAATGGATCTTATGTATTAGCTTGAGCTTTTAATTTAAATGGAATTTCAAAAATGTCCCATAGAAAAGGATGATTCATAAGGGGAAAAAAAGTTGATTAACTTAAAACTAAACTGTACTTAGATATATATATATATATTTTTTTAACAAACAAAATTTTTGTACACTACTTAAAAATTATAAAATTCCCAAGGTTCTTTACCCTATATTTTATCGAGCATAGTTGGTAAAATACAAGGCTGATATTAATTGAATAAATGTATTTATATATATATATTTTCTCTCTTGTGCATAAATGATACTATTAGTTATTAATTGATTTTATTTTAGCTCCTTTTAGTAAAAAAAAAAATATGTTAATTTGCCTTTAAAGCTAAAAAAATATATATTTATTTACATTATAAGAAAAATAATTTTTTTCTTAACGAGATTAAAAATAAAATTATATGAAAGTTATGCCATACAATAAAATTTATTTAAAAAAAAAATTAAAAAGTTTGTTATGAGATAAAGTATGGTCAAAATACGGGGTTTTTTTTTTTTTTTTCAAATAAAGGAATACTGCTTAATTAAATTGCATAAAAATTTAAACTTTGCTATTAACAAGATTATAAAAAGCCCAACTGATAAAACTATAAACTAAAAATAATTACAATCTTTAGAAATCCACTTAATAGAAATTATAGAAAATTTTTCCTGACTTTACTGCATAATGTGTAAAATATTCACAATTTGAGGGTATAAGGTATAGAAACTGGCTCCTAGCATAAAGCACCTGCTAAAAAAAGTATATTAAATTAAAAAATAATTTTTTTCAAATTATTTAAACTCGTAAGTATCACCGTAGATTAAATACACATGATTGACTTCAGTATAAATTGACCATTATTTATTTTTTACCTATTTTTTCTAATACATATGTGGCTCATTTGAGAACAAAAAATTGAAAGAAAAAAAAAATATTGTGCTGTTACATTTTATAATAAAAATATATATAGTTAATATAGATAAATTATATATGTTTTGCTTATGTTTCAAAACAAAAAGTATTTTTTTGCATAGGTTATACATATATGTATAATAAGAGTAATTTACACAAATTTACTAACTAGGTTGTATAAAGTCTCAAATGAGTTAAATTTCACAAAAGTAAATTTGACTTAGCTATCTTTTTAGATCAAACGTAGTCAATATGGTTAGAATATGTAATTTAAAATAATGAAGAAATAACTATTTTTTTTTTTAATGTTTTTTAATTCCTTTTGCCCTTATGTGCACTATTTGTTGGGAAACATACAAGTTTTCAGAGATTTAGTGTTAGATTGAAAACACTTTCCTAATATATGTCGCTCTATAGCCCGACAGTGAGAGTATATATAACATGATGTGATATGGGTTAGGTTGGTAGCTATATACATTTACATGTATATGCCTTAATTAAGAAAGAAACCAAACCTCTTGATGATGATGTTTTACTTATATTATTAATTTGTTTGTACATAATAGTTATTATTTTAATCATTGTCATTTGTTTAGACAAAAAATATATATAAAAAAAAAAATTGTCATATTTTTCCTTTTCTCTTCTCATACCGGACATCAGGGGCGGATGTCTGAAGGGGCTAGGGGGGCTATAACTTCGGCCAATTTTTTTTAAAAAAATTAATTACGTATATATTTTTAGCATTAAATAAATATTTTATTTATATTAATATATTGTGTCTAATTTTTATATACATATTTTAGTATATATTAGCAATATTTAACAAATACGTGGATAAAAATTATATAAATTGTAAATAAAGTGGTTAAATATATATTTTTTTCCATGTATTTGATAACTATTAGTAACAAAAACAAAATTAGAGTAGTATACTACAAAAAATTCTTCCTAAATATAAAAATCTAAATATTGTTTAAACATTTTTAAACTCAACATTACAAAAATAAAATTAAAACAATAAGTATATGAAAAGCTTCATATTAAAGTTTTTTAAGTTTATGTTTATTATATTTTATTTCAATCTAAATTTTAACTTTATCTAATATTATATTATTTGATATTTTATTTTAATAATCTTTTAAAATTTATTTGAAATTTTTTTATATAAAAATTTTATTATTTTTATTATTATTAGTCATTTTTATATTATTTATAAATACATATTTTTAAATATAGTTTCAAGTTGAAAATTATAAATTATATTTTACTTTTTACATTTTTATATGATTATTTTAGTTTTAATGTCTATAAATCTTAATGTATTTGATTAAGCTTTTTATTTGCTTAGATTTTTTAGTTAATAAATTTATTTTATTCATAAATGATACTAATATTTATTAACTTGTTATATTTTTTTTAATTTTCGTTATAAGTTAATTATAATGTATTAACTCTATATCTTTATTATAATATGACATGAAAAAATTTAGTGTTGAATTGAGTATAATTTATTATAACTCTTATTAATTTTTTATTTTAAATATAAAAAAAAAAAAAATTAACCCCCCCCCCCTCCCCCGCAAAATTTTTTCTTTGGCTCCGCCGCTGCTGGACATCGTCCTTTAAATAATTAACATGCAGTACTATTATTATATAAGAATATTTTTTCATCTAACTAGTAGGCGAAGAGGAAAGAACAAAAAAAACAGAGAAGAATGGAATTACGTTAGAGCAATCTCTTCTAAAGTCAAATTGTAAGATTTGATTGAATCTCATGGTTTGCATATCATGTCTAAACGTGTTTTTGTAAAAAATACATGTTCTTTCATTACTTTCGTTTTAAACAATGTATAAAATCACTTTTTTTTCTAGAACTGAATTGAAAAATTATACAAAATGGTTATTAAATTAAATCATCTAAATTATTAAAATGAACTATTGACTCATTAATTATTTATTACTTATAAAAAGATTTGTGCATGAGATCATTGATGAGTATGCCCTGTGCGACTTGTGATCGTTTAATTTTAAACATAAAATAATAAAGAAAGTTTAAATAAAAATAACTTAATGTAGAAAACTAAAATAAAATACTTTTTAAATGCATTTTAAAATAAAAACAATAACCATTTGACAAATTTTGTAATTATATCATAATTCAATCACACACACTCTAAATTGCATTTAAAAATAAAAACAATAAATTAACAAGAGACAAACATAATCATTTGATAAAAAGTTAATTAAATCTACTATATATATATATATATATATATATATATATTTAAAATTTATAATAATAAAAATAATATTTATTGTATTTAAATCATATATTTTTACAATTAAAAATATCTTTTATATTATTTTGAACCCTCGTCCAATTGAATGTAATTTAAATTAAACTGTGACAATTTAAACTTATTTAATTCTAAACATTTAATGTTATTATAGTGTTAATTTTATTATTATTAAATTTAAAAATATTATTTTTAATCATTTTTTTTAACAATTCATCTTTAAATGTTAATTGTTAACGACTTGAAGTGACTTAAATTTCTCCCTCATTGTACAGTAAAGGAAGCACATCGACCTCCGATGACGGATAACTACACACAAGGGACCCTCAAAACTTTTGGGAGTCGTAGCTTTTTTTTTTTTTTTTGGGACATGGCTCCCACTATACGGAGAAAAAAGAATTTTAATATTGCTGTTTTATCTATTAAATAAGGTATAAATTCTTATAAGAGAAATATTTACACCAGGTACATTTATTTTACTTCTTGATATATATATTATAAAAAAAAAAAAAACTATTGGTTCAAAACTAAGGAGCGGGGCCATAGAAGTCCCTTAGATTATGTCATGTGTGTTATTTGGTCTCTTAGATTATAAGTGGTGTCATTTGGTCCCTTAGTTTTAGAAAAAATGGGCCAATTAAAGACAAAACACATAATTTTAATGATTTTTTAATTAAAATATTATTTTTTAAGAGGTCAATTAATAAAAAATTGTATTATTTTAATATTTATGATATTAAAATATTAATTTAAAAAATAATATTTTAATTAAAAAATCATTAAAATCATGTATTTTGTCCTTAATTGGCCCCTTTTTCTAAAATTAAGGGACCAAATGACACCACTTATAATTTAAGGGACCAAATAATATACATAACATAATCTGAAGGACCTCCATGACACTTTTTTCTAGAAAGTAATAACATATTATATTATACTAAAGGAGAAAATAAAAATAAAAAAATAGAATATGAGATGTACTTTCCTTTGTGGAAATTAGAGACTTATTACAGTCAACTCTTAGCCTACCCACCACACTACCCATATTCCTATATATATATTTGTCGTTGTCGTCTTCGTTTATTCTCTCAGAGTAAATTGACCCTCACGGGTCTCTACAACATTGAGCTGAAGACAGACATAGAAATAAGAGAAAAGAGAAAAATGGGTTTTGCACTTTGGCTCTGTTTATGTTTTTTTGTTGCCTTTGCTGTTTTCTCCTCTGCTACTAGAACCACTTTTCTGCTTTCAGGTTTGTTTCTAATTTTCTTTTTCTTTTGGTTTTCTCCATTCTCTCTGTTTCCTTTTTCATAAATATGATCCCTTTTAGGTCTTTAGAGAACTCCAAAACAGGGAATGGCAATATAAGGATTCAGAGGGTGTACTATATAAGTATATATATAGGGAATGTTTGGTCAACTACAAAATTGACAAATTAATTTGCTGTCAATCTAACTAATTAATGAACCTATTGAATTTGATTTAATTTGATTTGATTGTACAGTATAGAGTAATAAGTTGTGTTTATTTAGTTTGTTTAGTTAATGAAATTGAAAACCAGCGGCAATTGGAAGGTATAGGGGTTTATATTTATTTTTATATTCACGTAATTTATGTTATGAACATCATAATTATTTAAAAATAATTAAAGAAATGATTTATTTATTTTGACTATAGTTTTTGTAATAGCTTCACTTGAGTATTAAATGCATTGTTTTATATACTTTTTAAAAAATCAAAATATTTAGTTGAAAATATTAAGACTTAAAAAAAACACACGAATGCACGTAAATTGTGATACTTTTTTAATGTTTTGTTCTTGTTTAATTTCTACATTGTGTTCAAAATTATGTAATTTAATAACAAATAAAGAATAAAAATTTAACTAAAAGTTTTTGAGTCAATTATAAATTCATTAATGTAAAAAATGCTTAACCAAACATATTTAAAACTTTTATAATTAAACTCTTTGAAATAATTTTTTTCCAAAATTTAAAATAAATAAGAAAGAAACACATATGTCATTATAATAAAGTTAAGGGTATTTTTATCCAAAATTAATTTAAATATCATTTAAATTTTTATATATAGTATAGATAAATAAATTCACACGAATTATACAATTTTTTTAGCTTAAAAAGTAACTTTTCTTATGTTAAAATTATGGGGAAAAATGTTGTGTAAATCCATTTGTTTGGACTTTAGGTGTTATATAATACTCTAGTTAAAAAAATATATTTTTAAGTCTTTTTATTTTTAAAAAATGTGTCAAATAATACTAATTATCTTACATACGAGTTGTTAAACATGCATTTAACACATATGTTATTATGATATATTTAACAAAAATTGGATGAAAATTAAGTTAATTTTGTCCTTATTTCATACAAGTTGTAGCAGTAAAAAGACTTAAATATTAACACATTTTTTACCAACAAAATGAATTAAAATACATGTTATAAACTAGTGCAGTAAAAAGTGTCTTTGACCTAAAATTATTGAAATTAACTTTAATATTTAATAATATGCAACAATTTTATTATTTTGTAATTATTAGAATTATTAATTTTTTATAAATGTTTTATAGAACCTAGTATTCCATCATGTCTTGTTAATTTTTTAGGCTTAAGTGCATAAATAATTCAATAATTTAACTGGTTTCATTTTTACTTTTTAGGCTTAAGTGCATAAATGATTCAATAATTTAACTGGTTTTATTTTTACTCTCTTCAGTAAATATATATATATATATATATATATATATTTTTTTTTTTATAATACAAAAAAAAACATATGATCATTTACGTTATAAAAAAAATTAATATATATTTTTTTTTACTGAATGAGTTAAAAATGAAACTTTTCTACATAAATTAAAGTTATGCTATATAATTGAATCAAAATTTTAAGCGGAGATGAGAAATATTTATAATTACGAGGGATGGTGACCCCAACCCCGACATGCTCCGTCCCGTATGAATTGTGTTTGTGTATTTTGCCTAACTCTAACAGTTTGCTTAATTGATTTCCCTCTAAATATATATCATGTGTTTAAGATAGTATATACTTATGGATTAAAACAATATAAGGTAACTTTGTGTTTGGTTAGAAATGCATTTTTGCTAATGTAGAAACAATTGGACCTAAAATGTCTCAGCAGAGGATGTTTAATTTAAAGTATTAATTAGTAGTCTCTAGCTTTAATAGCTAACTAATTATGATGGATTTGTGATTGCAGAGGATGAGGTGGTGTGGGGAATGGAGGGAAGGTCACTAAGGGTGAGCACCAATGATTACGATGACCCTTCTGCGAATCGCGGCCATGATCCACCATCTAGGAAGAGACCTGGAGGTGGTGGTGGCAACGGTGGCCGCAAAGGCTAAAGTTCAACGCTTTCTCCGTTGGTTGGAAATTGAATTAAAATAATGTTTTGTTAACATATAGGTGTTCTTGTACTTTGTAATATAAAGTAGGCTAATACGTAATAAATTTGTTAGGTTTCCAAATAAATAGTGTACTGTTTGATGTTTGTTTCATGTCATCCCCGAAAACACTAGAACTTTCAAGCCACTTCTAATCTAATGTTTTGTTTCCTTTATATTTGAGAAGTTCTTTGTTGATTGTCTCTTTGGCGAAAAAATTTAAGTTATCTTAATGTGGTGTTCGTTATGACCAATGCTAAACATCATATAAGGAAGGAAGCTCAATGTACCACGTGTTCATAATAACTCTCTATTCATACATTACATTCGCAATAAATGGGATGAAATTTTAGTAAAAACAAGTATGCGAATTTGACTATACTTACCATAAGTCCAATCTTATTATATTTGCCAATAAAATGTAAGTTATGTAATTTATGATATCACAATTTTGTCTGTAACAGAAAACAAATGCAGTTTCCTTTGACATGTTTTTAAACATAGTCAGTCCAATTTGTTGTTGGACATTGCATAAAACTACACTATTATCACCGTTTCATTCAGTGTTTTGAGTGATTAAAACCGTATATGATATACTGATTGGACGAGTGGAGGAGGCAGGAAGATAAAGTGCTAGAGACATAGGCAATGCATGTGGTTGTGAATCCTGGAGAAGGAACAGAATCTGCAGCAAGAGCAAAGACAGTGGTGGGTAGAGTAGAGGGTAAGAATGGCAAAAAATTCACCAGATTGGAACTCCATGGATATCTGCTTCATATGATTCACTCTAGATCGGATCAAAACAGATCATTTACAGATCGAGTCAGATCATGATCCACGTATAAGATCAACGGATCGAATTGAATCAAATTGAGACAAATTGAGCCGAATCAGATCGATCCAAAACTAATTATTTTTAAAACTATAATTTTAATACCAAAAAAGTCACATTTCAAAAATACTTCTCAAATTTTTATAATTATTTATTTAGAAAAATTTATAATATTATTCTTCTATAATTTTAGATGGTATCAAGTTAATAATGTTAATTTTTTGTTATAAAAATATTTTTTTTATTTATAGATTATAATATTAAAGAAAAAGTCGAATATATATTAATTATAAATAAGTAATAAATATTTTTCAACAAATTTATAATTTTATTTTTATTTATCAATTTAAAGTATGTAATATACCACATTAAATAATATATTAGAAAAAAATGAAATTTTTTTTTTTGGAACAATTTGGATCGAATCATAAATATCTATATAATTCATGGATCACAATAGATCAGATCAGATCAAATCCGAACTATTGCCATTCCTAGTTGCGGGGGAGGATTGTCAGCGGTGGTAGCAGGGATGGCAACTCGGGATATTACCACACCCTAGTAGAGTTTATTCTCTCTCTAGGTCTCAGGCGGCTGCCTCTCTGGCCTGTGTCATTATTTCAGGAGGATTTGCCTAGAATGATTTATGAAATAAGAATTTACATCCCTATTGTTTCTTGTATGCAGCATCGCGTCTAGCTTATATATTCATATATTAACCGAATGTCTACCAAAGCTTATCATGAAACACATAATGGAGAAAGAAAACAAGAAAAAAGTTCAGAAAAAACAATAAAACATTTAGAAGGGTTTAGTAAACAGAATAAAATTGGAAGCAAAATCAGATTTGCTTTATGAAAATGCTCAGCTTGACTTCATTAAACATAAACTATACAACACATTGCACTTTCATCAGCTTTGAAGAAAAACAACTACATCTCAATTCTTTTACAATATCCATATCTTAAAAATGTAAGCAAGTCAAAGTAAAGAACACTTATTCGCCACTCCCCAAATGGAACTAGAAATCTAGGTCCATAAACTTCCAAGGCCATCAGTGACTCTTGCATTACCCAACTCCCTTCCAATATAGTCTTTTAATTCAATCTCACCCGGAAACCTACCCTCCTTTAATTTAGAGAAAACCTGAAATTTAGAAGGAAAATAGTATCAGAAACTTGTTGTGAAAGCTCAACTGTATCTTACAGTGGATACTGGTTCTTTAAACTTAAAAAATTAGCACAATGAAACAGCTCTTCCTTCATTTGCTGTCAAATGATGGGACAAGTGCCTTAAAGACACTATCATGAAAACAACCGAAGACAAAGTAGTTGAAACTGCTGAAAGACAATTTGAAACAGAACCATATAAGCTAACTTCAATTACTACGTTGTGGACATTCCTTCCAATTAAAGCTACCTTTTTTTCACTTTTAACCATAGTATAAGAAAATTAGCAATTAGTTTAATTCACAATGGAAATTGGGTGATGAAGGAAAAGGAAACCAACCAATTCATCATTGTGGTAGACTTCAAAAGCTCCAGTGCTTTGTAGGAAGGATTGTAATGCATTGCCGAGAAGCCAGGTGGTTGCAATGGTTCCAAATTTATTTGCTCGCAGTGAATTATACCAAGAAGGTGGTGTCATGAACCCCATCATTGGAAATATTTGCTCGCCGGCAACTACAAGCCCAACAACTCCAATTTGGGCAACAGGAACCAATTTGACGAGTAAACGCTTTGGAAAGGATGGAGGATAATTTGCAAGAACAACATCTATCCCAGGAAAAGCAGTCTCCAACATCTTCTTTACCGTTAATGCGGTTCCCCTGCAGAAGATATGAAAAGTTAGTGAAATTCTTGTATTGAATAATGAGCATTAAGGAAGCTCAATATGGACTCTGCTTCAAAACATTCACAACTAAGAAACAAAAACATTGTTAAGAAATATAAACAGCACCTCTAAGAGGCTTCATGGTTTTTCTACGCTATCCAGGAAAGTAATGAGAGGATCATTACAAACTGAAAAATGCAAGGCATCCCAAACTTGGATAATCCCAACTAAGATGTCAAATTTTAATTTTGCATGTCAAAGTCTCACAGAAGCACAAAGTTGGCCCACAATTGTAGAAATCTAGCACATGATAGCTTCCCAGTTGCCACCAAAGACTTGAGATTATCCCAACTTAGAAAGCTTAGCATTATAACTCTTACAAACTGACATGTAAGTTTAAAGCCTCACAAAACCAATTACCAGACATGATTATAGGTCCAATTGATTAGAAATAATCCTTTTTTTTTGTTGCTACTTGCTACAGATGAATATAACCCTAACAACTCATTCAAAAATATGACCCAACAAAGCCCCAAAAACTAAAACCCATGATTCCATGAATCACCTTCACACTAAAAGTAAAAAACCTAACTTACACCGAGTAAAAAATCCTCGAGAAATACCTATAAGAGCAAGAAGTACAGAACTTGATGTTTACAGTGTTGCCGAGCCCAACTCCGCCCACAGTCGCAGTTTTCTAAAATTCAACAAAATTACAACAGAAAATAACAAATTAATAATAAAAATTAACATGTAATATTAACAGTATTGGTTTCAAAATCAATTAAAAAATTCGAGAATTGTGAAACTTACAACAGAGGGATTCTCGAAAACTTGAGAGGCAACAGGCGGTTCATGGTGCTGGTGGGGTTGAAATGGCTTCTGAGTTGTTGGTGGTGGTGAAGAGAAAAGGTGAAGAAGATCAGTGCAAAAGAGGAACAATGGTAATCCTACTAGAAGAATCTGAGCTCGATCCATAGCTCGACTACTCAGACACAGTCACACAGATTTCCAATTCCAGTGAAATAACAACAGAGAGGGAGACTTAGACGTTTTAGAGTTGGCTAATGTGCGCAAGTGCATATTATTACTGTGTTCTCAAAAGCCCAATGGGCTAAAATTTTTAAATACTTTTCACTTCTAATTAATTTAAACTCAAAATTTAACATTAATTAAAAAATATAATTTATTTAAAGACATTTTAGAGTAATATTCATTAAGAGTGAAAAAATAATTCAAATAATTTATTTAAATTAAAAAATTTGATCTAATATGTTAAATTTAAATTGAATCGAATTGACATATTTTAAAATCGAATTATATTGACATATTCTATAGTTAAATCAAATTCGGATCTGATTCTATTTTACAAATTTTATAATCTACTGCAATCAGATCCGAACCAAAGTACTATTAAAATTATAAATAAATGTATATTTTATTTTTAATGTATTAAATTTAAATATTATATTTATCACGATTACATTAAATTACTATTTTAGTTTAAAAATAAATATAAATTTTAAATCTTCTATAATAATTTAATAATTTTTAAAAGCATATTTTTATTTTTTTGATTATCTTAATTGTAAATATAAATAAATAAATTTGTTTTAAATATGTGTCAATTTAAAATTTAAATTCTAATAAATATTATATTTTATTATAAAAATAATTTAAAAATAAATTTTAATTTTAATTTGACCTTATTCTGAAAAATTAGATCTACTAACATTCAATTTAAGTATATTATTGAATTATATTTGGATTAAATATATTCAAATATGCTTAGAATTAAATTGGATTTATATTGATAAAAAACATGCAGTTTTAATCTGTTGCTTAGCTTTAATAGCCATATTCCAAAATTTTATAAATAATTGTTGTTTCATGGAGTTGTTGAAACTCAATATTATTTATATTTTAAATACATATAAAAAATAAAAAATATTTTTAAAAATATATTTATAAATAATGAGATATCATGACGTAAAAATTCCTTAAAAGATTAATTCATGCAATATTTTCTTTTTGGAGCCCAATCTTTTTTAGTAGGCTAAATATCAACTATGCTTTCTAGTTAATTTCAATGATTAATAAATTGGTGTATTATTTTTTTAAATTAGAACGTTAACTTTCAACCATAGAATTTTTTTTTTTTTTACTTTTTTCGAAAAAATAAAATACTTTTCTTTAATAAAAAGTAATTTAATATAAAATACAACATATAATTGATCATATAATTTATATTTCTTCATTTGATAAATATAAAAATAAATCATGAGCTCATGAAATTTAAGAAATTTTAACAATGTGAGCAACCCTAATGTACCATCATTATTCATCAAATAATGAGGCGGAGACACCCATAACATTCATTTTGCAATCTTCGTGTAAGACCAAACATTCCACCACCAATTCAACTTTGTTGGATCTCCATCACGTGTTATTATTATTATTATTGAAATAAATTATGAACTTCAGCAGAAAATTGGATGAGGTTTTCTTAGTTGGTACATTAGTAGTACTTTTTTTTTTTTTTTTACCCATATATAGTTAATCTAAATTTTCAATTGGTACTTAAAAGTATCCACGTTATCAAATTTATATTTTTTTTGGGCAAAAACTAATTTCACGTGATAAAAAATTAAAGATAATTTAGTAATTTTAAATTTATTATTATTATTATTATTATTATTTGAATTTTGGGTTAAAATAGTTCTATTACTTTAAAGGTGAGGTAATTTTGTCATGTATTTAAAAAAGTAGGAAATTAAGTTCAAATTTTAAAAAGTTGAGATTTTTTAAGAAAAAAATAAAAAATCAAAATTAAATTAAATAAAGAAATTTTTTTAAAAAAATTCTATATATTTCTTCTCTCTTTCCCATTTTATTGAGATCATTTCCTTTTTTGTGTTTTTAATTTACCTTTTTTTTTTTTTTTTTTTAATTTGGATAGAAAATTTTCGTTTTAAGAAAATAAAATCTTATTGCCATTGATACCAAATTGACATAGAACATGAGAAAAAAATATTAGACAAATTATATTAAGAATTTAGACGAACGAGAAAGGAGAGAACAAATAATTGAAATATAAATTAATAATGTTTTCATGAAATAATAAGTAAAATATTATGTTTTATTTATAGAACTTAAAATAATAAAATAAGATAATTTATTAGCAAAAAAACCAAACTATATAATTAAAAATTAAAATTTGGGAGAGAATGAAGATAGATAGATATATATTTTTTTAAATATTGCTTTGTTTTTGTTTTTTTATTTAATTTTTTATTGATTTTCTATTTTATCACTAAAAATTTTAATTTTTTTAAAATTTGAATTTGATTGAATATTTTTTTAAGTTATGGAATTAAATTAACTTATCATAAAATTATAGGACTGTTACTTGCCTAAAATTATACAGTCATTTCAACTAAAATCCAAAAAATAATAAATAAAAAACAAATTAAAAGAACCAAATTGTCATTTATTTTTAGTTATATAACATGCATCTAATTATATTTTAGTAAAAAATATACTAATTTGAAAACTTTTGTACTTTTAATGTGCTAATTGAGAACTTGAGTAATAACGAGTTTCAAAAGATGAACAGATGATGATAACCTACTTGTTTTAATCTACTTATTTGTGTTTGTTTTTAAATTTTAACAACTTATTTTTACTTCTAATGCATAGATAAAAAATATTTAGCTTAAATTTAATAAATAAAAATAAAAAGTAATATATATTTTTTATTAAAAAAAATAGATTATTTTAAAATAATGCTAAATATTATAAATAATATAATATGATAATATTGATTACTAATTTAAGAATGTTAGCGTGAGGATTTAAAATGATAATATTGATTACTGACTTAAAAAATATTTAGCTTAAATTTAATAAATAAATAAAAAATAATATGTATTTTTTATTAAAAAAAATAGATTATTTTAAAGTAGTGTTAGATATTATAAATAATATAATATGATAATATTGATTATTGACTTAAGACTTATTGATAATGTAAAGTACATTCTTGACCTACTAACTGAAACATGTATGTTGGATTGTAAATCTATTGACACTCTTATTGAGCAAAATCATTATCTAGCAAAGTATCCAGATAAAGTATCAACTGATCAAGCTCGTTATCAGAGGTTGGTTAGGCGCCTAATTTATTTGGCACATACTAGACCAAATGTCGCATATGTAGTAAGTGTAGTAAGTCAGTTCATGTATAACCCGAGTGAGAGTCACATGGATGCAGTTGTGAGAATTTCAAGGTACTTGAAGTCAGCTCCAGGAAGAGGAGTAATGTTCACTAAACACAACAATCCTCTTGAAGTTTGTGGCTTTACAGATGCAGATTGGACATGAAGTATTATAGATAAAAGGTCGACATCGGGTTACTTTACCTTTATGGTAGGTAGTTTGGTTACATAGAAAAGTAAGAAGTAGAAAGTTGTGGCGCGGTCTAGTGTTGAGGCTGAGTATAGAGGTATGGCTCATAGTGTTTGTGAATTGCTGTGGATAAAAAGTTTGCTATTTGATTTGGATTTCGAACTTAAAAATACTATGCAGGTATATTGTGACAGTCGGGCAGCCATTGACATATTGCAAAATTTAGTACAGCATGATCGCACTAAACATGTAGAAGTTGATCGTCATTTTATAAAAGAGAAGCTAGATGTTAAACTCATTAGCTTCCATTTTGTTCCTACTGAGAAGCAACTTGTAGATATGCCCATCAAAGGAGTTTAAGAAAACGTTTTATGACTCACTAAGCAAGTTGGGCATAGTCGATATGTGCGCCAACTTGAGAGGGAATGTTAGTGTGAATCATGTAATTAATATATAACATATTATAATTAATATGTATCTATCTGTAATAAAATTTTAGGTTATTCATGATTCTAATTTATTCAGGACTCTTGTATTTTATTTTATTAAATTTTTATTAATTTTAAAAAAAATTAATTATATTATATTTTAATAAAATATTGATAATTTATTATTATCTAATAAAATTTTAATATATTCAAGACTTTTAAGTTTTATTATATATTATATAAATTATAACATCTTAGCTAGGAAAATATCTCGTTAATATATTAACAAGATATTGTTTTTAGTAAATTAAGTAATTAATAGTCAAATATTCTATAATTATTTCTGTAGATGTTATAAATATTTTTAAAAATAAAGAAGAAAAAGATAAAGGTTAAACCATTATCATTCATTTCTTTCTAAATTATTAAATGTTTTCAAAAATAAAGAAAAAGAAGTTTTTTTTGACAGGCACTATATATTACACTTCAGATTTCTTATTGAGAAATCATCTCTATCCTTTTTAGCTAATGAAAATTTTATTTTCCTTACTCTTGAGCTTCTTATTTTCATATTCTCCTCCAACTTCATGAATATTTAATATTCTCTTATAAATAATGTTTAAAATATTTATTCACTTATATTTTTGGGAAATTACTAAAAATAGCACCCCCTAAAAATTATAATAACAAAACTAGCACCCCTTGTGTTCAATTAGAATTGAACGTTTAATATTGAACGTTCAATATTCAATTTGAACGTAAAATATTGAACGTTCAATATTAAATAGGTCTAATTATCGTCATTCAATTCTAATTGAACGGATAATATTGAACGTTCAATATTGAACGAGTCTAAATTATCGTCGTTCAATTTTAATTGAACACAGGGGTGCTAGTTTTGTTATTATAATTTTTGGGGGTGTTAATTTTGTTATTTTCCCAATATTTTTTTTTCTTTACTAAAAACAAAGTAAAGGGGTGGTGATTGTTAGCTTAATATTAAGGGTAACTAGAATAGGCATAATTAAAAGAATTCTATTTCCAAGTTTTTATCCTTCTTTTCTTGTTATTAAAAGTCAAACATTGGTAAATTTTTTTAATATCTTTAATTTAGATTAAATTAATACATAGATGATAATAATTGAATACTAAAAACTTTAACCTTTTTACTAAATGCCTATAAACATGATATATTTATAATAGTAATCATTTAACAGTAAAATATTTTGTTGATTTCATTACATAAGAATAAAATTGTTTAAATATCTATATAACTGTTTTGAGACTTTTTTAATTAAATTAATTAATTAAACATATTTTATTGTATTTTTGTGTTTTATTATATTATATAGAAATGTCTAATGTTCATATTGTGCAATTGTGAGTTTTTTTTCTTCCATAAAAGGAGTCATCTTTTGTACTTATATTGTTTTGAATTATTTCTTCATAGAATTGATATATGTACGTGCTTAAATTCATTTTTAGATATTAGTAAACGAAACAAATAAAGAATCAATTTATACACAACTCTTAAACAGACTATGTAAATTACAACCAAATAATGTAATATATATTTATCTGTCATCAAAGATATTAAATCTCCAAATGTTTTTAATTTTGTCCAATTAAGTAACATTATTTTAATAAAAAACAAAGAAAAAATTTGACGAAGAAAAATTAATAAAAAGTTACAAAATATATTTCACGAAAAATAACACATTAAATGTTCCAAAAACTTGGCATTATAATAAAGCAAAAAATTTAAATAATAATAAAGTTAAATGTAAAAATATTGAAAAAATGAATGGAGAAAATTAATGAAACTAAATCAAATGATGTCTAAATTGATAACATAGAAGAGTAAAAAAAAAAACCTCAAACAAGAAGATCAATTAATTATTTTTCATAAGAAAAAATATGTTGATTTAATTTATTAATAATTAATAACTATCTTTTATCTATGCATTTGATATATATTTAGTAAAATTATATATTTTTTAATATATCATTAAATATTATTTAAAATTAAATAGGTTATCATTGAAAATGATATTATTTATACATCATATAAATAAAATTTCATAAAAATTTACAAAAAAGTTGAATAAAAAATCTAAATAATGGACTATCACATACATAAAGCTAGTACTTAATAAATATCATACAAACTTACATTTTTTTATTTTTATCTTTTTCTATCATTTGTAATTGTGTAGCAATTGACATTTATTATTCCTTTGTTTTGAATAATAAGATCTAGGAGAAGGCACTGGAGAACCTGTTGAAGGGGAGTAGCTCATCCGTTCCAGCCTGTGAGCAAAGAAACAGACCCTTCTGTTGCATCCAGTCTCATCCTTGCAGCATTCAAAAGTACCATGTGCATATACTCACAAGCATCAGCCTGCCTGCAAGATACCTTTTCAAACTCAGGGCAAGGGACACAGATTTAATGGTATTTCCTCGGATCACGCCGCCTAGTATTTTCCCCATGGTGAACAAGCCATGGGGAAAATGTAAGCCCGAATCCCGTTCCTGATGTCTGGAAGAGAAAGATCAACAGGTTATCCCTTCTTTCTCCGACCAATCCTTTGAAACAAGACACTTCATCTCGTTCTTCATCTTCGTTTTCCATTTGCACAAATAAATTCGAGATCTGTTCAGTGTTGCTGCTGCCATTTAGGAGCTAGCACAATCAAATCACCTGGTCGATTTCCATTAGCATAACAAGTCCAACATGCTCACTGTAGTAAGTAGCATAGTACTTGTTCTCCTCCTTTCATACTAAGCAGATGTAAACACACGAGTTAATGTATCCTTCAGTAATTCATCAATATTTAGCATGACAACAACTTTGTAGCTACAGAAAACAGGAAAAAGAAAGAAGTGTAAAGACCACAACTTCGAATAAATTTTATTTTTTTTTGGAAAATCACAACTTCTAATAATTGAAGACTTCAAAACTTGAAAGTTTTGTAAGCATACCCATCCTTCACAAAATTATCTTTAAAGAAATCAGAATCAATGGTCTCGGACAATATCTCTTTTTGGATGATGTTTTAAATAAACTCTCAAACCCCCTCCGATACAAAACACTACATCAAAGGTGGAGAATTCTACACCATGTACTCCTTTCAATCACAATTGCCGTTTTTGAAAAATCCTTCCATAAAATCTGAAAATGATAGAAAGGGATCCAAACCAGGATAGTGACCCCATCCCTTGCCATCATCATACAATTGACCTATATAGAACCTCAGAATCACTATGAGCTTTAGAATCCACATTTCCACTTGCACTTTTGTCCAAGACTATTGTGAAAGAATGCCTGCAGAATCATTTCAAACAGCCACCTCCCTTTCAAAAAATATGAATAAGAAAGAAGGTTAGAAGAGAAGCACACCTAACTCCATTGATACAAAATTAATAAAATAACAACAGACAACAGATACTTTCTAAGTTCATACTAATCCAAAACTAACAAACAGCAGAGTAAATAAATAATTAATTTTGATATACATAATAGTTGCACTTATCAAAATATCAGAGACAACAATGCCTACTTTCCGCCTGCTATTGTCAAATTTTTCATACTTGGTTTTACTCCACCAAGATCGAAATTCTAAAACTTCAAAAGCATTATTCTCATTCAATTATTTCTTGGTAAATTAAGGGCAGTGAAATAATGACCAAAATTGCACTTTGCACTTAAAAACATTCCACATCCAATAAGCTGATACTTTAACACGCCATCCTTAGCTCATCTCAGCACTGTAACTGCAAGAAAATACGAGACTAGCAAAACTATGAACACCCTCTAAGATTTTTTCTAGTGAAATAGACTTGTCTTGCCTTTTTACCTACAAAGAATCCCCTCCAAAAAACACGAATAATAGTAAATTCTACATTTGATGTAAACCAAGTAATTAAGCCATAAAATTATGAGAAGCCAAAACAAAGGGTTTTCAAATTGCTAATGATATATGCAAAAGAGCTACATTATACAATTTAATTACAAAAGCATGGTGGATAAGAAGTTAGTTAAGACTAATGCTAGCAGGAAGGCAAATGCTATGAGCTTGCTCCTCCAGAGCAAGGGCTCCAATAGCTATCAGTTTTACACAACATGCAGTACTATCGTATTTCTGCTGGGCTTCAGCAAAACCTCTGCAAAGAGCTTGTTCAATCCAATCGGCCATAGCTCTCTTGCTGTCTGATAACCAAGTTGCTGCAAGTATCTGTACCATAACTTTGTAATCAATCTCCAAAGTAGCCTCGGAACCCAATATTCTCTTGAAATGATGATCAATTCTCTCTATTACTTTTTCTGAAAGTGCATCAAAATCAAATGGCTTCATAATTACTTTCTCATCCACTTGATTAAAGAAATCTTCCAACCAAGCTTCTGAGTTTTCAGATATGGAGTCACTGTCATGGTCTTCATATTCATTGTTTTCTTCCATCTCCTCTACCGGTAGATTCAAATCCAGATAAGATGTTGACGTTTTGTGCCGACGTTTCTGCATCTCAAAGTTCTCCTTTGAAACAGTTGTGCCAATTAGCTTTCTCTTATTTACAGGTAAAGAGATTGCAGTCCCTTCTCTTGGTGCAACTCTCCCAGTTCTGTCCTGTCTATACTCGGCATCATTAGAAACCTTATGGATTTCTAATTGCATTTGACATTTCTTGGCGGAGAGAATAATCTCCTCAGGATATTTAATAAAATCCTTTTCTGGAGGATGAGATTTATTACCTTCACTGATATTTGAGGTTGCCACAAAAATAATATTGTTGATGCTGATTTCTCTACCATGAGAGTCAGGAAACTTGCCAGTCCTAATGGCTTGTGACAAGCTACTCTGGGCCAGAAAATCAGCAGTGTCTACATTTTCGAGGAAGACAACTGATCGAGGCTTCTTACTCAACTCCCCTGCTAGATAATCTACAATTGTCTTACCTCTAAATTTCAAATCATACAACTCTTGATGCTCAAATATTGAGTTCTGTGGGACAATTCTGTCATGAGAGCACAAATCCACAGATACTAGACTTGCATCGGTTCCATGCAACGACTCTGCAAGTGCTAAAGCAATTTTCTTCTTCCCAACTTTATCAGGTCCATGTAAAGTGAGCCAAATGCCTCTCCGAAGATTTGAGTTACATGATCTGCTACGGCATACAGCTTGAATAATAGTAGAAATGGCTTCATCTTGCCACCATACTTTTTCAGTGAGAACTCCCTTAAGTGATTTGAAATCTATAGGATCAGAATGCCCTCCAAAATTAGATGCAGGGCTGAAGGAAGATTGAACGACTTGGTGTGGAGTATTCTCACTCAAAGAACCAGAAAAGTGCTGGCGCTCTTTCTGATAATTCCATATTGCACGTTTTGGCTCCTTACTGGTTGATGCATAGATTGTTCCCAACCCCAAATCTGTGGTTATAGATGTGACAGATGAACATGATGTAGGGTCAAGGAAATTCGCATTGTGCATTGGGTAAGGAGAAATACAGGAGCTCCCTTTCTCAGTTTGCCAACTCTTTGAAACTTTTTCAGGCAGCTCAGGTTGACAAATAGCATTCTCAGTTTGAGAGGCCACTATCATGTCCTGTTTAACTGGAAAACTTGTTTTCATATTCCTAGGCACACAAGGGGATGAAAATGAAGATCGATTGTCATAGGGAGATGAATCTTCACTGTTGTTTTCCTTTCTGTCTGATGCAATCCGAAGGCCCTTTGCAGACGTAACTTGAGACTCTATTTTACTGTAAGATTGAGTATGGTGGGTGCGTTGACAAATCTCGTCCCACTTCTTTTGCAACGCCAATGTCGTACCATTGAGTATTGTTTCATCATCTTTGGTCTGCACTAAATGAAGTATAATGTTAACAAGATTTGTTGTCCTTATTAATTGATAAAATGCAGCAAAAGTGTAAAAAAGTTCCATGAAGGATGCCATATCAAAGCTCTGTGGTTCATATCTACATTCTACACATATATCATGCACTATTCTCCAAGTTTAACTATACAATAAAAAACCAAAGGGGTTACAAACCTTTGTTACATCCATTCCCTTGCTTTTATCGTATTCAGGCATTTGCAACCATGAAGGCAAGCTCTCTGAGTCTAGACCAGTAACTGTACGAGTTGATGCAACCTTCCGAAACGAAGCCACTTCCTGCTCATATTTGTTGTTGCACAATTGACAACGAGTAGACTCTTGTGTGATGCTCACTGGATTTTTTAAATCAGAAGGTGGAATAAAGAACCCACCAAATGGTACAAAGGATCCCAACAAGCTGTAAGTATATCATGAGCATGAAACTGTGAGATCCCATGATCATAAACCAGTCATCGATTCAAGTAGTACTCGACACTCAAAATTATATAGCATGGGAATTCAACACACACAAAAACAAAAACAACACATCACTATATCATATACAGTCTTAAGCAGGGACTAGAAAATTATACATTACAGTGGCCAAAAAAGTCATGAATGGAAAAATTCCATCCAACGTCTAGCTAGAGAAAGAATAAACATGTAGAATACGAAATCAAGAGAGAAAGAGATTGGAACACGCCGCACTTATTTCCTTGTATACAAGTTATAAAAAAGTTTAGCATAGTGAAAAGACCATGCAAGTAAAGGAAACTATAACTTCCAGTAAACTAGAAATACGGGTCCATATACTCTGGCCTAAGGCACTAGCCCCTAAGCCAACAACCTAGCTTTTTATTTCACATGCGCAAAAGCGTGATGTAATTATAAGTTCCAGAGTTCAAGCAACTTCTTAAAATAAGAAACTTCAAACACATTAAAATACTTCCATATTTGAACCAACAATTTAAAGGAGAATGTGGAACCAACTAAAAGTAAGTAGCACCCACCTGGACTTAGGGTAAAGTCCTTCAGTTGAAGCTTTCATAGAAGTAATGGGAAGAAGATGTAGGTCCCAATCTTTTTCAATCGAAGGAAATCGAGCCAGACACTTCAAATAAATTTCATACGTCCCAGCTGCTCCAATCACCCACAATTTCCCTCCATGAATCTCCAACAAATATTTGAATTGTGAAACTAAGAAGCTCACTCTATCCTCCATAATACCATCACCAACCAACACCTTCAATTCTCCAATGTTCAAGATAATCCCACTTCCAGAACATTGCTCTGCCATAAGACTCACCTCTTTCAACTTCAAATTCATCGTCTCTTGACTCCCAACTTCAACAACAAACTCAGAGATCTCATTTTGAAAACATACAACTTTTAGGCCAGATAATTCACTAGGCAAGACACCAACTTTACCACTCTCTACCCCATCAATGAAACTCCTAAGAGCTTCACTTGAACACACTCCCACCAACAACGGGTTTTTCCCGCTTCCCCTAACCAACACTTCGCCAATTCTTCTACAATTAGCATTGCCAGTAAAGGGAAACCCGAAACTCCTCTGACCCGGATTCAAATCCGCCAAATTACCCAAGAATATTGGCGGGTACCTAATCCTTGAAAACCTAGAAGCTTGAGAAACCGGAGGTTGCAAAATTGCAAGTTTGATATTATAGCTATTGAAGCCGGCTTCAGCAAAAACCCGACTCACAATCGGGTCATCAAGAATAGAAAGAACGAAATGTTTCAACTCCACCTTTAAAGCCGACGTCGTTTGCTGCTGGCTGTGTATCTGATGCAAATGAAAGTTCTCTGGGTGTCTCCTCTGGTTCGCTTGTGACCTTTTAATGGCAGCCATCAAAGAGTTCGACACCGGAGGTTCATCCAGAGTTTTCGACGATGGCAAACGATCGAGAGAAACTCCAACTGAGAGCTCAAGTGCTCGAAACTGAAGACGAGGCGAGTACGCACTACTACGAGCGCGTGAACACGCTTCACGGAGAGTCGAAGTGGGTAGAGCCAGCAAGGCCGAGACGGCATGGAGTGAAGTAGTTTGTGCATGACCTCGCCGACGTGCTACAGCCACCGCGTCATCCAGTGCTCGCGCCGCTTCATCAGTCAAGCATTGCCTCGCTGCGCTTACCGGCGTTGGCATCGCCGGGGAGCATATATAACAAACACACCCCAATTATATACAAACTATATAATAACTAACAGATACAATAAATATATAATATAAAATTATAATATTTGTTTGTGCCAGTTGTTACCCAATTGGGTTGTTTTGTTTGAGTTTCAGCTCTTCTAGAGCAAATTAAAAGATAGAGAAGGGTTTACTTCATCAACTTTTGAATATAATATTTATAGAAATTAAAACAAGCAGACCAAGACAAGAAGAAGAAGAAGAAGAAGAAAATAGAGTAAACAAATAGAGAGAGAGAGATAGGTAATCGATGTTGTGCCTACTGCTGCAGGGATAGTTGATTTTGTTGTATGTGTGAGAGAGAGAGAAGTAGACCTGAGTCTCTTCTGTTAAGCCATTCGCCAAACACTTGGTGAGCATAGATTCTCTATCTCATAAAATAAAAATAAAAATAAAAATAAAAATAAAAATAAAAATAAAAATAAAAATAAAAATAAAAATAAACATCTGATTGTAAATTCCATGGGGTTTATTATTAAGGGAACTTTTTAAAAAAGAAGATTGACAGAGAGAGAACAAAAGTAGAAAAGATGCCGTGTCCACTCATAGCAAATGGTATGGACCAACCACTGCTGTGTTTGGCCATTTCTAGTCAGTCAGTTCGAGCACTTAAGCTCTTCTTTCTAGTTCCTCCATTTATTTATTAATTTTTAAAATTTTAATTTAATTATATTACATAACTTTTTTAAAATATATATATATAATTTTATTTTTAATTTCTTAAAAAACAAGTATATTATTTTTCTTTCAAAATAAAATAATACATATATTCTACAAAACAAATATACATTTTTTTTCACACACACAGATATATATATATATATATATATAACAACGTACTTTTTTTATTAGGAGAATTGAAGATAAAATTATATAAATACATGAATCATGTATAGTTAAACTTAACCATCTCTAATTATATGTGTGTACATAAATACGTGAATATATATTTTTTATTAAAAATTATATATTTTTTATATAATAAAAACTGTTACTTTTAGTTTATGAACAGATAATGTTTAATTAATATTGAAATAATGTTATATAATTAAATTATTTTTGCATGTGATAAATTGAACGTTAAATAAAATACAAATGTTTGAAAATTGTTCAAGCACTTAGGAGTAGAGCTTTCGTACGTGTGTGGGTCGTGTTGGGTTCAGATTGATCTATTTATGATTCAATTTATGTAAACTTAATCTTGACCTAATTTATTTATTAAATAGATCAAAACGTGAAACTCTAACCTAACTTGTTTAATAAATGGGTTGGCCCATTGAATCTATTTAAATATATTAAATAATATATATTATATTTTATAATATAAAAATATCAGAAATATTATATCAAGTATTAACATATATTTATGTAACTTATTAACATAATAAATTACAATTAGATTTCAAAAATTAAATTAATTTAAGCATTATTTTAACAAAAAAATGTAAAAATATTAACTAATATAAAATAAATAATATCAATAATTATAAATGTTATGATACATCAAAACCAATATGTTAAAGTCTCACGCAGTAACAAAAAAGTCTAAAAAAAATATATATCAAAAATTATTTGTAAGTAAAAATTTATTTTAAGTCTAAAATAAATAATCAATAATAAAAACATATAAAATTAAACTAAATAGCATATTATTATAAATTGATAAAAATAAAAAAATAAAATATGAAATGAATTTAAACATCATTTCAATAATATTTTAAAGTATAAACCTATAAAATAATTAAATAAAAAAAATTACTTACATACTTTAATAATTTTAATTATTTATTTGTATTATTTATATAAATTACGGGTTATTCAATTAATTTGTTAAGATTAAATTATCTTAAATTTAATTATTTTATGAATAAATTGTATCAAATTTATAAATTATGTAAAAAAAATTGCAGCTCTACTTAGGAGTTAGGACCGATTATATATCGATAAATAGTGTTTTCCTTTATAATAGAGGAATCAAAGAGTGATGAATGCTTAAGATTGAGTAAATCTTATCATTTCGACCACAACTTCCACCTCAACCACAAATTTATATGGGTTGTGTCTTGTCCTTATATTTATGAAAGAATTTTTTTTAATTATTTAAAATAATATCTTTTAAAATTTAAACTTGAAATATATATAAATTAATATTAAAAATATTACTTTTATTATTGTAAATTTTAACAAGATTGATTTTTAAATTTTTTAATAATTTTTTTTAATTAGTCACATCGTTCGTTGCAATCAATTATTGTACTTGCTAGTGCCAACCCACAAATGGTATGAATGGTATCTGCTTTTTATTTTTCATCGAAAAAATAAGAAACATAGCATTTGAAAGAAAAAGGAAAAAAACACACCTGAAAGAGTACTTCTATTTTTGGTCATTGGGGCTATATCTCATCAATGTGTCTGTTTTTTAAGTCTCAACGATCCATTAATTCAACCTTAAAGCGAAAAAACATAAATATATATATTTATATTTTATTTATATTATAAAATAATAAACATATTTTTTATTAAATAAATTAAAAATAAAATTTTATATATAAATAAAATTATAACGTATAATTATATTAAGAGTAAAAAGTCAAAATGGTCCATTTATTTATGTAATAAGTGTCATTTAGTCCTCTAATTTATAAAAAATATCTTTAAGTCTATTTGCTTGTAAAAAATGTCAAGCAAAAAAAAAAAAATTAATTTTTCATTCAATTTTCCGTTAAGTCTAACAGAATAGTATATATGTCACATACATGTTTATATTTTTTGATAAATATATATCAAATTAAATAATTTTTAATTAATTACTCTAATTGTTTACAATTTCTTTTTATTAAACTTAAATAAAATTTTCATTGTCTAATTTGTGATTTTAGATATTAAACAATGAAAATTCTATTTAAATTTTATTAAATTCAATCAAACTTAAATAAAAATTTTAGTAGGTGTCATTTATTTAGTCCTTTAATTTATAAAAGATGTCTTTAAGTCTATTTGCTTATAAAAAATGTGTTTTGAAGTCCCTTTATTTGTAAAAAATATGTCAGGCAAAGAAAAAATTAATTTTTCATCCAATTTTTCATTAAATCTAACGGAATAGTACATATGCAACATATATGTTTATATTTTTTGATAGATATATATTAAATTAAATAATTTTTAATTAAAAAATTATTCTAATTTTTTACAATTTCTTTTTATTAAACTTAAATAAAATTTTCATTGTCTAATTTGTGATTTTAGATATTAAACAATGAAATCATATTTAAATTTTTTTAAGTTCGATCAAACTTAAATAAAATTTTTATTATCTAAGTTGTGACTTTAAATATTAAACAATGAAAAGTTTATTTAAATTTTATTGAAAATTATATTTAAATTACATTAAAAATTTTATTTAAGTTTTTTTTAAATTAAAAAAATTGAGTAATTTTTAAATTAAATATTAATTTTTTTACGTGCATATATATATTGAAAAATATAAATATGCATATGACACATCTGCTATTCCATTAGATTTAAAAGAAAATTGGATAAAAAATTAACTTTATCCTTACTTCTTTTTTTACAAATAGAGGAATTTAAAAACACATTTTTCAAAAACAAAAGAATTTAAAAACACATTTTATAACCTAAGGAACTAAATAACATTTTTTTATAAAAATAAAAGGACTCTAATGACATTTTTTTATATATTAATTTTTATAAATAAGTTCAAATATTAAATAAAATAAAATCTACAATAATTAATAAAATATCTATTAATGTGGTTATGTATGAGTTTTTCCACTTAGTTTGTCGCTTTTTTTTCTTTTTTTTTTATAATCATCATGTTTCCCTTACAATTATAATTAATTACTATCGTTAAATTTTATTTTTGGCGTATACAACCTTCTAATTTGCTAAAGGTAGGCAGAGTTGAACTATTTTTTTTATTTATTTATAAACATTGTATTAAAAATACGAAAAATGTTTGAAAAATTATCAAAAATAATATTTTTAAAATTTATAATAACAAAACTAGCACTCTAATAATATTGAATGTTCAATTTGAATGTGAAATATTGAACGTTCAATATTAAACAGGTCTAAATTATCGTTGTTCAATTTCAATTAAATATATATTAAAAAAAGACATATTAATTATTTTTTTAATAGTAAAAATATAAATTTAAATAAAAAAATATTAATTTTATTATTATAAATTTTAAGAAACTTTTCTCGAAACTTAACTAAGTTAGCTTTAAGTTATACCGAGTTCACTGATCGGTAAGAGGGATCAAAGTTTAACCTATCTCAACCAAACCTACTTAACTTTTTTCTATTTTATTAGATTTTTTATTAAGCTATTGTGGTTCTAAAAATTACAAATCTAAAATAATAAGATAGATCAGATTTTTTATATTAAAAATTTTATATGAATTGATTCAACGCAAACAAATTTATTTTATTTTAGATTTAATATTTATATAATAATTTTGATAAATAAAAATCTAATAGTGTAATGTTTGTATTAACTTAAATAATATTTTTCAATCAAATTTTATTCATTAACCCATAACTATTTATGGCTCAAAACTATCAAACAAGACCCAAGCCTGCACAAACCCAGACATGGTTCATCATGGTTTCTTTGTATACCTTTCTCAGTCATGAAATAGTTATTTCCTTTAATCGCTTAATTAATTATTAAAGTATAAAATTTAATGTAATAATTACTTAATTATTAAAAATAATTTTTTAAAACATTTGAAAATTGAAAGGAAAAAAAAAATTGGTTCACCCAACCTAATCTAATAGGTTTGATTTGAATTAATTTTATAGCCCTTTATTTGATTAAATCATTACTTACTTTTCAAAAACTAATTTTATTAGTTTGGTTTTAATTTTAATTAAAATAAAAATCAATTTAGGTATTGTTGCCAATGGAGCGGGCGTGGTGGGATTAACATCCCCATTAACATGTTAAATGTTTGCGGGGGGGCAGATTGGGGATTCTAGTTTCAAAAAATTTCTAAGCATTGGATATTCTCCACGAACAAAAAAATATTATATGGTTGTTAACAAAATTTAGGTTAAAATTAAAAAAAATTATAATTATATTTAATAGATATTGAAAATAGTTAAATGATCATATATATATATATTCTTTTTATTAATAAAAAAAATATACACTACACATTCAGATAAGTTTTAAATTTGAGTTTCTGGTATAAGATTGAAAGTCTTATTACTTGAACCATAAAAAATTTTCACCTTATATATATAATTAGATTGTTTTGATGGTTGTTAAATAGTTATAACAAAATATATTTTTAATTATAATATTGTAATTTTTTAATAAAATATTTAATTAGTGATAATAATATTTATTTTTAATCAAAAATAGTTGAGTTTATAAGTAAATATATATAAAATTTATTTAAAATTGTAAAAAGAAAAAAATTGGGTTTTGAGATATATAGGTAGGAATGTAATTTCCTAACCACCAAAAACATTTTTTCAGTCAAATTTCTCTAACGGTAAATTTTTTTAATTTTCTCCACGGTTTTTCCCAGAAGATAATTTGACAAAACTAAATATACCCCACCCTACTCGGATGAGCATAATCCATGTCTCGACTTCCATTAGTGCTAGTCAATGACAATCTTTTATGTTTCTTTATTATTTAAAAAAAAAAATAAACACTAGATCTTTAATATAAAAGCTCTATTTATATCTTTTGCATACCACTGCATGACTTTATTTCTTGGTAGAAAAGAATCTTCTGTAGATTTCTTTTTCCTGTCACTTTTATTTTATCTTTTTCAAATAAGAGCAAATTATTATTATTATTTTTTCACTTTTTGAGGATTATATATGATATTCTAGCTGGATAACATATTTTTTTCACTTTAATTAAGAAGATTTTTATTAAGGTTTTATTTCAATCTAAGATTTTCAATTATATTTAGGGAAATAGGCTGATATAATCTCATATCACTATTTTTATTCTAGATTGGATTCTTATTTTATAATTCCATTTTTACCCTTGCAATTGCTTATGAATTTGTTGTTTCCTTTACGAGTGAGATCATTTATGCAAAGTAAAACAAGGATGAGCCAAGCCAGCCTCGTTGAGATCGCCGAAGTGAGACCACCACCTGGGATTGGAGTTTTAGATGAATCTTTCTGAATCGCCGTTTCAAAATCGGTGAGGATCACCGCCTGAGTTCGGATTGCGGAGGTTGATTCGGAGGAGAAGATTGAATCAATCTCCGGCCAGAGTTCAGATATGGCTTCGTACAAGTCCAGAGTAAGGAACATTTTCTCGGG
Source organism: Elaeagnus macrophylla (assembly GCA_029378325.1). Classification (NCBI taxonomy): domain Eukaryota; kingdom Viridiplantae; phylum Streptophyta; class Magnoliopsida; order Rosales; family Elaeagnaceae; genus Elaeagnus; species Elaeagnus macrophylla. The sequence continues at coordinate 9,255,050 of CM055642.1, forward strand.
AGATTTCTTGGATTTTGCCACCAATTCCGGGAATCCAAATAGAGTTCTGATCTACGAAGAAACTCGCGGTGTCCTCAAGATCTTTCTCAAAAATGTCATTCGCGATGCTTTGACCTACACTGAGCACGCTCGCAGGAAGACTGTTACCGCCATGGACGTGGTGTATGCTCTGAAGAGACAGGGAAGGACTCTTTATGGTTTCGGTGGTTGATTCCATTGCTATTCATATGTGTTTCTTCTGGTTAAATCTAAACCAATCGTTTCGAACCTGTTGGGACTTGCAATGGGGGAGATGCAAGCCGATTTCGTTTCTTAGTTTGTGTTTCTTCTAGCTAGATCTGTAAAGCTTTTCAGTGATTCATATTTTATTGACGGTGTAGTTCTTTTAGCATTTGGTGTTTAGTTGAATCATCAAGTGAAATGTAACTCACTTTCATATTACGATGACAATGAATCATGATTTTCTTTTGAATTGTAGCTTTTGTTTTTGAATGCTTCGATTGTCCCTTTTCCAGAATTGTTAATGTGTCTTATTGCCTCTTTTTTCAGTTCGTTTAGGCTTTAACTCTTCCAATTCAAATAACTCTGTTGGGATGAGTTGGACATGTGTCCAACTGAGCTCCGGCGAGTGGGGTCGCCGTCCAATCAAAATTTGATCAGTTGGACATTCGTCCAACTGAGCTCTGGCAAGTGGACATATGTGTCCTCTAAAATATACTCCTCTGGTTTTTCAGTTGGACACATGTCCAACTCTGTTGAGGTGAGTTGGACATACGTCCAACTGAGGGGTTCAGTTGGACACATGTCCAACTCTGTTGAGGTGAGTTGGACATATGTCCAACTGAGGGGTTATTCTGGGCAGTCTAGTTGGACATGTGTCTAACTCGGCTCCGGCGAGTGAGGCCAAAATTTCATCAGTTGGACAGTCGTCCAACTGAGCTCCGGCGAGTGGACATATGTGTCCTCTAAAATATACTCCTCTGGTTTTCAGTTGGACATATGTCCAACTCTGTTGAGGTGAGTTGGACAGTCGTCCAACTGAGGGGTTATTAAGGGCATTTTTGTCATAATATGTAAAAAAATCAAGTGGAGGAGGTCATATCAGATTTTTAATAAATAGGGGGTCATAACAGCATATAACCCTTATATTTATGGTGTCTAAGATATTAAAGATTGTAATATGATATTAAGATATTATATTTTATGAAGAGCATCTTATTTATGAGTTGAGCAATCAAATCGTTTTGAAAAGCCTTACAACAAAACAAAAAAGGTGAAAACTTGAGGTTTTTTCATAAGCTTAAGAGCGTTTTTAATTTAAATTTATTAAATTTGATTATTGAAATATGAATAAATTTCAGTAACCAATGTAATTTGAGATATTTATTGGGTGAAATTTTTCTTCCTTTTCTATTAAAAAAGAAAAAGAAAAAGATAAAGATAAAGATAGAATGACCTACAAATAGATCTCTACATAATAACTTAATGAGAAGGATATGATTATTAGCAAAAATATATAATATCATGTTTATATCATCTTTGTTACCTTTGGGATAAACTAAGTTTAATAGATTTAAATCAAATTAAATTAGTTTAAATTATTGGATCAATTAATAACTATAACAAAATATTTGTAATTAGCTTAAGAACTGAAGTTTCTTATTGCAACGAAAAATCAAATAACAATATCATATCTAAATTTAGATTTAAGAAGAAAAGTTGCTAAAACATAAGATAACATGTATAAAGTCATTCTAAATTATTTTTTTATAAGATCTATAATTATATAATATAATTTTCTTTTATACATAAAAATTTATTTTTAATTTCTTTCGGGCAGTGTATAATTAAATTTTAGGAGTTAAAAGAAAAATTAGATAAATATCTAAATTATATAAAAACTTGATGATATATTATTTTGGCCAAAATCAAATCTAATCTAACTCATGATAATTTGGAAAGGTGCGTAATTTAACCTAAGAATATATATATATATATATATATATATATATATTACAAATTAACCTATAAAAGTTTGAAAAAGAGATCTTTTACGTGTCTTCTCATAGGGAGCTTCAAAACACAATGCTCAAAACAATAAAAACTTAAACAATAAGAAAAAATAAGCATGAGCCAAAGTTTTAGTAGGAAATTTTTGCTTCACTTCTATCTTACCTATCAATTTTCTCTTGAATTCTTTGGGCACGTAATATGCGACTTTCATTAACAACTTGCCATCTTAAAAACGTGACATTTTTTTTTAGCAGGGTCAGAAAATCCTTAGATTATATGTTATTTGATTCTTATATTATAATTAATGTCACTTAATTTATTAGATTAAAAAAATAAATTAATTAAGGACAAAATATATAATTTTAATAATTTTTTAATTAAAATATTATTTTTTAAATTAATATTTTAATATAAAAAATTATATAATTTATTCTTAATTGACATCTTAAAATATAATATTTAATTAAAATTATATTTTTTTAACTAAAAATTGAATAACATAATTTATAATTTAAATAATTAAATAACATAAATAATTTAATTTAAATTTTTTTTACCATATTTATATATATATATTTATATATATAAAAAGGCGCACAATATATAAAGAATAATAAATCCTCCGATCAAAAAGACTTCAAGGCAAAAGAGTCATAATGTGCGCGTGGTTGTCAAGTAAGTATCTTAGAATCTGTGAGACAGATTTCAATATATTATTATGGTGCCTATGAAATCTCGCTTTCTGCACAAAAGTCACTTTTAATTGCTTCAATGGCAATATTTGCATTTGTTCTCTTCTGACTTTTCTATTTTCAAACGAGAAAGTTTTAGACAGGATTCACTGTAAAATCATTTCATTAATTGCTTGATTTATTTGCATATTAGGAATTCAAGTTTATCAAAATATAAATATATTTTTTTAAATATTAAAATGCATCTTATATTTATATACAGGACGGACCCAAGATTTTTTTTCTAGGAGGACTAATATATATTAAAAAAAAATTATTTTACGAAAAAATTAATTTATAATATCAAGATTTGTAACTAACATTAAAAATATATATAAACTTAAAAAGAAACAAAAAATATATATATAAACTTAAAAAGAAACAAAAAATATATATATAAACTTAAAAAAAAGCAAATAAAAAATTTATTTAAGATGTTCCGACGATACTTCATAAAATTTATCAATTATCAAATAAAGTTAAACAAATCTAAAGAAATAATAGTCAACTGTTATGAAGAAAGATGAGTGTTAAATATATACAAATTTATACTTACATAACACTCAAATTAATAATTATATGATATTTGTCGATCAAAAGTTTAAAAGTTATAATTTTTTAGAGTATATAACATGCAATTATTGATTTGATTGTAAATTTAAATACAAATATATTAAATATTTAATATTTTAAAAAAAAGAATATATCTAACTTTAATAATTTTTAAAAAATAATAAATAAACTTAGATTATGCAGCAGGAGCAAGTAACAGATTAAATAACATAATTAAAGAACATAAAAGGAGCAAAGTTGTGGATTAATACCAAAAAATAGTATATTAATCTAAGTTTATTTATAGAATTTTAGTAATAAATAATATATTGTGATTTAAAAAAAATATCAATAATATTTATTAAAAATAAAAACTTTAAAAAGGCTATATCGAACATAAATTTGTCATTAAATATAACTTTTTAATTATTCAACATTATCAATCATATTTTTTTATATAATTAATTCTTTTAATTATATATATATAAAAAAAAAAAAAAAAAACTGAAAAAGCTATCCGGGCTCCAGCCCGGGATAGCCCTAAGGACGGTCCGTCACTGTTTATATATATATATATATATATATTTTTTTTTATTGAAAAAGGCTTCCTTCAATTTAATTTAAAGAGGATAAAGTTATTGTCACACACTACCACACTATTAAGGATCACCATCATTTTTATTTTGATGTCGATCAGAGGCGGGTCAGAAGATACTGGAACACTGGAGCCGACGATAAAACGCAGAAGGCACTTATGTTCGAGTGCCTTCAAGAGCAACTCTAGCACACACAAGGTTCAAATTCGCGCTCTGCCGTATGAGAACATGGATCCAATGCCTTAATCTTGATGCTCAAACCACTAAGCTACCATTTTATCGGTAAAATGCATCATATATATATACACATTTTTCCTATAAAAAAAATTCTTCTTAAAATATACTATTTTAAAAAATTAAAATTACATACAATTATAATTTTTTTCCCAAAAAGACTGGAGTTTAAAGATAGGACTACTACTACACATTTATACTATCATAATTTATTGGCTATAGGGTGAGTTTTTACTTCAAAGATGTTGTGTAATTATTGAAAGTTTTTAATTACGGATCAAGTATACCTAGAGGGGGGTGAATAGGTTATTTTCAATTTTAACATCTATTAATTATATAACCTAATCACAACAGTCAGACATGCAATCGCGTGTAGAAATAAGATGCAGAATTAAAGAATAACACACGAGATTTTTAGGTGGCAACAACTTAGGTCACTCCAATGACCTAAGAAAAAAACTACCAGTCCACCAGAGCACCTAACTATCCACTATGAAAATCAATGTTCAATTACAACCACAGGTCCTAGACTACCCTTCACAGATAGATCCCCCTCATGTAATTTACTTACGAGCCGTCGCTCCTTTCATAGCCTCCACAAGCTAGGTATCTGGATCCGGACCAACGTTCCGATCTACTTGAGTCCCACAAGATCAATCAAACCCGTCAACTTCGGTAATTTCGAGTCACACGAAATACCGAACACGTCACCTCAGTACCTGAAACGTTAGCACAAATAACCCAAGTGCAAAGTGTGTCCTAGAGCAGATTCAACAATGAAAAACCTTAACTAGCAGATTCAATAGCATATAACGTAAAAATTAAATCAGCTAGCAAACTCTAGAACAATCATGTAAAGCTCAATATCATGAAAAACAATTAGACACGTGAATTATTCAAACATAACCACACAATATATTTGAACAATTAAAATAAGAAAGTGCCTAAGATTAATAGATGAAGAGAATAAGATTTTTCTTTGAAAGCATCAACAGATGTAGAAAATATTATTTCGGTGTGGGTTGATATTTTGCACAAACAAGCGTTGCTTATATAGAGTCTAATTTGACTTGAAAGAGGATTAATAATAGAGTACAACTTTACTCATATCAGGATTTAGCTTTTACAACAATTTTACTCATGTTAGGATTTTGCTTTCACAACAATTCTACTCAAACAATGACTCTACTTTCACAACAATTCTATTAACAACAATTCTACTCATATAAGAATTCTACTTTCACAACAATTTTATTCATACTAGGATTTTGCTTTCACAACAATTCTACTCATGTTAGGATTTTGCTTTCACAACAATTCTATTCATACTAAGTGTAGTGCTCAATTATGTGAAGACGTATGCATGAGAGAATATTTTACCTGTCATATGGGCATTGCAAGCTTAGTAACTGCATCATCATGTATCATCTAATTAGACGGTAGACGCTTATGCTAAATTACAATCAAAAATTTTGTCCATGAAAATTGCCAATACTCATAAACCTTACACTTATCATAGGAAGTACGAGACTTATATGTAGGTTTGACATTAAAACGTAAATTTCAATCTTATAATCCGCATTCTACTGTTCAACGAAATCACAAATCTCTCACAATTACCTAAACAAGTCTTCCATTTGAACTACCTATTTAAGATACATACAATTATAGGTTAAGAAAATAGATTATACTATTTTTAATTATCGCTTAGTGGTAGTTATGTGCCACAATAATTATTATTCTACAAGAAAATTAAAGTACTTTAATATTATACATATAAAAATTTTAAATATTATAAATTTATGATAAATTTTAAATAATATAATAAAATTTAATTATATAATATAATTAAGTTTTTAAAATTATTTCAAATAAAATTATAACAAATTAATTATATTTATGATATTTTTATAATATGTAGACCTCTTATATATATATTCCTTCAATTTTGACCAGGAAGAAAAGTATACAATATTTATCTTTACTATTTTATACTAGTTAAATGTTTGCTTTGTATTTGATAAAAAGAAAATAAATTAACGTGTGCTTTATATGTCATCAGTTATATCATTTAAAAAAAAAAAATTCTCTCTCTTAGTTCAATTTTTTTTCAAAACTTTTTAATTTTTATGTAATATAGTGACAAAGAAAAATATTAATATCACATAAATTTATACTTTTATATATAATATATTTGTTATAAAATGTTAAATATGGTAGAAATCATTCATAATATGGTAAGAATCATTGTATTTAATTAATATCATTTTCTGTCGTTTTTAATTTTATTATAAATTCATGTAACATGTACAAAGCAAATCAATACAATGAAATATTCAAACAAAATATTATATTTTTCTTTTCTACATGGTATCAGAGCCGATTAAGGTTCTGTAAATTAAAAAAAAAACACTCAATCACCCACGGTGCCACCACCACAAGCCACTCCCAAGCCAACCCAAACAGACCCAATTTAGAGCCACCAAACACCAAAAACCGTCTGCTACCCAAAACCAACAACCATCGCCCAACCAAACAAAACCACCACTGGTTAGTATTATCTCAACCCACCAAATCAACTATAAACAAATCCACCCATAACAGATCCAATCAAAAAAAAAAACCAAACAGCCCCCACAACCACAAACCCAAAATCAAAAACTAGCCACTCTTCCATTTTTAACCACTCCCTGCGAGAGTTCGTATCTCTCAGGCGACTCCAAGCACCGCACTGCGCACCAGCAGCCATACAGTCCCTAGATCTGCATACCCTCACGAGCCCTCCTCCCAGATCCACCGGACCGCATCACGCACCTCCCACCGCGCCCATCGCGCACCACTTGATCCAAACACCCATCGCGCACCTCCCTTACTGGACAGCATCCCGCCACCCACAGCCCCTGTCCTCGCGATCTGCACCCTCTGCATACCTTTCTATTTAGTTATTTATTTCCCAGCTCAGCCACATCGTAATTTTTAATTCCTTTTTTGTTTTTCTATTCCATATATATATCTATAAAAAAAAGATATAAAAACAAAAAAGGGGATATCAAAAAAAAAAAAAAAAAAAAGATGAGTGACCCCATTGAATCATCTAAAACCAAATTAGTTCCAATTTTTGTTCAGTCTGAAGGTCCCTTTAATGCTGGCATTTTACTTACTGAAAAAAATTACGATGTGTGGTCTCAATTAATGGAGATGCATATCGCTGAACGAGAAAAAATTTCCTACATCAAAGGCACCTCTGCTCCACCTGCTGTGTCAGACAAGGGATATGACAAATGGTATGCTGAAAATCAAAAAGTGAAGCGCTGGCTTCTGATGTCCATGTCTTCTGACATCATGAAGCGATATCTCCGTATACCCACTGCACGTGAAATCTGGGATACTCTCTCCAAAGCTTTTTATGATGGTAATGATGAAATGCATGTTTATTCTTTGCATCAGCAAGTTTTTTCTGCCAAACAAGGTACCAAATCACTTTCTGTCTACTATAGGGAGTTAATCGAAATATTTCAGGAACTAGATCATCGTGATAAATTGGTTATGAAGGATCTTCATGATATTACAATATACTGGCAGTCCATTGAGCGTATCCGAGTACACATATTCCTTGCTGGTTTGGATACAATTTTTGATCAACTTTGACGAGAAATTTTGCGTCGTGAACGCCTCCTTAGTCAAGAGGAGTGTTATTTCTTAATCCGCCATGAGGCCATACAAACTGCAACTTTGAATGCCGACATTGCAAAACCTGAAGCTTCTGCTATGATTTCTCGCCATCGACCTAGTCAGATGTCACAAGATCGGCCCAAATCCACTAATCCAAAGAATGCTAATAGTTCAGACAAACCTTCGTACAAATGCACTCACTGCAATCAAACAGGCCATTCGAAAAGTCGTTGCTTTGAACTTATTGGATATCCAGATTGGTAGGACCCAGCACGACATCGAAATTCCAAGTAGCCATCCACTACAGCAGTTGCTCAAACACAGGGTAACGATGACACTCCTACCTCATCAGCATTGGTAACTACTACAAACACTGGAGGTAAGATCTTAAACACTGGAGGGAACTATTACAATACACTTGTAATTTTTTGGCCTGATTATTGTGTGTTTAAGGATATTCAGACTCGATAAACGATTGGTTATGGTGTTAAGAGAGGGAAGCTATATTATTTGGACTTGGAGTCAAATACTTCGAACGAGTTACAACAAACTTTCACAGTAGCAAGCACTGGTTCATCAAAGAAGATAACTGAGATATGGCTCCAGCATCAACATTTCCATTGATTTTAAATAAAAGTCCAACTCCTTTTATGGTTATTCATTCTGATGTTTGGGGACCATCTTAAATTCCCACATTAGGGGGGTCAAAGTGGTTTGTTACATTTATAAATGATTGTATGAGAATGACTTGGTTATGTTTGATGAAGTCCAAATCTTAAGTTACGTTACTATTTCAAAAGTTTTATAACACCATTCGCACACAGTACAATGCACGAATTCAAGTGTTACACAGTGATAATGGTGGGGAATACCTTAGTTCTAACCTTCAAAAGTTTTTGGACTCTCATGGCTTAGTTCATCAAACAAGTTGTTCACATACACCTCAGCAGAATGGTGTGGCCGAACGAAAGAATAGACATTTATTGGAAGTTGTTCGTGCTTCCATAATCGCGGCTCATATGCCCTTATGCTATTGGGGTGAAGCACTCATCTTTGCTACATATCTCATCAATCGTGTTTCATCTTGTACTCTCCACTTTAACGCACCCTTCCAGACACTTGTCGAAGCTATTGTTGCTCCAACAGTCCCAAACTTACCCCCACGTGTCTTTGGATGCGTTGCCTATGTTCATCTTCACAAACACCAATACAGTAAGTTACTTCCTCGTGCCTTGAAATGTGTCTTTGTTGGATATGCTGCTCATCAAAAAGGATACAGATGTTATCATCCCCCTACTCAACGTATGTTTATCACTATGGATGTTGTCTTTCATGAAAACACTATGTATTTCTCTGAGTCTGACTTTCAGGGAGAGTCTCTTGAGGAAATTCAAACTCTTGTATACAACCTTAAGGAAAATGTGGTGAAAGTATCTAATCAAAATGTAGGTGACTTGGATTCGAGTGTGCAAAACTTGGATGTGAGTGGTGATACCCTACACAACGACATAATAAGTGTAGAAGTAAATGAGTTGATATCTAGTGGTCCAAACTTGGATCTAAGTGGGAATGAACACACAAAAAGCTAGAAAACTTCTGAAGTTGAGCTTGAATCTCTCCCAATTGATACACCAAACCAATCGTTGTCTGAGGATATTCCTTATACAGTGCCTGATTCGTCCAAGAGACAGTTACCACAACGTCTTACTAGAGGTATTCCAAAGCCTACATATGAACCTCAATTGTCTAATAAAGTAAGATATACCATGAATCATTATATGTTTATACATCGCTTGTCAAAATTAAATCAGTCATTTGTCAATCAATTATCTACTGTATCTATACCTAACAGTGTGCAGGAAGCATTAAATGATCCACGATGGAAGGATGCGATGAATGAAGCGATGACCTCCTTACAGAAGAACCAAACTTGGGAGCTCGTCAACCGACCCACACAAAAAAAATTAGTTGGGTGTCGATGGATCTTTACTGTGAAATAAAAAGCTAATGGAACTATCGAACGATTTAAGGCGAGATTGGTGGCAAAAGGTTACACTCAAACTTATGGAATTGACTACACTGAAACGTTTGCACCAGTAGTCAAAATCAACACAGTGTGAGTCTTATTATCCTTAGCTGCAAATTTTGATTGGCCATTACAGCAGTTTGATGTGAAGAATGCATTCCTACATGGTGAATTATCTGAAGATATCTACATGGATCTCCCGCCAGGGTGCATGGTAACAGAAAGATAAAATCAAAAGGTGTGCAGGTTGAAGAAATTGCTATATGGATTAAAACAGTCCCCTAGAGCTTGGTTCGAGCGATTCACCAAATCCATGACAACTTTTGGTTATAGACAAAGCAATTCGGATCACACATTATTTTTAAAGAAGAAACATGGGAAGATTACTGCACTCATTGTATATGTGGATGGCATGATTGTCACAGGCAACGATCCAGAAGAAATGAGAGCTTTGTAAGAATACTTGTCCAAAGAATTTAAAATGAAAGACTTAGGTCCCTTAAAATATTTTTTGGGAATTGAAGTATCTCGATCAAATAAAAGAATCTTTCTATCTCAAAGAAAGTATGCCTTAGATCTATTACATGAAACTAGTATGTCAGCTTGCCAACCAGCTGACTCTCCAGTGGAAGAGGGTCTGAAATTATGTATTGAGAAAAATCAGGTACCAGTGGACAGGGGGAGATATCAAAGACTTGTTGTAAGGTTGATGTACTTAGCTCACACAAGACCAGATCTTGCCTATGCTTTAAGTATTGTTAGCCAGTTCATGCATAATCCTGGTGAGTAACATATGAATGCAGTCATGCGCATTTTGAGGTATTTAAAATCTGCTCCATGAAAGGGAATTCTATTTTCTAAAAACATAGACAAGGAAAACATCAAAGTGTATACTGATGTTGATTGGGCCGGAGCAATTGACGATAGGCGGTCAACTTCAGGATACTTTACTTTTGTAGGTAGAAACTTAGTTACATGGAGAAGCAAAAAATAAAATATTGTTGCACGATCTAATGCAGAAGCTGAGTACAGAGGAATGGCCTTAGGAATTTGTGAAGCACTGTGGTTGAAATTTCTCTTACATGATCTAGGCTACTCTTCAAAACAACCAATTCAGCTGTATTGTGACAACAAAACAGCATGTGATATAGCTCATAATCTAGTTCAACATGACCGTACAAAGCATATTGAGGTAGATAGGTTTTTCATTAAGGAAAAACTAGATGAAAAGGCTGTGAAACTACCAAAGATTCGATCAGAAGATCAGTTAGCTGATATCCTTACTAAAGGAGTGTCTAGTCGGGTGCTCTCAAAGTTCTTAGACAAGTTGGGCATGTGTGACATCTATACACCAACTTGAGGAGGAGTGTTGTAAAATGTTAAATATGGTAGAAATCATTCCTAATATGGTAAGAATCATTGTATTTAATTAATATCTTTTTCTATCGTTTCTAATTCTATTATAAATTCATGTAACCTGTACAAAGCAAATCAATACAATGAAATATTCAAACCAAATATTACATTTTTTTTTTCTACAATATTACGTATCAAAGTTATTTTAAAAATTAAGAAAGTAATTGATATGTGGCATTACATTGATATGATAAGTATTGTTAACTAAACTTCACGAATTTTGAAAAAAAAAAAAAAAAAAATTAACATGTGCATGCATTTTTTTTATTGTCAAATAAATTGAAAAAAATACGATTTAAAGATATACACCTAAAGTATTTGTCTCTTTGAATAGAAAAGTAGACATGAAAGAAATAAGGTGTCATCGGCTGATACAAAATTCCAATTTGATGGGTAAAGTTTGCAAAAAAAAAAAAGGTTTGAATGTTTGATATTTATTTTAGTTGGAGCACATTTATTAACTATCAACCAAATTAAAAAGGAATCGGGACACACCAAATTGCCAAATAAAGGAATTGGAAAAGGGAAAAGACATCCTCATAAAAGTGTTAACTTACTTTTTAACATTTAAAATTGAAAATTAATTAATTTTCATTATATATATATATCTATATATTAGGAAATAATTTTTTCTCTTATATTAATTATATATTTTAATAATTATAATTAAATAATATAATAATTTATATAAAAAATTTGAAGTTATTTTTCTACCTTATATATAAATTCCACCCAACCTAATACAGGTTTTGTTGGTCTTGATTTTAAAGCCGCCCAACTTGATGTAAAAGGTTTTGTTATTATTGATTTTATAGCTTTTATTTAATTAAATCATTTTTTACTTTTTAAGAAATTAGTTTTAATTTTAATTTAAATCATAATAAATTCAAGTAATACTGCTAATAGGGCGGGAGTAATGGAGATGATATTCTTATCTACACGCTAAATGTTTGCAAGATATATTAAAATTCTTCATCAAAGTTTCAAGAGATTAGCGAATTTTCTTCACAAAATTTATATGTTTAATTATATATTATATGTCCAAGTTAACAAAAAATTTGTTAAAAGAAAAAAATTATAATTATGTTTAATATATTAAAATTAGTTAAATAATCATTAGATTATTTATTTTGATAGTTGTTAAATAATTATAATAAAATATATGTTTAATTATAATATTGTATTTTATAATGGAATATTTTATTTAGAGATAATAGCATTATGTTTAATTAAAAATAGTTGAGTTTATAAGAGATTGATTTAAAATTGCATAAAAATTGGACAAAAGTATAGTTTTTTAACTTACCTATTTTCTCCATTAAAATTTTCTAATAGTGGAAATTTTAGTTTTTTTTCACGATTTTTCATTAAGATAAATTGACAATAAATACGGTATGTATATCTTTGTTACTATTTTTTTATCATAAAAAAAAAAAAAACTCAATGGGAAAAATGTGGCCACTCCATCCCACTTTATTAGTAAGCTTAAAAAAATTTAGGACTTTTAGTCCGGTCTATCAACCACAGTTGCATTGGAAAGGCATGATTAAAATGTTACCACTTAGTAGTTATGCACAAAAATTAAATTTAAATCATTGTTAAAAATAGTGCTCAAATTTTTAACTTCATGTCTACTAAGTTAAATATGCTGAATGAAAATGTATTTCTTGTTATATTACTACCTCACAATAGAGGTATATATATAAGGTAAATTACAAGAGTCCTAAATAAAATAGAACTATATACAATTTAGAACTCTATTACAGATAGACACTAATTACATGACTCACGCTAACACTCCCCCTCAAGTTGGCGCATACATATCGACCATGCCCAACTTGCTCAGTGAGTCATAAAACGCCTTCTTGAAAACTCCTTTGGTGAGCACATCTGCAAGTTGCTTCTCAGTGGGAACAAAAGGAAAGCTAATGAGTTTAGCATCTAGCTTCTCTTTTATAAAATGACGATCAACCTCCACATGCTTAGTGCGATCATGCTGTACTGGATTTTGTGATATGTCAATGGCTGCTCGACTATCACAATACAACTCCATAGTATTTTTGAGTTCGAGACCCAAATCAAACAATAAACTTTTTATCCACAAAAGTTCACAAACACCATGAGCCATACCTCTATACTCAGCCTCAGCACTAGACCGCGCCACAACTTTCTGCTTCTTACTTTTCTATGTAACCAAATTACCTCCCACAATGGTAAAGTAGCCCGATGTCGACCTTCTATCTGTAATACTTCCTACCCAATCTGCATCTGTGAAGCCACAAACTTCAAGAGGATTGTTGTGTTTAATGAACATTATTCCTCTCCTTGGAGCTGACTTCAAGTACCTTAAAATTCTCACAACTGCATCCATGTGATTCTCACTCGGGTTATGCATGAACTGACTTACCACACTTACTGCATATGCGACATCTGGTCCAGTATGTGTCAAATAAATTAGGTGCCCAACCAACCTCTGATAGCGAGCTCGATCAGTTGGTACTTGATCTGGATACTCTGCTAGACAATGATTTTGCTCAATAGGTTTACAATCCAACATGCCTGTTTCAGTTAGTAGATCAAGAATGTATTTTCTCTGACATAGAAAGATTCATTTGCTCCCCCTAGCTACCTCAATTCCTAGGAAGTACTTCAGTTCACCCAAATCTTTCATCTCAAACTCAGAGGCTAGCTGTCTCTGTAATTTATCCATCTCAACAGCATTATCTCCAGTAATTACCATATCATCAACATAAATAATTAGAGCTGTTACCTTCCCTTGTTGATGTTTGAGAAATAGCGTATGGTCTGAATTACTTTGCCTGTAACCAACCTTCTGCATGAACTGTGAAAACCTTCCAAACCAGGCTCGAGGGGATTGCTTGAGACCATACAAAGACTTCTTCAATTTGCATACAAAATTTCCAGGAGAAGCAGCTACATACCTAGGTGGAAGATTCATGTATACCTTCTCGACTAACTCTCCAAAAAGGAACGCATTCTTGACATCAAGCTGTCGAAGTGGCCAATTAAAGCTTGCAGTAAGCGAAAGTAAAACTCGAATAGTATTCATTTTGGCAACCGAAGCAAAATTCTCATCGTAGTCTACACCATACGTCTGAGTGAACCCTTTTGCTACAAGGCGGGCTTTATACCGATTCACAGATCCATCAGCATTATGTTTCACAGTAAACACCCATCGACAATCAACTGCCTTCTTGCCTTGTGGTGAAGGCACAAGTTGTCAAGTATCGTTCTTTTGTAATGCCTCCATCTCTTCCTCTATTGCCTTTTTTTCATTTTGGGTCTCCCAACGCATCCTGCACTTTGTTAGGTACTGATACAGTAGATATTTGATTTATAAATGATTCATATGACTTAGACAATCTTTTAGTAGACATGTAGTTGGTTACTGGATATTTTGATTTTGCATGGATACTTGGTTCATATCTTTTGGGTGGTTGACCTCTAGTAGACCTATTTGGTAACACATACTGTCCAGCACTAGACTCAACGCTATTAGTATCAGTAGGTATACATACCTCAGATGAGTGACCTTCAGTACCAGGGAGCTGTTGATCAAGGGTATGAGTGATGCCTGAGGGAACAACAGTATCTTCATTTTCATTTTCAGTGGTTGGAACTGGTGTTTGGACACTTGGAGTATCTGTTTCTTCCACTATTGGATTCAATGGGTTAAGAATCTCAACTGGACCCATAAAAATATTAGTAGGTGATTCTTCCAATTCCTCCCCCTCACCACGATATAGCTCTTCGAAATATGAATTCTCCCCCTAACAAGCAGTATCAGGTGAGGAAAAATAACTCATGTCCTCAAAGAAGGTAATATCTATAATGACATAATATTTCCTGGTCGGAGGATGGAAGCACTTGTACCCTTTCTGATAACCTCCATAACCAAGAAACACACATTTGATTGCTCGGGCATCTAACTTGGACCTCTGATTTTTAGGAACATGGACAAAAACAACACAACCAAATACACGGGCAGGAAGATTATGAAATGATGACAAGGACACATGAGATGCGAGAATCTCGAATGGGATTTTGCCGTGAAGGACACTAGATGGAAGACGGTTGATGAGATGGGCGGAAGCTTGTACAGCATCGCCCCAAAGGTATTTTGGCATTTGAGCGCTAAATAGGAGTGCACGAGTCATATCAAGTAAATGACGATTTTTTCTTTCAGACATCCCATTTTTTCTGGTGTTTGTGGGCAACTAGTTTGGTGAACAATTCCATGTGTTTTGAAAAAATCTTGAAACATACGATTAATATATTCTCCCCTATTGTCAAAACGTAGGACTCTAATGGTGCTATTGTATTGTGTTTGAACATGAGTACGAAAGTTTTGAAAAACTGAAAAAATGTCATCTTTGGTTCGAAGAAGAGAAACCCATGACAATCTTGTACAATCATCAATAAACGAAACAAAATACCTCATGCCCGATACAGTGGGCTCTCTATGCGGTCCCTAAACATCAAAATGAATTAACTCAAAAGGAACAGTACTTTTATTAGAAATACTAGGAGAATAAGTAATACGATGGCTTTTGGCCAAAACACATGTCTCACAATGTAAAACAGACTCACTAACACCAATAAACAAAGTAGGCATAGATTTTTTCATAAGACTAAAAGAAGGATGCCCTAAGCGGCGATGCCATAACCAAATTTCACTTATATTGTCAGAACTCGAGGTCAATGCGATGCGGGACTGTGCTCCTGGTTTCTCCTCTGCGTAGTTTTGATCCAAACGAAACAATCTGTCCCTCAGATACCCTCGACCAATTATTTCCCTGGTAAGAAGATCCTGAAAAATCACATACATAGGATAAAAGGTTACAGAACATTGAGACTCAGTATTCAACTGTGGGACAGATATTAAATGATGGGATAAGTCAGGCACATATAAAACATTATGGAGCTGTAAAGTTGGAGTGATACGGACTGACCCCTTTCCTAAGACAGGAAAAGCTTCACCATTAGCATTCGTAACATAAGACACTGGAGGGGAAAATAACTCAGTAAAATACGATTTATCATAAGTCATATGATCAGACGCACCAGAATCAATAATCCAAGTATTAGACCCAACAAAGTGAGAAACGCTTAAGGCCATACCAAACTTACCACGACCAGCTATTAAAGCTATAGGGATACCTCCACATGTCACACGATGATCATGTCCAATCACTCCATAGAAATTTGGTTCCTGTACTACTTGTACAGCAGTTGCTTTCGCTTTAGAACGATAATTTGGCCTTTTAGGTCTAAGGTGCGGGTTCAGTTTATAGCAAGTCTCTTGAATATGTCCTTCTTCATTGCAATAAGAGCAATGAGGACGAGGACGATTAGTAAAGCCTAATTGAGGTCTTTGTTGATGAAGTGGAACTAAACTCTGCTGCTGGAGAAAAGGTGCCTTTGAATTGGCTTGAATGGCTAGACTAGATAATTCAACCTGTGCCTGATTAAGACTTTCTTGCTGAGATTCGTCCTTACGGATGTATGTAAAAGTTGTGGTCAAGCTCGGAGGGTCTAGCATTCGAAGCAATTCGCCCTTAGCACTATTATGTTTTGTATCAAGTCCTCTTAAGAATGCATGAACTTGTTCAAGCTCCTTTTCTTTCTGGTACCATATAAGGTCCTCTTGATTTTTGATTTTGCACGGACGTTTCTGATCAATTTCAACCTATATATTCTTCAGCTTGGTAAAAAACATAGACACTGGTTGCCCATTCTGTTGCATGCTAGCAGCTTTGCACATTAATTCGTGGACCTGTATAAAGTCAGATTCATTAGTGTAGAGGTCTCCCAAAGTCTTCCATATGGCCTCAGCTGTGTTACATTCTTCCACCATCTGTAGTACATCATCAGTGATGGCTCTAAATAAAATAGACATAACGAGGCCATCATCATCTTTCCACTTAGTATAGGCCTCCACATCATCTTCATGAGGAGCCTTGATTGTTCCAGTGACATGTCCCATTTTGTGTTTCCCGCGGAGATAGACGGACATAACCCTTTTCCATGTTCGAAAGTTAGTACCATTGAGTTTGGTACCACCGAAAGAGCCACCTTCTGAACTCTTGATAGAGACTTCAAATTTTAGAATTTCAGGTGCCTTAGAACTCTGAATTTCTCTTGAATCTCCCATTGAAACAGACAATAAAATGCAGCGAAATAATAATAAAAATTATTTATATCCCTTTTTTTTGAGTTGACCGTTGACCGTATATGGACTGCTGACTGTGTCTGTTGACTAGACTGATGATTGCATGTTGACTACTGACTGGACAAATAGGAATGGGCTTGGGCTGGATGAGGGGAAAGAGACTGGGTTGAAATTGTGTGGGCTAAGGTTTGGTTTGGGCTAGGGTTTGAATTGTGTGGGCTAGGGTTTTGATGTGTGTTGATATGTAGGCAGATCTAGAGCGGTGGCAAGTGAGGTCTGGCGGCGTGGACGGCAGCAGACTGTTGTAGATCTGGCGCGGCGGAGACAGTTGAGGCAACTGAGACAGGCACGCAAGCAGAGACAGGCGCAGGCGAGCTGGCAGACGAGTAGACAGGCGTGGTGCTGCGGGCGAGCAGGCGCTGCGGGACACAGCGTAGGAGAGACAGGACAGGTGAGCGTGGTGCGGCGCTGGACTGGTAGACTCGCGGCGCAAGAGAGACAGGCGCGGGACTGGTATACTCGCGGCGCAGGAGAGACAGGCGCGGGACTGGCGACGTAGCGGCGGCGCAGGACAGGAGATCGCGCGAGACAGGCAGCGCTGGACAGGAGGCGACGAGAGACGGGCGGCGGGGCAGGACAGGAGGCGCTGACAGGGTGATGGCGATGCTGACAGAAAAGAGACGATAAAATTCCTTTACGAACCTTCGCTCTGATACCAAGTTAAATATACTTAATGAAAATGTATTTCGTGTTATATTACTACCTCACAATAGAGGTATATATAGAAGGTAAAATGCAAGAGTCCTAAATAAAATAGAACTATATACAACTTAGAACTATATTACAGATAGACACTAATTACATGACTCACGCTAACATACTATCCAGGATTTAGCGCTAATTGGTTACTTGGATGAGGATGATCCATCTCGACTTTCATTAGTGCTCGTCAATAGCAATTTTTTTTCTTTCTAATGCAATGGCAATCTTTTACGTTTCTTTTATTATTAAAGAAAAAAAAATAGCAAGAACTTTTTTTATTTTATTTTTAAATGGCTCTAAAATCTCATTATTGTTTATTAATAAAGAGAAATTACACTCACGTATTTTGGTGTGATTCGAACTTGGGTTCTTGATGGGGGATTGAAAGTCTTACCACCTGAACTACAAGAGATTCTCAAATAAATAGAAAATACACACTCATACACTTAGGTGAGATTCGAATTTAGGTTCTTGGTAGTGAGATTGAGAATTTTGCCACTTAAATTACAATTTTTTTTTAAAATTATAGATCATAAAATTTAATTGATTATAAATAAAATTAAATGATAATCACATTAAAACAAATATTTGTTTAGATGGACCGCATAGTGGCTAATGAGCTGGTCCGAAAAATTATTGATGAACATCGACAAGACCAATTAGTAAAATAAATGAGCGTATTTGAAAGAACATACTCTCGTCACATCTTAACTTTTTGCAAGAACTTCTTCACACGCAGCTAGCATAAAAACCTAATTACATAAAAGTTCTCTTTACATCTATTGGATACCTGTACATTACTTTATATCTTGTCAGAGAAGAATCTTCTATAGATTTGTTGTTTTGATTACTTTTATGAAAAATTATTACAAATATTCTTAAATTTTCACCTTTTTTATAATAAATATTCTTAATATTTACAAATATTTTTAACGTCAACACTATTACATTATATTTAAAAACAAAAAATTGCTTGAATTTTTAAGATTTATCTTTTATTTATAAATACTCTTAAAATTAAATAATAATATTTAAAAATATTAAAATTAAACATATTATTATAAATATCTTCCATCAATAATAATATTAATTTTTTATCTATTATATATTTTTTATTTTTTTTACTAAATTAATAAAATATCTTTTAAAAATAATAGCAAAAGTAAAAAAAAATTATTTACTTATTTACAGTATTTTTTTTTTTGATAAACTTATTTACTGTATTTAATATAATTAAAAATAAAAATCTAAGCTAAATAAAAAAATACATAAAATTGAAGCTAAGTAAAATATAAATTAAGTAAATATGTTTTATATCCATAACATTATGGATTAATAGCAAAAAAGTCATCAATATTTAATTTATTATAAAAATGTCCACATATTTAGTTCAAGTAATATTTATATAATTTTCATTATTTATGTTAAAAAATTAATGGTTGAATGTGGTTATAAAAAACTAAGTCTGTTAGCAAAAATAATCAAAAAAACATAAAATGTTAATATAACCAAACGTTGGAGATATTTATGCAATAAATTAAATATTAAAATATTTAAAAAAAAAAACAACAAAATTAACATTCTTTAAAATTTATAATAATAAAAATAGTACTCATTGTATTTAAATTTTAAATTTTACAATTAATAAAATGATTGATATATCATTTTTTTTAACATCCATTTAATTGAGATTGAATAATGATAATTTAGATCCGTTCAATATTAAACGTTCAAATTGAATATTCAATATTATTAGAGTGCTAATTTTATTATTATAAATTTTAGAAGTATTATTTTTGATAATTTTGCTACCAACCCAAAATTTTAAAAACATAAAACATACTAAAATATATATAAACTTATTTAACATGATTTTAAGGTTTCTTCGGTTTGTCCAATAAAGAAAAAATGAAATGATATTTAGTGTTAAAATAATTAAAGTTTCGATATTTTTGGCAAAGAGTTATAATAAATTAACCAATAAATAAAGTTAATAAATACCAAAATTTTTAACTTACATTAAATATTAATTTATTAATTAAATTTTTTGAAATTTGTGTTAAGAATGCATAAAAAATTAAGAAATTAATCGTAAATATTATCATTGTTTATAAATTAAAAATATTAGTGATAATATATAAACATTGAGGTATTTTTGATCAAATTATAAATGTTAAAATTTTGTAACAAAAGATAAAAACTCAAAAGTATTTATGATAATTTTTTTTTATAAAAAATGAGAAACTAACGTAAGTTTTAATACTGTTTATAAATTTAAGGTATCAATAATAACATATAAAATGTTGTCGATATTTGTAATAAAATTATAAAAGACAAAATATTAATAATAAAAGAGAAAAATTTAAGAATATTTGTGATAATTGTACTATTTTTTAATTTTTAATTATTTCAAATAAGAGCAAATATTTATATTTTAAAAAATTCTATAATACTAGAACTAATCACAAACTCCACTTCTTTTCACCACACATTCTATTTAAATAATAAAAAAACCCTATGGCAAATTTACTAGATAACGATAAAGTATAATATTTTTTTTTTGAACAAATAAAAAGACTCTCCGAGGGGAGACGAGATAACGGCTGCTATTTTTTATTCACCTAAATTAACGCCTATATTGAGAGTATTGATAGGAGCTAGTACTTCAGGATCACGTCATAAAGAATCTTTTGGCACAATTACGGCTTTTTCACCCCTCGAACGAACGATCTGGTACATGTAGTCTAGTGGAGTTACCTACTGAGCTATCTCACTTACTTACTATATTTTTTGCACACACAAACACACTCTTTCTTGCACATAAAAAAAAAAAAGAAAAAAAAAAACAAACTTGTCGATAAATTTTTTTTTTTTTTCCCCTTGATGGTAGAAGCCTTGCTGATTCCTTTCTTTCTTGTTATTATGAGTCAAATACTATTTTTCTTACTTTTGGTAAGCAATAAACATGCAAGTAAAAATGACAGGAACTTATTACATAAAAAAGTTGTGTACATGATTATAACAACAACAAAAAACTGCAAAGTGGGGCGATTACTTTTGACCTATCATTATTTCTTATAAATTTATTTTCTTGAAAATTAATATTATAAATTACAAAAAATATTGTTCTTTATAACCACTAGTGGCCTATAAAATCGACATACAAAATACTGATACAAATGATTTGAATCCTGTTCATTATTAAACATA
This sequence comes from Elaeagnus macrophylla, assembly GCA_029378325.1. NCBI lineage: Eukaryota > Viridiplantae > Streptophyta > Magnoliopsida > Rosales > Elaeagnaceae > Elaeagnus > Elaeagnus macrophylla. Next base: position 9,276,455 of record CM055642.1, read on the forward strand.
ATCCAACACTTTAAGGGCTCATTATTAGTTGGTTTCAAAATCTGTTCTCCACACCGATTTGAGAAATTTGTTGGTCTTTTAGATGTATGTGTTGCAATGGGAAAGTTGTATAAAAGTGTATGGTTTAGAATTTTGATATTAGTCATCTTGTTGTTGGTGAGTGAAAATATTGTTTGAGCACGGTCAATTGGTCATGCTCCTATTGATTGGGCGTCCATCACAATCAATTGATTGAGTTTTTTATTACTGGTGTGATGTTTTTGGGCTACCTGTTTAACTATGTTTTTTATATTTTATGCCCGTAATAGTGCGATTTTGTATGTTTGCTATGTAAATGACAAATGTAATTATAACCCCATGTATAAACAATACATTGGTTCAAATTAGCATCTATCTAACTTCTCTCTCTAAAATCGGATGATCTTCGCATATATTTTATTTTATTTAGGATTAACAGGTATTGTATTTTATTTTTAGTAATTTTAAAAATATGAAGAATTTTATTAATAATATGCACAAAAAAAAAATTTTAATTAAATTAAATTTTATAACTTGTTAAAAATTATTGGTCACTAACTCTTCTAAAAATTTAAGCTGATATGAGGAGAGTTAACAATAATCATTTTATATATCTATATGTCATATATATCAAATATTTACAATTTAATAATAGTAGCATTGTGAAGCCTTTAAGTTGTATTTATAGTTGTCAAGAGAATATTAATGTGTATATTTGAGTTGTATTCGAAAATCAAACTATAAGATTTATACACTTAGATATGATAAAGCAGATATTTTATTTTCTAATCACTATAATTATTTTTAAAAATATCATAATTCATACGACTGCTAATACGTCCATACGTAGAATTATGTTGCCTTAATAGAGAAATTTTACATACAATACTTATATTTGATAATAGGTAGAATTGATTAACTTTAACTATTTTTTTAATAATATTTTTGTCATTATTAAGACTGTTAAGTGACCTTTGTAAAATAGATAAGGCAAAATTGGTTCCAAATGCCGCTAAGGCCACTAACTAATTTCAAACTTTAGCAAAGGATAAGGCAAATATCTCCATTTTGATTTGACTTCACTGTCTTAAATTGAGTAAAGGATTTATATATAATAAAAAAATTATTTTATTTTATTTTTATTGATTGATTTATATATTTATTTTGTATTAAAATTATAATTGTTTTGAGCATATAAAATAATTATATTATTGGTAAAATATAAATATACAGAGCAATTTAACTGTTGTTTTTTATTGCTATAAAAAAAGATGTGTTTTTATTTTTTTATTTTTTATAAGAAGACATATAAATAAAAGTAGGGAACCTCTTCAAATTACTTTTATTTTTCAATTGAAAAAGAGGGACCCAAAAAAATTTAGAGTGCAAAAGAAAATGATGAAATTTTTTACCAAATTCTAAATTATTATTAATGAACATATTCAACGTTGCATTTGAGTAATATATTGATCTCAAGATTTAATTTTTTTTCTTTTGAAGTTATTATTCGAACCGCACAAATTTGATCTAAAGAAAAGAATAGCGAGAAAAATATAAAGCACCGTTCTTACTTTTTGGCTACAAATGGATTCTATATATCTATCCCATTTACTTGATTTAATGGGTTAGCTTTTTTACTATTTTGGTCTGTAGTTTTCTCTAAAGTCTAAATCAAAGAATACTATACCCTTCCTTTTCTTCATTTCGCTATCAGTAATAAAGTAGTACTAATTGACATTAGGTCCTGTTATGTCACCAACTGCAGTTTTCAATGCCTTTTGATTTTTCCTTTGCTTGGTGAGAACTCGAAAGGGGACTGACTCTGTCGTTGGTCCTGACCCTTCGGAAAGTTTGATTAATTTTTGAAAAATAAAGATACCAGTTAATTAATAGACAGTTATTATATCTGGAGACCAACAATTTTGATCCTCACTACTTATGCACTTGAACATCGTAATCGATATGTACAATTCATAAATACCTCCTCCAATTTTACGTCTTATACTTAGAGGTATGTTTATTTACTCCAATAATACTAGTACCGTATCTTGCTAACTACGATTACAAGTTGACTCGACTCTTGGGTAGTTAGTTTGGATGGTATTAGAGTCTAATTTCTCACTATCATTTATCTATGGATTTTGTTTTTAAAACATTAACACTAAAAGCTAAGAGCAGAGGCCCACAGAAAATGAAACATGAACCACCCTCCAAAAGCCCAAGCCCATGGTTCTAGTCCCAAAACTCACATGTCCAAACCGAACATAGGTTATGTTGAAAAATTAAATATTAGATTAATAATTAATTTTTTTGTTAGTGTTAAAGACTATTATGATTATGATATTAAATAATTATTCTAATATTTTTCTATTAATTTAGGAGTATTGTTTAGAGTCCTATTAAAATTAAGATTTTAGTTTATTATTCCTATAAATATCAATGTAGTTCTTCAGTATTAAAAATGAATAAGAATTAGAATGTATTTATTTAACTTTTTGGTTATATTTTCAACCTACTTTGATTATTAATTATTTTAGCTTCTACATTCATTCTTTAATATATGTTATATTTATATTTCATTTCACTTTATATTTATACAAGTAATATATAGATATACGGATGAACGAGAATGATGGTGCATTTAAGTTATTAAACTTGTGTCTACATTTCAACGACTATTTTTTTGAAAAATAGATTCACTTTATTCTATTTACTGTGACTAATTTGTGGATTTGATGAATGAACCTGGTATGATATTTGTCTTCTTGATTTATGAAGAAGTTGGCGTTTTAATTTACCTTCAAATTACATGTATTATTTTTTGTGTATTAATGTATGTATCATAAATAAGTGATTACTAAATATACAAAATTTTATACTTTTTGAGCTATTTTGCTTTCAATTTTAATCATTGAGATTCACATGTATGCTGCATATATTAATACTCTAAAATAGTATTAAAAAAGAAAATTGGACTTTTTTGAATTACTTATGAGTAAGTTAGGATTAGTTAGGCTTCCTCTAGGAAGATAACATCGCACCTTAATCATTCATGAGACATATACATGTACAAACGTGTGTGAGTGTTGTTTTTTATTTATTTATTTATTTTTATAATCAAAAGGTACTTGTGATTTCAACCTTGACTTGATACAAATATAAGTAGTTGATGTGTTTCCTCGTAGGTAATGAAAGAGAATTTTCTAGAAACCCAAATTGGAACCTGGGTCATAATAAAATCGAAGAATGTAAAAGAAACTGATCCGAATAAAGATTGAAGAAAAATAAAAATAACAATAAAAAGAATAATACAATTAAGTAAACAAAACATATAGCATACCAATATATTTCGACTGGGACATGAATGTAAATAGTTTCCCTTCTTTAATGGAGAATATTCATTTCATTTCATTTCTGTATTAATAATTACGTTAAATGCTAGAATATCCTAAATTTCATTCCAATGGATTTCAAAAAAAAAAAAAAATCATTCCAATTTGTGTCAAACATATACGACTTGTACATTAAGAATTGGAAATAAAAAAAAAATGCATTTATCATGCTGATGGTGAAGCTTAGACGAATAACTAATTATTATTTTTTATTAAAAAAGAAATCATTTATATTATAATTAAACAATACAGCAGTTATAGTACATACTATCACCATCTAAATACAGAAGAGTAAGCAAGTTCATATGTGAATTTACATTTCAATTCGCAACCTTACCATGAATCTAATAGAATCTTCACACATATATGAAAAAACACATGCTTATTATTTATTAATATATTCATATCATATAAAATTTATGTGGATTTAAAATACAAATTCGCAATCCTATTCACGCTAGAAGATTTTTGAAAATTTCATCCAATCAAAACAACGACTCTACATATGTGTGCGCATTTCGCGGATTAATCATACGAAGAGATTGTTTGTGCACCTCTTACTAGCATAGTGCCATGTATGTCTACCATTCGTAAGCTTCACTATTCCTCTATCATTGAGAACTACTTGTACTATCTGCTATAATTAAATGAGTCACTTTAATTCCTAGTTGAAAAAAAAAAGAAAAAAGAAAAAAGTGGTACGTACCCTTATATGTATGATTAATTGTTATGGATATTGTTGACTTTCAAGGTTGTAATTTGTAACTTGTAAGCAACCTACTAATTCGGTTGAATAACGAGTAACGAGATTGAGGAGAGGAACAGAACAATTGTACCAGTGGAGTATATATCTGTTTAGTAGTTTTACTAATACACAAGACAAGCCTCTCTTTCCCTCTCTAGGATTTTCTGAAAAAATTGAAGCTCTTGCTGGAGGTAGGGCGTAGTTAGTAGTCGCTGTGCCGACTGGTAGTACCTGCCGTCTGGTTTTTTGTTGTCCGGTGCTTCCAATACAAAATGGGTGGTGGTTTGGTGCTTTCCCTACATGGTGGTCGCTGCTCTATTGCCTTGCCTTCATGAGGTTTCTTGGTTGCTGTCTTTGGTGGCTTTGCCATGGGCATGGTTTTGGTTGGTCATCTTGAGTTTTGTTCGCCGTTGGAGTACTTTGTTGCCGTCGTTTTGGTCACTTCGTGAGGTTTCTCCATGGACGACAGTTTTTGGTAGTTGTGCTGGGGCTGTGGTTGTGGTTTAATTTGGTTGGTCATTTGAAGTTTTGTTCGCCATCTGTGGTAGTGTTTACTGCCTATTGTGGTGGTGTTTGCCACTTGTTGAAGAGTTATATATTATTGTTGTGGTTTTACATTGTGTTCTTTTTCAGCTAAGGTTTTTTCGTTAAATTGGGGTGATTAGTCAGAAATTGTCTTCTAGCTTTGGAGCATGATGATGTGTGTTGTGCCCTTGTGCATTCTTTTGTGAGCCTTTATGCATTCTTTTGTGCGCTTTTGTGCGTATTCATAAGTTCAAGATTTTGCTCCATAATAAGTACCTAGAAAATTATCCAAACGTTTGTGAGAGATAATCATTATTTTCATAAAAGGTCTTAAAAGGTTTCTATTGGTTAAATTTTGGGTGTTTAGTTTCATTTGAAATCATTTATATTTTTTCCTTTTATTTGAGATTTGTTATGCTGTTTTGTGCGTTTGTTTGTTACGTTTTAATACGTTAGACTTAATTCATTATGTTGGTTAAAATGTTTAGGCTTTTAAACTTTGAAAATTTATTTTCTTGTATTTTGTTTTTATTTTAACTAAATACAATTTGATTTTTGGTAGAAAAAATTTTGGTTAATTCGGACCATATTTTATAACTATTTTAATTTTTAAATTCTTAATATAATTTTTACGGTTTTTGTTTCGAAGAGAGTTTAATTACTTATTAATTAACGCATTATTATAATTTTAACAATTTTGACAGTTTAAAAATATAAATAACTTTTTAGTATATTATATTTTAAATATATGTTAATTGTGATTCATCTAATCATTTCATGTTAATATTCACTTTTTTCGTGTTTAAGTTAAAGGTAATTTTTTTTTTATTATAGAAAAATAAGATAATTTAATCTTTTTTATTATTTCTATTCTAAGGTTATGTCATATGTATAAAAAAAATATATAACGACTATGTCCATATCAAAGAAGATTAATGGTATGAGATTATGTTAAATTATTATTTTTAATTAAGATTAAACAATACTTGTTATAATTTGAAATTATAATTAGGCAGAGATGACTAAATAAACAATATGTTCTAAGCACACAATTATCATTAATAAATTCACACACACACTTTTGTATCGACAAAATTTCCAATTTCCAAGTTTGAAAAAGTAATGGAGCCTAGAAATATTATAACAAACTTATTATTTAGAAAACAAACTCATGTTCCTCGGTTAAGTTATAAATAAGAGCATGCGTTGCCTGAGCCTGAGCCTACGCTTATTATTATTATTATTATTCAAGTTTTTTGGTGCTGAATAATGAATATATTGTTTTATGTATTAGTTACATATATTCTTTGTTTAAAGAATGTAAACTGAAAAATAAGCCAGCAAGACCATAATATGTTATTGATGTAGTACAGTTGTGTGCATTCATAAAGTAAACTGCAATGAGCTGTTTTTTAAGTTTTAAGTCTCTTCATATAAATTTTTTATTTTATTTTAGCTAATTTTTAAAGTTAATGTTCTATTTATTAAAAATATTCTTCCTTTTTATTTTCTATATCCTCATCCTAAGTTCCAAGTCTTATCATTTTTTTTTTTGTTATTGAAGAAGTTCTATTTATTTTTTCTGAATAAAAACTGTAGTGATTCCAATATGTTTTTCAGTGGAATTTTTTTTTCTTCATATTATTTGATAATAAAAAATTGTTTGATATTCATTTATAAGTTTTAGCTCAAACAAGTATCAATTTCAACCTATTTTTAGACTATCATTAATTGTTTAATCGCCTTGCTTTCTGTAGTCATCAAATACTTAATGAGTAACAACTCACAGCCAACCTAATCAAATTAAAGCAGTGATTTTTTAAAGGAATAATAATACAGTAAATAAAATAATTTTTAAGACATTTAATACTTTGAGTTTGAAATTGAATTTTTTTTTTTTTGGAAAATTATAAAAAATAATACCCCTAAAATTTATAATAACAAAACTAACACTCAAATAATATTGAACGGGTCTAAATTGTAGTCGTTCAATTTCAATTGAATGAGTGTTCAAAGAAAAATGATATATTAGTCTTTTTTTTTAAATTGTGAAAATATAAGTTTGAATACAAGAGATGTTATTTTTGTTGTTTCCCTTTTTTTTTCCTTTTTCTTTTCTTTGGTTGCATAGTATAAGTTTCATTTTTAATCATATCTCAAACATTAAAAATATGTTTTTTTATATTGTGATAAACATATGTTAAATGCATTTTTTTTATAAATGATCTAAACATATTTTTATTTTTATTTTTATAATAATATATAGGAGAAAAATAAATGTAATTGAATAAGTAGGTTATTTGTAAAAATATAAATAAATAAATAAAATAATAATAAACAATACATGTACTCTCACAACCTTTTGCATAATTCATGCCATTTTAGTATGTATTTATTTAAAAAAAATTTGGTGGTTTAGGTAGTAAGATTTTCGATTCTTTCACTACATTCGAGTTTATGAGTATATTTTTTTTTTATTAATAAAAAAAAAATTTAGAGTCCTCTTAAAAAAAGAGTATTTATTTACTTAAAGTATATATTATTACGTTATAAAATAATTATTGAGAGGTACAAGTAGTTAACCACATCTAGCAGACCTATACAGCGGACAAGTTCGAATTTACACCCAACAGCGGACAAGTTTCGAATTTACACCCAATTTAGTACCCATGCATTTAGAGCACAAATTTTTTAGTTACAATTGAATTGTCGTGACCGTTATACTGTTATATGTAATACAGTAATAGTTATATAGTTTCATTATTTATGCATTTAAAAAATATACAATAGTTATTTGACTCCTTTATTACAATAAAACTTTTATTTTATATACAATTTAATAAAAATATAACAATTTGTGCATTTTTTTTATTATATATTTTTAGAAACATTTGTATTTTTTTCATAAATATTTTTTATTATACATAATTTAAATATTTAGTATATGATCAATTTTTATCAAATGATAGATATTTAGGGTACGAGGTGAAGTGGTGAAGTATGAGACTTATCAAATGTCAAGCCCTTTTTATATTGCTGCTGCTGTTCTTTTTAGTTGAAATTGAAAGGGATTTTGTATCCATTTAGTTTTATAATTTTATTTAATTAATATATTAATTTTATAATTATTAAATTAGATTTATTTAATCATATAATTTTAATTTTTATCAAGTTAATTCAAATTTTTAAAGATGAAATTTTTTTTAAAGGTAAAATTAAATTTCACATTTTTATTTAAAACAAAAAATAATAATAAAAATTTCATTCTCCTTTCTTAATTAATAAATTTTTAATTGTTATTCTCTAATGAGTATTGTTATTTTTTCCTCTTTCTATTCTAATATATTCATCTGCTCGGTTATCTTTTTTTCTGTTATGAGTTTTGTAGTATTAAAATTACTTTATGTATATTTTGACATTTTTATTAACTTATTAGAATTTAGATAATTCTAACAAATGTTTCATATTTTGATAAATCTTAACAAACTTCTTTTACTCTAAATAAATAATAAAAAAAATCTTATTTTACTCTCAGTTATTTATTAAGTTATCAACTAGATTTTTGTTATTATTTTTTTGTTTTAAATAGAAATGTAAAATTCAATTTGACCCTTAATAAAAACATAATTTTTAAAAATTTGAACTAATTTGACCCAAAATTAAAATTATAGAACTAAATGTACCTAACTTAATAATTGCAGGACGAATATATCAATTGAATAAAATTATAAGACTAAATAGACTCAAAATCCAATTAAAAGAGGTAAAATATATGCACCCAGGTGGTACGGTTGATTTTTCTCCATTTCTTCTGTCTGTTTTGGCTTAGTTTTGGAAACTGGTGCAATAGGTTCTCTTATAATGTCTTCTTTTTCAGTTTTGTTGGTTGTATGAATTTTAATTCTGACAATTTAAAAAAAAAAAAAAAAAAGTTCATTGTAAACGTAATCACTGTAAAATATTATAAAGAATAAAACCCTTGGCTTGATTATGTAAATCCCATCTAGCTAAATGATGTGCAAACATATTAATACACTTTGAAAATAACCGATGTTAATTCTACCGAAAAGCTTGGGTAGAGAAGATAGACAACTACAAAATTTGATCCCATAGCTAGCAAAATAAGCCTAAATAGTTGTTTGCACAATACTTGTGTGTAATTTTTTAAAGAAGAAAATAATTGTTTCCAATAATTAGATTCATGCTAAAAGTCGAGGATTTAATTTAGGTGTTTAGTTATATTATACGTGTAGAAATCTCTCTCTTGGATTTTCAAGTATTAATTTCAATTATTATCAATTACTTTGTCCGCCTTTCAAGTAAACATGGTACAATATTTAAATTTTTTTTTTTTTAAATGTGGGACAGAAGTTAACATGTCTCTATATTTTATATTATATTTAAAAGTTTAAATTATGTTTTATAATTTTTTTTTAGATAAAATTATTTTTATATTTTAAATTATTAACAATATCATTTTAGAATTAATTATCACATTAAATAATAATTTTAAGTATAATAATAAAATAAAGATCACATTATTGATTATTATATCCAATAAAAACTTTAAATATTATTTTATTTTAATTAAAAACATTAATTTTGTATTTATTTTAAATATATTATAGAATTTTTTTAAAAAAATAAAATTTCTTCATTTCACTGAACAAATAATTATATTGAAAAATATAGTTTATAAATTAACATACACTACTATCATGTAAAAAATCATCAAAAAGGAAATAAAACATTTAAACACAAAACCTTGATTATAATTCAAGACAATAGAAGCATCTACAAGATAAATAGCAACATAATTCTTATGTAAGCTTCTATATTCTCTTGACAAAGACAAAAATTAAAATAAATAAAATAATTTATGTACAAGGCATATATTTTTAAGTATTTAATTAATAAGTGTGCATATTGTATTGATTGATTTTTTTTTTTTTTTTTGTCAAAACTAAAAACCAAAACAAGAACCAATTACACTCTTATTTAAAGAAAAAGAAATGCTTTACATCTTATAATTTCCTTTTTTGCTATGATCCTAATAATATCTCATCATAAATACCTCCTCAGAAAAGTATTTAAAGTAAACGCACACGGACATATATACATATGTATATATACATGTACATGTATTTATATATATATATATATATATATATATATTTGATTGAAAACACCCTGCACATATTAGTTATTACTCTCTCCGATTTTAAGCGCTATTCCCTATTACTCTCTTTCAATTTCTTCTTCCTTATTTCTTGCTCGGATCTTCTTCAAATTTCTCTCTGTCTCTCTTAAATGAAGAAGACAAACAAAGAAAGTCAGAAACTTGCAATATACATCATCTCACAAGATAATTCTCTGTAAATGAAAGTTATAACCTTTTCAATCATCACCTTCATATATTCTCTTCTGCAAGTGGTCAGAGGCCTTGGTTCAGCCTCTACATTTGCAGCCATCTATGGAACCTCTACTTTATGTGGCATTTTAGCAGGCCAATCCACTCAGAGCATTCAATGCTACCAAAACAACCAAATCATTTCAGTTCAACCCAATGTATCATTTCAATCCGTCTCTGGTGGCCAATGGTTCTTCTGTGGCCTCAGGTCTGATGGACTCAGTCTCCATTGTTGGGATTCAACAAAATCTGATTCTGATTTGAACTTTCAACCCAAACGTATTTATCATTCCAAAACAGTTGGGTTGACTGATCTTTCAGTTGGTGATGTTCAAGTTTGTGCAAGAGAGATTGATACTGGCATAGTCAGGTGTTGGAGAGGAGGAGGTAAAAAAAAGTATCTTTTTTCTTCTCCTGTACAAGCTCTGAAGTTTCAAACCATTACATCTGGAATTGGGTTTTCATGTGGGATTTTGAAAGATGGTGGAAGAGTTTCTTGTTGGGGTCAGAACATTGTAGGGACTGAGATTCAATCTGGGCTGGAGAATGTTTCAATGTCAAGTTTAGTTGCTGGAGATTCTCATGCTTGTGGTTTGACAATGTTTGGGATTTTGATCTGTAATGGGAAAAATGATTCTGGGCAATTGGAAGTACCTTCAAATTCTGCTTTTGAATTTTCTGGGTTTGCTTTGGGAGCAGATTTTACTTGTGCTATTAGGCGACAAAATGGGTTGGTTTTATGTTGGGGTGGAAGATTCAGATTTCAAAGCTATACTAAAGCTATTCAAAATGTGTCATTTGAATTGATCACATCAAGTTTAGATTTTGCTTGTGGTTTAACAAGAAGTAATTTAACAATGATTTGTTGGGGACCTGGTTGGTCTAATAGAGAAAATAATGTTCCTCTTGGTATGATAATTCCAGGTCCATGTGTTAAATCTTCATGTAGTACTTGTGGTACATATCCAGATTCTGAAACTCTCTGTCATGATAATAAGAGTATATGTAAATCTTGCTGGATTGAAAACCCACTTGCTGTTCCATTGCCTCCAAGAGTTACACCAACACAAGATTCATCAAAATCCAAGAACAATATTTTCTTGGTGTTTTTGATAGTTGGATCAGTTGGAGGATTTATAGGCTTATTCAGTATTGTTTTCTGCTTATGGACTAAGATTTTTGATTCATGGAGCAAAAAGACTGATTCTTGTGAACAACCTTCAATTCCTGAGCCCAATATTGATGTAGCTTCAGCGTCATTTTCTAATAAAAGACAAAGCTTTGGGACAATAAGGAGCTTTAGAAGTGGGTCATCTTCAAAATATGCTGACAAGACAGAGACATTTCTGTTATCAGAACTTGCTATTGCTACAAACAATTTCTCGTTACAAAACAAGATTGGTTCTGGTAGTTTTGGGATTGTTTATAAAGGCAAGCTTTTGGATGGTAGAGAAGTAGCTATTAAGAGGGGAGAAAATACCAACAAGACAAAGAAATTTCAAGAAAATGAAAGTGCTTTTCACTCAGAACTATCTATGTTAACTAGGCTTCACCACAAGCACTTAGTAGCCTTAGTGGGATTTTGTGAAGAAGAAAATGAGAGGCTTTTGGTTTATGAATACATGAGCAATGGGGCACTTTATGATCATTTACATAACAAGCAAAACATTGAGAAAAGTAGTAGCATTTTGAATTCTTGGAAAATGAGGATTAGAATTGCATTAGATGCTGCTAGAGGAATTGATTATCTTCATAATTATGCAGTACCACCTATAATTCATAGGGACATTAAGTCCTCAAATATACTATTGAATTCAAATTGGACAGCTAGAGTTTCTGATTTTGGTTTATCACTAATTGGGTCAGAATCAAACAGAGAGCAAGTAGTGTCAATGAAGGCTGTTGGGACAGTTGGTTATATAGATCCAGAGTACTATGTATTAAGTGTTTTAACAACAAAAAGTGATGTATATGGGTTAGGTGTGGTATTCTTAGAGCTTTTGACTGGGAAAAGAGCTGTATTCAAGAGTGAAGAGCAAGACATGGATCCAATAAGCCTAGTAGAATATGCAGGGCCTTTATTATCAAAAGGGATGCTGGATAGTATTTTGGACAAAAGGGCAGGGAAAGCAGAAGCTAATGAGTTGGAGGCTGTTGAACTTTTGGGTTATACTGCTTTACATTGTGTAAATTTAGAGGGGACAGAAAGGCCTAATATATGTGAAGTGGTAGCCAATTTGGAGAAAGCACTTTCTCTTTGTGAGGAAAGCTCTCTTGTTCGCTATTCCACTACCACACTTTCCTTTCCTTCAGAATAAAACTTCTCAATTTTTATTTACTGTTTGTAACTACTTTTTTTTTTTTCCCTTTCCTTTTCTGCTTTTGGTTTTAGTTGTATATTTTGATCTTAGTCTTTTGATGTGGAAATTGTAAGAACAAATATGTAAAGAGTGGTGTAGCATATTTCTGAGGCTTTTTTGGTGACCGGTGATTGATTATTTTGGCCCAGTAGGGCTTGTTTGGTGCATATATGCTCCTCATTTATTTATTTATTTTATTTTCCCACAATAATAAAATATTGAAGTAGTTTATGGTTGGTTTGCTTCTTTGACAGAACCAAAAAAGCTGTAATTAGTAGTATTAATGATTAACAATGGGGCGAGTGACCACTTTGATGCAGATATATAACATGAGTGGCAACAACGTGACAACGTGTCTCGTATAATTTACTTAAAAATTGATCAAGACCTTCCTAGGTTTTCTCAAGGCTTTATAGGTTTAGAATATTTAAATTCCTTTTGACTTTTTCTTTCTTTGCTATTATTAATTAATTAGGGATAGAGAGATTATTCATTTTCTTTTAAAAAGAAAGTATCTTAACTATTTCTATGAAGTAGAGTACATTATTTTGAGAAAGGTATACTCTCTCTAGTATCATTATTGTTATTTTTTTTTCATAAGGTGTTGTTATTAAGAAACTGGGGAAAATTGTATACTTGGTCACTATAATTGCCCTTCATTAATTTATCACACGATTTAATACCTTCATTAAAGCCACGATTTATAAATAAAACATTATCATTTAGTATTGTTTTAACTTTATGATAATAATTTTTTTGAGAGAATAATAAAACTAACACCCTTTAAAATTTTTAATAACAAAATTAGCACCCATTGTGTTCAAATTTATATTTTCACAATTAAAAAAATGATTAATATGTCATTTTTCTTTGAATACCCATCCAATTAAAATTAAATGACGATAATTTAGACCCATTTAATATTGAACTTTGAACGTTTAATATTTTACTTTTAAATTGAATATTGAACGTTCGTTCAATATTATTATGGTATTAGTTTTGTTACTATAAATTTTGGTGCTATTTTTGATAATTTTCCTAATTCTTTTTTAAAATAATATTTTTCAAGAAGGATTGCTTGTGCAAAATCAAGACTTGAAGTTATACGGCAATAAAGGGTGAAAAAAGCAACTACTAAAGTTCATTTTAGGGAAATGAGATTATAGATATATCTAAAAGATAATAAAGCTTTGGTGTAGGGATCCATATATATCATATAGATAATACACATCTAGTAACAGACTCTTTTTTTATTTTTCATTTTGCTTCAAACATAGAAATCAAAGGTTGGTTAAATTGATTTTAGCATGAAATAGAAAACTTAAAAAGACATAAATTCTTTGTAAATCCCACTAATAACACAAGTTCGAATCCTAACCGTATGTGTAAGTATATTTTGGGACTAAAACTAACTAGAAAACTTAAAAAGATAAAAACAATTAAAAGTGGAACAAACTAATTACCTTGATAGGAGGATTAAGATCACCAAGGAAGTATCCAAGGAAGGCATGTAGATGAAGACCTTAGGGTTCTATCAAAGATATTGAAATGCTTTAGACTATCAAATATGGTCTGGGCATCATCTTTAGCGGACTTTTCTTCTGTAACTTTTGAAAGAATGTACATTTTAATTCTCTATTTATGCTTCAATCTTTATAAGTACACTGAAGTTCTCTAATAAAACAGCCTAAATGAGGTTTTCAGTATTCTACTTGTACATATATGGATAAAAGTTTTGAAACACTTGACAAAGCAAAGTGCTTATGCAATTTTTATTTTTTATTTTTAAATTGATACAAAAGCTGAATCTGCTATACTAGTGAGGCTAAAAAGCGTATGCTTATTTATAATTAGACGAATTCAAATCGCATAAGCAGGCTTATGGACTTGCATTTATCCCCTTTACGATTAAAGAGTGGTACTACTCGAATGCCCGGTCTCAACTCTGAAACAAGCAAACAAGTTTGTGCTAGAAAATCATCCTTCATGTCACGATGTTCATGTACTTGTATTATAAGCAAAGCAAGCTCTGGAACTCTCAATGGGAATGAAAATTCCTCATCCCATGTAGGACTCCAACTATTCTCTTTTGTCTTTGTTTTCTTCTTTTTAGTTTTGTCTGCTGTTACTCCTGCTATGCCTATCTGCACATAAGTCATATCATGTCACACTTGTATGGTCTCAACTCTCAAATAAAAGAAATATAAATTACCTTAATGTACAAGTCTGGTGGGGAATGTAAATCAAAAGCACTTTTTTTGAAATCCAAATGCCATCCATCTCTCATATACACTTTCACCTGTTCAAGACACACATTTCAGTCTTGCATATATTATTGCTTCATTACAATAATAGTTTTGTTAAAATACTAACCCACAAGTACTTACTTTTAAAGTCTTTTTGACGGGAAGTTTTGCTTTAGGATAAAAAACGTCTTCGTTTTGACCCAATTTCATCAAGAAATCAGGCTTTTTTACATAACCACAACCTCCATTTGACATAAACATCCCATGCATTTGCCAAAGATATTTACCATAGCCCTGCCATGATTCAATCACAACAATTTTATTTACCACTAAAAGCTAAAACATAGTCAGTTCTCCGGATGTTAATACAATGTTAAATAAGAATTAGGATGCTATTGATTCTTTAAGAGGAAAAAAAAGAAGAAAGATCATTGCAGTACCTGCATGTTAAATGCAACCATTTGAGCACCATGCATCCAACCAACCATAGGCTTGTAGTTCGAGGAGTCGAACCGAGTAGCTTTAGGATATATCCTTAACAAATTCCTCTGAGTGAATCTATTAAGATGAAATAATCTTATGTTAGATGGACTCATTTGAAGTGTCGAGTACTCATATCCATATTATATCTACCAAACGTGACCAAAGAAAATATGCAACAAATATGTATACTTATGGTCATATCACACAATATTGTGAATTCCTATGACTTGAAAAATTACAAAGTACCTGACAACATCTGTTCCATAAGATATGGTAGCTTTTTCAAGTGCTTGTTCACTGAAACTCATTCGTCTAACTTTATCATTCTCAATTTTCAGTGCATTCTTTACAGAGCCCTTTAGTTTTCCAGCATGAATTGCAATTAAACGCTTGTATTCAGTTTGTTCATTTGTATCACTATCACTCTGCAAACCATTAGATCAAAACATCATTACTAATTCTTGGGATATTTGATTACTGTAGGCAAAAATAGAAAATGCCAAAAAATCTAACTTGAGGCTTTTGCAACTCTAAAGTCAAAACACCACAAGCACTTTCATCATATAGATTTTTTTATTTTTCCACTTACCATACAGTCATCTTTTTGTTCATGATTTGAAAACTCTGATGTATCCACTTTCTCTTCCTCTTCATCAGAATCTTTTTGCTTCCTTGAGTTATTTCTTATTTCATTTCTACTTTTAGTCTTGACATACTCATTTGGTGGTTTGGTTGATATAACAATTCGATATTTCAATTCTTCTGGTGAAGGGAACTCCTTTAAGCATTCAGATTCAGGGAAAAATAACATTTCTCCAAATGTTTCATCTATCATCTAAAGAAAAACTAATATAATGTGAGTAAATTAAAACATATATACCAAGTAGGAGTGACGACATTAACTGTACTGAATCAATTAACAAACAATTGATCACCTTTGCTACTTTAGTTTGGAGATATGGGGTAAGGTGATCTTCAAGCGTGATGATGACAGGGTATGGAGAAGTTGAAAAGGCATGTTCTTTTATAGATTTTAAGCATTTAATTAGTTCCACTGGAGTAGTCAGTGTCCTGCATCGCATATTAATAGTGTTGTTTTCATTAAACTAAAATTACTATTTCCATTCTCATTAGGTACGAATTAAATATGAACACATTTTAAGAAATATAATTATGTGCGGCAAAGACATGAATATGAATAGTATACCATCCATGAAGAACATGTACATCATCTTTAGTAGAATTGGGCCAGATATCAAGTTCTACTGCTCTAACACCTCTCTTCAGTGCTTTTATAATTGGAACATCACTGGACTCACTGCTGAGTTGATTTCCAGTTAGGTATGAATTATGACCTGTGTATATGAAGTAATGGGACAATGGTGCTTTCATATCTTGGTGTACCTGCAAGAATAAGGTAAATTGCTTTCATACTTTGGAAAAATAACTACTTTTTACTGTAAGAGGATGGTTTCTCAACTTCATTTGAAGAAAAAAAGGTTTTTGACCGAGATTGTGTGCCCATAATAAGAGTTTGTAATAGTGATAAATTTGTGATGTATATAAGTGTTAATAGACAAAACAGTTAAATCCACTAGTTTGTTCTGTCATTCAGTCACCTCAGTTGCGTATATGAAATGTTCATTAAAAAAAACAAAGTTAAACAAACCTTGTTTGCAATGGGAGGATTGAAATATGGAGAGAACAAGTAATGATGAAAGTGATGAGAAGTGAGCTGAGACTGCCTATTGAGGAGCTTGGCAATGTGGTGACGCTTATGCAACACCTGTTCCAGTATCCGCTCGGCATCTTTTTCACTCTCTGACTGAAAATCCAACAAGAACCTCAGGAATTGTTGGGCGTTGATGTGGTCAGTTCCACTTCCACCATTAACCTCTTTCACATCCAAAGGTACTGACTCGGCGTCTTCAGCCACAGCAAGTCTCCGAGAAAAGCACACGCACAACATGTTGATTCACCTCTCACTCGGTTTTTTATCAAATATGAATAAAGCTACTTGGCTGAACGATCTAGCAATATTTATATACAGCTCAGATGCAGTAATATTTGAAATGACCACGTACACGGTACAACTATGTTTCACTCACCTTAAAGAATCTTGTCTCCTCCAAAAGAATATGATAAACATCAAAATATATACAAACACCATTACACGTGTAAAAAATAACAAACGCGCTATATAAACAAAGAAATTAAAGAATACAAAAGCTATATTAGACTGTATTTTCTGTGCCCAATTGCATTTCAAAGTTACTCCACATGCTACTTAAACTACCATAATTTATTTAATTTTTATTAGATAATTCTTGCATTCGTATAGCGTGTTAGAATATTTCCTAATGTTGTTGTCGATATTGGAATAAATATAAAACAGAACAATCTTTCTTTTTCAAATAAGAAAAGGAGCGTGAGAGAAATGAATAATCTTTTTTTTTTTTTCCTTTTTTTCTGCGTATCTTCAACGCAAATTTTGAGGTATTTTCTTTCTCTGCTTTTTCAGGTTTTGTTCTCTTTATTTCATTTATAATTTTTTCTACTGTTTTTTAGTAGTTTCTTTATAGAATGTAATTTTATGAAAGTCAGATATAGTAAGTTTATGAAATTTTTCTTCAATAAGATATCTGTATATTTTTATAACTAAAGATTTGACAAGCTACATAAATTTTATTTAGTATAAAATTTCACTTGTATAAAACTTCAAAACAGCTATTTTAGATGAGGAAGATGTAAACATATAAACAAGATTAAAAAAAACTCATATTTTTTAATATTTGAATATGTATTAGTAAATTTTATCTAATTAAATAATATTTTTATTATATTTTTCATATTTAAGTATTAACGAAATATCAAAACTTTATAAAAAGTAAAAAAAAAAAAAAAGCAGTCTAAAATAATATCCTCAGGCTTTCCCATATTAAAATGTTAGAAACATGAAAAACAATAATAATAAATAAACTTATGAAAATTGCACGTGCATTTACATAATATTCTTTTAATACCTCTTCCTTCCTACCAGGGACGTACCTAAAAATATTTTTCTAAGAGGGCTGATATATATTAAAAAAAATTTCTAATTTTTTTTTTAAATATGTGCATTATTATCAATAAGTGATTTTTGAGATCACTTTTTTTTTTTTATTAGTAGCCTTAATAGAAATTTTTTTTGTTGATTGTTGATCATCTATTTTCTTAAAAAATGAATGAAAAGTTTTAAATGATTTAGAATTTTAGTAATGTTTATCTATTATAACCTATGATAAAAATATTTAATACAAATTAAAGTAAATAAATTAAAAATTACAAATACCTAATAACAAACAAACAAAAAATTAAAATAACTAAAGAATTAAAGAATCAATAAATAAGTTATATGTCTAATCATTTTTTTACCTATTAATAGTAATTGATAAGTATAGAAATTTAAAATAAATTTAATATTCTAATATAACAATGAGATAATATATATTTTAAAATAAAAAATTCTAATTAATAATTTAAAGAATGCAAAAATAACATATTTAATGAAATAATGGTAAATTGTTATGAAAAAAAATGAGTACTAAATACATATAAATTTATACTTAAATAAGCACTTAAATTAATAATTATAAAATATTTATCGATCAAAAGTTTAAAAGCTATAATTTTTAGGAATATATAATACATAATTATTAATATAAGTATAAATTGAAATATAAATATTTTAAGTATTTAATATTTTTAAAAAAGAATACATAATTATAATAATTTTGTTTTTTTTCTTTTAAAAAGAAGATATCAGATACGCAGCGTTGTAGAGTCAAAAAATAAAGCAACAAGCCAACAATCAACAAAAAGACAGAGAGCAATAAAAATAGCTGCAGCAGAGCATTAAAAAATAATAATTTATAATTAAGATTTTAATTAATATAATATATTAAATTATATTTATATTATTAAAATTTATTAAAAAAAATTAAAAAAGCTGTCCGGGCTGAAGGCTGGTACAGCCCACCAAACAAGTCCGTCATTGCTTCCTACCAACATATACACTGAATTTGATCCACTTAGTTGTTCCTCTTTACAATACACAAATATGACTTTGCCTTTCATTAATTAAATCAATTAATCAACTTTCATTCTTCTTCTTTTTCTTTTTTTGCTAAACTATATTATTTTATATATAATAAATGTTTTACAAAGTTTCATACATATCGTTAATATATTCTATATTTTATTAAGATTAAAGTCTTGATGTTTGATCATTATGAAAGGATGACATAATTTTATCACTTTCATATGTCTAAACAGTCATATTCCTTGTGTAACAAAGACATACATATAGCATAAAAGAGAGAATGAGGAAAAGTTGTGTGCAAAATGAGCCACTCATCCAAAAACGATTTATGTGGAATGGCAAAAGCAATGCTATTAATCAATTTGGCTCATGTTTGTTTAACCAAAAAGCACCTGAGGTCATACTCAACTTGAGTTCAGAAACTCAAAATTGTCACGTAAACCATAAGTCTAGATGACAAAAGCAACTTTGGCTCATTTACAGCCTAGGTAGAATAAAGACAACAAGAGATAACAATCGGTTCTTAACAACTGAACACCACACCATACGCAGATGCTAAAAGATCAATCATCTCCAAGAATCTCAATCGTTTATCAATCTTCACTTAGTCCTGAAAGCTTTCTTTCAATTATAGAATCCAAGTTTTGGAGTTTTCAAACAAAAAAGAATCAGCATATTAAAATTACAAGTAAAATAAACTTGCTCAAATATTAAATAAGAGCTGGAATCAAAAACTAAGATGTAAAGAAAAGGACCTCAGCAATTGACTTTAACCACAGAGTGTAAAGCTCATACTAGTAATTCAGACTAGTGCTTCAATTGGAAAAGCTTATAAACTATCCTCTACATGTAGCAACTAGCAGACAATAAAAAAACGGGAATAAAACCATTAGGCCGTTTATTAATCTAACACTATAATCCACTTCTTATCCACAAATTTTGGGTATGCACCAAACTTAAAGAAAAACAGAGCTTTTATCACAGAAAACTAATATTACATTAACAAAATCTATTCTGTTTGTAAAGTTCAAGAAATCCATTCAAGCTTGCTTGAGGCTGCAAAAGCCTTCATGAATAGGCTAACAGAAAAGATTGATGCTTCAATAACAAATGGTTCCAGAATTACAGAAACATTGATTTCAACATCTGTAGCTACATTATGAGAAACAAACAGAAAACTTCAGAGCTAAAAGACAACAAACGAAGCAAAAACTACTATTTTGTGCTATATATCACAAACTTCATGTGATATTCTTCTAAGAACGGCCTTATCAAATCCACAGAAAAGGACAGACCCCTGTGCTCCATTGCCAATAAACCATCACCATCACAGCTTATTCAGACCTATTCGCAAACCTTTCAACCTTATCATCATTGAGATTAATCCCAACCATAGCCTCACCCAATCCACAGCTGACATCAGCAAGCACATCTGGGTCACTGTAATGTGTCACGGCCTGAACAATTGCTCGAGCCCGCTTAGCAGGATCGCCGCTCTTGAAAACACCAGAGCCGACAAACACACCGTCGCAGCCCAATTGCATCATCAAAGCCGCATCGGCGGGCGTGGCCACCCCACCGGCAGCAAAGTGCACCACAGGCAACCTCCCAAGTTGCTTGGTCTGCAACACAAGGTCATACGGCGCAGAAATCTTCTTCGCAAAAGTGAAAACTTCATCATCATCCATGTTCCTCAAAACCCTAATATCCCCCATAACCGACCTCACATGCCTAACCGCTTCAATAATGTTGCCGGTACCGGCTTCCCCTTTGGTCCGAATCATTGCCGCACCTTCGCGAATGCGGCGAAGGGCTTCCCCAAGATTACGGCATCCACATACAAATGGGATCCGAAAATTGTGTTTGTTAATGTGGTTGTCTTCGTCAGCAACGGTGAGGACCTCACTTTCGTCGACATAATCGATTCCGATAGCTTCCAGGATTTGGGCTTCGACGAAATGTCCGATACGTGCTTTAGCCATTACAGGAATGGTGACGGCCTGTTTGATCTCTTTGATTAATTGAGGGTCGGACATTCTAGCCACGCCGCCTTGGGCCCGAATATCAGCGGGAACACGTTCCAAAGCCATAACAGCACAAGCTCCAGCTTCTTCGGCAATACGGGCTTGCTCGGCGTTAACGACGTCCATTATAACGCCGCCTCTGAGCATCTGGGCAAGACCCACTTTGACGGAGAAGGGTGATGATTTCTTCGCCGGTTCGCATATTGCGCCGTTACCATAAACAGTGACTACTCCGGTGTCAGCCATATAGAGAAGATAGATGTGAGAGTATTGATAGAAACAGAAAGAGATAAGAGGAGGAAATGAAGGTGAGAGTATCGAGACACAAACAGATGAGAGGACGAAGAATTACGAGAAGGTGGCGACTAGTTTGCTAGGATATATATAAGAGGCTGGAAAATTAGAGATTAGGGATTCTTGTTTTTCTCTTTCCCCAGGGGAAAAAACAAAGTTGTTTCCAAAATTTTCTTTTTTATCCTCTGTTCTCGCATTTCTCTGCTCCTGCCAAACATCGAACATGTACTTATTGTTACTTTGATAAACTATACATGCATTATGAATGAATATGATGTATAGTTCAAACAAATAATAATTTAAAAATATATATTTAAATATATAAAAAATGCGGTATTAAATTTAATTTTAATATTCTCTTTAAGAATTTATGACTTAATAATATATAATATATTTAAATATGTAAATATATAAAAGTATAATATTTAAATTTTAAATATATATATATATATATATATATATATATATATATATATATATATATATATCAACCATTGTTCTAGTCCAAAATAATTTCACTAATATAAGTTACCAGTCGATAATAGAATAGTAGAAAGTTCAACTAATTAATAGGTGAGAAGATTAATAGAGTGGACATAAGCCGCCATGATAAAACTAAAGGCAACCTATTAAAAACAAATAATATTATTTAAAATTTATAATTATAAAAATAATATATATTTTTTAAATTATATATATTTATAATTAAAAATATTTTTAATATTATTTTTATTTAAATTTTTGTCTAATTGAATGATGTTTAAATTAAATTGTAGTAATTTAAATTTATTTAATGTTGAATATTTAATGTTATATATTTAATATTGTTATAATATTAATTTTATTATTGTAAATTTTAAGGATAATATTTTTAGTAATTTTTTAAGGAAATAAAAAAGAGAGGGAAAAAAGGCATTTTGCTCTCCCCTTGGCTGCGGGAAAGGAATTCAAAGTATCTCATTATTCTCGTTGATTGCCCTGAACTAATAATTATTTGTTTATAATATGCCTTTAGTTAAAGAGTATATCTAAATTGACTCAAAAATTTTAATTATTTTTTTATTCATATTGTTTATTCTAGAAATCAAACACAAAAAAGAATTAAATATATTTAATAATTCATGTAAAAATACATACAATTAACTAGTGGTGTATAGGCTCATAGAAAATTAATTTATATATTGGGGAGAGGGGAGGATTTACATGAGGCTGTCTAAACTTACAATGGTAATCTTTCTATTTTTGAACAAGCCACACATTCAAGAATAATATTATTAACATTTGCACCAAATTTGTGGAAAAAAATTATATATATATATATATTTTAGTTCAAACAATAAATATTTATTTTAAATGTGTGGTGAGGGAATTAAGAATTCAACCTTTTAACTTTTGGCCGAAGGCACCTTACTAATTGGATTATCAAAATGTAAGCTTATTAACATGTATTCAAAAGTATTAATTGTGGGACGATAATAAATGCACCTTAAGTGAGTTATCTCAATAAATTTTCCCTTAACTACGTACAATATCTGAAAATTGTCCATATAAAGGTAGGTTATCATACCCTGGGCATCACATGAGGGGCATTTAACGGAAAAAATGGAAAAGCTCATAACTGAACTTGTGCATCTTCTTCTTCTCATGTCTGTGACAACGGGAGTCCACCACACTCCTGATGAAGAATTTGTGGGCAACAACACCATAAGATTGATGGCCTTAGGCCCACTTGCGTGCTGAAAAAGCGATTGGTGAAAGAGAGATCAAGGTTGGACGTAGACAGTAAAATGTGGGAATCCAAAATTAGCATATCAATTTATTGCTATGCTTGATCAAGTTGAGATTCTTTTAAGCACTCAAATGAGTACAATGGTTGAACCCTGGAGCATCCAATTCCAGAAGAACATAAAAGGCAAGACTTTCATCGTACCCCAACTATGCAAAAGATGCCAGCAAGCAAATGAAAATAAAATCCCAGCTATTAACTTATTTATGTTCTCAACATCATTCATTGTTTCCTTTGCTTCAACCAATCTTCGATGAGATGACTATCTGCTGGTGGAATAGAGCATGGTTGCTTTGAAGAAGGGAATGCAGTTGATTTTTCAAGTAGCTCTTTCTCTTTCGGATTTGCGAGACACAATAGTGAGTCTGCACACACCTCTAGTGCAGCAGGAGGCTGAACTGGCTTGAAGTCTTGTAGCTTTGAGTATTCATTTATTAGGTGAAACATGTAATCGTAGACACTGTCCATATCCAACCTTTCCATGAAATCTTGTGCCCGCTTACCTATTGCAAAAGCCTGTTGAGCCATACAAAAATTTTGGTTACAAGTTACACAACCAGGCTAACATAAAAGATATCCAGTCATTCAGAGAGCAAACTAAAAAAAATCACTTAATTGAGTGTTTACAGAAACTATTCGTTATTATTTTTCAACTCTTGCTTCCCATTCCCAAATTGAACTGTTCGTCTCAGCTTCTACATAAAGCTCAAGAAGGAGGCCGTGATAACGAAGGTCTAGGCCCAGGAGGTTACAAGGCCATCATTTGTTACAATATGTACGTTCCACTTCTCACTGTCGCATTGTTACTAAATCTGGCATTAGTCGATATTAACTCTAATATCAGGACCAGGGGTATCAGTTGTCATCAACAAGAAGTTAAATGAAACAATAACTGCACATATTAACCGTTACTTAAATATTTTGCAAACTGCAAGAACTCTCAATAGCCAGATTAATTGTGAAAAGGATCAGGTAAGCAGGAAAAAAAAATCTAGAATCAACTGAATTTGGTGGTGGCGTAAGATCTTACGAAATTGAGCAGAATGCTGATATAGTAAAATGTAAAAACACAGCAGACTATACCTTCAGTGGGTGTGCATTTCCCCAGTCAACAGCAGCCTTTATAGAAGGGCATAAATCATTAGATGGGATGGGCCAATAAGTTTCATTTGAAATGAGACCACGACTAAAAAAATCTTCATATTTTGGGGATATGATCAATGTCTGAGAACCACATGATAGAATATATTTCAGGCTCACAGACCACGCATAGCCTTCAGCATAGATTTTGTACCTACAAAAGCAGAAAAGTGGGAGAATTTAGTAAGACGCGGGCAAGAGAAAAAAGGATAATAAAATTCTATCAAAGTAACTACATTTAGTGAAGGAAATAATATATGGATGCAAAGGCACAGTTGGACACAGATCTATGTACATTTTTGACACAACACTAGCACAAAGGCAGAGTATGAAACCCAGGACTGAAAGCTGCCTAAACTAGGTCAATGTTAATGTCCGAGGAGGTAATTGGAATAAAAATACAAAAGAAAGTCCACTAAAAGATGAATCTTAAACTTGGTTTTGAACGATAAGAAGCAAACAATAGAAGTAAAAACTCTGACAAAATCTCCCCTAATAATATCTTGTTCTTTTTCAACCAACCACTCAAAATTTCAAATTTCTCATGTAACTCCAAATAGTATGATGTTATCTTATCACAAAAGACAAAGTGCAGAATTTGACTTACCGATAATCACACTGTTTAGAGAGTTTGGAGTTTCCGTAACCAGCTTTTGCTTCTTCTACCCAATTCTGTAATTTTTTAAGAGAAGGCAAAAGGTTAAATAATTATTCTTTAGATATCATGTTTGCTTCCATACTTTCAAATTATAAGAGATCCATGTGGTAATGTTACCTGACGCAAAATCTTGGCTCCCCAAGTCCTAGTATCATTACACTTTAATAAGGCAGTACGTATAGGAGAGCTAACATCTGGATTTCCTTTCCAGTATGCAACAGGCCATTTCTTTGACCAACTTTTCCTTTTAGAACCACTTTTAATGTCTTTAAACTCCACATCCCATGGATTTATATTTACTTCAGGCCTGTAAGAGAATATTATAACTCAAAAGAGTTGGCGGTAATCAAATTATATCATGTACTAACAGCAGAAGGTTGGTAAGAACCATTGCTAAATGTAGACAATTAAGGTTTCAATGGGCATTCTCATACTCATACAAATGAAAGGAGAGACAAAAAGACAGAAGAGGTGATATATTTTAGCAGACCTTAACAAATACCTTTATTTTTCATCAATCAAGATCTTAATATATACTGACAAAATGTTACATATATGCTTAAACAATTACATGATCAATGTGTTAAACATATATAGTATTTATCAGCACAAAATGATGCACTATTGACTCAACCATACTCAAGTATATAAATACCAGAAAAAGGATGAAAATTATGAAAAGTGTAAATGAGAAGGCAAAAAAACAGAGATTAAAGATTCTTACCAACCCCAAAAAGACCAATCAGGAAATGGGATGTCATAGTGACCCTCAGTGGTACAATAACGAAACAGAGGCACAGGCATGGACTTGTGATCTGTCCTGCTGATACTGGGCTTGTCCATACAATCAAACATCATATCAACATCAGGTACCATCCCAGGATACCTCCTAAGAAGCTGCAATATGCCCCAAATAGTAACCATGGCTCGGCTCTGAACACAAGCATAGTACAAATCAACATACAATCTGCCCCCAACAATAACGATCCTGAAGGCAGCTGATTTCTTAGCTTCATCCAAATGGGTTTTCGAAATTCTAGTCTGAGACCACGGTTTCAGATCGTAATGAATCCATCGGAACAAATCAGGACAATTCTTAGTAGTAGTCAAGGATTGAGACTCAAGTCGTTGGCTAAAACCAATATTAGAAATTTTGGTACCACAAGAAAGGTAAGAACAATGTATAATTTTGTATGTTCTAGAGTGCCGGGTTTCTTCAGCGAAGCTCTTGGGCTCGAATAGATGCCAAGGTGTGGGTTCTAAGTTGTGACCAGCTAGTGTTTTCGTCTGTGCAGCTACATCATCCACCTGTTCGATCAAATTCCAAAGAGAATTAAAAAAAAAAAAAACGAATTGTATTGAAAAGCAAAGATTCAGAGTGGGAAAAAGTAAGAGAGACAAAAACTCGAACCTTGAAAAGGATGAGAATCGTAAGTGAGAGAACAGACAATACTATGACGCAAGGGAAAAGATAAGAGGGCGATCGAGCTGTTTTCTTCGTCGGCGATTTCATGAGAAAGTATATTTGTATCAGCGGCGATGGAGATGGCTAATGGACTATGGAGGTAAAGATGATGATGCTCGATGGGTTTGCACTCTTTTGTAGAATTTCTCCATTTTCAAACTGTACCAACCTTTTCGTTTGTTCTTCTACAGCTAGTCCACTAATAATATCACTTGTGCAACGTGGGTGTTCCTTATCGGTTCAAATACTAATTTTCAACTTTCGAAAAGAAAAGAAAAAAAGCCTGATTGGCGCACCCAAAGAAATCGGAACGATAAAGAGAAGAAAATGGGTATGCTTTCTCTTTTTTCAAAAATTGTTTGAATTCAGATGTACGGAATATGAAAGATTTTCTTGATATTTCTTTGTGACCTGAATAACCGTATCTTTCTGTTACTACCCATTTGTCTACAAAATATTTTAAATACAGCCAACTGTGTTTATATTTTATACACACATAATTCATAATAGAACAATCAAATTGAAAAACATGCAGCTGTTTTATTTATTATTAAAATTATTTTCTTAATTTTAATTTATTATTAAAATATTTTGAAAAAATAACATATCTAAAATTTATATAAGTTCAACAAATTTAAATGATAATTAAGAATGTTTTTGCTTATCACAAATTAACTTCTTGAAAAATATTTATTATTACATTAACAATACATTTTACTAAAACAACTATTTTTATTTTTATTTTAAAATAATAGAAATATACACAATTAAAATTAATTTAATTCTAACAATTCTTCTTTTTGATTCACTAATTTTCTTTTCATTTTTTTTTTTATTTTAAATTTTACTACAGATTAGTAAAAATGTCTAAAGTGTTTATTTAGTAATATATATAATATTGAAATACAAATTTTATACAAAATTGAGTACTTCAAGTAGTAAACTCAAACAAATATCTTACATTGAGATTGCAATAATTTTAGTACCAAAAAATGTTTTCCTATCTTGAGGTAAAAATTGATATTTTATTATTTAATCCTAAATATCATTGGTTTAAAAAAAAAACTTTAACAACAAAATTTTACAGAGCACGTTTTGTTGTCTTTTCATCATTGTTTTATGCATGTGCAATATTAGTGCATTGTTTTTATTCAATTATTTTAGTAACATAAAATGGTCCCAGTTAGAAAAAACATAAAGAATGCCCTATGTTGTATCCGTAAAGTATTAAAAGTAAATATTTAATCAAAAATCAATTTTTTTTTCAAGAGTTGAAGGCCTAAATAATTAGCCTGTTTCTTTCACTTGTGATATGAAAATGTGGTGCCAAAGATTTGAAAAGCTAAATAATTAGTCCAGGCAGTTATACATAATATATACATATGTATATATGTTATATAAATTAAATATGTATAAGTTAAAATACTATGAAGATACTTTTATTCAACTCTTTTTTTTTTTTTTCTTTTAAAATTAATATTTATTTTTATGCTCTGAAGCTCTATCTGGCTTGCTTTGCCATCTTGAATTGGAAAAGAAATTCCATAGCCTTAACGGAACTTTTCATCTTTTCCTTGCTAATGACATGGTGATCTTTTGTAAAGCCACTTGGAGGAGATTTCTTACCAAGTCATTGATTGCTAATATAAGGAAGCTTATGAGCAATATAGGTAAATTTAGGGATGATAATTGTGTCGTATTAGTTATGTTTGTGTCATGTTATTTGTATTGGTATCGGATTCGGTTCGTGTTATTTGTGTCAAATTTTCGTGTCAGTTGACACATAAAAAAATTTACTCGATTTTTTTTCGTGTTGCCTATTTATAATAATAAAAAATAACAAAACCTTTAAGAACATGAAAAAATTATTGATCAATTTTTACTAAAAAATATTTTGTGTCGTGCCGTGTTCGATTTATATTATCAAATTGTGTCAAAAATTGTCACCTTACGTAAATTATAGGATATCTTTCTTATTATGTAGTTCTATTCTGCACCAATTGTTGTTATTTTTATAAAATAATATAATATTTACTAATTAATTATTGGAGCATGGATAAGTACTTTGAATTGTTAACTCCTGTAGATAGGAAGGAAAAAAAAAATGTCTTTGATTTTTTTTTTTTTTAAGCAAACGATAAGTATCTATTTTAAAGTGTAAATTTGACCTTTAATTAATGATAAATTTTTGTTTCTGTTAAGATTCAAAATTTGAATACACAGACACTTTTATTTACTACTTAAATTAGAAAATATATTTGGTTTAATTGTCCACAAGGTATATAACAAAGTTTGTGGTTGGGGGAAACATTTCCTTTTACTGAAAGGGGTCGCGAGACTGGTTTTAAGTATGTTATTTTAGGGTATGTTTGATAATATTTTGACTTATGATTTATAACTAAATAATTGATTTTGTAATTTTTGATTCTTTTATTAAAATAATCACAAAAACGTTTGATAATAATTTCTATTTAGTGATTTTTAAGGAAAAAATTAAAAATCACTTCTAAATTGTATATATTTTTTGATTTTTTTCAAAAAAAAAACTTTAAAAACAAAGGAAATTTTTGTTTATTTTTTATAAATTTGAAGTTTTTAATCATTTTCTTCAAATACTTAATAATACAAAAGTTATAAGATTTAATTTATTATTTAGTAAAAATGTTTAATCAAAATGAAAAAAAATAAAAAATTTGATTGAAAATTCTTCTTTTTAAAGATTTATAAATCACTCTATATCCCTAATTAAAAATCATTTAAAAAAAATCAAAAATTAAGAATCAAAATCATTATTAAACAATATTTTGGTCATTTTTATTTTATGAAACGTAATGCTTTAAGCTTCCTTCTAATCTTTTTAAAACCATTGATCAGTCCATATGGCTAGTTATTATTGCATGGGGTTATAATGTCAAAATGCTCAAACATCAATTGGCTTTAAATTGAAATTGGATAAAGATAAGAAAAGTTGAACGCGGGATGAGCTTCAAATTTGTGAAATGTAAGAGATGTAAAATGGGTCGTGATGGAATTATGGTTAAAAGTTGTTTTGTTCTACTTAAATCTTATTTCATTACATCTTATTCCATTTAAATTATGTTTTATTTTTATATTATTTTTACATTTTTACTTGTACTATTTAGACAAATTTTAAATAAATAAAATATCATAATATGTACGATCTCATTATTATCTCATTCTATAAAAAAAAATATTGAATATATGTTCAAAATATATAAAAATATTATATATATCTTATTTTTTAAATACTTAAAATAAGACAAGTATGTTAAATTATGAGTTAATTATGTTTTATGCTTTATGATATTGGTTTGCTATAAATATATTCGTAAAATTTATAAATTTACATACATGCTCATGAGATATTTAAGATTCTAAAGTTATAGACATATTTGTTATAAATATAACAATAATATTTGTAAACTCTAACATATTTATACCAAATATTTCTATAATTTTAAATATATTATGTACATTTCTAAAAAGCCAACTAGATATGCCCTGCTTGGTCCCCTGGCAGGAAGGAGGTTTTGTAATATATTATGAACATACTTTATAAATGTTATAAGGAATAAAATCAATACAATTCGATATAAAATATAATTAAATTGTATATATAAGATTATCTATTTTTTATTGGACAAATCCTTGAGGGACTTATTTGGTTAAAAGTAGAAATGGGTACAACAAAATGAAGAATAATAAACGAGAAGAAGGGGATCTATATTTTATAATACAAGGCAAGAAATGAAAAAAATTGCATTCGTTATCCCGTTTATCAAAATTATATACCTCATTTTAATGAATATATAAATTTATGTATTTTTTTTTTTTATAAATTTAGTTACGTAAAATTCAAACTAATTTTAAATAATGTATTGTATATTATATATTTTATATTTAAATTATATTTTTATTCTTTTAAAATATCAATAATTGTTTAATATAAATTATTTGCAAAAATTATATAATTATTTTATAATTTACTCTTATTACTTTAATGTAACAAAATTTTATTAATATTATTTAGTATTAAACTATTATATATTTATTATTTTTTTTTTCTTATTATATAATATTATTTACTGACTTAAAATTTTATTTTTCTTCTCATTTTTAAATTTTATAATTTTTTTTATAAAAAATTAGTAAAAAAATTAAAAATAATAATTTTAATATTACTTAAATTTCTATTTCTCATTCCCCATTCATGATTTTTCATTCTCTATTAAATTTTTGAAAAAAATAACAAAAATAATATCTCTTAAAATAGTATTCTTTGTGTTCAAACTATAATTTCACAATTAAAAAATGATTGATATATCGTTTTTTTTAAACTCTCATTCAATTAGAATTGAACAAAAATAATTTAGACTCATTTAATATTACATGTTTAAATTAAATATTTAATGTTATTGGGGTATTAATTTTATTATTATAAATTTTAAGGTTGTTATTTTTAATAATTTTTTTAAATTTTTTTGATATATTTTTACAATAATTTTAAATAAAAAAAATATAAAAAATATAAAATTGGGAACGAAAAAGGTATCGGAATTGTCACACCGTTGACAATCCTATCATAATATATGAAACCAAAACAAAGGTAACCATCCCGGTGTGACGCACACATGAGGCTTTGCGTGATCAACTAATAGAGTGCAACCATAGCATAGAAAACTCCACATGTCAGGCACCTACTGGTGGACGGATGGCCCAACTACACTACTATAAAATGTCTCTTGCTGCTAAAGCTTCCACTGTGGATCTGAGAGAGTGTGTGAAGGTGGTGAGACAGTGAAGAAGAAAAGATGACCAAGACAACGACGCCCTTTCTTCTATGTTTCATGTTTCTCTTAGCAACCCTAGCTATCGCTCAGGTGAGTAATTCTCCGTTAAAGTTTTCGGGTATAGATCTCTCTTTGTTCTCTTCAAATTTAATTAGGGTTTTTCTACCATGATATATGTAAATGAAAGAAGGGAAATTAGAGAAATATCAAAATTAATAGTTGATGAATTGAGATTTTTCTCTTTTAGGCAAAGAATTCGGAGGATTTGAAGGAAGTGACCCACAGAGTTTTCTTCGATGTTGAGATCAATGGAAAACCTGCTGGTAATCTTCTAAATCTTAATAAACTGATATATAAAATTGGGTTTTTTTTGATAAATAATAGTATATATGTGCTCTGGGTCTGACTAATAGAAAATTATTGGTGGTTGAATTTGATACACTATCTAATTGCTCTGTTTCAGGTCGTATTGTCATGGGTCTCTATGGAAAGACTGTTCCCAAGACCGCAGGTATGTTTCCGTTTATTTGTTTCATAGATGATGACTTGTATATATGCATTGTTATTGAATTCCTATTTTCATTTTGCAGAAAACTTTCGTGCCCTGTGCACAGGTAACTAATGTCCAACTCTCTTATCTTTTTTTTCAGCTTAGAGTGTGTCCTTTTGAACCGTTTTCTTTGGTATTTTTCTTGTTAGTTGGTTTTATGCATAGTACTTTCGTTTAATCGTTAATCAGGAGAAAAGGGTACTGGAAAGAGTGGAAAGCCACTTCACTTCAAGGGTAGTGCATTTCACAGGGTTATTCCTAGTTTCATGATTCAGGGAGGTGATTTCACACATGGTAACGGCATGGGTGGAGAATCAATCTATGGAGATAAGTTTGCTGATGAGAACTTTAAGTTGAAGCATACTGGTCCAGGTAAGATTAAAGAATGCTCCTAAGTACATCCCCTAATTTTCCTTCTACCATGATTAAAGAGTTTGAATTTAGATCATTGTATGAATTAATGTTGAGCTTCTTCTTGTGTAAAGGGCATTTGTCAATGGCAAATTCTGGTCCAGACACCAATGGTTCACAGTTCTTCATTACAACTGTGACAACTAGCTGGTAAGTGCCTATGCATTTCAGATTCTCCTAAATATAAACCAAAATTCTTGCCATGACTTTTTATTGCATCCAATTACCATAATGTAACGCAACTCGGACAAGATTTCCTAGAATATCTGGTTAAATTGCCCCCGAGCGTTCAAGTTTTGAGAAAACCTCCACTCTAAATATAAAAGCTTGTTGAACCTCCTTATGTGGGCTTGAAATTACTAACCTATTCGTCTTTCATTTTATGTAGGTTGGATGGCAGACATGTTGTGTTTGGAAAGGTACTCTCTGGAATGGATGTTGTTTACAAGATTGAAGCTGAAGGAACACAGAGTGGCTCACCAAAGACAAAAGTTGTGATTGCAGACAGTGGAGAGCTCCCTCTCTAAGTCATCATCTAGTTTATCTTTCAAGACTTTCTGCTGTCAGTAATAGTCATGTTTGGTTAATGAGACGTTTATGTTTTGTATCTTTTAGATCATGTTCCTACTGTAGGCTTATGAGCCAAGTGACTGTTGATCAAAGTAGACAATTCCTCAAGGTTTCTTATCGATGTTGCAAGGAAGTTTCTGAGTTACGGTAGAAATATAAAATAGGCAGCTCAGTTCACGTTATGGACTGGTTCGAAAGTCGGATAGGAAACTATCTTAAGGATTGACCATCAACAATATATCTCTTGATGTCCAAAAAACAATATATTTCTACAAATAGGAAAAAGTTTCGGTATTACTACGAGAGTGTACTTTAAATTTAGAGGCAAAATTCAGTGAGTGAGAAGAGGGTTGAGTCTACAATGCATGGATGGATTGGAATTACAAGTACATCTGTTTTGTAGGAATATAATTTTTTTTAAAAAAATCTTTTGAATTCTATGGAGTTAAAATGTTCCCCCAGTTTTTGCTAGTGGATTCTATTCCTCTTTTCTTGGTGCTTGCTCGGTTGGTTGTAGCAAAGGAGGAACTCAACAATGATGAGTCTGAAGATTATGAGTCTGAAGATTATGACTCCACAGACAGTCACTTGGCATTGTACCAATCCTGTTCTCCTTGCTTCATTCAATCTCATTTTCTTCCTATTTAACCTATGAGTATGTTAGTTTGGCGATGTTCTGTTTCTTTCTTGGTCGATGATGGGGGAGATTGTGAAAAAGGACTAAGAGTTCCCAAATGAACATATTAATCTCGTAATTATTGAGTTAGGTATGAAAGGTTTCATAATTTTTCAAAATGAGCACAATTATTCCATAATTTATGAGTTAGGCACTAAAAGTCTTCTTATTGAATAAAGTAAATAATTTTAGTTATATAAATTTTTAAAATAAGTACTTTTAGTTGAACAAAAATATTAAAATTAAGGATTTATAGTGTCTTACTTTTATAAATAAAGGGACTCTAGGTACTCAACTTAAAAATTATGGGACTAAAATATTCATTTGTACATAATTATGAAACTACTGTGACGTTTTTTAAAAATTATGAGACCTCTAATGTCCAGTATAATAATTAAAAAATTAAATTACTTAAATTAAACAATTTGACCTCGAAAGAACCCAGTTTAGTAACTCTTATAGCTTGATGGATAGGATAGAGCACCATGGTAATTTTGTGCTTTGTTTTTGGGTTCCTCTGTGGACAAGGTGTGTTGCTTTTATTCGCATCATTTGGAGTTAAGGGATAGAGGTATTCTATTGTTTCATTCTACCCTTTGAGAATGAAAATTTTTCCTTTCTATCAAAAAAATATAGAGGTATTCGTGTTGAAAAATATGAAGAATGAAATTGTAATAAGGAGGAGAATGATAATTAGAATAAAATTTATTATTATTATTGTTATTATTATGTTTGTTTGAGCAATAAAATTAAAATAATAATAAATATTAAAGTAATATTTATAAAATTATAAATGAAATAAAATTAAAAAATATTTTTTTTAATTTTTAAATAAGATAAAACAAAAAAAAAATTATATAAATAAAATAAAAAAAATAAAAGAAAAATGAGTATTTATAATATTTATATTCTATTCAAAATTAATAATTAAATTAAATATAAAAATATCTTAAATCATTTATATTATTCTCAATAAAACATGAAATAACCGGAAAAAACCTCTTTTGGACCGAAAAGTATATATAGAATAGAGGTAATCATGATGGAACCTATGAAGTTACTTGAAGTAGGCAAGATATTTCAAAACTGTAGAATATTACCATTCTTCATAAAATACTCCATTTTATGAAGAATATTAATTGGTTTTTTTAGCCTTCTACAATCATTTACTTCATTTCTCATTATGGTCTAAATTACGAATTTGTGATTTCAATAATATTTTTCTCTATTAAACAAGTTTAATTTTATCTGTGATTTTTTTTTTTTCCCGAAGTAAACTTTATCTGTGACATTGGACATTCACTTTTCGGCTTTCCGAACAGGTTGAATTACATGAATGTCTCCTAAACCTTTTTCATCATTCTACTCTTAAGTCCTACTCTTTTCTTATAATTTAAAATATTTGGTCAAAAATTTGATGTCAATTTGAAATTCTACTTCGATTATCAAAATCGACCATGACCGCTTAAATGCTTTGTAATGTGAATGTCACGTGGTGTTTAAATTAAAACCATGTTCTTAATTTTATCGGAAAATTTTTATTTTATGGCAATGACGGCCTAGACTTGACATCTAAGTATAATTCTCAACAAATTCAACCAAACTCGAGTGTGGTTCTTTTTTTTTTTTTTTTTCTCAATGTTCTTTCACTCTCTCAAGTTAGTTGCTTGCGCATTCTGATTTTTTTTTTCCTTCTATTCAGTCAGTACAGCAGCTGCTGCATATATGTAGTTCCCTAATAACTAAAGAAAAAATGAGCGATCGTTAAAACACAATAATATGCACATGCAAACCTGAGCTAGATGCTATACAAGTTGAAACATGATAAAACAAGAATTCAATTATATTCAAGAATTCCAAAAAATATAAAAATAAGCATATGAAAAAAGAAGGTATATAGCAGTCCGCTGAATTTTTCAGACATGGAAAGGATCAATCTACCATATCTAACTTAATTTACCAGCACTAAGGTCACCTGCCACCAATTGCAATCTATAACTGTTGCGTCATCTACTGTTTTTCAATATTATGAGCATGACTAACTTAACTTTATCGGATGCCAAAAGCACCATGGCAAGGTTCATTGAGATATTAACAATACGATAAATAAAAGCTCCACTATTCCCCCATACAAACGTACTGACTAGAGCGTTGATTGTCATCGTAAGGATAAAACATGCTCTGTCACAGAGCCTGAAACCACTTGCCCAAGAGAGGGAAAGGAGGAGTATCGAAATGGACTCTCATTCTCTGGCAGCATAGGACGGAGTCATAACCTCAAGAAGGAAAAATCCTGCCATTGATCAAGTTATATTTCTAGGGACAAGAAATCAGTTTTTACCATTTTCTGGTTACAACATCTATTTACTTTGCAGGGTTGGCTAAATTAAGTGATTGATGCATAAGAAATAAGACATAATAGGCTAAAATAAGTAATTGAAAAATATTGCATATGCTATTTCCTCAAAATGGCAGAAAATATATTAGTAAACAAAAACGAGAAACAGATCAGGGAATTGCATATTCACAGGTCCATTAGTGCTAAGAGCGTATTTAACTAAGGATGCAATGCCGAACGTATGCATTCAAAAAGAACAGTGCAAGTGCCTCAAAATGTAAATTTCTTCTCTATCTAGTTAGAGAAAATGAATATCTCACATTGATAAAAGACTATACTATGAGCACCGGTAATTTTTGACACAACCTGCAAACAAGACATGACTTAGAAAATATTCAAATTTTGGTTAAATTTATATGGATTTGATCATAAACAAGTCAACTAACGAGTTAACCCAAATAACCAATTACCCGTTTAAGCAACCAGAGTAAATAATTAAAATTATTAGGGTATATAGGTAATTGTTTCTAATATAGTTTTTTTGTAGATTTGTACTTTGAAATATTCTTTGGATAATATTCAAATTTATTTCATATTTTATTTTTATATTTTTATTAATTTATAGTAATATATTGTTTAGTTAATTTTGTATGTTTTAATTATTGATTATTTATTTTAGACTTAAAACAAATTTTTACTTATAAAAAATTTATGATATATATTTTTGTTGGTATTTGAGATTTTAATATCTTATTTTGATGTATCACAACATATATAATTATTGATATTATTTTTATTTTATATTAATTAATATTTTTACATATTTTTGTTGAAATAATAGTTAAATTAATTTAGTTTTTGAAATCTAATTAGAATTTATTATGTTAATAAGTTACATAAGTATATGTTAATACTTGATATAATATGTATAATTTTCTTACATTATAAAGTATAATATATGTTATTTGATATGTTTAAACAGGTTGAATGAGTTAAGCGAGTCAACCCATTTATTAAATAGGTTGAGTTAGGGTTGCACTTTCTGACCTGTTTAATAAATGATTTGGGTCTAGATTAAGCTTACAAAAGTCAGATCCTAAACGAGTTGACCTAAATCCGACACAACCCACCTATTTGATAGCTAAAAGAGTTTATAAAAAATATTAGTATCTCTACTTATTGGATTAACCATTTGAGATTGAAGGACTTATGATTTTTATGACCTATCACATGATATCAGAATTTCAGTTGATTGAGGGAAGAAAAAATAACTAATAATATTCCTAAAAACAAAAAAGCATGTGCCTTATAAAAAGGAAAAAGACAAACGACCCAACAACTAATATAATAATAATAAAATATATTGAAAAATCAAAATCTTGGGTCAAACGACCCACACTAGCTCTACTTATAGTATTAACACTTTAAAATTGGAGGACTCATAATTTTTACTGACTTTCACACATTCAAGGTAACATTTTCTACAAACATATTTAGGCATAAACAAGAATGGGATCAAACCATGCACAAGAAATTGAAATGCAGCAGTTGCTTAATTTTCAAGCATATCTGGAGAATCCCTTGGATAATTCATCAGCATTTTCCATTAAATAACCACATTTCAAGGCAACATTTTATTGGATGAGATAAATGACTGCCACTGTTCCTTATATATTTTTTTGGATTATAAGTGATAAAACAATTCTTCAGGCTAGTTATTAACAAAAATTCAACATCCAAAAACATAAATTTCAATAACGAACGAAGTAAACAAGAAAAGCACACCTTAGATAAATGTCTCATCACGTCTGCGGGGGGCCGATGGCAGTGAAGATTAGCAATCCCGCATCAATAATCCTTTCAACTAAGAAAACACAACCAAGTACCAACTTAAACAGCGTTTCTGTAAGAACCACTACAACATCACCAACAACACACACAAACTCTATAACAGAAACAAACACCAGAAGTTTCTCAAACATGTACCAAGAGGCTCACTAACACATAAGAACAAACACTTACGGCAAACTTATTCAATTGACTCTTAAACTAGCACAACAGAAGCAAAGTCAAGGACAAATAAAAGCTAAAAAGTGATTCGAGTTTACATCGATTCCGTGCACCGAATCCTTCGATTCATTTCTTTTCCATGTCCACCTTCTCCTCATCGTTCTTCGTCTCCATGGTCTCTCGACGCTGTTGAACAATGTTCGAAAAATTAACAGATAAATCAGAGTACATATTCAAGACCTTGGAAATGTTAACGTTGATCTGGAAAATCAGAGCGACGTTCTTTGTCATATTATCTGGAACATTCGACTGATGATTCTCATTAACCTGTTGGATCAAAGCACGGTTTTGATCCAGTACCGATTGCACCTGCTTAAAGCTCTTGCTCAGTCTTTCCCAAACCTCGGCATCACATTGCTCTTCCTCATCTCCTTCTACTTCTTCATCTTCCACTTGTTCTTCCTCATCGTTCTCGCCTTTGTCGTCTTTCTCTGCTCCGTTCAAGCATCGCTCGTTGCTGATTTTCCATTTGCTCGTTTCTGTGGCGGCTTCGTCCATAGAGAATCGGCCTTTGAACTTTTAGACCGCTCATACAAAGATGTAATTATATGTATTTACACATGTCGTATATTCATATTAATCATAAATGATATATGTTACATTCTGACAACGTATAATAAATTACATTATAGTAAATTAACTTGACCCAAAAAAAATTATAGTAAATTAACCGATAGAGTCTAACTCTGCCCTTCTTAAGCTCTTTGGCACTTGAATTAAAAAAAAAAAAGACACCATATTAGTTGTGTTCGGTGCTTGGATTAACAAAAAATATTCAAATTTTAGTCATAACTGCTTTTTGAGCTAATCTAAATAATATTTTTTATAAAATTAATATCAATTAGTATATTTTAAAAAAAATATTTTTGTCTATCTGTATTTATAACTTTTTTTTAACGTTTATCCTTTTTACAAATAATTTTAAGAAAATTTATTATGGGATTTTTTTTTTTCATATTCATCTCATGCATTGAAGATGCTAGACACCAAATATTCCAATTTTTTTTTTATGAGTATTTTAGTTTTTTTACTATGAAATACTAATCTTCTATTTATTAAAAAGGAGCACTTATAATTCTTCAACTATTAAAAAAAAACATTTTTTAATATCTAGAACCAAAAATGCCTAACTTTCATGAGCATGCCCATAAATAATATAATTAAGTGCTTATGCAAAAGAAGTTCTAGGACCTTCCCATGTGAAAGACTTGTATCCTACATGCAGTATCTACTAATTATCATACACAAAAACGTCACAAATTTTTTTTTAATTAGATTATTTATACTTTTTAATTTTTTATATTAAAAACAATATCATTTAGTCTATTAATTTTGTAAATAAAAAAAAAAGATAATTAAAAATAAATTATATAATTTTAATAATTTTTTATTAAATATTATTATTTTTCTGTCAAATGATTAAACACGATTAAAATAAATTTTTTTAATTATGATAAGGTTACAATCAATATAAAATTTTTTTACAAAAAATCATTTTTTATATTTATTACTTGATATTATTTTATTTAATGTTTTATTGATTTTAATTTATTAAAAATTAAAATATATATTTAAATAACTTTTTGTTTAAATATTATTATTATTATTGATTTTTTTAAACAATTTTATATTAAATTTTATTTTTATCCTTATTAAATACTCTTATTTTAATTACAATTTAATTACTTTATATAAAATAATAATATTTTAATAAAAAAATTATTAAAATAATATAATTTGTCATTAATTGACTTTTTTATAAAGTTAAAAAATTAAATAACATCATTTTTAATCTAAAATAATAATAATACAAGTAATATAATTTAAAATATTTTTGTTATAACTTACCCTATTGAAAATGTATTTATATCCAACTAAGTGGAGCAAATACTGACTGGTGCTCATATCGGCAAAGAGCCATCGAATGAGATTTTTATCCCCCAAAAAAAAAAGTTTAATATATAAGCTTGAGATTGCAACATGTTACCGACTAAAACATCTATATAACTCAAATATAGAATGTAAACTTTATTAAAAGCAATTATGAAATAAAAATAACTCCCGTACTGTAATTAATTATGATCTCAATTTAATATTGTTAGAATGCTATAAAAAAAAAAAAATTGTGGGGGTGGCCGCCTAGGGCATAAACATTTGGTTATGTATTTTACATATATTGATTTTTATTTTTAATCCCTCTTGTTTAACACTTTCTTTATGTTTAAGCAATATCATTTGAGTTATTTTTTATACAAATATTTTCTTCAATTTCATGTATATCTTATCAAATTCTCTCCCTTTATATTTCTGTCAGTAAACACGAACAGTATTGTATATGCACACAATTATTTAGAACAAAGTTTCATATATATATATATATATATATATAGATATAACATTATTGCACGCACAAATTTGAGTAAAAAATGTAATCTCCTGTAAAAGGGGATAAAAAATGAATTCTTGTCCGAACAATTTTCAATGCCATTAGCCAAAGAAAATTGAATTAAAAATAGGTTAAATTATATCATTAATCCCTAAATTTTAACTAAATTTACACTTAAATTTTTAAATTTTACAATTTAATCTCAAAATTTTTAAAATTTCACATAAGTCTCTAAACTTTTAAATCATACAATTCAATCCTCAAATTTTTAAAAATTCACATATAGGTCTTCAATTTTTTATTCAAAAACATGTATTTAAAATCCAAAATAAAACCTATGTATAAATTTTTAAAAATTTGGCAACTAAATTAAAAAATTTAATAATTTTAAGACCCAAGTAAATTTAGTTAGATGAAACTAATGAAATAATTAAGCCTTAAAAATTAAAATAATAAAAAGGCAAAACCTAACAGAACAACGTCGAAAAAGTAAGAATATGAAATAATTTACACAATTAATATGCCAATATTAAGTAGAATGTGTACATAACTTTCTCAAGTTAAATAGTTACAAAGTGGCTTCAGTCATTGGTTTATTTAGGATTAGTCTCTTTAGGTATTCCACCTATGCGTTATTCTATTCAGGTAAGTCCACCTACGCGTGGATGGAAGGGCATCTAGTCCTGGCCCTCTTAAACTAAGTGACAGGAACTACCCTACATGTCAACTCCCTATCAAGAATACATATAAAATATAAACACTGCTACATACATTAACATGATTACGGTCAAACTGTATTTTCTTCTATCCAGGCCATATTTGATCATTGAACTCACCAGCAAGCTAATTGCTAAAGCACATCCTCGGTGTCACTCAAAGAATCCAGAAAGCTAAACTCTTTTTGTCCAGCTAGCTTGACTAGCAGTGCTCCTCGGTTCTCTTCGCTCCATACTATTCCTTCTTTTTCCAATAAATTAATAACCTGCATGATTGTAAACGACCAAGTTCCTCCTGATACTCTTGAGTAAAGGGACAAATTGGGTAGAACACATGAGATAAAGTAAACCATGCAAAGTTAACTAGGATGCTTAGCTTTATGAAACACCAACTCTCATCCCTTAATGATCAACATTCTAAATTTAAGGAACCAAACATCAAGGGCGGTAAGGATAGAAAAAGAATTGAAAAGGGGATTTACTCTTCTCACGTTTACAGAACAGACAAATTGCCAATTTTGAGTAATCATCTGCCAGAATCTCCTAACACTAAATCAATTAATTAATGAAGCTGTAAACGCTAGAGCCACGAATTATATAAACCAAACCTCTGCCATAACCAAATACACTGCATAAGTTAAAGAACCATTAAAATTACACATCTTCTATCCAGCATGCTGGGTACTTTTGGAAACACAAGTTGATTAACCAAGACCATTAAACCTTCTGATGTAAGAGGGTCAATCTGAATGCATTCAGCAGGATGGGAGCCGCTGCAAGTGACACGAGAATGTCCGCTTTAGACTATAGTTGCAAGTTCAACAGGCCTACAACCATGGCTCACAAGTTCAGCGAGCCCTCATAACTTTGATTTTAGGTAT
Organism: Elaeagnus macrophylla; assembly: GCA_029378325.1. Lineage (NCBI taxonomy): Eukaryota > Viridiplantae > Streptophyta > Magnoliopsida > Rosales > Elaeagnaceae > Elaeagnus > Elaeagnus macrophylla. The sequence continues at coordinate 9,318,491 of CM055642.1, forward strand.
CCTAAAACACTTACGTGCATGCCATTTAGAGAGTGTTCGTTCCTTATAAGTACATCACCACTAAGCTCCCTAAGTAATATGGAACATGTACAGGCACATTGCATCATATACTCCCACTTAAGGAATCTTACCCTCTTATAAAAACGCAAGCCCACATAGCCCAGTTGGATGATGACTTTGATACTAACTGATACAAGAGAGTCAATCTCTCGGGCAAGAGCCATTCTAAGTGTCGTGAGATTGTTCGCTTTAGATCATAGTTGCAAGTTTAGCAGGCCTATGACCATGACTCACCAATTTGACGGGTCCTCATAGCTTTGCTTTTAAAGTAATTCAAAAACGTGTCATGCCATTTATAAAGTGCTGTAAGCACATCAACACTTAACTTTCTAAGTAATGTAGAACACACTGCATCACCCCTTACAAAATCAAAGCCTCACTTTTATCTCATTCTATTCTTACAAAATATATATTGACAAAATAGATAAAATCCATACCGATTGTTTTAATTTTGACTTGCCACCACCATGTGACCCACATCCTGTGATAATCCTGAGAAGCTGAACAGCTGATCCATACAGAATAGTAATTAATGGACAAGTGCGATATAAAAATCCAATAAAAGAAAATTGACTCATACTAATACTGTAGTCCTTTTTCTTAAACTTCTGCCACTTTAGAGTTCTAACCCACTTACCAAAAGCCATAAAATTTGGGTCTGAAGGTTGAATGACCATATAAAAGGTAAGCTCAACAGCAAAAACAGAAGGGGGACAAGGGCGGGGGGAGAGAGGTGTTAAAGCATCTTACTCTGCGCATATGCTGCAAACAAAAGATGCATTTTCAGGAGCCTCATTGCTTGTTTTACATGTTGCCCATGCAAATCAATTGTAATTACATTTTCTATGCTCCTATTTCTGTATATAATAGCAATTACTTAGTTCATCATCAAAAGATGAAGGCATAGTTGGTGGAATTTTTTATTAATGTACAAACCTAGCTTTGAATATATCCTTGCTGGCCCTTTCATCAGCATTCTGTGCCAATTTTGTTTGTCTCTTACCCTAAAAAACAAAGATCTGACATCAGTTTCATCACAAGCTTTACATAAACTAGTATGAGATATAAACTGGCATGTAGTGTAAGTAACAAATGTTCACAACAAAACGGAAAGCTTTTTGTTTCTTGGACACACGGAGAAGTAGAAAAGAATAGGATGAAATTAAGTAAACGCTAGAAATACAGGTACATTACTGTTCTGGACAAATTATGCAACAATTCAACATAAAAAGTTCTAGCCCATACATCCGGAATTAGGAACTATCAATGAGAGAGAGTGTTTCAAATTTGTCACATAAATAATACTTTGTATGATAGTAGAGCATCTATTATCTACTAACCACTTAGCATAAATCATAGTCCTATCAGATGGGGAAAAAAAATCATATATAACCCGTAGATTCGCAGCATTAAATGAAAGGTGAGATAATAGAACATAAAGACATTTAAAGAGGCTGAAACTAAAAAAAAGCTCTTAAATAGCAACCAACCTGTTCAGAAAGATAAGTAGCATATTCCCGGGATCCCTTTGCATATGCTGTTGCAGCCTGCTAAAATAGTGCAAATGACTTGACTATAAAAAAATCCACCAACTAAAAATAAAGTAGTAAATCTTACCTTCTGATAGTAGGATCTCATTGAATTCCAGTGTTCCTTTGCAGTTTGTCTGAAAACGGTGTACTCATCTGCTTTAGCTACAAGTACGAGAAACAAAATCATAAGTTGCTATCACAAAAAGCTGCTAATTCATAACAATAGTGTCTTCATTAATCTTTAATAAAATCATAATAAAGTAGCTAGTAGAAAACACAAAGCACTACATCATGGCCAAAAAGAAAAAAAGGCTTGCAAGACCCGAGATTATGAAATTTAAATCTAATGGAGGGCAAAAGGGCATTAACTCAAAAGAAGCATAAAAAATAAATCTTGAATACCATAAACTTCCTGCTTCTGTTCTGTATTGCTAGAGGGAGAATCATCCAAGTGGGGTACCATTAGCTGCAATTTCTTTACAACATTCCTCAAATTCATGGAACTTGATTCATATTCAGGCATCTTAGAGAATTTAAACAAAGATTCCAACACCTTATGGGAAAGATCTGAATGGGTTGTTTGTCTAGGAGGAGAATTCACTTCAGAATTAGCAAGAACCCTGGCATAATTCCTATTGGAAGAAAACAACTACGGTTGAAGGATTTTTTATATGATTTTTATATGGTAGAAGATTACAATAAATTTATAGTGAAATAAACTAGATGAAACTTGATCTTATTATATAAGAGCAATTGGTACATTTTTAATATCCATGTTATATCAAAAGTACCCCAAATTGACAATGTTTTCAAGCAAATCTAGTTTAATACACATGTTTTTTTAAATAATTCTAATTTAATTATTTTTACCAAAAATAAGGGTACTAAAATTTGATAACATGGATACTAAAGGAATAAACTTTGATAATATATGTATTAAATTAAAACTCTTTAATAACATAAATATTAAATTGAAACTTTTTTATAACATGATCAATTTGAGGTATTTTTGTTAAAACATGAGTATCAAAAAATTACGGAGCCCAAGAAGCTACAAGAGATCTCGACAATAGAATATTGCCCATGCAAAGAATTACAAAACAACACATTTTACCATGCTTCTCAAATTCATCAACTCATGTCTCTAAAAAAGCCCAAGACTAGACTTGACAAAGGACTAACACTCTAAAGTATAATAATCAAATAAAAAGCTTCCACCATACTGTCACCATAAAATTACTTGCATTACAAGAATGTACGCTTTCTATTTCACACGGTCCCTAAGTAATGTATTTAATAAAATTCTTCAGACGTTCCTGGAGTCTTTGGTTCATCTCTCTTTTTCCTTTGATTCTCCTATGGGTAGGTAGAAAAGGGAAAGAGCAGTGGCAAATTAATACAATAATATGCCAGCAGATGTCTTGTTCATTGTCAGGAAAATGGCAATATTGCATAAATTCAGTTGACAATTTTGTAACCACAAAGAATCTTTTGACATCACCTCCCAGTCCCAGGTTTCTAATAAAACCTGAACAAGCGCCCAAGAAGATGAGACCTGCACACTACAAGAAAACCTGCACCACAAGGGTCTGTGCAACATGATCGGGTATAGCTTTGGCGGGCAGGTAGGTTTGGGGGCCAAAGAGTGGCAGAGACAACTAACAGTAAACAATAAGACAGAAAAATTTACCTGCAGGTACAGCCCACAGACCAGATGCTATTCTGTAGCTCACATTCAGATGAATGAAAAATGCAATCAGATGATCCGTCTGTAACCTGTCACAAAGTTCCATAAGAGCAAGATCTATTATTCATGATAATGAACGAGAACAAAACCATCATGTTTATAAGGAGAAAATAATCAAAAAATAACTTTAAATAAGAAATAAGAATCAACAGTGCTTCCACAAAATCCTTTCAATGATCAGTTCCTAAACAGAATTAAGAAACAGTACATGGTTTTAATGTTTTCTAAAACCCTTTCTAAAATCAATCATGAGCATGGAATTAGAAAGGAAACATCTTATCGAAGTTGTAACAATATAAATATTCGTTGATAGCAATAACCTATCCACACTTCTTGAAAAGTAGTAAAAAGTTCATGATAGCAATAGTATATAAGAAGCACGACACCAGGATACAAATTACAAACTAAAAAAGTGAAAATTCTTGACAACAGATACACACAAATCACATATGCAGAAAAAAGGGGCTACATCTGGCCACAAACAGCTAAATAGAAAGAATTATGACGCAATATTGACAGATTACAAAGAACTGTACTCACAGTGTCAAAATGTTCAATAGGATTAACGGACTCTTCTTTATGGTCCAAACTATCATGAGAACCATTCTTGAACTTCCATTGAGTGGAGGATGACGAATCAAGTAATACATCCAAAGCCTGAGAAAACTCAAATAATAATCAAAATAAAGCAAAAATGAAAGGTAGAGATTTTCACATCACTTAATGAGCAAATAGTGCAATGCAGGTTCTAGATTCATGCCGCTCCTTGTTTAAATTGCAATATGAATGCATAACTGTTTTGGAGATCATCCAAATGGAGCTGCATTAGTCAAAAACCATGACTCATAATGATGACACTACTAGAAATTTAAAAACATTAACGACATATCTCATTGCAGCATTTATTTTCCATTAAAAATCCATCAGAATAAACAATATGTTCTATTACCTTAAGACTACTCTCCACAGTAGAATGAGAATACCATACTCTCTCTCTCTCTCTCTCTCTCTCTCTCTCTCTATATATATATATATATATATATATATATATATATATATATATATATATATTCCGGGCAGTGATTTGAACCAAAAAACTTACTATAGTACACAACCAATTGTCATAGAAGGCGGCTGGCAGAAATACCATACTATAGTACACTCAATAGTATGGTATATCTAATGAAGTTCAATATCTTATATAATAAATTATTTAATGCTGCATAATTTTCTCCTTTTTCCCCTATTATTAACAACAAAAAAAGAATTATTTTATACTTCATAATAACAAGCATAATATAAGCATACAAATACCTTTTTTTATTAAAAAGACATGTAGAGAGAGAGGAGACTGCAAATTTTTACTCTTATCCCCACAATTCTATATAACCAAAGTTAGACCACTTATTTTGTCAAGCTTTTCATGTTAATGGCCAATGATGGGTCAATGGCTAGAGATCTGCCGTGGTAACAATAAAAATTAATAAATATAGTCAGTGGCACTACTAGTCAAAAGATTATTGCAAGTGTGTCATACAAAAATTAAAACAAAACCTTTAGAAGTGTATCCTTGGAAAAAAAAAATGTAAAAAGTAAAAAAGAAGACTAAATAAGAAGGCCATGTCCCTCATGCCCCTCAAGACAAAAGCCGTTTGGATTTCTGTAGTTCCGATTGAAAGACCAAAAAATCAACTCTTGATATAAACAGTACGAAAATATAAGGGCATATTAAGAAAAGAAGTAATAAATTGACGAGTTATTAGAAGACTAGAAGTACACAGGAAGTAATTGGCCAAGCGTCAAACTCACAAGTTCATTACCTTTTCAACATCAAATCCACATTGACCTGCAAAAATAGAACTGGATCATTCTACACGCCAGCGGTCCAACTAATTGACTTTACTAATTATGCCATGCAAACTTGATTATGATGCCTCCTATGGAAGCATGATTGTATGAATCAAAAACACATAAACTCCAAAGAAAATTAAAAAATAGAAGTCCAAGTGAACAACAGACAGAAAATACCAAAAGCAAGGCCTAAATAATAAAAGTTAAAATAATACCCTGACTTTATTTTGTCTTTTTGTTGGGTAAAAACATTTAGGGGATATATATGCGTTTTTTAGTAATTTCTAAGATGTATTAAGCCTGTTCCATAAACTGACACATCAGTTACAATTTTACCAAATTATAACGCTTATCGTGTCACTTAGAACAAAAGACAGATGACAAATGCGTCGTCTTCAATAAACTTTTTACTGCTGTTAACATGTCAGTTTCACGGAACACTACTAGATTCTACATAGGTGTATACACCTCACTGCTTAAATATTCGGAGAAATGGAAACTTGTGCAAGTCATAGAAACAAAAAGGACTTTCCCATATACATGCAAATAAAAGAACTCAAACATCTCGTGTCTCGACCTTGCGTTTCCACTTTTTTTTGTGTGGTCTTTTTGTCTCTAAAGCATTGGCCTTTAGATATTCGATTTTTTTTTATTAAATGGCCTTTAGATATTCGATTTTTTTATTATTAAATGGCCTTTAGATATTCAGAAACGTATTTATTTAAATAAATAAGAGAACATGAACTCACATAATACATCTCTAACAACGGTCAAGCTAAGCTCAGACTCTTTTCCAAGCATTGAGTAGAGAAACTGCTCCGTCTGCTCACTCGTCTCAGCTTCAACTCCCTTTCTATGAACATTACACTTACCCAACACCCTTGAATCTTTCTTGGGTCTCGATCTCACATACTCCTTCCCTATTATTGTAGAAACAGTACCTGTAGCTGCAACAACCTTCTTATGCTTCCTCCCTCTGCAAGCCTTTTCATTTACCATATTTTCAACACAAATTGTCTCCACAAACCCCTCCGAGGATCCCGATCCCGAAACGGAATCTCCACTCGACATTGAACTCGTTGTTGGATCATCCATGATGTCTGAGAAGCTTTGACTTAAGAACTCGGCAGCTTTGTCAGGATGACCATTGGCTTCTCGATAAGCAGAAACGACATCGTCTACAGAAACCGAAGAGAAAGCCTCAGTTAACGTCCGGATTACCTTCTGCTCTTGATCGTTTTCTTTTGAAGCAGCTCGCTTCCGAGCTCGTGACCTCCTCTTGTTCTTATTCTTCGTTGTGTGTTTCATTCTTGGCCAGAGAAAGTGAATACAAGTTTCCGACGAAGAAATACTAAGAGATTTATGAGAAATAATTTTCTGGCAAATTAGGGTTTCTGAAATTGGTAGATCGTACTGCACAGAAACCCTAAATCGAAGAAACACAGAGAACGAAAATCAGAAGGGAGTTGATTTGGACTAGATTAGGAACGTCTGACTTCAGGAAAGATTGTTGCGTTAAGGGGTTGAAAACGATTCCACTTTGTGTGGTTTGTTGTTTTGGGTATTTTCTAAATTAAACTTTTTAATATTTGACGGCAGGTGAGAAGAGAATCATAGAATCTCAATTATTTGTGCTTTAAATGAAGTTTGAGTGTTTTTTTTTTTTTTTTTATTAATAAAATAAAAAAGATTTAGAATAATTATTTATCTTAATATTTAAAAGAAAAATTATCAAAACTTAAGATGAAGTTATGGTTTTTTTTTTTCTAAATTTTTATGGTAATTATGAATTAAAAAAACGAACACACAAAAATACTAACAAAAAAAAACCGTAAATAAGAGAGAGAAAAAAGTCTTATTTATAGAAAGAGACATAAATAAAATAAAATACATGATTTATTTTTTCTTTTATATTTATCTTTTAAAATAATGGCAATATGTGTATTTAAAATGTACAAGTTAGATAAAATCTTCTAAAATTACAAATAATACATAATTAAATATAAATAGTTATAAAATTTAAACATAAATATATTTTTTCTTATTAACAATAATAATTTCAATAAAACCGTTTTGTGTACTACTTAAGAGATAATAATACAAGGGTGAATTAATGTAAAAGACATAAAAATTTAAAAATATAAGTGAGTTATAAAAATTTTAGTTTATTTATATCATAAAATGTACGTATTTTCACTATATTAAGATAATATAGAGAGAAAAAAATCATTTTCAAATCTTCTTTAGTACTCCCATTTGATGTATCTTTCTTATCTTTATAAAGAGACATTATTAATTTTTATTTATTTGAGCCTTATAATTAGACTTTTTAATGTGTTACACTTTCAATAGATTAATACAATTTTCTTCTTAAAAAAATCTATATATTACACATAAATTTTAATTTAGAGTATTTTTTTTTCACTTAGATTTGTATTTTAAGGTAATTTATAAAATATATGTAAATTTAGTCTAACTAGCTAAAAGATGGATTGATTTATCTCGAAGCTTGGTTAAGTGAGAAGAAATTTAGACCGGCCATACATGAATGACTTTGGGGCCGTATTTGGATTAAATTTATAAATTTAGTTTTTGTAAAATATCATACATTTTACAATTTTGTGACGTTGTTTTATGAATTCTTGTATAATTAAACAAGATTATTGGCTTACGTAAATTCAATATTCAAAAAGTCAAGCATGAGTATATCCAAATGACTTTAGTATTTAACGCTTTCATTTAATTTAAAAAATATGGATTGAAAAAAATACATGACTTACAATGTCCGACTCAACCCCAATTCTAGCCAAATTTTTATTCTGGGACTAGCTTAACCCAACCATACATCCCGAAACTTACAGGCATGTTTTATTTTGAATGACTTGCTTTTATTCTAGATATTTCATATGTTTTGTATGAGTATTGTTACAATTCAAATATTTAAGATCTCACGTTATAAAAAATCATTTCTTCTTGAAAATTTATCATTTTATTAGTTTGAAGAATCATACACTAATATACTTTTGTGAATTGTAATGGTGAAGTTTGAATTTCGAATTATAGTTGGTATGTGATTTAATATATTAATTATTAAGTTCTTTTTTCCAACTCTTCATTTGAAAGCAAAAAAAAAAACATAAGTAGATGCTACAACTATAAATTTTAAACGTGATAAAGAGTTTACAGTGTTTGTTTTAGGGATATGCTCCAAAAGACATGACCGATTCGTGTTTCACACCCCATAATATATTAAAACTTGTGCACAAACAGGACCATAAGGTGAAACTTACCAATAAATTATAAGACCATTAAACAGATGTGTCTCAGGACAGTAACCGATTCTGGGCAACCATAAATTACTTGGTATCATAATCAAGTAGACACCTATTGTATATAGATTCATAAAATGCTTGGCAGCATTTAACCGCTATACGTGTATAATATTTACAAGATCACTTCAGTTATAATGGTTTTGTGTATATCGTTGCTGACTTACTAAAAGTTAGTAAGCTTGAACATAGTTACTACCATATGCAGCTTGACTTCTGCTGGTGAGTGAAGGTCTCATTGTAACAATTGCAGACTCATTAGCACCTGCTTTAAGAGCTGTCCTGCCTGCCTCTAAGAACCTTTTTACTGCATCCTCGGCATACTTGTTGGCTTCACCAACACTCATGCTTTTGCCAATATTAGGATAAGTTTTGAACACATGGTCACCATTGAGCTGAGAAGCAAGTTGAATCATCTCAACCTGAAATTCAGAGAGCCTTGCATCTTCTTTGGGTCCCCATGGTCTAAGTTGTCTCTTCACTTCAGGAAGAGTTTCTAAAAGCACATATCATAATTAGAATGAAATTATCAGAAAAATAAAAATAAATTAGTGCTCTCAAAAGTTTTCTCAATGACAAAATGATTTTTGTATGAAATATGGGGTCTAAGATTGTCATATGTGGATTATTGAAGAGATTACAACTAATAAAAGTATTTGAAGGCAGGCATCATCCACCAACCCAATATATATGTTATACAAACTTTTTAGGACACCAAGTGTCCGAATACATATGCAGGTGTCAGACATACCCATTTTTCTATGTTTTTTGTAAAATTAGAACGTCGAGGTACCTATATCTATGTCATGTCGCTTGACCACGAACACTTTGCAAAAATTGAAGAATCCAACCCTAGTGCCCAACATTCATAACTAATCATGCAGGCGTCTAAAGAAAAAATGGTGTAAACTGCTACTAAAAATACCAATAGTAATAAAATTTTAGAAAGAAGAGGAAATTAGAATCCATTTTTAACTGTCATAGGATTGGACAAACCTGGACAATCATCACGTGGAGTGTCACGGAGGTAAAAGTAATTCTCGAAAGTACCAGCCCATGCATCCCTTTTGGTCAAAAAATTTGATTTTAAGTTGAAAAGCTTCTTCACGGTAGCTGGAATGGAAGAATGTTCAAATTGGGAATATGGTGTTGGTCCAATTGGCTCATGAATGACTGCAATCAGTAAAAAGGAATCAATATACAAAGCAAAGGTTGAAACTTTTTAAAGAATTAAAGGCAGAAAAGGCTTCAATGAAAGAAGGTAAGCCTACAAATTAATGAATCCTATATATGAAATAAAATGCTGAATCTTGATCTTCAGATAGCATCTTGTTAATTTCAACAAGAATAATGAATAAGTTCAAAAATGGAAAGAAAATAACAAGGGTTAGGGAGAATGCCAGAGATGACTCCTTTCAAGGGGTGTTCTCAACTTCTCATCTTTTGAGAACCTCACTACTTTGTTGATGAACATGTGCTCAGTTTTTGAGTATAAATTACCAAAGGTAAAATAAAATAAAAAACTGCCCAAATAGAATTCAAATGAAACACAAGAAAGGGTTTATATGGTAGAAAAGAAATATGATTATGATGGAAATCACAAGATCTGGGTTAGGCTGAAAATGCTGCAAACAAAGTTGTCATAGAATTGGTTTAATTGAGGTCATATATGGGAAACAAGCAATATAAAGAAGAGTGCTTGTTCCGTGCTATTGATGTGATGAAAGTATCATCGTGCCCTAATTGCACTCCAAAATCCAAATAAGGAGCTAAACTATCTACTAGCAGCCAAAGGAAGACCAAAAATCAGAACACAATTCAGCAGATTACCTAAGCAACTATTTTACAACTCTACTAAGCCAAATAACTAGATAGGTATTAACACAGAGCAAATGGCACCAAAAATACACCAAATAAACCAATAATTAATAAACCAACCCCAGGAGAAAAACTCACCGGTACCCTTATCAATCCACGGCGAGACAAGTAAAGTTGGAACCCGAACACCCAATCGGTCAAACTGAAAGTAAAATGGGTCAGGCCCAATAATCCCATCGGGGCTAGGCACTCCTGAAACAGGTGTAGGAACATGATCATAAAACCCGCCATGTTCATCATAAGTTATCAATAAAGCCATTTCTTTCCACTGCGGACTCGCCCTCAGAGTCTCATACACCTCCTTCACGAACCTCTGTCCACGTGCAACATCATGCGATGGATGATCATCGTTCGCTGGACACACCTTTACGTCAAAGTAACGTTGCTCCACAACGACGTAGTTTGGAAGCTTACCCAACTTAGCATGATACTTGAACTTCAATGCGTAGCTATGGAATTTGGTCACATGCTTCAACTTTCTTAGACTCTTGAAGAAGAGAGTGGCAGGAATATTTTGGTAATAAATTCCAAAGGTAAGTCCATTTTCGTCAAGAGAGTCGAAAATTGTTTTCTGTGGGAAGCCATGAATTAGATCTTTTCGAACGTTGCTTGTGGCACCATGAGAAGTAGCCGAGTGAACGTAGAACCGGTTCGGCTGAGTTGACGCGGGCACTGACGCGAACCATTTGTCAAACACAGCAAACTCGTTCGCTAACTCAGTGTAAGTTGGTAAAAACTCGGGCTTGAACCCGCTCATGACGGTTTTCGACATGCCTTGGACCATAGTCTCTGCTTGTTGAACGAAACCATTCATAAGTGGCGGGCGGGAGTTGGTTTCGTTTGATCCGAATATCTGTTCCCGAATTGCTTGGAACGAGTGACCCGGGTCGGAATCGATGAAGATAGCATCATCGGAGACAAAGACTTTTGGAGAGTCCGGGTCGGAGACGGAAATCTGGTTTGATTCTTTGCCGGTTAAGCCGTCAATTTCGGGTCGGGTTGATTTCAGCCATCCGAAAATGTGGTCAAAGGAGCGGTTTTCCATAACAATGACGACGATGGTCTTTATGGGCCCTTTGATTAAGTGCTTTTTTCTGTGAATTTTAGCTTCAAGGGACTGAGAAGAGATCAACAGGACAAGGAAGTAAATGGAAGTGAGATGTAATCGCTGGAGACCCATTTCCGTTGAGCGACCGATGACCCTAAGGGCGAAAGCAAAAGCTTTTGTCCGGGAGCAAACAGATAACAAGAAAAAGAAGGTAATGCTATTTATGAAGTTTGTTGAGCTTGGTATATGCCTTCAACCATACTTAAGGAGATTCTTTTTCGCTCTTTATTTATTAGACATAGGTAATACTAATCACACCTTAACTTATATAGCGCCTGCACAGTTTAAAATATTATTTTTCAATGAAATTTATAATGGGACCAAAAAATTGCTGACAATATATATGACAAATTTATTTATATTATATAAAAAATTTATCATGTTAAATATTTTTTTAATTAAATTGTTTTCAAATTTATACTATTAAATAATTAAGATCTATTATCATCTATTTATAATAAATAATTATATAAATATAATATTAAATAAAATTTTAAATATTATTTTATTTTTTAATTAATTAAAAAATTAAAAAAAATAATTTTATATTTATTTTAAATATATTGAAAAAATTAACTAATAAATAAAATATTTTACATACAAAGTATATATTTTTAACTAATGCTTTCAAAAATTTGATAAATATTATTTATAATTTTAAGATAAATAAATAATACTTATTTTTAAGATGAATAATTTTGAATTTATTCTCTTATACTAAAATTATTGTAAAAATATTAATTAAAATTATTTTTAATATTTTGTACCAAATATTTTAATACTTTTTTAAAATTATTTTGCACCAAATTATTTTATTTTAAATTATCTATAAAATATTCGTATCCAAACCAATCAACCATGTTTTCAAAGTCTTTGCTTAAAATTTATTTCAAGCATGTAGTCATTGAAAAGTAGTCTATTAATGTTTTCAATAATCGGACTCTCCAGCAGGTGCTGTATAAGCAATTTAAGGCTCAATAAAATTGCTCTATATCAATATATTTGATGCAACACTTAGAAAAAATTAAATTAAATTATAATTAATTCATATAATATTTAATAATAAATTATATAATATATTTAAATAAAATTAATTTAAATATTTTAATAAAATTAATTTAAATATTTAATAAAATAATTTTTATTTAAAATAGTTTTTTTAAACTTTTATTTAAATTAATATTTAATTTATTTTTATATTTTTATTACAATATTAAAAATTAAAAAAAATATTTTATTTTAAGATGAATTAAAAGTTAAAACGCATATTTTTGCTATTAAAATTTTGAAACAGATTAAGTTAAATATTTAGTATAATTTAGATTCACACTCTTTGATCATACAAAATTTTTACATAATTATATTATTTTTATATTGTATAATACGATTGAATTTCATAGTCAAACACATGATTGTATAAAGATTATAGAAAAATTACTAAAAATAACACTATTAAAACTTATAATAATATCCAATAATATTAAACGATGTTTAATTAGACGACATTATATTAAACGAGTCTAAATTACCGCATTTTAATTTAAACGACGTTAAAAAAATAATATAATAATCAATTTTTTAATTATAAAAATATATGATATGAATATAAAAAATACTGTATTTATTATTATAAATTTTAATAATATTATTTTTATTATTTTTTAAAATTTACACTATCAAATTTTCTAATATTACGTAACAAATAAGCCGTATGTGCACTCAGTTACGCCCGTAACAAGCTAGCGACCTCCTCAGCCAAAGCAAATGAAGGGATTGTGAAATATATAAAATACAATTTGGTCAATGTTTGAAAGTAACATTATATCTCTTCAAGCTTTTTCTAGAAGACTATGAGATTTTGCTTATTTGACCCGACTTTGTTTAATAATAAAATACTGATTTTAGTTTCTCCTTTTAATGTTTTCTGGGGAAATCTGAAAAAGACACCATTTCTGTGTCCATGTTCTTATAATAATTTTAGAATTGAAGTTGGAGACGGGAGAGACTACAACTCCGAAATATTTTATGCACATTGCACAGACCTGCCAATTACAAAGTCACTTTTTAATACGTAAATTAACATATTTTATTTGAATATTTTAATAACTTATTGTGATGCATATTAGACTAAATATATATCGGCTGATTTAGGTTTAAATTAAAATTAAAATTAAAATTAATATAATATGATCAATTCTTTAAAAATGAAAATCAAACTGATCTAAAAATTTTGAAAAATTAATCCAATCAAAACTAATTTTTTTTTGTTTTGTTTGGGTTGGTTAAAGGAAATTTTTTCCTTTTTTTTCAGTAATGAATTTTATTTATTAAATTTTTTTAAAACACTTATATTATATATAATTTCTAACGTTTTTAATATTAATTTTATTATAATACCTAAATTTAAAAATATAGATATCGGTCACTTATCTAATACCATTATCCATATCAAATACAAAGTGCAAGAAAATTTTAAAATTAAGACAAATAAGTAATAATGAATAGTAATTACATACCTGATAAAATTTTATAACTTTAAGATTCAATAATATTATTCAGTAATGTTGTTCATGCAATGAAAACTCTGCCGACAAAAATATGAAAGGTGATGTAATTATAAATTTATAATAGATAAATAATTAAATAATACAAAATTAGTATATCACGTGGATAAAAGATAAAATAAATGAGAGTACTTGGTAGAGAAGTGCTTGCACGAATTTCATTTAAATATCCAAACTGTAATAGCAAAAATGAAAAAACAAAAAATTTGTTTATCTCTCACTAACAAAATAGAGGACAAAATTTTCTAAAATATTATCAGAAATTAAAAAGGTTGTCCTCATAAACATAACTAATTAACAACAAATAATAAATTAAAACATATAAATTCAAATCTATAAATATAATAATAGATTTTTTTTTATAATTCTATAAAATAATAATATAAACATAAAAAAAATAATAATAATATAAAATTAAATGAGTTTGTTCGATTTTTTTAAGATTTTAATAAATGAAAACCAAACTAATCTAATATTAATCGATTTTTTATTGTGAAGAATCGAACTAAATTAATAAGATTCAAGAACCGATTTTTTTAAGTTGGATTGGATTGGTGTGTTCTTTTTCACCCCTATGCATAGGTAGCATATGTTAGAACTATCTATAATCTAATCAAGAAGATAAGTGCAGTTTGTGTTCTTGTAACTATCCTTTGCGACAGTTATGGCAAGAAAGGAAACAAACAACATTTCTACTGCAATAATAACAAGATGGACACCAGAACTTTAACGTGGTTCAATCCACAAGACTGTGAATCTACTCCACGGGAAGAGCCTTCTTCCAACAATCCACTAACCTAAAAAAGAAACAAGTTTACAGAACCATCAGCCACTACTAGCAATGAAAACAAGAACTCACACTTCTCTAGCCAAGTTTCTATCTGTTTTTGATTGATCTCACCCACTACCATGATTCAGAGCACATATATATAGTGCTTAAACAAATACAAGTCAATCTTGATTATGTGTGCACACCTCCATTGTACAAATCCGCACTATCACATTTAATTACAAGTTCTGCACTATTTATGTAACGGGTTACAATAAAAATAACATTGCTAGTAATGCTTACACGAGACAAATACAATTTGAATCACAAATTGTTACAAATCTCTACCTTGATTCAAAGTTCCTTAGCTTAGTTGGATTCCTGCAGAGAAGACCCTTGCCTCAAGTTAACTTACCTTCTAACCTTCTCCAACCCTGAGCAACTGTAGACACAGATCAAACTTGCTCAAAGGGACAGTTTTAGTTAACATGTCTGCTGGATTTTCTGCAGTGGAGACCTTCACCACCTTTACTTTCCCTTCATTCACAATATCTCTGATAAAGTAAAGCTTGACATCGATATGCTTTCTTCTCTCATGGAACATAGGGTTCTTAGCCAAATAAATTGCACTTTGGTTGTCACAATTTATCTCTACTGAACTGGTATTGATTCCAAAACTGCTAATGATCCCTCTAAGCCACAACGATTCTTTAATAGCTTCAGTAAGAGCTATATATTCTGATTCTGTTGTTGAGAGAGCCACTATGTGTTGCAGTGTGGCTTTCCAACTAACCACGTTTCCAAAGACTGAAAACACATAACCGGTTTGTGATCTTCTTCTGTCAAGATCACCTGCATAATCAGCATCCACAAAACCCCTTATGACTGCATCTGTTTTGGACGACTTTCTATATATTAACCCTTTTGATTGTGTACCCTTAACGTACCTCAAAATCCACCTTACTGCCAGCCAATGTCCCTTTCCAGGGTTTGACATATATCTGCTTACTAGACTTACAGCATGAGCCAGATCAAGGCGTGTACATATCATGGCAAACATGAGACTCCCTACTGCGTTGGCATAAGGAACCTTGTCCATCATAGCTCCTTCTTCCTTACTCTTTGGTGATAGTTGGTTCGAGAGTTTAAATTGTGTACCAAGAGGAACAGAGACTGGTTTAGAGTCCTCCATTTCAAACCTGTGTAGGATCTTATTCAAATAATCTTTCTGATACAAAATGAGTGTGCCATCCACTTTGTTTCTTTCTATCTGCATTCCCAATATCTTCTTGGCCATGCCCAAATCCTTCATTTCAAACTCTGTTGACAAAAGTCTCTTTAGATCACATATCTCACTGTAATCTTTGCTTGCTAACAACATATCATCTACATACAAAAGTACAAAAGTGATAGCAACATTGTTATGAGATTTTGTATAGACACACGGGTCATAGGGGGACCTTGTGAAACCTGACTTTACAATGAAGGTGTCAAACCTCTTGTACCATTGTCGTGGAGACTGTTTGAGGCCATAGAGTGACTTCTTGAGGAGACATACCAGCTGTTCTTCTCCCTTCCTGACATACCCCTCAGGCTGCTTCATCAGAATTTTCTCTTCCAAGTCTCCATGTACGAAGGCGGTTTTGACATCCATTTGCTCTAAATGCATGTCAAAATGTACCACGAAGGATAGCAGAATCCTTATAGAGCTGTATTTGACCACTAGTGAGAAGATTTCAGTGTAATCAACTCCTTCGACTTGAGTGAACCCTTGGGCAACTAATTTTGCTTTGAACTTTATGGAATCAGCTCCTACAATGCCTTCTTTTATCTTGTAGAGCCATTTACATCCAACCAGCTTAGTTCCTTCAGGTTTCTCAACTAAAGTCCAAGTTCTATTCTTCATCAGGGAATTGTACTCATCATCCATTGCCAGTTTCCACTTGTTGGCTTCTGGGGACCTCAGTGCTTCCCTATAAGAAGTTGGTTCAATAATACATGACTCCAAACCTGTAGTAAGTGCATATTGAACTATATCAACCTCTGCATATCTTTTAGGTCTCCTTATATCTCTTCTTTGTCTATCTTTAGTAAGTTGATAGTTACTTAAAGGGTCAAAGTCGATTTCATCTTCCAATGCTTCCTCATTATCATTTGCTTCAACTTCTCCATGTAATATTTCCTCCACCTCAGCATGAGTATTTGTGACTTGGCTGTTCTCAGGAGGACTTGAGTTCAGATTATCATAGTCAAAGTCAATTTGGTGTCGTTTTGGTTTTCTGGTATCATCAGTGGGTTCTGCAATTTTGTCAGCACCGTTTAGAGCTTCATCAAATATGACATCTTTGCTTATGAGTGGTTTTCTAGTGGAGGGACACCAGAGTTTGTATCCCTTTGTTCCTTCAGGGTAACCTACAAAGATACACCTTTTGCTCCTAGATTGCAATTTTCCCTCATTTACATGGGCATATACAGTGCACCCAAACACCCTGAGATGATCATACTTGGGTACTCTATCAAACCACATTTCATCTGGCGTTTTGAAGTCTATAGAGCTGCTTGGGCTTCTGTTGATTAGGTAGCAAGCAGTTTGTGCAGCTTCAGCCTAGAAATGCTTGGGCAGGTTTGCATCAGACAGCATGCTTCTGACTTTCTCAAATATGGTCCTATTCATGCGCTCAGCTACCCCATTCTGTTAGGGTGTGTGTTTAACTGTTCTATGCCTCTCAATGCCATGTTCTTTGCAGTACTCATCAAACTCTTGATTGCAGAATTCCATACCATTATCTGTCCTCAATCTCTTGACTCTTTTATTGGTTAGATTTTCAACTAATTTCTTCCAATATCTTAAGTTCTTGAAGACTTCGTCCTTCCCTTTTAGAAAATATACCCACAGCTTTCTCGTGTAGTCATCAATAAATGTGAGTACATATCTGTTGCCACCTAGTGAGGGGATGGGAGCAGGACCCCAAAGATCAGAGTGTATGTACTCAAGAGTGCCTTTAGAGGTGTGCTGGCCTGTAGGAAACTTCACCCTTTTCTGTTTACCTGAGATGCAGTGTTCACATAGGTTGATGTGTGTGACCTTGTCACCATTCAACAGCCCACGATTAGCAAGTACAGTGAGTCTCTTTTTACTTAGGTGGCCAAGTCTTTTATGCCACAAGATTGATCTGTCATCTGCTGCAATAGCAATTGTTGGCTTACCAACTGCTGTGTGGCCTTGTAATACATACAAGCCATTTATTTTTATTGCCTTCAAGATCACTAGTGACTCCTTTGAAACTCTCATTTTGCTTTGCTCTACCTTGATTGTGTAACCTGCAGTATCAAGCATACTAAAAGAAATTAAATTTTTCTTTATATCAGGTACATACCTCACGTTTGGAAGTAATTTGTCTGATCCATCAATAAGAGTTAGTCTGACAGTGCCAATGCCTCTGATCTTGAATTCGAAGTTGTCACCTAGCAGCACCTTTCCTCCATCAAATTCCCTTAGGCTTTCAAACCATTCTTTCTTGGGACATATATGGAAGCTGCAGCCAGAGTCAAGTATCCATTCTTGATCTGACTTGGTGGTAGTGATAGCAAGAATTTCAGGACTGGGGGATCTTTCTAACACAACATCTGCATCTCCATTGCTTGCTGTTTCAAAGTCTTTCTTTAGAATGTGGCAGTCTCGTCTGAAATGACCTTCTTTTTGGCAAGCCCAGCATTTGTTTGAGTTTGTCTTAGATCTCAATCAGGATCTTGATGATCCTTTGTACCTTTTCTTGTAGGTATTAGCTTTCTTGCTGGTTCTACCCCTAGTTAAGAGTGATTCACCACTTCTTGAATCTTTGTTATCAGTTCTTCCTGAGGTTTTAAGTTCCAGTCTCATCTCAGCATCCTTAGATCTGAGAGCATTTATCACAGTATCAATTGTGAGGACTTCTCTACCATATTGCAAGGCAGTCTTTACATCTTTGTAAGATTCAGGGACTGAATTTAATAAGATAACAGCTTGGTTCTCATCTGATAATTCTTCACCAGAATCTGCCAATTCGATGGTCATCCTCTTCAGATCATCCAGATTAGATTCCAAGTTCTTTGAGGGGTCCATCTTGAACCCAAATAGTTGGACTTTCAAATTGATTCTACTTGATAGAGACTTCACGAGGTAGAGCTGGTCTAGCTTTTTCCAAACTTCCAATGCTGTGGTTTCTTTATTCACTTGCCTTAATACATTATCAGATAAATTGAGGATTAGACTGGTGTAAGCCTTTTCAAGAGTCTTTTTCTTGTTGAGAGTTGTTATAGTTGCAGGAAATTCTGGATCATCTTCGATCCCCTCTGCAACATCTTGCTGCACCAACAATGAATACATCTTCTTCTTCCACAGGCCGAAATCACCAGAACCATCAAACTTATCAACTTCATATTTTGTGTTACCCATTCTTCTTGAACTCATCATATGCACAACTTTAGTCTTCTTGATGATAGACGAGCTGATTCATGCGCTTTTGGTTGATCAGGCCTCAGCTTTTCAAGAATCAGATCTCGCAGGATCGTTTAAGTAATCCAACAAAGCTCTGATACTAAAATTGTTAGAACTATCTATAATCTAATCAAGAAGATAAGTGCAGTTTGTGTTCTTGTAACTATCCTTTGCGACAGTTATGGCAAGAAAGGAAACAAACAACATTTCTATCGCAATAATAACAAGATGGACACCAAAACTTTAACATGGTTCAATATACAAGACTGTGAATCTACTCCACGGGAAGAGCCTTCTTCCAACAATCCACTAAGCTCAGAAAGAAACAAGTTTACAAAATCATCAGCCACTACTAGCAATGAAAACAAGAACTCACACTTCTCTAGCCAAGTTTCTATCTGTTTTTGATTGATCTCACCCACTACCCTGATTCAGAGCACATATATATAGTGCTTAAACAAATACAAGTCAATCTTGATTGTGTGTGCACACCTCCATTGTACAAATCCGCACTATCACGTTTAATTACAAAGTTCTGCATTATTTATGTAATGGGTTACAACAGAAATAACATTGCTAGTAATGCTTACACGAGACAAATACAATTTGAATCACAAACTGTTACAGCATAAATCACCTGTTGAATTCGACACCATAGGTACCCATTAGCTATTAAAAACCTTAATTATGGTAATCACAAGTCATTAGCGAGGATCTAGACATATCTATATTCAATAAATTCAAAGTCTCAAAGATTAAGTTGTTTTTTCAATAAAAAAAATATTAATATGAAATAGACTAAAAAATCACAATCCACTGTGCCTACTCCGTTGTTATTACTTGCCCATTGTATAAGATCATGAGCTCTCTAATTTAGTTTTCAAGGAATTCAGCGTACTAAAACCATAGAAAAAATGATGGAGCTTATTGGTTGCCTTTTCCAATGTACTCTGAAGAAAAAAATTCCAATTTTTTGTGTAGTAATAAAATTCATAAAAAAGGGTTATCACATACAATAAAAAAAAAAACTCAAATTGGGATAACTCATGATTTAGACTTGGGGATAAGACTCAGCTCTTTTTCATTTCAAATCACAAATACAATCTGACATAACAAAAATTTGGTATAATCTCAATTGAGTATGTAGCAAATTATGATTAGCTAAAGAAATATTTTATTCAGATGCTTCAAAAATTCTCTTCTTTGAAAGTGCCAAGACAGAACAAAACATTAATGGAGTACATATGAAAACATAATCAAATTACAGAATCCCAAAGAAAGAGATTGAACAAGAGACTAAATTGCAGTTCAAAATATCTTTCATATATCACAAAAGACACTAGTCTTTATTAACTAATGTGTGATTCTTAATTATATCTTCAATCAATCTTCCAATGACAATGAAAGAAGAACCACCATGACTTACAACTTTTCTAGCTATCTCTCCCATCTCTCTAACCCTTTTCCTCACTTCATTATCACCATCCATCACAAGTCTCACAGCTCTCTCTATCTCATCTTCCATCACAAGCATATCATACCCTTTTCTATAATCCAAACTCATCTCGTGAGCTAGTCCCAACTCCTTAACCATTCTAAAAGCATTAAGTTGTTGTTCAGCATACATAGGCCAAGTTACAATGGGCACACCATGCCACAAGCTCTCCAAAACAGAATTCCACCCACAATGAGACACAAAACCTCCTATTGCTTTATGAGCTAGAACCTCCACTTGAGGAATACATTCACACACCATTCCCTTCCCCTTAGTCCTTTCCAAGAACCCTTCTGGCAAGGCATCATTCGGATTCAGATTCGAATTATTGCGCTGTGTCAAACGCAAAGACCACAAGAAACGCTGCCCACTATGCTCAAGTCCAAGTGCTATTTTTTTCACTTGGGATGCCTCAAAGCTTCCCATGCTTCCAAAGCATAACAACACCACAGATGATTGTGACTGCCCATCAAGCCAATTCATGATCTTGTCATGTTGATCTTTGTTGATCAATTCTGTGTTACTATTGAAATTGATCAATGGTCCAATTGGGTAGATTGGAGGAGTTTGTCCATCTAAGAATGAATTAAGAGCAAATGGCTCTAACTCTTCAAATGTATTTACCATAATGCCCTTGGTTTCTCTGAATCTCTGGGTGGTCTTAATGTAAGCAGAGTAACTTCCATCGACCAAACTTGAAGGAAAAACTTTTTGGGGAATTGGTTTTGCAATACCAGGAACTGACAAAAATTGATCAGTATCTCTGGGACGATGACTAATTGAACAGTAAAGCATAAGAGAGAGAGATCCAGCATTACCTGTCATAAAAAGATAAGTAGGAAGGTGGAGTTCATTAGCAACATCAATCATTGAAACACAGAAAAAATCAACAACTAATCCAGCCAATTGGGTCGAGTTCGATTGTAAATCAGTCACAATGTTTTTGATTTGTTGTTTGTGATTTTCAATATAGAGAGAGAAGAATGTAAAGGGTGTCTTCAAAAACTCTTTTGGAGGTGGATCTGCTTGAGGAACATCAACAATTTTGATTTGAGAATAAAAGGGTGTTTTGGGTGATGAGGTGTTTGAATCTGAAGCAGAAACAGTGGGTTTTTTTATGGCTAGAATGGTGACTGAGATTCTATCATCTCTATCGATTAGGCTTTTTGCTAATTCGATAGTTGAACCCAGATGACCAATTGATGGTGCAGGGATGAAAATTAACTCGACCTTCTTCATTATCTAAGGATTATGATCTCTCTTATTTTCTCTACCCTTAAATGCTTCAGTTGTGCTTTGTTTGCTATAGAAGTTGGATTGCCTCCATGTGAAGTCCCAATTCCCAATCTCAAGGCTTACATGTAGCATTACTTTTCTAGATTCCTTTCATATTATTTAATAGTAATTATTAATTAAACAAAACATGATTAAGTAATGTTTGGTACTGTTAGGTTTCCTTAACAGCTTGGACTTTTTATTGCCTTTCTTTAGACGAGGAAAGAAGAATAATAATAATAAAAATAGAATTTTTTAAATCTTGTAATAATAAAATTAGTATTTTTTATGTTTAAATATATATTTTTATAATTAAAAAATATTAATATATTATTTTTTTAAATATTTATTTAATTAAAATTAAAAAATAATAATATAAATTCGTTTAATATTAAACGTTTAATATTTTATATTTAAATTAAATATTTAGTATTAATTTTATTATTATAAATATTAAAAATGTTATTTTTAATAATTTAAAATATTTATATATATATGATTGTTAATATTTGACTTTTTCTTCTTTTCTTTCCCTCTTATCCTTTTAAGTGGGTTTGCAGGCTGTGCTTTTTTGGGATTTAATCACTAGGAAGAAGAAATTTGACCTTATGTTGGACTTGGGTTGTTGTGCATCTGCAAAAGCTAGAAAAAAATTGTTTTTTAAAAAATAAATTATTATTTTAAATACACTTGGCGCTATTTTTTATTTTTCTTCTAGGAGATATTCAAATTTTTAAATAAAGTTATATTATTGACATTTAGCCTAAGTTTGAAGTCGTTTTTTCTTGTATGGTATAAATTATGATATTTTTTTAATATCTATATTTTGTAAAAAATATTAAAAATTAATTAAATAGTTTCATATTAATATCTATGATATTTAAAATGTTTTAATTTAATATTTTTTAACATTATTGATCAAAAAATATAAAATTTTAACATTTGTGTAGAAAATAGGCATGAATAAATTGGTTAATTTCTAATTTCTCTTTAATTTATTCTCTAAATAAAGCCTTCTTCTCCGACCGATAGCACCATTTTTACTGGTTTTCTAATAATTTTCAAAAACCAAAAAAATATCTTCCTTTTACCTCCAAATTTTTTCTTTCGTCTTCTGCCCTAACTCCTCTACAAGTTTTCCTTTTTTCTCTAAACTATTTCGTGCTTTTGGTTTCTCGCAAGACCTTGTTTGTTTTATTGTTTTTCTTTTAACCTTTTTGTTGTTTCATAGAAAGTAAAAAATAACGTTAATTAAAATATATAATGTCAAAATTTTATCTTTTTTAGCTGATAATATTAAAATAAGTAAATTTTTTTAAATATGATGGTACTAATATAAAATTATTTAAAAATATAACTAATTTTTAATATTTTTTTTCTTCTAAAGCAATATGGTAAGCAGTTTAATTGAAATGTTTTTTGTCTCAGTTAACTCACATGAAAAATAGATTATGGTTTGTATTTTCCAAACTTTGATTATTCTTCCATGAGGATCAAACAACAAATGTATAATAGTTCACTGTACATCTTTTCAGGTTGTATCAAAATTAATTTTCACATTATCCCTTCGGATTTGTCATTTAGTGGGACTTATAACCATAGAATTATTTATTATTTTTAAAATATATTTTTATCGATTAAATTAATTAGTTAATATATATATACATATTTTTTAAATTACTATATTAAATTTATTTCGTATCAATAAATAATTTCTTACTTTCCTTTGAATGTCTGTCAGACTTGGTGGACTAATTTTGAATTGTGCTTTCTACTTCTAGAGAATCTTTTCATGTAATCTTGACGTAAGCAATACAACTTGAGAAATTTCTAGAAAGTCGAAAGTTGAAAGCAACTATTTATAATGAGTAATATTATTTATGCATCTTAATTAATTTATTAATTTGTGTAAATTTTTATTTTAAAAACAAAATTAAAAAATTGGGACAATTAAAAGTAGACGATAAATTATATTTTTATAATTAAATTGTATTTGTATTTTATGATAAAAATATATATCTTTTATTTATAATTAGGGACTAAATTATTAAATTAATATTATCGATAAAATATTACCAAAATAGTATATTTTTTTACCAGAAAATTTGTATTAAAATCTAGAATAAATTTTTATTATTTTATATGTAATTAAATTTTTTTTAGAAAAATAATAAAAATAATATTTTTTAAAACTTGTAATAATAAAACTAGCACTGTGTTCAAACTTATATTTTTATAATTAAAAAAATAACTAATATGTTATTTTTTTTAACACACATTCAATTGAAATTGAACAACTAAACTTTAAATTCGTTTAATATTAAACATTTAATATTATTAAGATATTAATTTTATTATTATAAGTTTTAATGACGTTATTTTTAATAATTTTTTAATATTTTAAAAATATATATAATTAAAATTAAGATAAATTAAAACGTTTAACGTTATTAATATACTAATTATATTATTATAAATTTTATTGACGTTATTTTTAATAATTTTTTGATTTTTTTTTAATAGAATATGTAACCAAAATTAAGAGAAACCAAAAAGCACTCGACAATTTACAAACATAAGATTACTACGGCCTATGATTTCGTAAATTAAACAGACGTATTATAATCCAGGACCTCAACATCAGCAAGCGAACAAGAGTGTTGAACAACAGAGCAACCAATTGAATTGATCCAAAACTCCTTATCTTTCAGACTATCGGCGATGAAGTACATCATATCTTCACCACTGATTCTGATTATAAAGGCACAGATTTTGTGAAGTACGTCCTCTGCACCTTTGACAAGGAGGCACTTATCAATGGAGATCACACCTCGAGGTGTAGAGAAAGGAGTCACGTGGGAGTCTTTGAACCAGAGAAGTTTGCTTTGTTTGAGAACGAACCACCGGCGACGCCAAGTCTTGATGTACTTGCCTTGTTTGGTTAACCAACCAGCGCGGTCTGGCTTCGTCCAGAACTCAATTCCGTTGTAGTCCTCTGGACGTGGGTCTTGACCCGTCACTTTTCGCCATAGGCTTTCCATTCCTGATTCCACTCAGTACTGTGAAAGAGCTGTGGCTTGAAAGTGTGTGTAAACTGTTAGACTAGGGAGAAGGATAGACACAGAGGCGTGGTTTATATAGGAATTGTTCGTTATTCTGATACAGAATAGAGAATCAATTGAAGTTCTTCGTTGTTTTGTTGGGAGACGGATTGACAACTGGCGCGAAATACGGCGTCGTGTCTCTTTTAAATACAAATACTGTTTTACTTATCAAATTGTAGAAGGAATAGAAACAATAAATTTGTTTCCGAGAGATAGGATTAGGCATTTAAAAAAAAAACACCAACTAATCCTAATCCAAAGTCACCATCAAACCAAGCTTATAAAATACTTTTAAAAATTTGTTAGTTCAAATAAATCTAAAAATTGTGTAAATTAACTTGATATGTTCAATTGTAAGTTTTAAAACTGACAAAACTGAACCTTCATTATAATACATTGATTTTTTAATATTTATTTATTTATATATTTATATATTATAATATTTATTATTAATAAATATAAATAGAAATATAATTATATTAATATTTTATAAAAATGGTAAATAAAAAATGACTTAAAATTTTATCTAAAAAATATTTAAATTTGATATTTCTTGTAAGTATTAACAAATTCTTATATTCTTAACTTATTGTAAAAAACTCTTTAAAATAAAGTTGATATAAATAATGATAATTATAAAGTATATTCTTTTTCTTTTTCTTTCTTCAAAAAATTATGTGGTATGTTTTTTTATTTAATCAGAGTATACTTCTATATTATATTATAATTATAAGTCTGAAATCGCCAAGCTAATTACCTTCAAATTAATTTTATAGAGTTGGTTTGAAAGTTGATTATTTTGTGTTTATAGCGCTTAAACCTATCCAATCAATGCTTACCTCTGCCTTGAAATTTTTTTTTTTTAACAAATAAAAGTTTCATTGATAAGGATAGAAACACTTTAAAAATGTGGAGAAAACTAACAAACCAACTTGAACAAAACATTTCTTTATTCATAACAATAGAGAAAGATTAGAACAACTATTTCAGAAAAAAAAAAAAAAATTTATACCCAATAATCAATCAAAATTACAAAGAAATAATTTTAACAATATCTTGTAATTGTGCCACTGCCAAGATAAAAATAAGAGATTTATTTTCAAAAAGACTTCCTTTGCGAGCTTTCCATATTCTCCAAGAGAGCAAGACCTAGAAGACTAAATAAAAATGACCATTAAGAGAGCAGTCAAAAAAGTCCCAAAGTGGAGCAAAATTCAAAGAAAAACAATCTTTATTGAACTAGGCGACATTCAGTTTCAAGTGGAAGAACTCAAAAACTTGTAAAGACGTACAAAGGACTACATTGAAACAAAAGGTGATTAATAGTCTCCCAACTGAGGAGCATAGAGGACAGCAATCAGAAATTGACATACCTCTTTTTAACAGATTGGATCTAACAGCAAGGCTATTGCTTAATTAAACACAATTATAAAAAACACTTCAGTTTGCTTGGTACCTTGAGTTGCCAAGCTTTTGAAGAGATACGAGGGTGTACTGAACCGAAATTAAAGTAGAACCAATATGGCAATATTACCCCTTTTATGGTATGTACGTGTTTGTATATATGTTTTTTCTGAGAGTCGTTTACACACAAGGAAGAATGATAAATTTATAAATTATTGGTTTCTCAAAATTATTTTGACATGTATTATATTATAATGAGTATAGCATTTAATATTTATATTTTACAATGCTATATCTATTTAGTTATTTTAAATTGTTAATTTAAATATCTTTTAAATAGACGGATGTATAAAGGATAAACTTCAACAAATTATTTTTTTTATCAGAATAACTAATAAAATGAAATAAAATTAGTTAAAAAATATTATTTTAATTAACTTTAATATAAATTATTTTGTAATATAATAATATATATTTTAAGTGGGTACTAATAAAAAGCTTTAAATGGGGTGTGTGTAGTGTAATATGTTATTTAGTAAAAAAAAAAAAAACTTTAAATAAATTATTATAAATTTGAATAATAAATTATTATTTAGCACTTAGCTACCGAGAATTCTTCATGCGATTTCTTTTTTATCAGAGTTTTTTTTTTTAGAGACTATTTCTGGAAAAACTTCTATCTTCATTAATGTTTTATTATTAAACTTCAAAAAAAACATTAGAAAAATTATGTAAAATAATACTTTTAAAATTCAAAATAATAATTAAAAAAAAAATCCTTATCTTCAAATAAAAAATATTTAGGTTAGGTTTTTTTTTTTTTTTTTTTTTAATTATATATTTTAGGAACTTTTGTTTGTAGTTTTTATAAAGATTTATTACTTGCATAAAATTAGAAAATTTATGAAGACAATTTTGTGACAAGAATGACGTTTCATATTAGTATCATAGTTTACAAAATGATTCAGCTGTTAGAGATTTAAAAAACTCAAGACTAATTTGTCTAATTTAAGAAGATTTTAACTTCTTCAATCATGTTACTTCACATTTAGGAAGATTGTATAATTATTACTTCATCATGTAAGCTAATTTTGGATTAAAAATTTTCAAATTCATTCAAATACGCAATATCGAACCAATGCTCAACACAAAATATAAGTATCAACTAAGTAGGAAAAAAACATTTGCATATTACTATCAAAAAGAAAAAAAAGATATCAACGCTCTCTCATGTATGCACTTCCCTATGTGTCCGAATATTACGTGTCATTCTAAATTTCATAATATAAATTTCTCATTTTAAGAAAAATATAATATTATAATCATATAGCATATTTTATTTAAATAGATAGAAGAGTGCATAAAAGAGTGTTTGTTTGTGCAAATAATTGGAGATATTGTTATGTGAAATGAGCAATATACATGTATATAGGAGAGAATATTTAACTTGTATTGATCACTTACCTGTATTAGTTTGTTAATTTGTTTTGTTCTTAATTTTTGATAACAATATTGCTACGAATATTTTTATTATTATTACATGTTATAAATTTATTATTTTATCTTTATAGTTAATTAAATATTAATCATAATTTTATTAATAAAATTATTATCAATAAAAAATTATTGTAATAATAATTTTTTTTAAAGTAAGTTTTGTGTATTTTTAGGAAATAAGGGAGTACAATGTCAATACTAAATAGCAATATTCTAATTTGACTCATATCATCAGTGTTCGTTACAGGTTCCGTGTGCAGTGTGCTTATTTCTTTGGACTTCGTGGGCTTTTCTACTAGTTTACTATGACCAACTGGAAATGGCTTTTATGTTTTATTTTTATCTTCTTCCTTTTTATTTTTATTTTTCATGCTGAGATTTTCTTTGCCCTCTTTGTTTTTTCTCTGTTTCTGCAAAGAAGTGACCTAAATAGTAGATTTTGATATACCATGTATAATTTATGATTAAATTATTAATTTTATTATTGTTAATTATTTTATAAAAATAATTACCATCGTGTTGATAAAAAAATTACTTAGTGATTTTTAAGGAAAAAAATAAAAAATTACCTCTAAATTGTTAGATAATACTTTCTATTTGTTGCTTCTTCTTCTTTTTTCAAAGAATTTTAAAATAAAGAAATTTTTATTTATTTTTTACAAATTTTAATTTCTAGTCATTGTCTTCCAATACTTATACATAAAAAGTTAAAAGATTTAATTTATTCTCTATAAAAATGTTTGGTCAAAATAAAAAAATTATAAATTAAAAATATAATTCAAAAATATTATTTTTAAAGATTTATAAATTATTCAATATTTTGTTAGTATTTTTTACAAATATAAAAATTAAAATAAAAATTTTTTTATAAAATATTATTTATTAAAAATTTATTTTAAAAAAATTAAAAATTAAAATCGTTATCAAATAAATTCTTAATTTTAATTTCTATAAAATTGAAATTGGAGTTTTGTCAAACTAGAAGAAGATATTAATATATCCGTTCTAAGTGGAATTACAAACATTTATGATGGAAAAGAAAGAAATTTTCTTGAAATATAACAAACCTTTATTTAATTTTTGGATGAAGTTCCACCTTCGTAAACTCCATAAAAAAAAAAAAAAACAAAAAGGATAAAACAAATAAAGCCCAATACATGTCCAAATATCATGTCGGTCAGCTTTAGTCAATAACCATGTTTAGTATATGATATAGAGCAATGTGTGTATAATATGTTTAAAGATAAAATAGGTTGTTTTAGGTTTATTTGTTTTTACTTCGACATCAATTTAAAAGCATTTCTAAGAACTTCTCCGACCCAACATCATTGCAGCAAATATAGCGTGATGAACATTATTATGCTAAATTTGATGCAATATTGTTTATTTAACCCAATATTATTCACATGTTATACACTTTTTTTTAAATAAAAAAATCTAAAACAAATATTGTTTAATTTTTATTGTATAAAATAAATTAAAATTAAATATAAAAAATTAATTATGTTTTTGAACTAAATGTAATGTTTAGTTCATATAATAAATATAATATTTTAGTGAGTGAATTTTTAATTTTTTTTCTTAAGAATATAATTTTCAAATTTATTATTAATAATTAATTAATAGTAACATTTTATTAATTAATTGGTTCAATATAATAATTGTTAAGAAATTAATTAAAAAATAAAATAAAATAAATATACTTTTCGTTATAATATTTGAAGAAAAAAATATAATACAACTTTACCTCAAAATAGTGCAAAAAAAAAGCCAAAAATGGTGCAAAATGCAATAAGTTGGATACGTTCTAATAGTAAAATAGGTTTCAGGACAAAATAAAGAGAAACTGTTATAAGGCCTTTTAGGGTTAAAAAATTACATTTCGTGCTTCTGTCTTTTAAAAAAGAAAAATGACAACCTTATTAACCTTTTGTATCATTTTGAGGGTGAAACAAGATTTTTTTTGACAATTGAATTATGTTATCTAAAAATAACAAAATATTTTTGTTTATCATCACATTAAGTAATAAAATATTTTTCTATACTTATGATAATGTTCTTATTTAAGTTTTTAATAACAATAAATGTTTGTTGTTTTGACACTGACTATAGCCAGCTGACCAACCTATGAGTATATGTTGGTAATGATCGATTATTCTTATCAGATTTTTTTTAATAAAAAAAATATTATTAATTATAAAAATATATATTATTACTTAATATTAAAATACATATTAAAATAATAAAAAAAAAATTATCCAAAGAAAACAACCGTAATTATAATCACCATTTAATAGTGAATAATAAGCTTTTAAATCTAGCTATGGTATAATAGATTAATACAAAAACTTACGCTCAAAATTAAACTCTCACAAAATTTTTGATAATCTTCAAAACATAACCACACATATAATATACTATTATCAAAAAAACATTTTCACAAATGTATTGATTGCACATATAAAATTACCACATAACAAACTACTTAACAACAAAATCACCCTTATAAATTATAAAAAAAGTAAAATTGTAGGACACAACTAAAATACACAAACAAACCAAATTCTTATTAAAATTGTTTCAAACAACCAAAAACAGCCTTGAAATCACTCATACCAAACTAGAAAGGAAGACCGTTGGAACAATCTAACGAACGGAAGCCTAGCAACCCACCTCGGTGACGAAGCATCTAAACCCAGAAATAGCAGAAGCATTCAAATAACAAACCCATAGTTGCTGAGAAACAGAATAGAGTTTAAAACATAGCAAAAGTTGTCTCACAGACCCATCCAACAGTGACACAGAGGCAGACTTGTGAAGGGGCTGGGGGGGCTTAAGCCTCGGTTGGGTTTTTTTTTAATATAAAATTATCATTTTATCCCCTAAGCTAATATTACCTCACCCCCAAGTCGCATCTTCCATTCCAGCTCACATTTTTAGTTCTCACTTCTCACACCACCTCCACTCGCCCTTGCCAGGTTTGCATTTCTCGCTTAGCTCAGCCTCCAGCCGCCAGCCTCCACGCGGTCACCGCCTTACGTGTGCCGATTAGAAGCAGCAACCTCCTCTAACCTTCAACGCCTTAGGCTCCCAACTCCAGCCTTGCCTTCAATCGTTGTCTGTTCAACGCCTCCACTCTAGGCTCCAGCCGTCAACTCGTCATCGTGGCACCGCTTACCAGCAACACTGCAACAGCCAACAGCCAACAGCCACTCCAGTCAGGTCAGCTACGCCTACGTGCCAGTAACTTATAATTTATGAAATATATTATTTTTTACCCTGATTAATATGCTTAATATTAATAATATTATTGTATAAATAATGTGCATTTTATATATGGGTTGATTGGCTGAAATAATTTTTATTTAATTATATATTTACATGTTAATAATAATAACAAATTATGATACAACTGTTGAACTAATTTATAAAATTTAAAATTTAAAATTTTTGTTATTATATTGTGGTAATAATCAATTAATTAAGTTAATAAAATAAAAAATAAGTGTAAGTATAACTATAAATAATATAATGACATAAATTTAATATTTGAAAGAGTGAATATTTTTTAATGTTTAGAGATCTATTTTATTAAATTTTGATAAACTAAAGATTAAATATTACTTTAATATTTTTAAATTTTTATTAGGTAATAAGTTATAATGGAACATGAACGTGAAAGCTAAAAAAAAAACTCTTCATTCATTTTTTAAGAAAATGGAAACAAATTCAACAAAATCAAGTGTGTCTATTGATTCTCTAATTGTTGATGAAACTTATTATTTTAAATCTCAAAGAAGTAAACTTAGAAAAAATGATACTACTTTTCTTCAATGAAATTCAAGTTTATGTTGTCCAACTTGGTCATTTCATGTTAATGAACAAGATGATATTCGAAGAAAATATATTAACATGGGACCATATCAACTACAATTGGATTTGTATCTGCCAACTTCTTATGAAAAATAATAACATTAATTTCAATATTCATGATTCATAAAATTTTCTTGGCTTGAGTACTCTCAAGAAAATAATAAATTGTTTTGTTTTTCATGCTTTTTTTTTTAGAGTAATCCTCCAAAGCATCCAACATTTACTATTAAAGGATACGAAGATTGGAAGAGAATTAATGATAAAAGTATATATGGTCTTTTTACTCATGAAGGGGAGCCAAATTCATCACATAATGGTGCTATGCAACAATGACATGCTTTGAAAAATTCTACAACACAAGTTGACAAAATGATCCATAAAAAATCTTCAGAACAAGTAATGTAAAATCGTTTGCAACTTAAGGCTTCACGAAAAACGGTTAACTGGCTTGCAAAGCAAGCATGTGCTTTTAGAGGTCATGATGAATCTAGCATATCATCTGACTATGGTAACTTTATTGAAATGGTGAAATTGTTTGGAATAATTGATGAAGATATTGCTAATATTACATTAGATTGTACTCCATCAAATGCAAAATATACTTATCTAACAATTCAAAAGGAAGTATTAAATATTATTGCAAATAATGTTCAGAAGAAAATACGCCCAGAAGTTGGTAATGCAAAACTTTTCATTCTTATTGATGAGGTTATTGATGAGTCTACTAAAGAGCAGATGACGATTATATTAAGATTTATTGATTCTGATGGCTTCATTCGAGAACGCTTTTTTAATATCATTCATGTTCAAGAAACTACAGCTTTGAATCTAATGGAGAAAATTTGTTTAGCTCTTTCTAAATATAATCTTCAAATTAAAGACATTCAGAGTCAAGGATATGATGGTGTTAGTAATATGCGTGGTGCATGGAATGGGTTGTAAGCTTTATTTATGGAAGATTCTCTATGTGTGCATTATGTTCATTGCTTTGCACATCATCTCCAATTAGCATTGGTTGCACCATCTAAAGATATCTATGATGTGTGAGAATTTTTTTCAAAGTTAAGCTTTGTTGTAAATCTTGTTGAAGTTTCAGCCAAACGTTGCTCAGAACTTAAATGTGCAAGAGACCTTGAATTGGTAGAGTTGTTGACTGTAGAGAACTTGAGATTGGAAGTGAAGTTAATCAAATTTGCACTTTACAACGACCTGGAGTTACAAGGTGGAGTTCTCATTTTGCTTCTATCAATAGGTTAATTGAAATGTTTGGTGCAACATGTATTGTTCTTGAAAAGATTGCTAAAGATGGACGTAATTATAATATAAGAGGAGAAGCTAAGGGGCATTAAAAACAATTAGATGTTTTGATTTTGTTTTCATTCTGTTTTTGATGAACAAGGTTATGAGAATTACTGACTTTTTATGTTAAGCATTGCAATCTGAATCTTAAGATATTTTGAATACTATAGGACTAGTCAAATCTATAAAATAACTTTTAGAAAAAGTAAGATCATGTAGTTGAGACAACTTTTTACGGCTCATGTTATCATTTTGTGAAAAATATGATATTAATACGCCTGTTATGAGTGATAATTATTTTGGATGGTACACGTCAGGCATGACTTGAAAAAAGTCAACTCACAGCAAATCATCATTATCAATTTCATATATTCAATGTTGTAATTGATTTTCAATTATAGTAGATTTTCAAATAATGCAATGGAGCTTCTTAATCTTAGTTCTGCTTTTGATCTTATTTAACGTTTTAAGTCATTCAACATTGATCATATATGCAATCTTGCTAATAAGTTTTATTCTGAAGATTTCACTTAAAAAGAACTTGAAGACTTGAGAAGACAATTAATGCATTATAAAATTGATATCGTCA
Organism: Elaeagnus macrophylla; assembly: GCA_029378325.1. Taxonomy (NCBI): domain Eukaryota; kingdom Viridiplantae; phylum Streptophyta; class Magnoliopsida; order Rosales; family Elaeagnaceae; genus Elaeagnus; species Elaeagnus macrophylla. Next base: position 9,352,342 of record CM055642.1, read on the forward strand.
AAGATTCAAAGTTTTAAGAAATTACATCTTTTCTAATCTTGTTACAGAAATTAGTTAAAGATGAAAGGTCAGATATATATTTCTTAATTGATAGATCAATACGTTTAGTATTGACTCTTCCAGTATCTACTGTAACTACAGAACGTGCATTTTTAGCAATGAAACTTATTAAAACGTTTCTTCGAAACAAAATAGAGGAGGAATTTTTGGCTGATTGTATGGTTCTTTATATTGAGAGGGAGTTTGCTGAAACTATCTATTTAGATTGGGTTCTAGATGAATTCTATGCTTTGAAGCATCACAGAGCTCCACTTTGATAATTTTTCTTTTCACTTAATAATGTGACATCAATTTCAGGTAAAATTTAAATACTTTTTATGCAAATGTTATTTTTACTATTAACTAATATAATATTTTTAAAATTTATTAAGACATTTTTTTTTTCATATTAATATGTTATAAAAAAAAAAATCAACCCTAAATATTATTTCCTGCCTCCGCCCAACAGTGATGCCTTCACCCTTACAACCAAAATGAAGAAATAACTCTCAAATTTAGACAAGAAAACACACAAAAATCTAAAGAAAAGGAAGAAAAAACCTCTCACTAGACTCATGCTATATATGAATAATTGTTAACTTATAACCCATTTTTATCAAGTTTTAGTGCAGGTTTTTATATGTATTTTTGCTCATCATTTTAACTGATCTGTAATTGGTCCCTATACAAAAAACACGTGCACGTATAATCCCTACATATAGTAATAAACCTTCATTTGATCCATATTTGTGCCTCTCTCTGCTTTCTCTCTATAATACTAACAATCCCTTACATTTCTCTTTCTCCCATGCAAATCAGGTTTAGTTTTGCAATACTTATTTTCAGATTTCTTATTTTTCTTTTATTTTGTCATGCTCTTTTTCCACTCAATCTTGTGCTCTTGATAACATTTACTTTTTAAATTCATTCAAAATTGTTTTTAAGTTTTTTATTTTTTATGATTTGTTTGATATTGAACTTTTTTGACAAGCCAGTGAATCATTTTATTATTTTTTAGAATATTACACAAAAGATCCATAAGATTTATTGTTATTGTTATTGTTATTGTTATTGTTATTGTTGTACTCGTAGTAGTAAACTTCTTATATCATACTTAATACATATGTTCATATAATTCATATTAAATAACTATTAATTTAGTAATTAAAAAAATTATGCTACCTATTTACATGGTGCCCCTCAGCAAAGTTAGCAACTCTGGTAGAATTGAGGTTAGGTAAGAGATTTATAGCCCATTGACGTATAATTGTTTTTCATTCATTTAGATAATAATAAAAAAGTAGGTGATTAAGAATATGGAATTGAAATGACAGAGATATAATTGACTGCCATAACTCAATTATGAATTTTACATATCTAAATCACAACACAAGATTCATAAATCACAACCAAGAGAATGCAATTAATTGCAAGCAACAAGAGATAGGGTCCCAGCCTTTTAAAAAGGTCAATACTAATTGCTTTGACTTGATTGGCAGATATCTAAGTGCTTTGGCTTCAGTGGTGTGGCAATGGAATAATTCCCAAAGTTCAAACATCGCCTGGTCCTCCACAAATGACATTGCACAGTCGGCGATAAGACTAATTACTTGTCAAGGACCACCCATATATACTTAGATTTTTTCTCATTTATTATATAACCAATAAAAATATCTTCTCCTTTTTTATAGCCTTCTACAACATATATTCAAATTAATTTTTCGGCAAGTAATTAAGTTGTTAATATTGTGTGCATCTTTTACAAATTCAATCAATTTATATAATAGAATTTATAAAAATAATGTTATTTGCACCAATATTGAATTAACTTTTTAATATTTATAAACTTTAACATTCTTTATTTTAAATAACATATTTAAGTCATACCAAGTGGTCATCAAAAGCAGATTATAACGGCATATTTTTTACTAATTTAAATTAAATTTGAATTAAATTTAAAAATTTTTCATATAAACCCGATATGATTATATAATCAATTCAAATTTAGACATATCAGATTTTTTGAATTAAATAAATTCTTATTGAGCTTGTTATTCATGTACAAATTATCATCACATATACATTCAATATATACAACATTTTAATTATTAATTGATAGTTTTAATATTTATAGTCATAAGAAAAAAATTACAATAATAAAAAGTAAGATTGAAAATATATTAAATTAATTATATACATTAAAATTTTTATGTTATTGTTTAAATTAAATTACTGCTTCGAATCAATCAAATCAAATTGAATTATTTTTTAACTTAAATGAAAGTATTTTTCATCTTCTATTAGATATCTTCTTATGCTTTAGTAACCTAGAAGTAAATTGAACACAAGAGAGAAAATAAAAATATTTTTGAATGTTTTTTTATATATAATATTTCCGCACTCATATACTTACGCAAACATATATACCACTATGTATTGGCATGGTTTGAACTCTAAGTAATTTTAATATCAAAAAGAAGCATATGTCATTAAAAAAACTAAATATATGATCGATCCTTACATTATCATTCTTTCGTATATTTTTATTCGTATACAAATACTGCATCTATTTTACCTCTATACTAATAAATCTCTGTTTAATTTAACGAAAAGCAACTTTAGTCAACTGTTGTTGGACTTCACATGTTTAAATTTGAAGGTAAATGGCACGTATACTATTTTTTTTAAAAAAAATTGTCAATTATTAAAGACACTAATTAGAAATTCAAAAAAAAAAAAAAAAAAATGTCAACATATCTGGATGATTTTTCCCTCCTACCAATTCTCGTTATTAAGCAACTCATCTGTAGTAGTCAAGTAAAAAAATTAGACTCGCTAAATTTAAAGCGTGTAGGTGACCGACTAGACAGAAAGTTAGCGGTTCAATTCTTGAAGATTGTATAGCTTTTTTTGTTAAGTTGTTGACTTTTAGTGTGAACTATCAAATCACTGCACTCGTTAGTTTAAGGTGAGTACCTTGATTCGAATATAACTAATAATCTCCATTGATCTAGAAAAAATATACCAATGTGCGTATAAATCAGACATAATCCTTCTGTTTTGGTGAGGCTTTGTCTAGAAAAAAAAATCTCGTTATTAAGCAGAGGAGTAACTGACTTTTTTTTTTCTTCGTATAAATAAGTGTAATTGATCAAAAGTAATGTATTTTTCTTCGTCTTTACAGTCCCAATCCTCATTTTTCAAACCCAAAAGTGAATTATTTTTTGACTTAAAAAAATAAGAAGAGATTTTTGAAAAAGTTAATGAAATAAATTAATTAGGCAGAAAAAGTTAGGACCAATTACCAAAATAATCCTTAATAATAGTGTCGTAATTCTTTCATGAGTAATGTTATATATTAAATATTATGTTAATTATTAATTGAATATAAAATTAAAAAATATGAGATAAAAAAGTAAATATAAGACTATTTATTAAAAAAGTGCTAACTAAATTATATTATATAAATTAATATATACACTAAATAATTATAAAAGTTTTTTTTTCTTCTATACGAAAAATACTGACAAAAGGCTCAAAATACACCTCTTATGCTGTTAGCTAATTATAATCATTTTATGGTAATAAGTAAGTATATTTAAATTAACATTCAGATTATGATTTTTATATGAGTTTTTTTTTTGCTACATTCAAGTCTCGAACTCGAGAGCTCCACCTTATTTTGGTGGTTACAATGCCGCTTGGCTACTAAGGTCTTGGCGATTTTTATATGAGTTAAAGATTGGGGATTTATGATTATTTTTTTAAATTATTGAAAGAAAAATATGTTAAAGTCGACCATATGAGAGTCACCTGATGATTTCATGAACATCTTTAACAGTCCCAAGGACAAGTTTGCAACACCATCCACAAAATTCAAAGATGAAAAATGCTATTCAATCATTTTATCATCATGCGAAGACTGCTACATTTGGTTGTGTATTTTTGTAGGTAGTAAAAAAATTAAAGTAGAATTGGTTTAAATAATTAACTTTTTGACGGTTGAACAGTAAAATGACTCAAAGTTGACAAAAATAAAACCTAAAATCTCAGAGCTTTTATTTTTATTTTTATAAATCATACAATATTTTAATATAATTTAAAATATAAGTTAAAACAAAAATAACAAATCTTACTACCTTTTACTAAAAATAACACATTTATCCATGTTTATTAGAAGCATAGTCGCATAATTTGATGTAAGCTAGAAATTAACCTACAAGTCAATTGTACTCATCAACTTGACAAAGAGCTTTAATTATCAGCCGAAAAGAAAAGTTGATCAATGCGTATCTTTAATTTGACTAATTAGATGTTAATTGTTTAAACAAGCATATTATTTACTTAAAAACGGCTGCTGCTTTTAAAGATATTGTGTAAGGGTTTCCATACTGTAATATTTTTTAAAACCCTCATTGTCAATATTTAAAGAGAAAATGAGAGTTAGACAAAATTTGTACAACTTTGAATGGAAGATGATATTTATGTGTAGCATAATCAACTCATGATAAGACAATTTTAAATATTACTTATTGTATTTGTATACCACATTAATAATAGTTGTAACATCCAGCTGATTTTTACGCACATTCTAATTTTTTAATCATTTGTGTTTTCTCACGCAGAAGTGGAAACCTACGTCATATTTGAAAAAGAAGAAAAGCAATTTTATTTTGATTTGGTGAGTCAAGTGGGTAACATCCAGCTAATTAATTGGATTACAGCTTTTTATCTTATTCTTTTAGTTAATTACTTAAATTAACATTTAAAAATTATAATAATAAAAATAATATTCAATAATATTAAATAAATTTTTAATTAAATAATATTTAATATTAAGTAAATTTAAATAGTTATAAATTTAACTTGAACCTTATTAAATATAAAATAAAAAGTTAAATTTACATGAATTATATATAAAAATTATTATTTTTATATTTACAAGTTTTAATAATATTTTTTATTGTTTTTTTATGAGAATTCCAGGCCGTTGTTTTACTTACCACTTATCTCCACACTTCCCCCAACGAAATATTTGTTTATGCTAAATAATTTTGTTTTCATTTATTTATTTTCATTAAACAATTTTTTTTTTTTTTTTTAAATATCAAAGGTGGGATTTTATTAAAGAATAATAGGCCAATATCTTTGTCAAGGAGGAGTCAAAGCCAAAATAGTTTCACTCAACCCAAACAATAAAACTAGATACAAATAAACCAAACTTAGGTAATCTATGAGTTACATTATTTGCCCTGTTGGACAGAAATAACAATAAAAAAAATTAAATGTTTAATGTCATAACAATATGACCCTTTATTTTCTAAAGAATTTCCATCATCATTAACCATTTGAGTAGCACATATCTCTCTACTTCCCCAGCGAAATATTTGTTTAATTTATGCTAAATAATTTTATTTATTTTTGGTCATTAAACAATTTTTGTCTTTATAGAGACATAAAAATATATAAATGAAAGGAACATAAAACAAGTAGACAACAAACAACGTCAATTTAAAAAAAGAAATAAATAAATAAATAAATAATAAAAGCCTAAATATGAAGGAATAATATTTCAGAAAAATAATAGTTATTTATTGAAGATATTATAACTTAATAACCAACGCACGTTGGAAGCACGAGGACCACTTTGATCGCAACTTAAATAAAATTATTAAACAAATGACTCTGAATATGTGAAAATTATTATAATTTAATTTTTAAATTTTTTTAAAGAAGTTTATTTTTCTTTAATTGAAAAGTATTTTTTTTATTACATTTCAAATATTATAAAGTAATTGATTAAGTGATTTTATATTTACTTTAAATATTTTAATATAACAAAAAACTTTTTAACAATTACACCTTACAACAATTTGCTACATGAGTGTCTGTCTAGTGTCTACAATCTAGGATCTACCATATATTCTGACAAAAACAGAAGAAAAAAACGTATATTCTACTAACCCGAGCTTACATAGTGGCTACAGACGTGGACCCGCACACTGCCAGAACCCCAAATTACGTCTAAATTATAATGCACCGGAAGGACTGGCTACCGGACATAACAGTAACTGTACTTTATACGGTGAGTGTATAAATACGACTCCTTATTATTTATCCTTTTTTTTTATCATAATAAAAAAAGTTCAATACAAATATAAATTAAAAATAAAAAAAATATTATAAATATTTAAAATGAAACAAATTTTATAAGTGCGTAAATTTAAACTTAATTTTTGAATTATTGAACACTTATTAAAGTATTGAATTAGTACCATATTAATGCAATCATAAAAAATAATAAAAAAATTGATAATTTTGTTTTTTATGTTAAGTAACGAAACGAAATTGAATAATTTTTATTTTTATAATTTATGTTTTGTTGATACATCTTGGTTAAGAGTTAAGACTTGTAATATGTATAAATTGTAAATGTTTGTAAGGAAAAAGCCAATACGCGTACGATCTCAGATATTTTTTAGATGACCTTTCGTTTTTTTCCTTCTGTTTTTTAAACAATTAATTAATTTATTCGAAATAGGAAGTGAGATAGCATTTATGTATTATATATAAGAGACAAGGAGGTACTTCTTATTCTTCATGAACTGAAGCTGCGGTCTTCAGTTTCGCTTTCAAGCGATTTGCTGGTTGTTCTCGTGTAATCGGAAAATTGATCGGAGTTCATACAAATTAGAGTAAGTTCATTTAACTTATTTGAAGTTTCTCAGTGAATGGGAATTGTTGACATTCGTGTGTTTTTTTGAGTGGTTTTGGTATGCCCTTTTCCATCCGATTTTCCTGGTAAAAATAATGACTGGCTGTGAAGCTGACTTAAATAAAGTGTCTATAAAGAGTTGAAATTCATAGATTAGAGGTTAACTGTGTTTTCCGGGAAAATTGGAGTGTAATTGCTGAGATTGGGAAAGGATTTTCGGCGAATTGATTAAATTTTGTTTTGACGAGGTGTTTTTCTTTTCAGGTTCGGAGTTAGTTCAAAGGAAGAATAGCGAGGACTTTTAGCGGATCCAATCGAAAAAGAAAGTTTGCGAAAGTGACGATTGATTGAAACAAGATTTTCCGAGCATTTGATGCCATTATTTTCTCTTCTTTCAAACAATCTCTGTTACAAGATATTCTTTTTCCAACTTTAAAAATTCCATCGTCTTTTAAATCTTAAAGCTTCAAAAAATGGTAGGGAAAGTGGCAACGACTTGTTTGCAATGGTCGCAACCGATTCTTCCTCATTCTCCATCTTCTTCTCACACCTTGGCCTCTGCAATATTATCCTCTTCTTCTCCAAAGCCTCGAAGCCGAGGCGATGGAGGATCTCTGGTGTGCCGGTGCGTGCAGAGATTAGATCGATCTTTTTCTTTCGGAACACCATCGACAAGGCTACCGAGGTCCCGATCCTATGAGTACCCCAAATCAAGATTTCCTTCCATCAGAAGGGCTTGCAGCGCGAACTCCCATGACTTCTCCGATGAAGAATTTTGCAAGAAGATTCAGGAATTAGCTTTAAGATTCCAGCTCTCTGACGACGGAGAGGGAGATGAGACAGAGGTAGATTCTGATTCGGTGGACTATCAGAGCGAGGAAACTACGGGATTCAACAGCTGCGTCAATTTTGTGGAGAATCATAATCAATTCCCACCTCTGAAGCTTGCCTTGGAGCCACCATGGCCAGAACTTCGTCCAGAGCCACCGGATTGGCCAGAGATTGACGAGATTGTTCTGGCGAATATTGAACGGAAAGCTAACAGCGTTGATCTTCCGCTCTCACTTCGAATTATAAAGAGAAAGCTTCATTGGCAAGAAGGGTTTAGAGAAGCAGGGGAATCTGCTTATTCTTCAGTGAAGAAGGCATTCTCTTCAATGGTGTTCATAATTCGTGAGCTTCATTGCTATACGTTACAGATGAGAGAACTTCTCTACCACGAAGATTTACAAGAAATTTTGAGTCGGGTTCAGAAGGAAATGCATGCATCCTTTTCTTGGCTATTTCAACAAGTCTTTTCTCACACACCGACTTTAATGGTGTACGTGATGATTCTCCTTGCTAATTTTACTGTATATTCTATGGGCCACAACACCGCCATTGCTGCTTCATCGCCACTCAGGTCTTTTTCGACCACAACAGAGATGGCTTCTATGGTAGAAGTTGAGGACCATAAGAATCAGAAGTTTGATTCATCAACAAGTAAGACGTTTTCGGTTAATCCTTCAACTGGGAAGGTAACTTCAATTGGCGGAAACAATGGTGGTGGTGGGAATTTCCGGCAAGTGGCCAGTGGAACCGGCGGAGATGGTAGTTTCAATCAACCCGGTCATCACCGGACAATTGTACCGGATGGTGCTTCCCATATGTCTTCCATGGGAACGACGGGAAAGGGAGAATCGATAACAGAACAAGAATCCAGAGAAAAAGAGGAAGCGATATGGAGTTTGATTGAAGAAGAAGCTTCGAAAATGGGAGCTTCACTCAGACACGAAGCTCTTGACAAAGATACCATCCAGAGATTCGTTTCTCCTGTGAATGCAAAGATTGAACCAGATGACTATGAAGATCATTTCAGAACAGATCTTCTGTACCAATCTTGTTTGTCTCAAGAGCCCAACAATGGACTCCTCTTGGTCAATTATGCTCAGTTTCTTTACCTTGTTGCCCACGATTATGACAGGTATAGCTTCATCTTCATCACCAAGTGTTTTTTTATTTGCATTTTCTTTGTTTTCAGTTATTGAAACTTTTAACTGGGTTCATAGTTCTGTTTAGTTTGTGATATTTACTCGAAAGAAAAATATCTTTGCGATTTTAAGTGATTTACGTTTGGAGTTGGGTCTAGTAGGATTCATAGGGTCAATTGTTTCTCTTTGTAGAAGACTTAGCGTTAACAAATAGCAATATGGCATCCGACTTTTGTCGCTTTGTTTAGATTTGGGCTCAACCTTGACAAGGCAATGTGTGGTTGTCCATGCTTTAGTGGCTCGCGTTTCTTTGGCAGAAGATTAAGATCATCTTTCTTTTATCTTTCCCACGTGATTATCACTTGACTTTAGTGAAAAAAATTAAACTAAGTTAATATCTGAGGCTATCATGTTACTTGTTACAGCTATTGACTTGGGATTTTCTCTAATGTTAATGTCATTTGATTTGTGTGAAAACAGAGCGGAAAAGTACTTCAAGAGAGCAATAGGGGTAGAGACACCGGACGCAGAGGCATATAATAAGTACGCGACATTCTTGTGGAAAGTGAGAAACGATTTGGGGGCAGCGGAGGAAATCTTCATAGAAGCCATTGCTGCTGAGCAAGAAAATGCATATCATGCTGCTTCCTATGCTAATTTCCTTTGGAACAATGGTGGTGAGGACACATGTTTCCCTCTCAGTTCTCCTGATGCCATCCAGTCTACTTAAAAAAATTAAAACATTCAAAAACAAAGTTATTGGTAACAAATCTCATCTAAACTATTGGATATGAATATTTTGAAAAAGAAAAATGTATAATTTGGTAACTACTCGTGTGTACATGAAGAGATATGCCTGGAGCAGTTCCTCATGAATCTTCCAGGATTCATTGGTTTTCTCTAGCTGTTTACAAAAATATGAGGAAAATAAGAAGCTAGTGGATTAAAATATATATATATATATATATAAATGGGGGAGTATGGCTTTGGTGGATGTTTCAGGGGATGACATACTGAATCCATGTGGTTGAGTTTGCATGGAGGCTGGAGCAAATGCGTGGTTAAGCGGCAACAATGGCAGTGTGTTCGGCTGGAATGTCTGCTGCCTTCAAGATCTAAGATTAAAGACAGGATATGGCAGTGTGTTGGCTGGAGTGCGTAGTTTTTTATTTTTTTAATCTTTTAATTCCCTTGATACGATGGAATGGAAAAGTGTAATTGGCTTACCCTTTTGTTAATATCTGCCATGAAGCAGCAGCATAGAAAATAAAAATTATGTACTTCTTAAGTTTCAACCATTCATGTGTTTCTCGTGCAGTTTTATGCTTGATGTTCTCCTTTGTACTCGTAGAAGTTTCTCTTTAATTAACAGTGTTTGTATAAATCCTTTTGATTGTCCCTTCAAATTATTACTTTAACAATACAAACTGAGTTTGCTAATAACAACTGGCCTCTCTCAAGTGATGGCTTTAAACCCTCTAGAGTGGGGTTTATTTTTTCTTTTTTCTAAGAGTATCACAATCTCGTAATGTACAATTCGTTAATATTCAGTATTTTTCTGCTCAAGTACACTATAAACTGTAAAACAATGGTTGATAAAGAGAGAGCAGATACAAGAAAGTATTTTTTTTTTTTTTTTATAATATCGCATTATGGGGCTAAGTGGCTAACTGAGGGTGTGCTCATAAGATTTTCATTTCTATAGTTTTAAATTCCCTTGTTACAATTAACGTTCTTTTTCATTGGCACGTTTTAGAACAATTAAGTTATATGGTTGAGTTCGTAGTTCGTACTTAAGTTGAACATTCAAGTGCCCGGTAACAAAGAGACTTGCGTTGTGAAAATAAGGCTTAGTTGTCATGTTATTTAACAAAGGTCCAAAGTTTGAATATTAAAAAAAAAAAAAAAGTCAAGATAGACAGTTACCTGGCTAATAAATTTTCTTTTATCATATATATATTTTTTGGGCCACAAAAGGAGAAGGTAGAGCGGAAATGGGACACTAACTTCTATTATATTTTTTTATCAATCAAATGCTAACCATTCACCTAAATTTAGTACGAATTAAAGAATGAACTCATCACAAGAATTGAACTCATCACAAGAATTGAACTTTACACCTTTTATTCGAAAGACTTCATTATGAACAATGTTTACCCCAGTTGCTTCCAACTAAGCTATCGCTAGTCAATTGGATAACAATGTATTGAGCACAAAAGAATGTAGGCTCACACCTTGATAATAGGCTAATGCATTATGTGGATTAGGTTTAGACAATGCCAAAAGAAAAATGACGGGTTTTCACGACAACTTGTTATTCTTAAACTCTAGATATAGACTCCATGCTTTCTCAATTATCTTCAACAATGTCCCACTCCTCTCCCAAGTCCCAACCTACCTCTCTTTTTTTTAAACGAAGAAATAAAGTATACATGTCTTTATAATATAGTTGGTAAAGTTGTGTTATTATTAATGAAAAATTAAATGCTTAAATCTCAACTATACTTTCCATATTCAAAATAAATATTTATCATTTTAAAATAAAAAAAACCTAGGATATGAAGTCAAAGGTCAATAATTTTATATATGTATTTTTAGATTGTGTCGATGTTTTAGTGTGTTGTGCTTTAAACTAATATATGCATATGCAATAAATGAATTATTTTATAAAAAATTGTTGTTAATATTGTACTCAAGGAGAGTGATAAAAACTACACACTACTTATTTAAGAAAAAATAAATTTTAGCATGAATACAGTTCTATATTGGGACCGGCGTTGATCATACGAGCCCATACAAGCTACTTTAATTTCCCTAACTACCAAATAAAATACACCTTAATTCCATAAAAAAGACAAACACACAAGAGTAAGAGCATATGGGTGGAGTTGGAGTTGTTCTAAACGTTATTGTAAGAAGTAATAACCAATTAAAATTAAATTATAATTTAAATATTAAATCTTGAATATAATATTTTTTTATGGCTAGATTTACTTTAATTTTTATTAAAAATTTTAAATAAAAATTTAATCTCTTTTTATTCTAAATTTATATTTAAATAGATATTTAATCTCCATCATATATTAAATTCAAAATTCATATTATATCTTATCAATTTTATAAATAGGATATTTAATAGTATATTATAAACATAACAATAATGAAAATTACTTATTTTTATCTTTTCTATTTATTTATTTTTTTCTTTATAATTATTTAATTTTATAACAATATCAAAATATATTAGTTATAGATGATTTTCATGTACTCTTTTTCCCATACAAATATTTTTCATGTATTTACTATCTTTTTTTATTATTATTGGATGTATTTACTATTTACTTGTGTGTATAGAAGATCTCGAGATAACCCGTGTGAACCAATTTTCATTCCAACAAAAGAAAATTCGGAATTATCCGTATCGTTTCCAGTTTTTATAACACTTTTAGCGACGATTTACCGATTTTTTTTAAATTACAACCGTCCCTAAATTTATATATTGTTGTAGTGTCTTTACAAATTTCTGTTATACATCACTCTATAAAAATATGCTTTACACTTAATATTTTTTTTTATTAATAAAATTATGAAAAAAGGGCTCTAACAATCACATAATTTTAAACAAAAAAATAACTTAGTCCCTTATTTTTATAAAAAAATGTACTTTAGTCATTTTTTGAACTAAAATGTACCTTATTACAAAGATATAAGACTAAATTGCTCAAGTTGAAAACTATAATACTAAATTGCTCAAGTTAGTTGAAAACTATAGGACTAAATTGCTCAAGTTGAAAACTACAGGACTAAATTGTTTCTTTGTCCGAAGCTATGAGATTACTAGTGTCTTTTACCCTAAAATTATTAATATATTTTAAACTGATGTTAGTTGGCCTTTAGCATTTATTATCATATTAAATGAAAATTTTAAAATTTGTTAATGAAATAAATATCATATCAAATAATAACTCTAATTATATAATAATTATTATATTTAATAAATTTTTTAAATATTATTTTATTTTTATAATTAATTTAAAAATATAAAAAAATTAATTTTAAATATATTGTAAAAATTAAAAAAAAAATAAATAAATATAATAATTAACGTGCAATGCACACGCGTGTGTGTATATATATATATATATATATATGTTTTATAGGTCATGAATTTAAGAATTAAACCCTCTTTTTAAAGCAAATTGGGACAAGATCACAACTGAATTTGTCATAACAAGATTACAACTGAGTTGCCAAAATTTTATTTACTTATGAAAGTGCATAAGCTAATAAAAATTTGACAACTCAGTTATAATTTATCATCACTTAAATTAGAAAGACTTTTTTTTAAAGAATTGTGTGTGTTATGTAAGATTTGAAATTGGTAATTATTAGAATATGCTTCAATTGTAAGGCTACTTGTATCAATATTTTCTATAATATTGAACATGTGTTTGTAATCACAATTTTTTAAATTTTTTTAAAAAATAATAATTTAATTTTTTTTTAAAAAAATAGTAACTTTTAAAATTTTCTAAAAATAATAATTTTAGTTGAATAATAATTTTGGTTAGAGTTAGGAAAATAAAAATTTTAATGTGAAAATGATAAAGCAACATAACAAGTAACAACAATAAATTTTACTTTATTAAACTAGATATTGTATAACTTAAAAAGTCTACTGAAATCATTTAAAATGTTGAAATCTATAATTTTTAGGTATGGGTTTAAATTTTCCTCTCTATAATTTAGATTAAATAATGATTATATATTCTATAATGAATTGATAAAAAATAAAAATAAAAAACATTACTTTCCCTTAAGCAAATATTTTTTTTTTTTGAGCCATAAGAGATTACCCAATTAGTTGGACGATTGTGTGTAAAGTCATATTTTATTTGATAATGGGATGCGAGTTTGAGGCTTAAAACTTGCATTCTAATATTGAGCTTTAATACAGCCTTAATCACATGAGGTTGGCAAATCTTAACTAATTTTTTTTTTTTTTTATGATAATAGCCCTAATTCTATAAATTTCTTAAGGTGTGGTTTAATACTTTAATACAAAGAAGTCCTACTAGAAAAAAATAAAATAAAAAATAAATTTATATTATATATATGCACGTGTTATTATCTAATAATAACACTAACACAAAACTAGGGGTGTCAATCGTGTCGTGTTGGTCGTGTTCGTGTTCGTGTCGTGTTTGTTCGTGTTTTTCGTGTCGTGTTTTCGTGTTAGTTGACACATTAAAAAATTTACTTGAATTTTTTTTGTGTTATTTATTTATAATAGTAAAAAATAACAAAATTTTTAAGAACAAAAAAAAATTATTGATCAATTCTTATTAAAAAAATTTCGTGTCGTGTCGTGTTTGGATCGTGCTATCGTGTCGTGTCAGAAATTGCCACCCCTACACAAAACTACTATAACCTCAAACGTAATAATCTAATATTTAAAAGAAAGAATTCTAAATAAAGAATCATACTTCAGAAATATATGGTAAAATTCTACAAACAAAAATTTATAATGAAGAACAAATCTAAAATTTTGCGCGTTCTCTCGAAAGTTAGGTACAAATTATTAGAGTGAAATATTTTGAAATTCACCTCTTCAATGAATGCATCATATTCTACTTAAGAGATAGAATACAGGTTTACTTTTACTAAAGCAAAAAAAAAAAAAGAGTAAAAGATAAAGGGCTACATTGGTCTCGATCTATGCCTACACAGGCGGAGTGGGAAATATATTTTTTTAGAGGTGTTGATGATTAATTTTTTTATATCATATTATAATACAAAACTTAAAGATTTTATGTTAAGATTTTATAGTAACCTTTAATGAAAATTATTTAAAATAAAATGCAATAAAGTTCATACATAAACATATTAAATTAACTAATTAATACTACTTTAAAACTAAAAATAAAAGAAAAATATTAAAATCTAAAGTATTAATGTAATTTAGGTATTTAACATGATATTATAACTAAATATATATTTTGATTAATTATCTAAAATTGACAAGTAAAAAGAAAAAGGTTGAAGAATAAATTAAAAAATTATTGAAATAAGATGTAAAAAACTATAATCTTTCTTAATATTGAAATTGAAAGAGAAAAATATCATGATAACTTTTAATGAGAATAAATAAAAATAAGTGGAGCAATCTTGTCATAGATTAATCAAAAGTTCAAATAAAAAATAGTAAGAAAATTTAAGTTAATAGAAATATTATGACATGATATATATTTATGAAGGAAAATATATTTATTTAAAACTAAAATTAAAAGATGATAAAATATTATATGATACGTATTGTATGCATTTATTGATAAACATCCTTGATTTAGTCCCAATTTATTGCACTTTTCTCTTATTTTAAAAATATTTAAGATGAATGGTTCTATTAAGTGACAATATATACTCTGCTTCATATAAGATTATTTTTTAAAATATATATACGTAATATTCGTAATTCAATTTCTTCTGTAGACATAAGTACCTGAATAGATGAATAAAATGAACAAAAAAAAAAATTTACTTACGAATATATTACAATTTTATTGCTGACAAATACAATAACCCTCATAAAATAAAATAAAAGTGGGTTTATTTAACTAATTTCATTTAAAAAATTTAGCTGGGCTATAGCCTCGTATAGCTCTTCACATAGCTTCTCTCCTAATGCCTACATTGACATAAATGCCTTCAAATAAAAAAAAAAAAAAAAAATACTTTAGCCTCTAAAGTTATTAAATTTTGCACTTACAGTCTTATTAATTATAATTAAATTCTTAAACTTATTACTTTTTATTACATTTAGGTTTAAAAAAATAATAAATTTGAAAAATGAGTGTGACATACTAGTCATAATTTAGCCCTTAAATTTTAAATTAATTTTTTTAATTCAAATATAATAAATTAAAACAAAAGTTTTAGAATTTTTTTTTTGGTCTAAATACTTTTTTTTTTTTCAATGAAATCATAATTTAAAAATCAACGAAGCCATTTAGCCTACGAAAAACAAACAAGGTAATTTAATACCCGTCCATTGCATGTGTTATTAAGAAGAATGAAGGGGAGGAGCTTAACTATAGCCTCTCAAGTACTTCATGTACAAGTCGAAATATTCGTCAACATTAAAAAAGAGAAAAGAACAAGAATAGGCCGTTGAGAAAGTAAAGAAGAAGACAACCTAAACTGAAAAAGAAACCCAAGATAATCATGTCAATCACAGCTAAGAAACACAGAAAGCACCCATCATTTTGTTCATCACATTATCTATAGTAGGAATTATTAAATAATATATAGATATATGTACACACCCAAGAAACGCAATAGGAGACGCCTTCCAAAGTGTTACTACTTCTTTTGAGGGAACAAAAAGGAATTAGAGGTAACCATCTCTATCAAATCCATCTCTATCTTTCCCTCTGTTAATTGATGTGCACGCACTGAACCCATGTTGTTCATCATCATGTCATGAGTACAATTACTATACTCACTTTTGTCTGCTCCATTTAACAGATAAAAAAGGTAAATATCAGAATAAAGATGGGTACTAGAATTGTGATACTCGTAATTGGTACTTTGAAAGTTAAAGTTGTTTGTTTTCAAAGAGCCAAAGGTATTGTGATCAACTATTTGTTCATGATTAGAATTGGGCTTACAGAAAATGGAATCACCAACCAATTGAGGAGGAGTACTTTTATTATTACTAGTGGCAAAGATGTATTTGCATGAAAAGAAATTCATCATCAAAATTAACTGTGTTGTGATAACAATGTTGAAGAATCTGATATTTCAGAATAATTAGGTTCCATGAAGAAATGTAATTGTAGTGATTTGAAAATGGGTCTTGATCTGTGAGAGTAGAGCTCGTTGGAATTGTGTTGCTAAGGCTGCTTTGTGTTGGGATAGTGGTACAAAGTGTTAATATCCTTGATGAGATAGATGTACGTGTTTGCTTCGAATATATGTAATTTTGAAGTATAGAGGAGGAATGGGACTTTCCATTGTGATTAGTAGTAGTGATATGTTTGTTCTTATTTCTCGTAGAATTTTGTCTTCGTTTGGTGACATTCCAATGGTTTTTAATAGCATTCTCAGTTCTACCAGGAATGGATTTAGCTATCTCTGCCCATTTGTTTCCAACCATTTCATGTGCTTCCACTAATATCTTCTCCTCTTCTTCACTCCCGCTATCTTTCTGAGTGTATACATCACACAATATTTTAACATATATACTAGACCATATTAGTTATAAAGAGAGAATGTAAATAATACAAAATAATGGTGTAAAATCTAATTAGAACACAACTAATTCTGTAGTTTGCTAAATATATAATATTTGACAAAACCTTTACTACCAGAAGAGAGCACTTAATTATGTTGCTAAAGTTTAGATACATAATGATGTATTAATTCAGCAGTGAAGTGTAACATTTGATCTTTATATGTCACACTTCTGGCAATAATAACAATTTGTATCTTTTTGATGACTTTAAAATAATATTTTAAAATTAATTGGACAGTATGATCAGAAATTGAAAATAAAAAATAAAAAATATATAAGATGGCAGATCATGAATATTTGAAATTTAATACTCTAACCCTAGTTCATATGCAAATTTGAGCATTTATACCAACAACAACAAGTGTTTTTTACTTTTAATAAGAAAATAACATATATTTTGTATGTAATCTCAATAGATCAGACAGAATCTAAAGCTACATTTTTGGCCTTAATCAAATAATAATAATAATATATGTCAAATAGAAAATATGGCAAAAATCTAGCAAGCATATTCAGTAAAATCCATTCCATATTTATAGTTAATACTACCGAATTAAGATAAATAGTCAATTATATATGTTAAGTTGTTACTTACTCATCATCGATATACACACAAAAATGTTATAGTAAATTAAAAAATTGGAAAAATAACAAAAATAAAATTCTTTAAAATTCGTAATAAATTTATATTTTCATAACTAAAAAAATGATTGATATATCATTTTTCTTTAAACATCCGTTCAATTGGAATTAAATGACAATAATTTAGATCCGTTTAATGTTGAACGTTCAATATTAATGACAATAATTTATATTTAAATAGATATTTAATCTCCATCATATATTAAATTCAAAATTCATATTATATCTTATCAATTTTATAAATAGGATATTTAATAGTATATTATAAACATAACAATAATGAAAATTACTTATTTTTACCTTTTCTATTTATTTATTTTTTTCTTTATAATTATTTAATTTTATAACAATATCAAAATATATTAGTTATAGATGATTTTCATGTACTCCTTTTCCCATACAAATATTTTTCATGTATTTACTATCTTTTTTTATTATTATTGGATGTATTTACTATTTACTTGTGTGTATAAAAGATCTCGAGATAACCCGTGTGAACCAATTTTCATTCCAACAAAAGAAAATTCGGAATTATCCGTATCGTTTCCAGATTTTTTTTCTTCTTTACAAATTCCTGTTATACATCACTCTATAAAAATATGCTTTACACCTAATATATATATATTTTTTGAATAAAATTATGAAAAAAGGCCCTAACAATCACATAATTTTAAACAAAAAAATAATTTAGTCCCTTATTTTTATAAAAAATATAATTTAGTCATTTTTTAAACTAAAATGTACCTTATTACAAAGATATGAGACTAAATTGCTCAAGTTGAAAACTATAGAACTAAACTGTTTCTTTGTCCAAAGCTATGAGATTGCTAGTGTCTTTTACCCTAAAATTATTAATATATTTTAAACTGATGTTAGTTGGCCCTTTAGCATTTATTATCATATTAAATAAATTTTTTTAAATTTTTTAATGAAATAAATATCATATTAAATAATAACTCTAATCATATAATAATTATCATATTTAATAAATTTTTTAAATAATATTTATTTTTATAATTAATTTAAAAGTATAAAAAAATTAATTTTAAATATATTATAAAAATTAAAAAAAAAATAAAATAAATATAATAATTAACGTACAATGCACGCGCGCGCGTGTATATATATATATATATATATATATATATATATGCAAATATGTTTTATAGTTCATGAATTTAAGAATTGAACCCTCTTTTTAAAGCAAATTGGGACAAGATCACAACTGAATTTGTTATAACAAGATTACAACTGAATTGCCAAAATTTTATTTACTTATGAAAGTGCATGAGTTAATAAAAATTTGACAACTCAGTTATAATTTATCATAACTTAAATTAGAAAGACTTTTTTTTTTAAAGAATTATGTGTGTTATGTAAGATTTGAAATTGGTAATTATTAGAATATGCTTCAATTGTAAGGCTACTTGTATCAATATTTTCTATAATATTGAACATGTGTTTGTAATCACAATTTTTTAAAATTTTTAAAAAAATAATAATTTAATTTTTTTTAAATAGTAACTTTTAAAATTTTCTAAAAATAATAATTTTAGTTGAATAATAATTTTGGTTAGAGTTAGGAAAATAAAAATTTTAATGTGAAAATGATAAACCAACATAACAAGTAACAACAATAAATTTTACTTTATTAAACTAGATATTGTATAACTTAAAAAGTCTACTGAAATCATTTAAAATGTTGAAATCTATAATATTTAGGTATGAGTTTAAATTTTCCTCTCTATAATTTAGATTAAATAATGATTATATATTCTATAATGAATTGATAAAAAATAAAAATAAAAACATTACTTTTTCTTAAGCAAATATTTTTTTTTTAGCCATAAGAGATAGCCCAATTAGTTGAACAATTGTGTATAAAGTCATAATTTTATTTGATAGTGGAATGCGAGTTTGAAACTTAAAACTTGCATTTTAATATTGAGCCTGAATACAACCTTAATCACTCATGTGGTGTAGTTGGCAAATCTTAACTAATTTTTTTTTTTTTTTTATAATAGCCCTAATTCAATAAGTTTCTTAAGGTGTGGTTTAATACTTTAATACAAAGAAGTCCTACTAGAAAAAAATAAAATAAAAAAATAATTCATATTATATATATGTACGTGTTATTATCTAATAATAACAATAACACAAAACAACTATAACCTCAAACATAATAATCTAATATTTAGATGAATGAAAGAATCATACCTCAGAAATATATGGTAAAATTCTACAAACAAAAATTTATAAAGAAGAACAAATCTAAAATTTTGCGCGTTCTCTCGAAAGTTAGGTACAAATTATTAGAGTGAAATATTTTGAAATTCACCTCTTCAATGAATGCATCATATTCTACTTAAGAGATAGAATACAGGTTTACTTTTACTAAAGCAAAAAAAAAAAAAAAAGAGTAAAAGATAAAGGGCTACATTGGTCTCGATCTATGCCTACAGAGGCGGCGTGGGAAATATTTTTTTTTTTTAGAAGTGTTGATGATTAATTTTTTTATATTATATTATAATACAAAATTTAAAGATTTTATGTTAAGATTTTATAATAACCTTTAATGAAAATTATTTAAAATAAAATGCAATAAAGTTCGTACATAAACATATTAAATTAACTAATTAATACTACTTTAAAACTAAAAATAAAAGAAAAATATTAAAATCTAAAGTATTAATGTAATTTAGGTATTTAACATGATATTATAACTAAATATATGTTTTGATTAATTATCTAAAATTGACAAGTAAAAAGAAAAAAGTTGAAGAATAAATTAAAAAATTATTGAAATAAGATGTAAAAAAATATAATCTTTCTTAATATTGAAATTGAAAGGGAAAAATATCATGATAACTTTTAATGAGAATAAATAAAAATAAGTGGAGTATTCTTGTCATAGATTAATCAAAAGTTTAAATAGTAAGAAAATTTAAGTTAATAAAAATATTATGACATGATATATATTTATGAATGAAAATATATTTATTTAAAACTAAAATTAAAAGATGATAAAATATTATATGTTACGTATTGTATGTATTTATTGATAAACATCCTTGATTTAGTCCCAATTTATTACACTTTTTTCTTATTTTAAAAATATTTAAGATGAATAGTTCTATTAAGTGAAAATATATACTCCGCTTCTTATAAGATTATTTTTTAAAATATATATACGTAATATATTTGTAATTCAATTTTTTATGTAGACATAAGTACCTGAATAGATGAATAAAATGAACAAAAAAAAATTTAATTACAAATATATTACAATTTTATTACTGATAAATACAATAACCCTCATAAAATAAAATAAAAGTGGATTTATTTAACTAATTTTTTAAAAAAAATTTAGGCGGGACTATAGCCTCGTATAGCTCTTCACATAGCTTCTCCCCTAATACCTACATTGACATAAATGCCTTCAAATAATAATAAAAAAAATACTTTAGCCTCTAAAATTATTGAATTTCACACTTAAGTCTTATTAATTATACTTAAATCCTTAAACTTATTACTTTTTATTACATTTAGGTTTAAAAAAATAATAAGTTTGGAAAAATGAGTGTGACATACTAGTCATAATTTAGTCCTTAAAATTTAAATTAATTTTTTAATTCAAATATAATAAATTAAAACAAAAGTTTTAGAATTTTTTTTTTGTCTAAATACTTAACTTTTTCAATGAAATCATAATTTAAAAATCAACGAAGCCATTTAGCCTACGAAAAACAAAGAAAGTAATTTAATACCCGTCCATTGTATGTGTTATTAAGAA
Organism: Elaeagnus macrophylla; assembly: GCA_029378325.1. Lineage (NCBI taxonomy): Eukaryota > Viridiplantae > Streptophyta > Magnoliopsida > Rosales > Elaeagnaceae > Elaeagnus > Elaeagnus macrophylla. The sequence continues at coordinate 9,373,797 of CM055642.1, forward strand.
GAATGAAGGGGAGGAGCTTAACTATAGCCTCTCAAGTACTTCATGTACAAGTCGAAATATTCGTCAACATTAAAAAAGAGAAAAGAACAAGAATAGGCCGTTGAGAAAGTAAAGAAGAAGACAACCTAAACTGAAAAAGAAACCCAAGATAATCATGTCAATCACAGCTAAGAAACAGAAAGCACCCATCATTTTGTTCATCACATTATCTATAGTAGGAATTATTAAATAATATATAGATATATGTACACACCCAAGAAACGCAATAGGAAACGCCTTCCAAAGTGTTACTACTTCTTTTGAGGGAACAAAAAGGAATTAGAGGTAACCATCTCTATCTTTCCCTCTGTTAATTGATGTGCACGCACTGAACCCATGTTGTTCATCATCATGTCATGAGTACAATTACTATACTCACTTTTGTCTGCTCCATTTAGCAGATAAGAAAGGTAAATCTCAGAATAAAGATGGGTACTAGAATTGTGATACTCGTAATTGGTACTTTGAAAGTTAAAGTTGTTTGTTTTCAAAGAGCCAAAGGTATTGTGATCAACTGTTTGTTCATGATTAGAATTGGGCTTACAGAAAATGGAATCACCAACCAATTGAGGAGGAGTACTTTTATTATTACTAGTGGCAAAGATGTATTTGCATGAAAAGAAATTCATCATCAAAATTAACTGTGTTGTGATAACAATGTTGAAGAATCTGATATTTCAGAATAATTAGGTTCCATGAAGAAATGTAATTGTAGTGATTTGAAAATGGGTCTTGATCTGTGAGAGTAGAGCTCGTTGGAATTGTGTTGCTAAGGCTGCTTTGTGTTGGGATAGTGGTACAAGTGTTAATATTCTTGATGAGATAGATGTACGTGTTTGCTTCGAATATATGTAATTTTGAAGTATAGAGGAGGAATGGGACTTTCCATTGTGATTAGTAGTAGTGATATGTTTTTTCTTATTTCTCGTAGAATTTTGTCTTCGTTTGGTGACATTCCAATGGTTTTTAATAGCATTCTCAGTTCTACCAGGAATGGATTTAGCTATCTCTGCCCATTTGTTTCCAACCACTTCATGTGCTTCCACTAATATCTTTTCCTCTTCTTCACTCCAGCTATCTTTCTGAGTGTATACATCACACAATATTTTAACATATATACTAGACCATATTAGTTATAAAGAGAGAATGTAAATAATGCAAAATAATGGTGTAAAATCTAATTAGAACACAACTAATTCTGTAGTTTGCTAAATATATAATATTTGACAAAACCTTTACTACCAGAAGAGAGCACTTAATTATGTTGCTAAAGGTTAGATACATAATGATGTATTAATTCAGCAGTGAAGTGTAACATTTGATCTTTATATGTCACACTTCTGGCAATAATAACAATTTGTATCTTTTTGATGACTTTAAAATAATATTTTAAAATTAATTGGACAGTATGATCAGAAATTGAAAATAAAAAATAAAAAATATATAAGATGGCAGATCATGAATATTTGAAATTTAATACTCTAACCCTAGTTCATATGCAAATTTGAGCATTTATACCAACAACAACAAGTGTTTTTTACTTTTAATAAGAAAATAACATATATTTTGTATGTAATCTCAATAGATCAGACAGAATCTAAAGCTACATTTTTGGCCTTAATCAAATAATAATAATAATATATGTCAAATAGAAAATATGGCAAAAATCTAGCAAGTATATTCAGTAAAATCCATTCCATATTTTTAGTTAATACTACCAAATTAAGATAAATAGTCAATTATATATTAAGTTGTTACTTAATCATCATCGATATACACACAAAAATGTTATAATAAATTAAAAAATTGGAAAAATAACAAAAATAAAATTCTTTAAAATTCGTAATAAATTTATATTTTTATAACTAAAAAAATGATTGATATATCATTTTTTTTTGAACATCCGTTCAATTGGAATTAAATGACAATAATTTAGATCTGTTTAATGTTGAACGTTTAATATTAAATATTCAAATTAAATATTCAATGTTATTGAAATGTTAGTTTTATTATAATAAATTATAAAATTATTATTTTTAATAATTTTTTTAAAAAATTATGTAACAATAATAAAAATATGATCACCTAACGGAAGATAAAGTAGTACATTAATATAAATTCAGGTTATAACAAAACTAAAAAGTACGTAAGAAAGTACGTAAGAAGAAGCCAACCTGGATGTCAGAACCCAAATGATTATGCCATCTCTCTCTACACTGATTTGTGCAATTTTCTTTCTCCCAGTTGCTTCACCAACATTTATCAGTTTGCTTTTTTTTTTTTCCCAAACAAACGCATACAAACCCTAATATATCAGTTTCTTAAAAAAAAAAAAAAATTGACAACTAAAAATTCAAAAAATAAAAATAAAAAATAAATAAAATTAAACCTGTCTTCATCTTGAGTCCACTGTCTTTTGATCAAGTTAGCTGTAGAGTCTTTCTTAGCTCTCTTTCCTCTCCTCTTAATACTATTCTCTCCATCTTTTTTAACTTCTCGTTGTAAAAGGATTTTAAGGTTTCTCTCTTGTGAACAATAATTCAAATCCTCTTCATCAAGAAAAAGTTGATCAACAAAGTTTGACTCTTGAAGACTTTTCTCCCAAGAATTATATTCCTCACAATTTGACCCAACAGAATTAGATGAAAAACAACACAACCCATTTGAAGAAATGAGTTTTTGATTTTTGTTAGCTTTGTCGTGAGGTTGTTGGCCGGTGATCATGATCATATAGGTATTGACTTTGACTGCTTAAAAACCTATCTATGGCTGTTAATGGAGCTACAACAGATCGATACAAAGTATTACAACTACTACTACTTTGTCCTCTATCCATTGAAGAGATTGAAAGAGACTGATTTAAGCTAAAGTGATTTTGTGGGTTTTAATCGTTTTCTGTTATAGATATTTCTCTCAGAATAATGCGTTGAAGAGGAAGCAAAAACTAAGCAATATAATAATAAGACACATGTTGTAATAGCATTTTGTCTTTTGAAAAATCTAACGGTTGAGATTTAACATTGTTGTAACTCCTGAGCTTCCACTCTTGAACAAAAGTATAATTATTAAATACCAGGGGAGAGATTAGTGCATTGTTATTAAATTTACAATTATTAAATCATTATTTTTTCTTTTAATGACATATAAATTATATATAAATTGTCTTTACTAATATCTAGCTATGATAAATTAACTCTTATAATTTTGGCGCCATTTTGTTTGTGATTTTAATTAAAAGACAATTTATCAGTAATATTTTTTTTTATAGAGAAGTTGAGTATAATAACCAAAATTTCAAAAGAAGTTGTGAGCTATGGGAATCGCTTGTGGTCCAGGTGGTAAGACTCCCAACTCCCCCACCAAGAACCCAAGTTCGAATCCCACCAGGGTGTGTGAGTTGTTTTCTTTCTTTAATAAAAAAAAAGAGCCTTTAGAGCTCTTTTTTAAAAAAAAAAAAAAAAAAAAATTTGTGGGCGATTTGCGAATAATTGTTTGTAAATGGTACATAACTTTTTCGTAAAGAGTAGTTTTATTTATCTCAATTGTGGCACGAAATCTAACAACGTGAGTCAATTTCATCTAACAGTGCGTATCCTCATTTTTTTTTCTTCCAGTTAACAATTCCATTTTGATTTGGGTACAAATTATTGATTTGTCTTGCATCAAATTAAAATAATAGTAATCTAAGCCAATTAACATATGAAAGTCAATATAGCGAGAGATATAAAGATAATTAGGAAATACTGATGATTTTGTTTCTTTCTGTTTAGTTTTTTTATTTTCAATGATTTGTCCTGTGTGTATTGCTTGGTCTATCTAATCCTGCTGGATTATGGCAGATGTGTTAGGACAGCCGCCACTGGTTACATTTTTTTTTTTCTTTTCCTTAAAAGTGATTCTAAAATTTTATTTTTTTTATTAATAAAAAAAAATACTCATATATTTGTATGAAATTTGAATTTAATTTTTTAATAAAAAATTATAAATTTTACCACTTAAATTACAAAAAAATTTCAAATATATTATTTATAATATTTAAAAATTAAATTCAATAATTCTAACTTAAATTCAAACCAACAATTCATCAAACTATTACCGCAACTGGTTATATCGTCCAGCATTGATATGATTTAAAGCCACGTACTGCAATTGGTTACATCGTCCAGCATCGATATGATTTAAAGTCACGTAAACGAATTAATTTATACTTAATATGTACATAAATACTTGTCTAATTTATGAGCGCTATAAACAACAACAATGTAACTAGAAAAAAAAAAATCAAAACACACATGTCTACTTTCTATTATTGTGAAGTTAAAGTATAGGACAAACGTTTATTAAACTTTTAATATTATATGAAAAATTTTAATTTATTATTTTTATAATTTTTTGTTTCAATCAATTATTTTTATTATTGATATGTCTTTCACATAACTATTTTGGCCAAAAATTGAATAATTTGATCGAAATATTTAAGTTAACAAAGCAGCATGTAAAGTTATAAAGACGTACAGTGAATAAGATAATAAAATTATATATTTATCCGTGGCATATATGACTTATATATTTCGATAAAGTTGGTTATTATTTGGCTTAAGTAATTAATTTAAAGATATTTTAATAATAAAAATAATTAATTAAAATTAAAAATTAAAAATTTTCATGTAAGTAACAAAATGAATGTTTACCTATATATGCACATAAAAAGCAAGCAATATTAATGTATATATGTCATTCTATCATAGCCACCTTAGTTAAGGAAATATCATCTCATTCAAGACTTAAAAATATTTACTTTGGGGACAATATTATTCGTATAATGGAAACAAGTATTTAGTTTTTATTAATAATGACTTGAAAAATCATACCAAATATCACGACCCAAAAATTTTAGAACGTAATTATAAAAAATTAAATAAGTATTAAAAATACAATATTAAATATTATAAAATTATAACAAGAATGGAAAGAAAATTTAGTTGATTGTAGTTACGAATGAAGACCAGGAACAATAAAAATATAAATAGAACACTATGAAATATCTTGATAAATAAAAAGAATTCATTAAAAATTTACATAAGGTTAATCAAACAATTAATCTATTGAATCAATAAAATTGAAATAAGGCAAATTTAACACATAAAAGGATAATATTTAAACGATCTTGTAAAAACCAAGACAAATGAGTTCTTGAAATTTATACCAAACTCATGGTCTCAAAGGAGAGACATTATAAATGAAATTTGCATTCAAGGAATCAAAATAAGGAAGATGTCAAATTAGAGTGAGGCTTCAGTTTCTCAAATGCTCTCAAGCATGCACATTAACACAACACAATTAAAAAAAAATTATTATAATATTTTGTAGTCATCTACATATCTTTTCAATCTCTAATTTTTACTACCATATAACATAGGACACTGTGCTTGTGTTCGAATGATCCTCTCAAGCTCTAAGCCACCTATTGTTCGTCGTCTGGAAAAGAAGAAAATAAATAATGTGCTTTCGCCCTCATCAATATAATCAAATATAAGATTGATCATGAAACAGATATATATACATTTGAGTGCTTAAGTGATTTTAACTAAATATGAATACTATATTTAAAAATTTTAACTTAAACTAAACAGTTTATAAGAATTCAAATTTCATAAATCTTCAGTTCAAAAGTAAACCAAAACACTCACGAGGTGAGATTAAATCAACCTTTTTATATATAAAATTCCAAATTTATCAAGGTTAAACATACCAATGGAAAATTAAAATATAAAACTACATGCACGTACTTTTGATTTCTCGTTCTGTGACTCAAAATGAGTTGTCTCATGTCCTAGAATTATGTACAAACTTCAAGGTATAACACTCGATCTTACCACATTGATCTCAGGCATATACACTGAAAAATACTCACCTCAACATTTATAGAACATATTATACAATATCACATCTTTGTATTTATTCATATATCATCATACATATAATTTAAACCATCACATATTAAAACTTAAAGTGCAAAGTAAACATTAAATTTATTAAAATTTTGAAAACAGCTTATTCATTATCATATTACTCATAAAAATAAAAAATTATAATTATAATATTTAATATGTTTAAATAACATGTATAGAATATATTTAGAGTAACTCTACCTTTAAGAATTCCTCACTTGAACTCACTGATTCTTGTTACAAAGTTTCCGTACCACAAAAGTTTTAATTCTTATTAATCAAAATGCTACAACATAAATATTTTTCATATTTTATCAAATTATTCCCATGACCTACAAAATTCATAAATTTGGGTTATGATCCAATTACACTAGTTAGACTTAATATAGGGTCACTATTGTCATTCAAAATATATATTAAAACTCAATTTTAACCTAAACACACCCCATTTTGTTCATTTCATTTGACCATAGTCAATAATTAAAATTAAATAAAAATTAAAACTCAACTTATTTCTTAGTTTACCGAACAAACCAAATTACCAACAAAATTTTGTATCCATTATAAATTTTTATATTCAAGTCTTAAATATGTGTAAATTTTCTTGATATCACAATTAAATCCAAGAATAAAATATTCATGTTTAAACAAAGTATCACATAAATTTTAAAATATCATTCATCATCAAATCCTAATAATATAAACATGCATGATCTTAATCATTGTTTACATTTTTTTATTAAGTAAAATAATTAATTATTTTCGAGTTTAATAAGATTTATAATTTTAAATTTTCAAAAGAGCTTCATAAATACTTTAAAATAGCAAATAAATAATATTTTTGATATATATCCAAACCAAAATCCAAAATTTAATATAATTGAGGCTTGAAAAAGGTTTAAATTATCACTTACTATAATAATTATTTTTAATCCAAAAATTATTCAAAAATTAATATATTTAATTTGCTTAAAACAACATGCAAATATAATTTTATAGAACACTTAAAAATTTAAACCATATTTATTCTATAATTTTGAAAACACATTATAAAATTTACATGCATGAATTTAAAACACAAAAATGAATCAAATTTACAATATTATATAAAAATCTGCTATAATAAACATAAAATTTCATATTATAATCTTATTTATGGCCAAAGGAAAATTTAAAGTTTGAATTTTCAAAATTTACCTGAATTCAAATTAAATTAAAAAATTTACCTGAGAAAATACACTAAAATAAAATGTTTTCTCTCTTTCTCTGTTTTTTTTTTTTTTTTTCCTTCCTTCCTTCTTTCTCTCTTTTGCTTTTGCTTTTGCTTTTCTGTTTCTCTTTTCTTCTTCTTTTTCCCCTTTCCTTCTTTCTGTCTATCTTTTTTCTCTTTCTTTTCTCTTTTCTCTTTCTTTCTTTTATCTCTCTCTTTCTCTCTTTTCTTTCTTGTTTCTTCTTTTTCTCTCACGTTTGGGCTTTTAATTTCTCTATTTCTTTTTTTTTTTTTGGGTTTCTTTCATTAATAATATATATATATATATTTTTTAAACAAACTTAATAAATTACCTCTTTTTAAAAAAATAAATGTAAATAAAAATTACCATTTTATCTTTATTAAATAAATAAATCAATTACTCTAATACTTCATCTAGTTCCACACCAAATGATCCGGAATATTAACAATATTAATTGCAATGAAGGACAGATGACAATATTCAAGTTTGGATGAGCAACTCTACTCAAACTAATTCCATATTCCCACCCAACAAAGAAGTAAAAACAAATTCAATATATATAGATATATATAACCTCTTACTATAACAAAGACAACTATACCCTCGCAACCGGTATCATAATCATCATACAGCCCTCTTCTTTCCAAAGCATCTCAAACACAGTTGAGGAAAGAGACACCGTCATTTCTTTTAATTACGAAAATACCCCTCTACGCATAAGCAACCTTCGCTTGATGACCTCCAAGCTGACGAGGATGCAAATTAACCCTTAGCCCATTCTTCATGAACAGAGTCAAAGACATCTTCTGCTCAACCCGGTGACCGGGAACCAGAGATAGCCGGTAACGTAACAGCACAGCCGAAGCCACAGACTTCATTTGTAGGTAAGCCAAGTCCTTGCCTAAACAAGTTCTCGGTCCAGCATTAAAAGCCACGAACTTATAACCATCTTTAGGCAACTCGAACCGGTTTCCTTCGACCGAAATCCACCTCTCCGGTTTAAACTCCATGCAATCCTCTCCCCATATTGTCTTCATTCTCCCCATTGAATATATCGAATACGTCACCGTCGAACCCGCAGGAACTAAGGTACCATCCGGTAAAACGTCATCGTTTACAACATACTTGAAGTCCTCTGGCACAGATGGATATAAACGCAGCGTTTCAGCCAAAGCTGCTTTCAGATAACCTAACTTGTCAGCTTCGTCGAAATCCAATGGTTCCTCCAGCCATTTTTTAATATCTTCACCACGTGTCTCTTTCAAAACCGTTGATATCTCTTTGATGATTTTGTCTTCAACTTCTGGGTTATTCATGACAAGCCAGAAGAACCAACTAAGAGCCACCGATGACGTGTCACGTCCAGCTAGGACAAAGTTGAGAGCTATACGTTGGAGAACTGGAGTGGTAAAAGGATTACCAGCAGCATCTCGTTTTTTCAAAAAACGTGAGAGTAAATCGTCTGAAGGGTTTTCTTTACTCGCTAAAACGGCGTCGTTCATGTAATTTTCTACAACTATGAGACTATTCTTCAGCTTTTTCTCTGTTCCAATACAAAAAATGTTCTTCAATTTCCATATAAAACTTGGGTAGAGAAGTCTTTGGAGGGTGGTTTCAGTGGCTGAATCAAAAGCAATAGCGAAGGAGTTTTCTGGTAAATCAGGTGAAAGAGTTTGTGGGTCTTTACCAAAAGTGAGACCACAAATGTTATCGAAAGTTAAACGAAGCAACAAGTCTTGCAAATCAACATTTGTTTTCTCTTTCGCTGATTTGTCTAAAATACACCATAACCGCGTTTTTATCGTCCGGTTCACCCAACGAGCCATGGCTTGTCTCAATGTTCTCGTTGTGAACTCCAACGCTGCCGTTTTACGTTGAATAAGCCATGTTTCACCATCACTATTGAAAATTCCTTGTCCTAAAAGATCATGAAAAGCAGCTTGCCAATTGGGTCCTTTTGGGTAGTTATCGAACCGGGATCGGAGAATGTGTTCTATGTTTTTTGGGTGACAAGTAACTGTATAAAATCCTTGTTTTCGAGCAAGGAAGGGAAGAGGAATAGTGCATGTTTGGTATGTGCCTGAACCGCCGGTTGAGCGGAGATTACATGTTATCCAGTCGTGGAGTCGCTGCCGGTTCATGATAAGAACCGGAAGGCTTCCTACGACCGGCCATACCTTTGGACCGGTGAGTTTACGAGTTAGGAGATTGAACCATAAGAGATATGCGGATGTAATAGCTACTAAGGAAAGGAAAAATGGGAGAGTTTCCATTTGGGAGATCAACTTAGTGTTTGTGTAACTGTAAGGTGTGAAGTTGATTTAGTGATATGATGATAATATATATATAGTGCGATACAAAATAGAAAGGTTCACTAGTCGTTGGAATTTTTTTCTAATTTTTATTTCGGTCAATGAGTGGATATTGGGTTGATAGCTACAAACTGAACCAAAGTGATACACGAAAACCCACATGCAAGTAATTGAAGGAAAAAAAATAATAATTTACAAAATAAATCTTAAATTTATTTACAATGCTAGTTTTTGGGTGATTTAAGTCGACTGATATATTATCATAACTAAAATTATTCATGCCACAATTAATTTTTATTTATAATAATTTTATCTACACAAATAATACTAATGTGTATTTAATTATAAGAATATAAAAATAAATGTATACATTTTTGTTGTGACAATAATAAAAATAATTGTGAGTCTTGTGATAATATCATTACTTTTTAAATTTGATAAATATATAATAGTACTAATTATCAAACAATAATTGTTATTGTCATAAAATTCTTTATTTAAAAAAGAAAAAAGTCTTCGAATATAATTTTTCTTTTATGCTGTCTTTTTTATAACAAGGTAAAAATTTGATATTAAAATTTTATAAAAAATTTGTATGAATACTCTTAAAATAGAAAAAATAGATCCATGGATAACTACAAAAGATAATATAGCTCTATTATTTATTTGTTTTGAGAATTATTGACTTTCTTTACTAAAATCTCTATTTTTATTTACACACAAAAATTATTTTACTTATTTCGTAAAATTATACGAAGTTCTTTAAAAAATAATTTTTCTTTATATCTATTTCTACTATTATTAATTAAAAAAATTCATCTATTTAGGTTTCTTTTAAAGAAATGGTCTTCAATGTCAAAATTATGCTCTATTTGACAAAAATTTTGTGTTATTAAATTTTTTTACCAATAAATAAACTTAAATATTAAATTAATATCTTTTAATAATATAAATAAAAATATAATTAAGTACCAATAACATTCCAAAGACAACTTATCCGATCTTTTTTATATATACAACTATACAAGCAACTTTTTTTTTTTTTTTTGAACAAAAAATATACAAGGAACTATTAATAACTTACAATCGCTATTATTAACTGACTTTTCTTTTTTGCTTTTTATTTCTTTCTTTTACCATTGATGTAATAAAGTGAATAAATAAAAAACAAAATTATCAAAGAAAATAAAATTAAATAAGTAGAAAGTTACAAACTCCTCTGTATATATATATATAATTGGAGAATGGGCACTTTTATTTTTCACATTTTATTTTTTAATACATATTTAAAAATATTTTGTTAGTACTCGTGTTAAAAGCACAAACTAGAACTCCATAAACTTCATAAACAATAGTCACTAAAATATCAACAAATTATGTTCGCTTTGAAGAAATTTTTTGAGTTGTGGATTCTACTTTTATATTATATTAAGAAATGAAGCTCATTTAAACATGAATTTGATTTTAAGTATAAATTAATTATGATTAATAATAAAAAAAGATATGTACAACAGAAAAACCGCTGAATTATATATTAAATATATTTTGACTTATACTAAATTTTTAAATATGTTGTAGACAACATATTATTATTATTATTATTATTATTATTATTTTAATTAATATGATTAAAGGTGATAATTTTTGACACGATCTGATAATATAATTCGAACTCGATAATATATTTTTTTTTAATAAGAATTTATCAATAATTTTTTCATGTTCTTAAATGTTTTGTTATTTCTTTTTATTATAAATAGATAATATGAAGAAGAAAAAATTAAGTAAATTTTTTTATGTGTCAAGTAACACGAAAATTCGACAAAAATAACATGAAACGAGTCCAATACCAATACAAATAATACAAAATAAATATTACACAAATATAACTAATACGACATAAATGCTACCCTTAAACATGATGTATGTACGTAGCATTGAGTATTTACCAAATTTATGGTAGTTGGATCAAAAATCAATAAAGCTAGCTAATTTTGTTATTTTTTATTATTATAAATAGACAATATGAAAAAAAAAATTAAGTAAATTTTTTTATGTGTTAACTAATATGAAAACTCAACACAAATAACACAAAACAAATCTAATATCAATACAAATAATACAAAATAAATATTACACGAATATAACTAATATGCCATAAATGCTACCCTTAAACATGACGTATGTACGCAGCATTGAGTATTTACCAAATTCATGGTCGTTGGGTCAAAAATCAATAAAGCTAGCCAGTTATATTAGCTTTATTTTCCTGGAAGGATCGACGTATTTTTGTTTAATATTTTAATATTATTACTGTACAACATTACTTTTAGTAGTAATACTCAGCTTTCTGGAAGATCTAAAAAGAAAAAGCAAAAAACACATATCAGCTAGAGAAAATAAAGAGCTCTCTTAAGAACGATATCATAATATCTTGTAGTTTTTGTTTTTGTTTTTGCTTCTCTCCAGAAATCCAAAGCCGCGTTCTAGCTGACCCAGTACTCGTAGAGTGGGATAATGAAAAGAAAAAAAAAAAGTAGTTAGATATGGTTTACCCGAAATGAGAAAACACGTTAATAATTTTTGTTTGAAAACTAGGGAAAATTAAAACTAAAATTAAAAAGAATCTATAGCGTGTAAGCTGAGACTGAAATTTAGAGCAGCTGAGTTGACTCTCTGAGAGTGATTAGTTTCGATAGCAGAAAGACTTTTCTAAACATTACAAGAAACACACAACACATAAAACTGACTAAGCATCCCAATGTCTGTCTTTTTCTTAAGGCAATCAGCGGCGACGCCCACCTTAGATTTTTATTTTATCGAATATATTGTACGTTTAATGAAATTTAAAACAATATATACAAAGAAACTAATTAAGCAAAGAGAAAATAATAAAAACAATATATTTTATATTTAAATTATATATTTTTATAATTAAAAAATGACTTTTATATCCTCTCTTTTTTAACGTTCGTTTAATTAAATACTATTTAAATTAAATTTATGTAATTTAGACCCATTCAATATTACATGTTTAATATTATTGAAGTGCTAGTTTTATTATTATAAATTATTGAGGTATTATTTTTAATAATTTTTTAATATATATAGTATAAGAGAAAAGATTATTGCTAGTCATGCACCTACTTTGAACATATTATACTATTTGAATATTTAATAAACTTAAATAAAATGTAATTAACCGTAAAAAAGAATGTTTGTCACTTTTTTTTTTTTTTTTAATAGAGAAGAAGAGCACGTGCTAGCTGAATGGCATGCTTGTCAATTCGAACGGGAGAACGGGTTACCAACAGTGTGTATATATAGCCCATTTATTTCCAACTGAATTATACTCGTGCTGAACCGGAATGTTGTTTATGTTATTTAAAGATAAATAATCTTAATACCTCAATAGGTCTTATTATTATTAATTAGGGTGTTCAACAGAATAAAATCAATTAAAATTAAAAAATTAGATTGGATCAAACAGTTTTGTAAATCAAACAGTCTAATTTAATTTTTATTTTTTTAAACTATTTTACAAACGGTTCAGTCCGATTATACAAATTTTTAAACCGGATCGGACCGTTACTTATAATTATTTTTAATATATTATTCTTTAAAAAAAATCAAAAAATATGTATTAATTATATATCTTCTCATAATCAAAGTATGCAACTCTAACTTCCAAACTTATTTTTAATATATTATTCATGGATTAATGTATTGTTTTATTTTGTTATATAATTTACGAAAATATTTAGCTATAGATTGTTATTGAATCTATGATTATTTTTAAGATGTTATATGATTTATATTTATAGTATATATTAATTAATTTTTTAGATTTAAAAATTTTTTTAATGTTATTTTTAAGTTTTAACAAGTTTAAAAAAATTAAAAAATAAAATGAAAATCATCAAAAATCGGACCAAATTAGATTGAATCATTCGCTTTTAATTATTTTATTAGCTAAATGGTTTAATTTAGTTTGGTTAAAGTAATATATTTGATTCGATTTGGTTATTTTTTTTATAAATCGGACCAGATCAGATCGGACCACGAACACCCTTATTACTATTATTATATAAATGCGTGTTAATTAAGGTTTCTTTTTATGTCACTATTATTTACTAAAATGTACGTAAAATTTGTTAAAAAATAATTTGTTAAATCCACTTAAAAAGAGTTCCCACAAAACCCTTGGATATAAAATATGAACAACGATATAATAAATGATAGATTAACAATAACAAAAAACAAAATAAAAAAAATAACGAACAATTAAATCTACTTAAGGAAACATAACTAACATTTTCATTAAATCTACTTAAAAGGAAACATAATGAAAGTCTTTATAAATTGATTGAAAATGTAAACAACGACATATCTAGGAAATTTGTAGTGATTGGTAGATCGATTAACAATAAGACAATAACAAAAAACATAACAAACAATCCATTACGATAAACAATATACTTAAAAAGGAAACATAACGAACAACTCAATTGTGAATGAATCAAGGAGAAGGAGGAGTTATCCACAAATTCGTAACATCCTAAGGAAAACATGCATTAGTTCCTACAATACTACCTGTAAATAAGTTAGAAGGAAACCCTAGATCACTTCCAATAACACTAGTGCCACCTTTGTTACTTAGATAACGAGGAAACCCTTGTTCTTATTTTTAATATATTATTCTTGGATTAATGTATTATTTTATTTTATTATAAAATTTGTAAAAATATTTAGCTATAGATTGTTATTGATTCTATGATTATTTTTGGGATGTTATATGATTTATATTTGTAGTATATATTAATTAATTTATTTAGATTCAAAGATTTTTTTTCTTTATGTTATTTTCAAGTTTTAACAAGTTTGGAGAAAAAAATTAAAAATGAAAATAAAAATCGTCAAAAATCAGACCAAACTAAATTGAACCATTCGTTTTTAATTATTTTATTAGCCAAATAGTTTAATTCTGTTTGGTTAAAGTAGTATGTTTGATTCGATTTGGTTATTTTTTTGCTAAAAATCGGATTGGATAAGATCAAACCACAAAGACCCTTATTATTACTATTATATAAATGTGTCGTTAATTAGGGTTTTTTTTATGTCACTGTTATTTACTAAAACGTACGTAAAACTTGTTAAAAAAATTATTAAATCCACTTAAGAAAGAGTTCCCACGAAACCCTTGGATATAAAATGTGAACAACGATATAATAAATGATAGATTGATAATAACAACAACAAAAAAACATAACGAACAATTAAATCTACTTAAGGAAACATAACGAACATTTTCATTAAATCTACTTAAAAGGAAACATAATGAAAGTCTTTATAAATTGACTGAAAATGTAAACAACGACATATCTAGGAAATTTGTAGTGATCGATAGATCGATTAACAATAAGACAATAACATAAAACATAACAAACAATCCATTACGATAAACAATATACTTAAAAGGAAACATAACGAACAACTCCATTGTGAATGAATCAAGGAGGAGGAGTTATCCACGTCTTCGTAACATCATAAGGAAAACCTGCATCACTTCCTGCAGTACTACCGGTAAATAAGTTAGAAGGAAACCCTAGATCACTTCCAATAACACTAGTGCCACCTTTGTTACTTAGATAATGAGGAAACCCTTGTCCTTCTTGATTATCATTGTGGTTGAACCTAGTGTTGTGTTCCATGTATTCATGAAAGTTTGATTGTAATCCAAATTCCATATCATTTGCACTATTAGAACTACTTCCAATAGTTGCATAATTATTAGTTGGCAACCCCAGTGCTAGACTCATCTCACTCCCCATATTAGTACCCCCAAAAATTTCCTGGTTAAGCAGACTTGCATCATATCTAGGAGTAGTTCTTTCAGCTTCATTAAATTCATAGGGAAAAGCCCCAAATGGAATTCCTAAATCATTAGCAGTTGAACCATAGGGAAATCCTATCTCACTTCTAACACTACTACTAGCTCTAGCAGTGTTGCTTTCTTTATTTTTCATTACATCTGCATAGATATCCCACCAAGTTTCTACATGAGCCTTTTCTCCAATAATCATGTTTCCTCCAGTTGCCTTCTGGAAACCTTCCCCTTGAAAGGAAAGAGGAGGAGGAGGAGGAGGATGAGGAGGAGAAGGAGGAAGAGGAAGAGGAAGAGGAGAAGGTAAATCAACTGGGGGAAGCGGGAGATGTTGAACGTATTCAGCACGTCTTCGAATCTCCTTCATCTTATCATTAATCATCCAAAAGAAGTTAGTTAATTCACTTGTTTGAAACTCAATAAATTGCTTACCTTGGTTAACTTGGTGCATCATATACCCCATCTCTTTCTCTGCATTCTTTTTGTGTTGCTTTCTAAGTTGTTCATGCATTTTAAGTCCCCTTTCCTTCAAGTATGTTTCTTGATTCATCATTTTCTTGCACCGTTCGATTTCAGGTATACTCTCAAACCTTGCAAGCAATTCTTCCACAATTGGACGTGATGGCCATATAGCTGGCTCATTGTCATTTGGACCATAGATGATGACAAAGGCACTTACATCACATAAGATCGTGAGTTCTTTCACCTTTTTTAGCAAGCCTTGCTTTCTTTTCTTAAAGCTTGCTTTCCTAGCACTATCTTTTGCTATTGGCATAAGCCTTACCCCCTTCCTCTTAGTCATCCTTAGAGCTTAGTGTGGCTCTCTCAATTTTAATGAATTCTAAATATGTTCTCATTTAGTCTTTATTGTCGATTATATATAGAAAAATGTTAAGTTCAAACCGTACTACATTTTGAGGGCAAAATTGGAAAAAAAAAAATCCTTTAAGGCCATTTTTGGGATTATGATTTGTTGTACAATAAAGTTAAGAAATAAAGGATTTGACATAAATGGTAATTTGTAAGAGAATTAATTACCATACCTGCGTTTGGAAGAGTAATTAATTATAATTATTGCTTATATAGTAGGTAAAATTAATTGGAAAATTATATTTATAACACATATTAAATTTTATAATTATAAAAATAGTATCTTTATATTTAACTCATATATTTTTACTACAAAAAATCACAAGTTCAAAAATTTCAAATTAAGTATCGTCCAATAAGACGTTGTAAGATGAGTTCCGACTAATTAAACTCATTCAGTATTAAAGTTCAGTTAATTGAAATCTATTCGATGTTAATGAATTTTTATTTTTGTTTTTATAAATTTAATTGTATTATTTTATGTAATTTTTTTAAATTAATTTGAATTACTTTTAATGATTAGCTTAATGGTGTGATAGAATGAGTGGCATTATCTTTTTATTTCAAATAATATATATAATTAATCAAATATTATTGTTGATCCTTAAAAAATAATAATAATAATAACGTACACATATTTATAATTAAATAAAAAAATTGAATAAAATAGTTTAAAATTTAATAATAAAAAAATTGAATAAAATAGTTTAAAATTTATTAATTGTGCATTAATGTTTGTATATAATAGTAATGATTTAATTTATTTTTTTATTTATATTAAATATATATATATAATTTTAATTTTAATAGAATTGTATATCTTTTTAATCTCCCATGAGTCAATAAAAACATGTATATATTAACTTTTTTTAACATTTCTATCGTATAAACATTTTATTACCATACTGCCACCATAGACATTATTATAAATTATAATATATTATTTCGACATAAAATCCTTCTTAAAAGCTCTTGTATTTCACATTTTGTTGATTATTTTTTAACATTTTAAAAATTTGTTATAATAATTAACTTATATTCAGGATGCAGCCAGAAGAAATTTTTAGAGGGACTAAAATTTAATTTTTTTTATACAAAGTAAAAAATTAGTAAGAGTTATAATAGATTATACTCAATTCATCTCTAAATTTTTTATGTTATATTATAATAGATACATATAATTAGCACTCAAAAAATATAAAGTTCTTATATTATAATTGACTTATAACAAAAATTAAATAAAAATATAACAAGTTAATAAGTATTAGTATCATTCATTAATAAAATAAATTTATTAACTAAAAAATCTAAGCAAATAAAAGCTCAATTAAACACATCAAAATTTATAGTTGTTAAAATTAAAACTAAAATAAACATATGAAAATATAAAAAATAAAGATTTAAAATTTTAAGCTTGAGACTATATTTAAAAATATATGTTTATAAACAATATAAGAATGACTAATAATTATAAAAATAATAAAATTTTTATATAAAAAACTTTCAAATAAAATCTAAAGGATTATTAAAATAAAATGTCAAATAATATAATATTGAATAAAGTTAAAATTTGAGTTGAAATAAAATATGATAAACATACACTTAAAAAGTTTACTATAAAGTTTATTATATACTTATTTTTTTAATTTTATTTTTATAACGTTGAATCAAAAGTTAAATATTTAAATTTTTTTGGATTATCACATGTAATAAGAATTTTTACATAATATACGGCTATAATTTTATTTTTATTACTAGTAGTTATCAAATATATGGAAAAAAAAATTATATACTTAACCATTTTATTTACAATTTATGTTATTTTTATTTACATATTTGTTAAATATTACTAATATATTACTACAAATAAAATATTTATTTAATACTAAAAATATACATGTAATTAATTTTTTGTAAAAGAAATTGACAAGGATTGCAACCCCTCAAATAGCTCCGCCTTTGCTTATAATCATAATCTATAAATTATGATTTTTATATTAAAATTGAGATGAATCTAAAATTATTCTAAAATATAAGAAATTTTATTTAAAAATTTATAAGATGTGATTTAAATTTTTATAATATAGATAGATTATGTACGGCAGTTGATATATTAATGTTAAATTAAAAATATTATATATTGAATTAATTGTAGAATTTTTTATTTATAAAGATATGTGAATTGATACCATTGATATAAAATATTTTACAAATGAAATTAAGTAATGTCACCTTGTTAAACAAGCGTTGAATATTCCATTTTCATTTGTGATACTTTTTATCTTTTAAATAAAATTGAATGGATTGGATGGACGGGTTCAGACGAAGGTATGCTCATATCCCATCATGCTAGTTTGTTTCTCTTTGAGTTAGAAACATGCTAAATTGCTAACAGATAGAAGAAATTATTTATTATTAGATAAGTAAGTGGGGTGGTAATTTTTATTAATTTTGTTGATTGTTCTTTTCAGGGTAAACTTAGAAATGTATCACTGAACAATTTCATTTGTTCGAGTGCAACACCAAACTAAAATTGTTGTTCTATTTGAACCATCTAACTTCAATTTACTTGGACCGCATTAGAGAGGTTATCAAAAGTTCTATTAAAACTCCCACGTTCCCCTCACGTGAGCCATTAACAAGGGTAAATAAATTTTTCCTATTACTTAACTATTCGCATTGTTTTTTTTTTTTTGGGACAGAAAAGATGACTCTCCTGGAAAGATGGGATAACGCCCGCTATTCTTCATTCACCCTAATCAATGCTTATATTGAGAGTACCGACAGGAGCTAGCACCTCAGGATCACGTTATAAGGGGTCTTTTTGTACAATTATAACTTTTTTCACCCTTCAAATGGACGATTTGATGCATGCATGTAGCCCAATAATATTATCTACTGAACTATCTTACTGCTGGTTAACTATGATATTGTTGCACAAGTACTTTTTAATTAAAAAATGTTACAAATATTTTTAATCGTAACAATTCTATAAATTTCGCTAATTTGCTAGCAGAGTTAACAGAGATGGTGCACGTGCGACAAACATGACTTGATTAACCCTTAAATAACCGATTCCCTGCTAGATTTTTCCTAAATGAACCCAAGCCCTCCCTTGCTCCTAGGAATTTCGTGAGTTCCCTCTTCCAAGATGAAGTGGAAGAACAAGTCTTCACAAACTTCGCTTAAAAAGTTTTTACAAATGGGTTGAGTAAAATGAGTTTAATTAAGCACCTATGGAATTGGTAGAGCTTTGGGCGATATTTAGGTCTGGTATATTCGTTGCTGTCTTTGGTGCAGGTTGGTGGTTTTGGGTTGATGTCGTCGTTTGCAACTCCGTTAAGGTCTCTTTCATCCACTACTTACCTGGCATATTCGCATCGTTGGTGGCTCTGATGTTCTATTCCGTTAGAAAAGAAAATATTGATTACTCTCCTTACGAAGAAGGGGAGTGGAGATTGAAGCTCTGGCTTTTCCTAGCTTATGTTGTATCTTTCGTGTCTTTAGATGCATCTGTTGGTTTGCTGATACAAGATTCTAATAATAATTCATTATTATAAATATATTGTTAGAACTATATAACACTGAATCATAAATATCTTGTATCACCCTTAGCAATAATTATGGCAAAGAGAAACAAAAAAAACATATCAGCAAGAATCATAACAAGAAAGACACCAAAAATTTAACGTGGTTCAATCCACAAGACTGTAAATTTACTCCACGAGAAGAATCTTCTTCCAACAATCCACTAAGCTCTTGGGAGAAACAAGTTACAGCCCTATAAACCTCTACTAGCAACGCATACAAGAGATCACACCACTCTAGCCAATGTTCTATCTGTATTTCAATCCCTCTGCGTCTTCTAATCTAATTAGAGCACATATATATAGTGCTTAAACAAATACAAGTCATTCTTGATTGTGTGTGCACACCTATACAACACAAATCTGCACAAGCAATGTCATTTACAAAGTTCTGCACTATTTGTGTAAAGGGTTACAACAGAAATGTTTACATTGCTAGTAAGGCTTACACGAGACATATACACTTTAAATCACAAACTATTACATATATTTTGTAGATTACTTTTTAGAACATTTTATTTGTTTGAAATTTTAATGAAATCAACAAAAATATTCTAAAATAAGATTAGAATTTATTAATTCACCATCTAAAAACTTTTAAATATTTTTAATAAGGAGAAGAAAATATAAATTTTGAATTTTTCTGTCCTTTTTTCACCCTCTTTTTCACGCTTGACAATAGCGTCTATTTTAAAGAAAAAAAAATCACTAAGCAATTTTTTTTTCTTTTTTCTCATAATTATCTAACTAATTTTTTTTAAATAAAATATTTAAATAATCATAAATAAATTGAATCACTGACACGTTTGAATCCAAGTTAAAAATCCAACGTGTTCGATAAAAGGGTCCAAAAGATGGAAGCTTTCGAATTGGCATCAATAACAAATATCCAATAGCTAAATTCTTCTTAATATAATTTGAAAAGAACCCAATACTTGATTACATTAAGTTTTTCCTTCTCCAACCTCGGTAGCTTTTCTAGTATCTTCTGATTTCTTTCACAATCCCATATAATGATAGAGAAAGATGGAAAAGAGCAAGACATAGTCATAGTTAGAGTGTTATTACAGTGAGAAATAGAGAGAGAAGGAGGTGAATAAATAAATGGGACCAATATGATTATTTTTGAGAAATTATCAAAAATAATACTTTTAAAATTTATAATAATAAAACTAAGACCTAATAATATTGAATGTTCAATTTAAACGTAAAATATTGAACGTTTAATATTAAATCGGTCTAAATTGTCATCGTTCAATTACAATTGAATGAACATTTAAAAAAAAATGACATATTAGTCATTTTTTAAATTGTAAAAATATAAATTTGAACCCATGATACTAGTTTTGTTATTACAAATTTAAGAAGTGTTAATTTTATTATTTTTTCGTTATTTTTTAAGCCGATTGTGAATAAACAGTAATGATGATGTTCTTTCTTGCAACATTTACCTTGTATTTTTCTTACCATTGTTTCTTCGATATTACCAATATTGTGAATCCCACCAAGACATATGAGGACTGATTCTTTCACTTCGATTTGGAAGAGGGAAGTCAAGAAATCATACGGGAAAGAGTAAAGGGACTTGGGTTCAATTAGGGAAAATATTAAATAGAATTAGATAGTGAAGAGATAATTATATTATGCTTGCACCATCTTCGCTAATTCTGTTAACAAATTAACTAAATTGATAAAATTGTTACAAATAAAAATATTTAATGATAATTTTGTAACATTTTTAGTTGAGTCATATTGTTGCAGCAGCACAAGTAGTTGAGTTGTAAAAAACCTATTTGCCCAAGTTAATAACCCTTAATATTAATTGAAATTTGGTAATTCAGGGGTTAGGATTCATCTAATTTTAATAGTAACACAATGTTTAGAACCATCAGTTTCCATAGCCACCACCGACAAGTACTTCTAGCCCAACGCCGCCACAATTGTAAACCAGATATAATGTCGAAGTTCTCGCACCTTCCAAGTCGTCGTTGCTGCCACTAGCTCACCCACATAGACGTCGTTAGCCATTATCTTCGTCCCTTTGTCACCATCGCGATTCACTGGCCATGTCACATCTACGTCTTTGCTGGATATATGGTTGTCAGATATCCTCTCCCCTTGACTACGTTTTTCAATGCCTTCGAAAGCCCAGATAGCTTATCAACCTCCAACGCCGATGTCGACCTTCTTACCAGCGTTATCAGCCGTTTGCAACTCCTGTCACCTTCAGACATGATTTGCCTTGTTATCGTCCCTTTTTGCTGGGCCACCACTATTTTCAAGGGACCCCGCCGCCACGACAACCTCTTTCTTGAACCATCACCATCAACTACCTAGTACCCCATCAACAACTCTGAGATCACCATCTGTTAACGACTCAGTCGCACTCCATCGAACTCTAGCCAAGGCATCATCATTTTCTGATCATGTCCAGAAATCGCAGAGAACACTATCTTTGATTCGAGATTTGAACTCGCAATATTTTTGCTTTTCAAGTGCTGAAAATGACATGAACTCTAATCCTTGAATCCCCAAATTTCGATTAATATCAAGGGTTACTGTTAATGGGTCACGTGAACGTAGCATGGGAGTTTTAACAGGCTTTTTTTTAACCGACGTCTAACGTCGTTCAAAGGAGGCTAATATAATTGTATGTTTGAAATTTTATAGGAGTTGGATGATATAAATGAAATAAATTTTTGTTTGGTCATACATTCGAAACAACAATATATCTTGGTGGCCAGGTATATTTGGTGTCCGGATGTTACGTTCTAAACTATCTATATTTGGTGTCCCAATGAAGCCGACATAAATCCTATTCGAATAAAAAAAAAGAAAAGGCAGTTTCATTATAGTGGTATACCAGCCTGTTCTAGAACTTTCAGTTCCAATTGAAGCATATAGATCTATAAATGAATTTGTATGTATAGCCACTTCAGTCGTGCTCGTTTCTCTAAAGTATCTTTTTTTTGGGAACATGGTCAACCAAAAATTCTTA
This sequence comes from Elaeagnus macrophylla, assembly GCA_029378325.1. Taxonomy (NCBI): domain Eukaryota; kingdom Viridiplantae; phylum Streptophyta; class Magnoliopsida; order Rosales; family Elaeagnaceae; genus Elaeagnus; species Elaeagnus macrophylla. Next base: position 9,396,670 of record CM055642.1, read on the forward strand.
TGTTTGCAATTCCTCAACCATCAATGCAAAAAATGCTCGAGTTTTCCATTCTCATATGAGGTCGAAAAGTTTATTGGCAACAGGTCGGCACGAGGTTAATGCTCAAACATGAGCCGATCGTTAGCTGGGGACGGTTTATAGATCATCAAATTCCCACAAATGGAATGAGAAGTGGGTCCATGTAAATGATCGAGACCTCGCAAACAACAATGCTACTTCCTCATATGGAGTTCGGAACCCAAAGGCAATCGTTGAGTGAACTGTATCTTTGTGTTAGTTGACCTAAGCCGCACCATTACTGCGGTAGGACTTGGCCTCCGAACCGTGGAACGAATTCTGCCTCATACAACTCGGGCCAAAGACCTGGGTCAGCATAGTTTAGAGAAAGGGAGACCCAGGGGATAAGCTTCACAACACAAGCTTCTCCTTTTCCAAAACTACTATAGCAGTCATTTGCATACTAAGAGCTAAGAGTTTGGATCCATTAATCTAATAAGTCAAATCCCTCCAAAGGAGCCCATTCTGTCTCCTAAAATGGCTCTCTTAGTTACGCCCCGTGTCCCCACGTCCGCTCTTCCCGGCAACCAAAAAAGATTAATGTATGAGTATGATTTTAGTGTAGTGCCCACAATAGCCCAATATTGAATCATAGAACATTAATAATGTACTCAATACATAAAGCAGCAATAAGCATAAATAGAAATTGTAGGGAATGTAGAAAATACATAGGAAAATGATAATCAGAAAGAGAATGCCGCAGATTCTATTAAAAATGTACCACGTACTCATTACATAGAAAAATGACAATGAGAAAGAGAATGCCACAGGTACTATTAAAAATGTACCATATTTCAATACATAGAATCTTATTGATTGGATTTTTCTCCAATACAGTTGAACCGCTTATTGTGTTAAGTTAACCAATAAGTACGCTATGTTATATTCGTAATCTATGTTAGGTACTCTTAATACCATTAATAAGAATAACTACTTTTGTTAATGTTAACAATTCTTTAGTGTGTTAGTGTCTAACTAAGTACAGTTAACGGATAACGAACAAGTGTACTTTTGTTTCCACTTTTCATGTTAAGTGATACCAATTGATAGTAATATAGTTAGTTTGATAGTAATATTAGATAGATTGTAATATAGTTTGATAGATTGTAATATAGTTTGTGAAAGCTATCTTTTAGTTAACCCAACAATATTAATTAACCCAATAGTTAGATTGTTAGATAGTTTGTGAAAGCTAGCTTTCATGTTAACCAATTGTATTAATTAAATATAAGCTTATTATGCTCTAGCTAGAATTAGAGTCTATTTTAGTTAAGTAAACTTCTTTAAGAATGAACTATTAAACTAGGCTTAGAGCTTAAATAAAGCTTAAAGTTGAACTAAACTTCTTTAAGAACTAGGCTTAAAAGTTGAACTAAACTTCTTTAAGAACTAGGTTTAAAGTTGATGAACTATTGAACTAGGCTTATAAAAAGCTTATTGTTACAAGAAGCTTAACTTCAAATTAAAGCTTCTTTAAAAATGAACTATTGAATTCACTTTCAATTGAAGCTTTTTAAATTGAACTAAGCTAAGCCTTAATACTAATACCATTAATTAATTAATACAATAAGAATAACTTGTTAAAGTCTTTTCTAATATACATAGTATGTACTCATACTCTCATAACCATAACTATATATTCTCATAAGTTCATTTTATTAACTAAAAATTCTATTGTTAACAATTGTTCATTATTTAGTGTGTTAGGTTAACAGATAACAAGTGGAAGAAAGTACAATACCACTTTTCATGTCATGCTTTAATTGTTAACCCAATAGATAGAATGTGAGTTTGTGAAAGCTTTACTTTCTAGAAGAGTGATGTTAAGACTTTCTAGTTTATATAAGCTTATATAAACTCTTATTCAGCTCATTAAGACGGGTAATAAATAAAGAATTGTGTTAACCAAAAAGTACTAACTACTCTTTTTTATATATATTTATGTACTCATAAGTATTCGCATAAGTTCATTTCTTTTGTTAACTAAAGATTCTATTGTTAGTTAGTGTTTAATTAAGTAGTACTTAAACCTTAAACCTGAAAATTAGTCTGACTGAAGGTTAGGTTAACAGATAACAAATGGAAAGCTTTAAACTTCTTAATGTACTAACTATTTGTGTAGTGATGTCACTAATTTAAAGACTTAATTTAAGAGTATATATAAACTTATATAAACTAGAAACTATTTCTTAACTAAAGCTTATTATACTCTAGTCTTTTAAGAGTTAGACTTATGAACTCTAAAACGCTAGTTTATTAGAACAGTTTAAGAGTTAGATTTAATTAAACTAGAAAGTTTAGATTAGTTTAAGAGTTAAGCTAGAAAGCTTAGACTAGTTTAAGAGTTTATTAACTCTTAAAAGACTAGTTTATTAGACTAGAGTTTATTAACTCTAGAAAGCTTAGATTAGTTTAAGAGTTTAAGAGTTTATTAACTCTTAAAAGACTAGTTTAAGAGTTAGACTTAATTAAGCTAGAAAGCTTATATAAATGAACTAAGCTTAAAGCTTAATTAAGGAACCTAACTATTGCTTATTTCATTATTGAACTAAGCTAGACTTAATTAAGCTAGAAAGCTTATATAAATGAAATAAGCTTAAAGCTTAATTAAGGAACCTAACTATTTCTTATTTCATTATTGAACTAAGCTGCTTAAAAGCCTATTCACTAAACTTATTAAGGCTTTTATTGAAATAACAATATTTATTGAATTAACAATTGTTAAATTATTGAACTATATTTTAAGTTAAGAAAGCTTTCTAGAAGCTTCAAGAAGTATTTTTAGATGTTTAGTATTAAACCACTATCATTAAAGCTTTAAGCTTTAATAGTGATACCAATCCCATTATTTTATTTCATCTTCATCGTACAATGTACTAACTACACTAGAATTCTGCGGTTCTGAATACGAGGGGTACCATGATAACAGAAGAATTTTGAAGTTTATTAATTACACTGAACTTGCTGCATATTAGTAACTTAACTGCATTTTTGGTGTAGTTTTTGTGCTACTTACCAAAGTGCCAACACAACATTCTAACTAAAGGGCCTTCTATCTAGGTATCCCTATTTATAACTAAATTACTTATAAATAGTCTATATTAGATTAGCTAGTTATCTAACTAATTAGCTAATTCGTTTTAGTGTCTAGTGAGTGCATTAATTCACTTAATTAATTCACTTAAGTTGTTGAATTGAGTAAGAAGGTAGTTTCTATAAGCTAATAAACCTTATATCTTATCTATAATGAAGCTATATTTCTTTAATTAATGTTAGGCTGAACTATAGCCTATTTAACGTTTCGTAAGCTTTGACGATTAGGCTGAATGAACTATATATATATATGTAGCCTATTTCTTTAAGATTTCGTAAGCAGCTTAGATTAGGCTGAATGAACTATATAGCATATTTCGTGAACTTAACATTTAAGGCTGAACTATATAATAGAGCCTTAATTAAAACAAATAATGTTGCTAAAGAGAAGTTAGAATTCTAATCCTCATTTGAGTCAAATGAAGACTGGCCACTCCCTAACTATTTACTTATAAATAGTCTATATTAGCTATTTAGCTATTTAGTCTTTATTAGTCTACTATCTTATTAGTTAAGCTAGATCATATTCATTCACTCAATTCAAACAAAACCCCTTCATTTAAACTATGCTGACCCTGGAGGATTTTTGGGAAGCCCATTCCCACCGCGCTCACGACCTGGCCGGCCTTATTGGAAATTCTCCTGTTCCCTGGTCAAAGATTTGGTTGGATGCAGGATCTACTCCAAGGAGCGGTACGGACATAGAAGATATCCCGACCTCTCTTTCTTTTAAAAAAAAATTTAAATCTTCAATAAATTTTTTATTAATAATGTTAGGTATAATGTTATTAAGGTATATCTTTTTCTAAGAGAAAAAAAAAATCTGACTTAAATTTATTTTTTATTTTTTATAAATATAAAAAGAGTCCGACTTAATTATGGTATTATGTATTCTTTTGTCTAATTTGGTTATATGTTTCATATTTAATTTCATATTAATGCAATTTTTAATTTTTTTTTAAATTCAATATATTTTAATAACTTTATATATTAATTTTTATTTTTGACTAAACAAATATGACTTATAAATTCAATGCAAATTAATACTGAAATTAAAATCTATATTAAAGAAATAAATGCACTCATTTTATTGTTAACATTAAAACATATCAACTTTATTTGTTATGTTGTTTATGATATTTTTAGGATTAAGAATTATAACTTTTACTAAATAATTATTATTATTGGAATATATTTTTTATTTTAAAGGAAATAATTTGCAATAGTTTTATCGGAGATTAATATATAATTGTATGTACATGAAAATCAGACTTTTTAGTCATGATTCTTATTTATTTATTTTTCCTTTCTTGTGAAATTTTTTCATCAATCTTTCTACTTTTCAATTTGATGTTATTTATGTAATTAATTTTACAATTTGAGCATTTAATAATACAAAATTATTCATTAATATTCTTTAACAACTTGTAAATTATTTAAAGAAATAATTATTAGAGAGCATGTAATCAAAATTAATAATAATTTAGCAAAATGTGTGCATTTATTTATTTAATATAAATTTATTAATTTGCATAGACCTTATAAGTCATATTTTGTTTGGTCAAAAATAAAAATTGATATATCAAGTTATAAAAATATATTAAACTTTTAAATAAATTCAAAAAAAAATAATTACTCTAATATAAAATTAATTATGAAATATAATGGAGCTCGATAAAAGAACCTACAATAAAATAATTAAGTCATCCTTTTTTTTATATTATAAAAAAATGATAAAATAAATATAAGCCATAATATTTTCTTATTTTCTCTTTCAAATATATATCTTTAGTTATAGAAATAATGTTATTATGAATGTATTAACAAATTTTTTATTAAAGATTGAATTTTTCTTTAAAAAAATACACATATTATTTTGTGATTTAGATGATATAAATAAAATAAATAATTTGGACTAGAATATTTTAACTCGTTATATTTGTAGGGTTACCTTCTTTAATAAAGTAATAGATAATTGTATTTTTAAATAAAAATTATTGCATTTATTATTTATATAAAGTACTATATTAATAATGATTTAATATCAATGAACAATTTTTTAATAGATAAAAGATAAATATTAAATGCACGTAAATTTATAATTATATTAATTATAATATGTGTCAAATTTTTTTTAAAAAATAAATGAAATTTTTATTTTAAAAATTATTTAATTATTTTTTTACTGTAATTAACATAAATTTAAATATATGTATAAATTTATATTTATTTTAACATTATTACGTGAATATTGTTCGGTTATACGCGAGAATCTAGCAATTGTACGAAGCTGTCCCACAAAGGCACAGATTGAAAAACTATATTAACTGTCAATCACATATCCTATTAGCTAGGCTAGGAAAAAAAAATGTTCTAATTAACTTTATGTTACTTAGTTACTGTAATAATTAAAGTTTCCTTGGTTAAATTATCTTCTCTAAAGTTAAAAATTATTACAAATATTTTTAAATTTTAATTTTTTATTACAAATATTTCTAATATTATTAAAATGTTACAAATATTCTTAATACTAATACCATTATATATAAAATTATAGTTAGAACTATAAGTTTAAAAAATTAACATTAATATCTTTTCGTTCATTCATAATCTACAAAAGACCTATCCCCAAATGCTTTATTTTGATCAATATTATGATTTTTTTCTAATAATCTATTGAGTTAAAATAGTCTAATAACAATTTTTTCCAATAATCTATATTAAACTCTTAAGCTATATAAGATCATTATGTTTGTCTAATATTACCATATTAATGAAATTCTTATATAAAAATAATTTTTTTTTCAATTTTGCACATGCCCAACCCAACTTTATTTATGTCAAGCTCTTTCTATATACCCGGTAGTTAATTTGTCATTTATTTTTTTTCAATAAAAGAGAATATGTAATGATTTTTAGTGCCAGAATAATTAAAGTTCTAATATTTGACAAAGAATTGAAGTAAACCAACTAGCTCTGCCTAAAAAAATAGACATTAATAGATACCGTAATTTAACCTTGTATTACAAATATTAATTTTTTAATTATAAATTTTAAATTATGTCATGAGTGTACGAAAAATTGAGAAACTAAATGTAAGTATTAACATTGTTTACAAATTATAGGTATCAACAATAATATATAAAACATTGGTTACTTGTCATTAAGTTATAAATGTTGGGGTTATTGTGACAAAAGATAAAAACTTACCAGTATACAAATTAATGGTAAGTATTCAAACAGTATACAAATTAAAAATATTAGTGACAATATATAAAATGTTAGAATTTATGTTCAAATTATAATTGTTCAAGGTATATGTGATAAAAAATACAAATTCAAGAATATTTGTGATAATTTTACTGTTCTCAACTCACTATTATCAATTAATATGACAGTCAAAAAAAAAGGAGAGGTTAAAGTTATTGAATATAATTATAATAATAGTTATAATATTGCATTTGTGTTATAAAATTATATTTTATAATATATGAATTTAAAATTGTATATATGTTTAAATTTATATAGTAAATAAATGTAAATGTTTTTAAAAATGTAAAGTTTATTTTAGTTTTTTTATTTATATATAATAATAAAAAAATTATATATTTTTTAGAGTTTAATTCTTATATTTCATTTTTAGTATGTTATTATATGTGTCATATTTGAGGGCGTGATGACACAATTTTGAATATTACTATGGGCATAATTTGGTGTTATTTCTTGCATGCAAGTATTTGATAAAAATGTTTAATTGCTACACTTATGTGCAATCATTCTTAAATTTTATTAAAAATTAATGCTAATGATTTTATTAATTAATAATCTAAAATAGTATGAACTTATGTATATTTAAATGGGATTTTTATATTGAATAAAAAAATAAATAAAATATGCAACAAATATGTTAAAAAAGTAAGCTCTTAATGTTATATTTATGTAATGACACATAAAATGAGACCCAAAAAGTAATATAGATGATTCTCTCTCTCTCTGTTTTTTTTTTTTTTTAGTTAGTGTTTTATAGTTAAGGACACTTGGCAAATTATATGCTCTTAACAACTTGTTAGGGGTGATTTTCCGAGCTAATAATACTATACAGGAGCATGTAGAGTAATTTCACTTTTAATGAAGAAAATATCTGCTTTGGAAATCCATTTTCAATGTACATAACTTACAAGTTGTTATATAAAAAAAAAAAAAAAAAACAACTTACAATTTTGTCGTACTTAAAGTCGCAAAAACTAAGTCATCTTACTTGATCATTAAAAGATTACTTGTATAGATAGATCTCACTTTTTATTTTATTTTATTTTATTATATTAAAGGGCAGCAATTATTTGATTTAAATGCGAGCCAATTTTTTTTTTTTTATATTGATTTAAAGCAGAAGTTTCATTCTTTAACAGATCTGGCTCGTAGCAAATCTGATTCTAATTCAATCCAAGTTATATAATCTTTAAATAGATAGATCAAAATTTTGGGGATACTTACTGTAACTTTCCCAAACCAAACGGGGTTGAAAACGTATAAATTGATGTAACTCCTCCATATTCCACTCCAAACGACTTGTAGTTTTATTTCTTAAACTGTCTACACGAACACGAAGTCCCACTTCCCAGCAAGACGCCACCAAAGGATAGGCATCGCAGCGCTAGTGGATAGGATAACAAAACCACCCCCTCCCCTCTCTTCTTCCTTAAAAATGGCGATCTCTGCGACAACAACACCTAATTCACTCACCTTCTTCTCTTCCTCAGTTTTCTTTGCTTCTTCATCCACCCAAAATCTCAAACCCATTTTCAAACCTAATTCCCTCAAATCCCAAACCATCAAACCTCTCTGCATCAGCTCCGAACTCGTCACCCTTCCAATCCTTTCCTTCACCGGCGAAAAAGTAGGCGAAACCTTTCTTGACCTCAAGACCGCACCTCCCGAAACAGCTCGAGCCGTCGTTCACCGAGCCATCATTACAGACCTGCAGAACAAACGCCGTGGCACCGCCTCAACCCTCACCCGCGGTGAGGTTAGAGGTGGCGGAAAGAAGCCCTACCCACAAAAGAAAACGGGTAGGGCCCGACAGGGGTCCACGAGAACTCCACTCCGGCCGGGTGGAGGAGTCGTCTTTGGGCCTAAGCCCAGAGATTGGAGCATCAAGATCAATAGGAAGGAGAAAAGGTTGGCGATTTCGACAGCAATGTCTAGTGCAGCTGCGAATACGATCGTGGTGGAGGATTTTTGGGACAATTTTGATAAACCCAGGACGAAGGATTTTATAGCTGCTATGAAGAGGTGGGGTTTAAACCCACCGGAAGAGAAAGCTATGTTTATGATGGACGAAATTTCGGATAACGTGAGGCTTTCAAGTAGAAATATTCCGAAAGTGAAGGTTTTGACCCCAAGGACTTTGAATTTGTTTGATATTTTGAATGCGGATAAGTTGGTGCTTACCCCTGCTGCTGTGGATTACTTGAATGGACGTTACGGTGTTAATTATGAGGGTGAGAGTGACTATGGTGATGATGATGATGATGTTGATGTTGATGATGAAGGGTATGAAGAAGTAGAAGGAGAACAAGAGCAAGGTAAAGAATTTTGATTTAATGGTTTTAAGTTCTTATGGGAATGTGGCATTTTGCTCGATGGCATAATTTGGATTTGTAAGTTCATTTGAACTATTTGTTTTAAGTTTCTGATGCATAAAGTTCTTTAGCATTTGATTACTTAAGCGTTTTTACCAAGTTCCTTCTAAGTACATATTTGTAGATATATGCTACATCTCTTCATAGGTTCATGCTTGTATTAGCTGTTAAATGGCCGTGATTGGTAGTTTAATCTACTTTAACTATATTCTGGTTTCAACTAATATATCAGAAACATTTCATTGAAGATATGGGTTCATTTTATATGTTTTGGAGTTACTTTATGTGTTGGTTATTAAAGACTTGATGAAGCCTTCATAAAATGTTAGGGTTGCCTACGCTAGCAAGGTGTTCTTGAACTCTTTGTCAACTTTCACTTTCTTTTGAAAGTTACTTCTTTTATTTCTCATGTGCTGTAGAAATGATCACTAGTTTGACATTTGTAACAGTAGATCAAAAGAGAGTTTGTAACAACTTTGATGCTAGCTTTTGTATTTCGTGATTCCAGTTTGTGGTCATAGGCTGCTTGTGATTTTTGTTGATCTTTGCTTCAATTAACAGGAACTATTGCAGAAGAGAATTCTGGTTGAAGAACAAAACTGCAGATCGTTGTAATCATCAACCTTCCTCCTTGTTTGGCCCAGAATTCATCCCAGCCCAGATGACACTGAAAGGGTTCTTTTCTTTGCACGGGTTTATGAATGTGAATCATGTTATTGCCAATGTGCGAAATTGATGGTTGGTTTTCGTAAATTTGTTTGTCTCTCCTTTATATCGCTTTGCAAATTCTTTAATAAGAATGTATCTAGTTGAATCTCAATGTAGTTGTTGTATCTTCAGAATCAGAATGGTGCATTCTCTTGCATGCATATTTATTATGTGAAAAATGTTTTGGTTTTTTTAAGGTGGAGGGGAAGAAAAATTGAAACTTCGAGTTTCTGGGATATTTGAAAGGGAAGGTGAGCCGGTTCTTAACTACCTCGAGTGGAACTTAGAAGCGATCGGGGACAGTTACTATAGCAGTTTTTTTTTTATATGATATTTTGCAAATCTTCACACTCTAATGCATGTGCTACCATTTACAATATTTTTCTTTCTTTTCGGGTGGTTGTACTTTTGGTCAATTTTTAGATCAAACATGGGTAATCACTCATCATTTCAACAGTCGTTTGGGGTATTTGTCTTGTGCAATATTGAGACTGTTTTCCTCCAATAATCACTTCTGATCAATTGAGACTTTCTCAGCTTCCAAATTAACAATTGCTAAGGACAATTATTTGCTGACGTTTTGTGGTGGAAAAGTTGTGTACAACTTTAACATTAATAGTTTTTCGACATTAGCCTTTGTTCCTTTTGGTGTTGTATCACTTGAATAACTGGTTTTACAAACATACGTTCATTTTCATTTTTTTTAATTAAAAAAAACATAAATGAATATATTTTCTTTTCTTTTTTTTTCCTTGTGGAGGTTAAAATGAAACTTACAAAGAAAATTATTTCATGCAATCAAATAATTAAAAATTTGTTCTCTTTCATATTGATAACATGGTTTTCGTGGATTTGATAAATGGTGAGGACCCTTTCTCATGTCTTCTACCTCAAAAGGAATTTGAAGACAGCAGTAAACCATTGGTAAACAAGAAGAATGATGAGAAAGTTGGTGCAATCATAGATGCTTTTTAAATCGCAGAAGAATGATGAAACTGCCTCTGTGACTTCCCAGCCAATTGACAGAAGGGCATGGTCATGTTGTATAAGCTAGCTCGAACCAGAGGATGTAAACTCTCTCCTGTTCAAGCACAAATATATATAAAAAAAAAAAAAAAAAAAAGAGGAAGAGAAGCACACTCCCTACGCAGGCATTATCCTGCTCAGGTTCAAAGGGACTCTCTCAGCCAGAACTGCTTGCATTATAGGCAAATACCCAGTGCCAAGCAAATTCAGACACCCCTGGTGCGTCTCTTAAGTCAATATAATGGAAGAAATCCAAATAAAACACACAACACGAGAGAACATTTTATTATTGAAGCATGATGAGATTCTTATAAGTTTTTAAACACAAAATAAAGTACGTTCAATACCACATCTTCAAACTGAAATCCTAATATCACGTTCTCAAAAGCAATTGATGCAGGTGCAGCAGAACCTCCAAAGGTGTTCAACTGAGAGTTATTGTACAATCCTGCATAATATGAATTAATAAGACATCCTGCTTAATGGGAAAAGATAGAACCATTTATGGGAATAGTCCAGAGAAATTCAATTTAGATAGTAGACCATATGTTACCCGGTAAAACCACGCAACTTAAAAACTATGTTTCATTGATCACCATGTACAAAATCTTCCAATGTTATTTTTACAGTTAATATTTAAATTCTTAAACAATTCAGTCCAAATTCGTCGGATTTGCATAACATCGAGCTTCTCCAAGCATGCTTTAAAACTTGAAATGTGAAAAAAGTTCAGGCAGAGTTTCAGATTAACATCCTAAACTCCTAGATCCATTATTTTGGCTCTTAGGACCAGTCTTCAAAACTCCTTTTAGATTCAAAAATATAACCAGTTATTAATCTTATATCTTTTTGCCTTTAAAGAAAGGTGACTGCAAATTTCGGGAATTCTTTTTACCAAACCTTACCTTTCATACCATTAATAAATAAATAAAAAATAATAAACTGACCTTCACCTCTCTGCGGAGCTTAAACTATTTGCAGGCAAGTAGATTTCTCCACCAATTTCACCATGCTGCTCCCCACTAACTGTTTTCTTGGCAGCCATAAATGCAGCACTCATGGCCTCCATTCCTTGCTGCACGGCTTCCTCAGCAGTTCCATAACCATGCTCTTCAGCATACTTTCTGACATCCTCTGTTATCTTCATAGAGCAAAACTTTGGCCCACACATGGAGCAAAAATGGGCCACCTTAGCACCATCAGATGGCAAGGTTTCATCATGGAAGGACATGGCAGTCATAGGGTCCAGTGACAAAGCAAACTGATCCATCCACCGGAACTCAAATCTTGCCTTGCTTAAAGCATCATCCCAGGCTTGAGCATGCAGGTGACCTTTGGCCAAATCAGCTGCATGAGCAGCTATCTTATATGCTATAACTCCAGTCTTTACGTCATCTCGGTTTGGTAACCCAAGGTGTTCTTTGGGAGTTACATAACATAGAAGTGCAGTGCCTAGAGCTCCAATATTGGCAGCACCAATGGCAGAGGTGATGTGATCATATCCAGGAGCGATATCAGTTGTTAAAGGACCAAGAGTATAGAAAGGTGCTTCATTGCACCATTCCAGCTGTTTCTGCATGTTTTCAGGAATCTTATGCATTGGAATATGTCCAGGGCCTTCATTCATGACCTGCACATCCTTTTCCCATGCTCTGCGCGTCAATTCTCCCTGAGTTAAAAGCTCTGCAAATTGGGCAGTATCATTGGCATCATATATTGACCCAGGTCTAAGCCCATCACCTATTGACAAGGATACATCATACTGATTACATATGTCAAGAATTTCATCCCAGTGCTCATAAGCAAAATTCTCTTTGTGATATGCTAAGCACCACTTTGCATGGATGGATCCTCCACGAGATACAATTCCCGTCATACGCTTTGCTGTTAGTGGAATGTATCGCAGTAGAACCCCAGCATGAATAGTGAAGTAATCTACACCCTGCTCAGCTTGTTCAATCAGAGTTTCTCTGAAGACGTCCCAGTTAAGGTTTTCTGCAATTCCATTCACTTTTTCAAGTGCTTGATAGATTGGCACTGTCCCTACAGGTACAGCAGAGTTACGAAGGATCCATTCCCGAGTCTCATGAATGTGGCGGCCCGTTGAAAGATCCATGACAGTATCGGCACCCCACATGGTTGCCCACTGAACTTTGAAAACTTCCTCCTCAATAGAGCTTGCTACAGCAGAATTTCCAATATTTGCATTAACTTTGACCAAAAAGTTTCTTCCAACTATCATGGGTTCCAATTCAAGGTGCTTCTTATTAGAAGGAATTATTGCACGCCCACGGGCAACTTCTGATCTCACAAACTCAGGGTCAAGCTTCTCCCTAGTGGCACAGAACAACATTTCCTCAGTTATAATTCCCTGCTTAGCATAGTACATCTGCGTGTATCGTGGTCCTCCCAATTTCTCTCGCTTGTCAACCCAGTCTTTGCGTAGCTTTGGGAGTCCTATTTCACAATTCCAACATATAAATATAAATAAAAGAGCTAATGTAGGTCCATAACAAAACTCTGCAATTGACAAAATTCTGCATCCAGTTGTCTTAAAACACTATTGACATATTTGGTGTACAGTATCGAATAAGTTAATTACAGTCGTATTGAACTAAAATATATAGAATTGTATTATAATTAGTCTGTACAGTGGACCAAACACCTGTATAATATAGTTAAATAAAATTTGTGATAAATATTTAAATAAAATGATTTATATTTAAAATAGTGCGTAAATTTTTTTAAGAAGAGGAGCAAAATGGACACTTTCTAAAAAAAATTGACACAAAAATCCCGCAATTATTAGGCCAAACACTAATAATCTTGTTATTATGAAAAATGAGTACATTTAGCCCCATAATTATTACAAATTAGCACTTAAAGTCCTATAATTGCATCTATTGATGCATTTTAGTCTTTTACACTAAAATTCATAATTTTCACAAATAACATAACTAAAAGTGCCCCACCATAAATCACATGGCTAAAGTGCCTATTTATTTAAATCAATAATTTTTTATACATATATCTTACGTTTTAAAAATAATAAACAATTATTATTTTTAATTTAAGATGAAAGAAAAAGATCAAGACATATCATTTTTGAATTAAAAATTCAGTAAGACTTGTTAAATACGGTTTAGATTCATACTTATGGGCAAATTTTTTACATAACCATACTATTTTTATTCTATGCAATATAGTTGACTTTATAACTGTATAAAAATTTTACGGTCAGGATTTTAATACAATATAACAAACATGCCGTATGAAATAACTAAGAAAATGGATATACTATGAATGAACCCAATTAATAAATCATCCTAACTATACAAATAAGTCAATTTTCTGATACCTTGACTTAACATTATGACCAAACAACCTACTACTGGAAAGGCAATTACCATGTTCTCTCAACATGTCAAGTATGCTAATGGAAGTTATACAATTTACGTACGTGAAATTAGAATAGTAGCACAACATATAGATCCTAAAACACAACTAGATAATTAACTAAATGCAGCAAAAATATGATCGAGAATCAAAATGGTAATCATAGTCTACAAGAACCGTGCACCAATCAAAATGGACTCAAGACTTCAAATAAGAGAATGGTCATAAGAGAAATTGATCTTCATACCAGTACGTGGACTAATGTTTTGAGGACCACTTGTATCATAGGTGTCAAAGTTTGGTTCATCTCCAGCCAGGTGAATCCTTCGAAAGGGAACTTTGAGTACATGTCCAGTTCGTTCATGAACAGCTTCACTGTAACAAAAAACACATAGTTAATAGCAAAGTTAACATCTCATTTTAACTAGAACTATTATCATATGAATACCACTAGAAAAATAAATTGAAAAATTAAAACAAAATACAAGAAAACAACAAAGTACAACATACAAGAAAGAAAAATGGAGAGGCACCTGTATTCTTTTGTGCTCTTTGGAAAACATTGTTCGAAGGATGGCAGTAGCTCAAATTCAGGAGCAGTAGGATCAACTGTATGCTTCCTATTTTTTGCTTTGTCCACATTGGTTGTTGAAGGATCAAAAGTTAATGTGGCTCTAGGGCCAGAGCTCATGAGAGTTGAACAAATGTCCTTTTTATGACTGAAAACATGACCGATGTTATCAAATCCAGGCAAGAAAGCAGTTCTTGGGAATTTTGCTGGAGAAGCATTTCCATTCTTGCACACAACTGATGTTAGGGTACAATGAACTGATGCCATCTCTAAATTGAGCAAAGTACGGAGAGAATATAAGTATATGGACCATCAAGATACAGTATTACATAATTAAAGCCTTGGTTCATCAGAATAAAAGAAACGGAGAACTGCCAAAGGTTTGACAAACTACCAAACTAAAAATATTAAATGTTTTTCGATCTCTCTCTTCCTTTTAAATCAATACGAAAGAAAACTTTTATACATGAATCAGGGAGGTCAGAAATGTTATATGTACATCATAATCAAGAGCTTTTGATTTAAAAATTCCTAAACTTTTTTACCTATGTTATATAGAATATTCATTTTTGCATAAGGTACCCTGTCCAATAGATAAGACATGTTAATGGATGCGGTACTAGTCCTAGAACCTCCGAAAATGGAGAAAATGATTAAAAATTGAAGAAAATACACAGGTAAAATAAATAAATACATACCCAACTTTTAGACATCCTATGTCCTAAATGAGTCCATATAACGTAGATTTTTACCCTATTTGACAATTTAATTCACTCAAATTAAGTAACAAAGCATGATCGGAAAAATTAAGTAACAAAGCAGCCATACGATATAGAATTTCATCTGCAATTAGTTCATATAAATTTTCATCACTAGCCATATAGAGAATTCATTTCTGAGACTAAAGCATAGCAATTCAAGTAAAGAAAGCATCACATTGCTTGAATAAACAAGTCGAAGCACAACTCAGCATCCACTCCCAAGCAATTCAAGTAAAGAAAGCACCACATTGCTCGCCAGTGTTCTAATACATCCGTATAAACTAAATTAGATTAGTATTCACATTTCAGAACTCAAAAGCAGAAAATCAGGAAAAAATAATTATAAAGATAAGAAGAAAAAAAAAACAAACAAATATTAAATCCAGAACTTTCCAGGCAAACACAAACATAGAGACCCGAAAAGACAATCTGACGTTATAAAAACTAGGGATTTGGAAACAGACGAAGAACCTGAAGCAAAGCGTAGGCCTTATCTTCTTATTTCTCAAAAATGTTTTGGATGAATGAAAAGAAATGATAATTTAGTTTTCTAATATAAGAGGTCTTGGGCCAACTAACCAAGAAAGGCGGAGAGACCTTGAGTATCACCAAAAGGTATCCAGTGAAGGCATTAAAAAGTGCCCTCCTACGTAGCTCTGCTAGACTGCTATTCTGGAATTATTTTTTCCAAAAATGTTTTTTTTATCGAGTATATATCAATTCACTTAAAATAACATCATAAATACGATAACAAATAATAATTAATTTACAAAGTAAGACCTAATTTATCAAATATCACATTATTTAAAATACTATTACAAGCTCTCAATTCTTCCTTGTACCATTTAATACTTTAATAGCTCATTATATTTTAATAAAATATAATTATTGACTAAATTTTTATTTAATTAAATGATTTTTATGAACTATTAATACCATATAAAATTACTCTTACATAATCTAACATCATCAATATTTAATTTATCAATTACTATATAATTTGATTGATATATAACACTTGTATAATTTAAATCTATAATTTAAAATTAAAGGAAAGAATATACCATCAAAATTCTAGAATATGTTGCTATTTGCTTAACATACAGTCCAAATTTTTAAGGTGAAACAAGTTATGCCTCATAAAACATTTAAAAAAAAGTTGAAAACAAATTACATAAGTCACAACTTAATTTTTATGCTAATTTTTCATTGCAATTTAATTTAAATTTTATTATTAAAAAAAAAAACCACAGAATAATAAATAGTAATTTTCATGTGTTTTTTATTTTATTTTCGATTGTATTATACAAACACTATTTTGATTTAAACAAATATAATTAAAATATGAATTAAGTGTATTTTTAAATAATTTATTATATTACAGTCACTTTTTAATGATATTATGACCAAAATGTAACTAAAATACATATAAAGTGAGGGTTAAACAAGGTAGTTAAATTTTGGTTATTTTATTTAAAGATGTCTGAATTTTTTATACAAGATATCAAAAAATTTATCTTATATTTTTGTTAATAAATTTTTTACGTAAGCTAATTATTATTAATTAATTAACATAAAAAAGTTTAATTAATGTTAATTAATTAATGTGATAGAAATTAATCACAAAAAATACTTACGTGTAAATAAGATAAAAATTTTGGTAGAGAAAAAAGTTCAAACATATTTACATAAATCAACCAAAGTTTGGTTACAATAGTTTTTTTTTTTATAACCGGCTACAATGAAAGAAAGTTGTTTATCCTAAAGTGAATATTAGCATTATGTTGATTGTTATATCTGGGATCGATTTTGTGAGATTAGTTATTTGTATTTATTTATTTTCAAAAGATTAGTTATATGTATGGATGAATTATATTAATGTCTGATATTGAAGAAGAAGAAGAAGAAGAAGAAATCATTTTTTAAAGGCATTACCCCTCTATAATGTCGAGAAGTTTAACTTAGCGTAACTATTTTATTTTATCATATCATTTGTGACCTTTGTTATAAACTAAACATTATGGTAACAAACACTATTGTCTTCTCAGGCTATAGAGACACAAACAGTAATTTTTGCTCAAAACAACGCTCTTTTAAGGAATTTGTTGATTGCCTTAGCATAAATAACTTATAAATTATAATTAAAAAATAATATTTATTATATTAAATTTATATTTTTTTTACTATTATTTTTTTTAATTTATTCGTTTATATTAAAAGATGGTCAATTAAATGTCATCAAGTTTAGCTAAAATTATTTAGCACCGTTCAATATTAAATTATGTCTAACTTAATCTTGTTTAATATTATTAGGTGATATTTTTATTGTCATAAATTTAAGAATATTATTTTATAGAATTATTTAAAGAGGAGTTTGCTCTTATTTTTTTTAATTAAATTTTAATTTGACACCATTAATACACTTAAAATTAAATATAAAAGTTACTAATGTACTACTTTTTTTTATTATTATTTATATACTTTGAAAATATAAATCCAATATTTTGTTAAATAGGATTAATAATAAATTACAAAATCCAATAAATATTTGTCTTTTGACAGAACAAAAAAGTTCATGTTCTCAAATCAATGTGTACTTGTGATTGATCACAAATATTTATTATTAGTAAACAAAAAAACTATGTATTTTTTATGTAAGCAACAATTAAATCTCTAACATATAATTATCATAAATTAATTTATGAAATATAGTAACGAGTGACTAGATATTAAAAAAAAACTATGTATTTTTTATGTAAGCAACAATTAAATCTCTAACATATAATTATCATAAATTAATTTATGAAATATAGTAACTAGTGACTAGATATTAAAAAAAAACCCGTGTTTAACTGTTAAGAACAAACACAGGTCGATTTGATAGAAATGAAACAGAGCCACACGGAACCGTGGCCCACAAAGAAAGAAGGTAAATTGGCTACTTGCTTCACTAATAGACCAGTGGTACGGTTGCTTTCAGAAAGCAACGCCGGGGCAAAAATAGGAGTGTCGTTTTGTAAAAGCAACCGTACCTCTCTGGTCTATCAGTGAAGCAAATAGCCACTTTACTTTCTTTCTTTCCGGGCAATAGTTTTTTGACGCGTAAACTTTGTTGTATTTATTTTATTTTTATTATATATATATATAATTACAAATTATTAATAATATTTTAAAAATTAAAAAGTAAGAGTTAACCAAACTATCCCCGAAAAATAGTTAAAAATTTATTCCACTATGTTCGATTTTTATTAAATATAAATAATTTATTTATTGATTGAGATTTTTAAAATAAAATATTAAAATAAAAATATTTCGCTTGCCATCCCACTTTTGACACTTCTATAACTATGGGTGATCAAAATTTAACCAAATCAATCTAATCTATACAATCAATTTAACCCAACTCATATTACACGATTTTAACATTGTGATTGGGTTAGTTTGGATTCAAAATTTATAAAATCGATCCATTATGAGTTAAGTTTGGTTGGATCGATTCTTGAAGCAAAACAATTTACAAGAATTAATCCAACTCATACATATAATATATTATATATTTTTTATATTATATTTAATATGATAATTTTATTAGATAAAAAAAATATATAAATTAAATCAATATTCTAACTCTCTCGAGTTATTAGTTTTATTAAATTATATTTGTGTTTGTCCAAATGGCAACTCATGAGGTATTTATGTTGGCACTTAGTAGTTAATTATTTAATTAGTCACTCATATATAACATTGTTACTGGTAATTGTGAGGTATTTAGAATTGTGTACATGATCTTTATTTATTTATATGTTTGAAAAAATTAAAATTATTTTAAGTATTAATTTTAATTAATTGTTAAATCATAAAATTTAATGCGATAAGTATTTAATTATTAAAAAAAATAATTTTAAAAAAATTCAATAATAGAAATAACCAAAAAAAAAAAACACTAAATCACAATTCAATCCACTAAATTCAACTCAACCTAATCCAAAAGATTAGATTTGGATTATTTTTATAGGTTTTATTGCATCAAATCAATTCTTACTTTTTAAAAATTAATATTATTAGTTTGTCTCATCCGAATCAACCATGATATCCTAATCTCTACTTGTAACCTCACACATAATAAAAACATATGTGAGGTGCCACATAAATTTCTTAGATAAGATCATTTGTATCGTTTAGTTACTTAAAATAAAAATGATATCATTTAATTTATTAACTTTGTAAAAATGGTTAATTAAGGACAAATTATACTATTTTAATGATTTTTTTTATTAAAATATTATTATTTTATCAAGTAATTAAAACACGATTAAAATATGAGTTTTTAACAATGATAAAAAATGAAATTTAATATGAAATTATTTAAGGAAAAAATCAACAATAATAATATTCAAACAAAAATCTATTTAAATATATATTTTAATTTTCAACAAAATTTAAAAATTAATAAAATATTAAAATAAAATAATGAAAATTAATAAAGATTCAAAACGAATATTTTGTAAATTTTTTCATAGTAATTATGACTTAATCAATCACTTAACATAAAAATAACAATATTCAAATAAAAATTCATGAAAATAATATAATTTGTCCTTAATTAGCCAATTTTTTAAATATGAGAGATTAAATAATACCATTTATAATTTAAATAACATAAATTACCTAATATAAGGAGCCTTTGTTGCATTTTTCTCTAAAAATATCACTACCCGTTACTCTTAAGCATAAGATCAACATAAATGGGAAGGTTTATGTTTAAAAAAAGTTATTGTAAGCTTAATAGAAAAAAATATATATAAAATGTAAATTTAATCTACTAGGTAATTGTGAGCTTAATAGAAAAATATATATGAAATGTAAATTTAATCTACTAGGCTTGTAAGCTTGTAGTCATCGGCTGAGGAAGGGGACCAAAGTATCTTCATAAATTTATGCTCATATGTGTCATTCATTTTTTTAAATTTTATAGAAATAATAGACATCTGACTCTAATTCAAATAAAACTAGATGAGGGCTCTATTAGTCCCTTATTTATTATTTATTAAAGAGGATTAAAATTCGTTTATTTTTAAGTAGTGTATCAAAAATGGCTTAATTTTTTTTAAAAATTAGCACTTTGTACACTTATTTTTAAGTGAGGTATTAAAAATTATTTTTTTATAAAATTAATACACTATTATTATTTTTTTTAAATAGAGCGTTGAAAATTACTTAACTAAATGATCTACAATGATCTTTTTAAAAATAAAAATGCTAAGAATATATAAATTTTATATTTATTTTTGTATTTATATTAATCATATCATAACACATTATAAAATTATTTTAAAAAATAGAGAAGTGATTCAAATTTTTATATAATTTTTCTATATATTATGATATAATTAATTTGTGTAAAAATAGTTATAAATTTATGTCACTATAATATATTTCTTTTGAAAAAGTTAAGTGACTTACAATGTTTATGTAAAAAAAAAAAAAAACCTTTAAGTACATCACATAAAAATAAGTAAACTAAAATACTTCTTTAAAAAAAAAAATTGACATACAATGCACCACTTAAAAACTTAGTGAACCTATCTATCATTTATAAAAGTTTTGATCAAATTCATCTAATTTTTTCATAACTAATACTTACTAGCTTCTTATAATTTTTGTGAGTTGCTGAGCTACTTAACTAGTTATTTATTTTTTGCTTGTCATTATTTATTTTATTGTATTACTTTTCTTTTTGTTTATTTCAATAAAAAGGTATGCTTGAGCTAAAAAAATTTGAAAAAAATAAAATAATAGCACTATTTAAATATGGAAAAGTATATTTATGATCCTTAAATTTATATATTTAGGATGTTTTAATTCTTAAATTTTTAATTGACACATTTTGTTTCCTAAATTTTAATAATTTAAGACGTTATATATAAAAATAGGTTCCTAAATAATTTCTTTTTAGACTTTTTAATCTCTAAATTTTACTAAGATAAGACACTTTAATTTCTAAAATTTAGACTAAAATGTACCTTCTTTTTCTTTCTAAAATTAAGATCTAAGTATATCATTTAAAATTTTATGGACTAAAATATCCACACAAAAAATATAAGTTTAGAGACATTATGTCACCAACACCCTTAAAACGTATAACAACAAAAATAAGAACTCTTATGCATAACTTATATGTTTTACTATTTAAAAAAAGTACATCTCATTATTTTACATTAACAATATTTTCAGTTAACTACGATCATTTAGAATCGTTCAATATTAAATTTCATTCAATTAAATCAAGTTTAATATTATTGAGTGCTATTTTTATTTTTATAAGTTTTAAATGTGCTATTTTTCAAAAAAAAAAAAAGTTTCATTTCTTATTTCGTAAGTCACCCTATATACCACCAACATATTTATAACATTTATAAAATTTTATATCTTAGTATAGGCTAAATTATTTCTTAGTATCTAAACTTAAAGCTTAATTTTAGACTAAATTGCTCAAATTTTATTTTATTTTTACAAAATATTGCCCATATTTTTGTTTTGTTTACACATATGTACATTTTTGGATTAAGGCTTACCATATTAGCTAATTAGTGTTAATTAGATGATGTGGCATGTGTGAAATTTTGACACATGACAAGCCTAAATCCTAAAAATAAACACTTATGTGTAAATAAACTAAAAATATTGGCACATTTTTGTATAAAAAATAATTCAAATATTTGTGTAGAAATTCATAAATTTGATTACCTCATAAAATTAGAGTAGTTCAATGTTAAATTCCATCAAATGAAATTAGGTTCGATTTTATTGAATATTATTTTTATTTTTATAAGTTTTAAATGTGTTATTTAAAAAAAATCATTTCTCCTTTTGTAAGTCATCCAAGTGAAAGACTAATATAACACATATTCACAAGAAACAATAAAAAGGATAAAAGTAATATGTTTAAAAACTAAAACATATATATTTTAAAAAGTAAAGTTATTATGTTACCTAAAATATTTCTTCATTAATTAAAGTTGTAATCGATTCATTCTACTAATCTTAATTAATAGAGAGATATTTTAGGTAAAGTAATAATTTTGTTTTTAAAATATGTATTTTATATTTTTTAAACATGCTATTTTTATCATTTTTATTGTTAAATGCAAATATCCTCTATATTGAATCTTTTATAACATTTATAAATTTATAACATTTATGAAATTTTATATCTTAATACAGGTTAAATTATTTCTGAAATATTTAAACTAGGCTTATTTTTAGACTAAAAAACTCTAACTATTTTTTATTTTATTTTTTACAAAATAGTGCTCATATTTTTGTTTTATTTACATATAAGTATATTTTGAATTAAGATTTACCATATTAGCTAATTAAATAATGTGGTATGTATAAAAGTTTGACACGTGATAAGCCTAAATAAAAAAAAAAATACTTAATGTGTAAATAAACTAAAAATATAGCACATTTATGTATAAAATATAATTCAAATATTTTTACGTAAAAAATGCATAAATTTGATTACCAGGTAAACTATTTATCCCTCATAAAAAAGTTATCTCAAGTTGGTACCATCCCAATCCTGAGGAATAAAAGACGATATTTATATTTAGCAACAAAATATATATATATATATATATATATATATATATATATATATATATATATATATATATATACTTTCTATAAAATATAAATTGAAAATAAATTTATGCAGTTAAGACTTAATATAATAAAATTATAACGATTTTTTTAATTAAAAATATTTTTTTATATCATATATAAAATCTTACGTTTATATATATTTTTTCATTAAAACATTTAGAATTAACTTGTTATTATTTTCAAATTTTTTTATAACATGTACATAATAAAAATGTTATTTTTGTATCATGTATAAAAGTTTGAGTTTATATTTATAATTTATTTGTTATGATTATCAGATTTTTCTGTAATATATATAATAAAAAAACTAATTTTATACAATGTATAAAATTTTACGTTAATAAATTTCTTATATTAAGGCATTTCATTTTTTTTTTATTATAACTTACAAATTATTTATGTAACATATATTTAATAAAAATATTATATTTGTATGAGGTACAAAATCTTATGTTGATATATCAAATTTCTCTGTTAAGATTTTTTCCATGATAAAAAAATTATTTCTATAACAAACTATTTTTGTCTAGTCTTTTTGCTATTAGATGTATGTCCCGAAGCTCCAATCCCAAGCGGTTTCATGACTTTCAGACTGAATCCGTAAATCACTTCAACAGTAATTATCCTTCCAGTAATTCTATTATAAAAAAAAAATCCAGTAATTCAACATGAAAATATGAGGCAACATGTGTGGATTATATAATACATTGCATTAAATAATACTGTATACAGCTTAATAACAATTACAACTGCAAATAGTTGGATTAATTTTGTTACAGTAAATGTACAACAGAATTCTCAAACCACGTACCGTGTCTTGGAGTTAATGAGTAGTATTTTAAGGGCTCGTACTAATGTATACCTTCAACTATTTCCCTCTTCTATATGGTCGGGCTACTAAATTGGGCTAGTTTGTTCTAATATGTAATCCATCACGACAAAGAAAAGATACGGAACTCGTTAACAATTTGAACCAAAATTTAACTATACAGAGATACTTGAGATTGTGTGGACCAGCTCACGCCAATCTTGAGAAGTTCAATGAGATGATAACATACAATCTTTAAAGTCCACGTTTCACTTCAAGTTGAGAAGTAGATCAACCAAGTCGTAGTTGAGGTCCTGTTTGCAGTGTAAGAAGAGAACCTTGCTTGCCTTTGATAAATATCGACAGCTCTTTTGGTGCAACCACTAATTTTAACCACTTTTGCAGCTCATCACCTTCAACCTTTTCTTTTTCTGAAAAGAGAAGGACAGGGACTATTAGAACACCATGGGCCATGGCAACTTCAGAAACAAACTTTTCAGAGCATAGAGCATTTTTTGAACATATTGACATCAATGTATAAAATACAAAATAAAGCTCAATTGATCAAGGAAAATTAACTTAGTTTCCATAGCACATCAGTCTTTCAACTGAGACATAAGCTCCAAATACCTATAATCTCTGATCACGACCACCTTTTCATTGCAGGACAATCTTAGCTTAAGACTCAAAATCCAGTTTCTTCAACTTTTATGTAGTAGTACTGCTAGGAAAAGTACTATAAAATTCCAAAGTGATAAATCACCTTCTAGATGAGCACCAAGGCCCTCCAAAACAGTAGGATTAGCACGCACAACAGAAAGGGCTACATCCATAGCAGATTGCAACAAGGACTTGACCTCTCTTTGAACAAGATCAACAAGATAGCCCTGTTTGTGTTCAATCTAGGATCAGTTTTTACAGCAAAGAAATTAAAGAAACAAGAGGAAGAAAACATGAAAGCACCTGATCCCTTCCCCAAGGAGCAGCTCCAGACTCATCAATCCCACCGCCAGATAGTGTGGCAACAGAGAGAGGACCAATGGCCTCATTAAGACCATACTCAGCTATTACCTTGTATGCCACATCAGTTGCTCGTCGTATGTCATCAAGTGCACCTGTTGATACACGACCTGAATAAATAAATTCCTCTGCTGCACGTCCACCAAGAAGTGTAACCAAGCGACCGTATAACTCATCAATGAAGAGTAAATATCTATCTTCATTTGTTGGAGGAGTATAAGTAAAGCCTAAGGCACCACCGGACCTTGGTAGTATGCTCAACTTCTGTTAACGTGTAAACTTGCAGTAATTAACATAAAAACCATGAAATTAATTACCTCACTATGGTGAATTAGTAGCATGAAATGAGGAAGAAATAGTTGTTGCCTTAATGAGCAATGGCAAAGGCAATATGCTCTAATTTCTAACTAATAGAACCTGTGATGTTGCTCTTTGTTAAAATTTTATTAAACGTTTGAGTTTTGATAGTAACCGTAAACTGATGCACCTAGAGACAACCTCTAGAACCTTCAAATGGAAATGTCAAATGATATAAACTTTCTTTACAGACAATGTTCTAGCAAAAAAAGAAAAAAATCCTCTATTGACCTACCTCAACACGCGGCTGCCAAGGGAGGAGATTTGCAACAGCAGTACCAACGACTGCATGACCAGCTTCATGCCTTGCAACTACAGCCTTCTCACTTCCCTGCAACTTGGCTGTCTTTTTCTCTATTCCCTGCAACAAGCAATTTAGTTCAGTTCCTCATCCAGTTGGGTGGAAAATATGATTCAATAGGATAAAATATACACCCTTACAGTATGTTTGGTACACCGTATCGGATAAGTTAAGTATAGTCATATTGAACTAAATTGTATTGAATTGTATTATAATTAGTCTGTACGACATTTAGTGAAAAGTTGTATAATATAGTCGGATTAAATTGATTATATATATTTTACTAAAATAATTTAAATTTAAAATGATTTTTTATTATAAAATTTATTTAAATTAATATTTAATTCATTTTTATATTTTTATTATATTTTTAAAGCTAAAAAAAATATATTATTTTAATTTAAGATAAAAGGAAAAGTTAAAACATATAATTTTATAATTAAAAATTTAGACAAATTAAGTTCATTATCTAAGACGGTTTATACCCATACCACCTGATTATACAAAATTTCTATATAATCGTACTATTTTTATACTGTACAATACGATTTAATTTCATAGCTAAACGCATAACTATATATAAATTATACAGTCATAATATTTAGTACGATATAACAAACATGTCGTAACAAGTAGAAGTATCTCAAACTACAGGATGATGATCATTTGAGCAGAATATGTAGTCATAAACAAGAAGCTTAATGAACTTCAAAGCAAATAACCTTGCCTGACAACAACAGAACAATACAATAAAGAAGTTCATCAGATATGAATTAAAAAACCGCATTGAGTGAGGGATAAAAAAAAAAAATACAGAATGATTAAGGGTTAGAAACAAAACAAACCCATTAAGAAATAAAAATGAAGAGCGAGCACAAAGAAACTCAAGAAAAAGAAGTTTAACAATCTGAACTAGCTAGAAGGTACAAGTCTAGAAAAGAAGAAAAGTCAACCAAAAGAAATTTAATGCTGTTTCACTACCAATTCAGCAGAAAAAGAGTTGCAGGAAATTGTGCGAAATATACGAATGAGAAAATAGCCCCAAATCAAAATTAAGACAGTAACCGCGATGGCAAAATAATTTTTTTTATTTTATACTTCTACTTACACAAAATTGCAGAGAGAGACTTACAGCTATAGATCTCTCAACTGCTTGAATGAAATCAATTTTCTCCACAACAATTTTGTTTTGCCTCCCAGCTAAAAGAGCAGCTTCATTTACCAAATTTGCAAGATCTGCTCTGCACGATATATATAATCAAAACGTTACTTTAATATAATAGATACAAAATATCTTTAAGCATTCAACTATAAAACCTGAGGCAAGGTGTGGAACAATAAATGAGGAAGGAGAGCCAATACCCAGTAAAACCAGTGGTCATAGAAGCAACACCACTGATGTCAACGTCCTCCGCAAGGGGAAGTTCTTTCTTCGAAACATGCACTTTCAGTATTGCTTCTCTCCCACTCCTATCAGGTGTTTCCACCTGTAAAGGAGAATAAAACAGGAAAGAATCCTTGTCAGACTATACTGCAGACAAAAGCTGCATCAGAGACAAATTCTTTGATGCCATATTCA
Source organism: Elaeagnus macrophylla (assembly GCA_029378325.1). Classification (NCBI taxonomy): domain Eukaryota; kingdom Viridiplantae; phylum Streptophyta; class Magnoliopsida; order Rosales; family Elaeagnaceae; genus Elaeagnus; species Elaeagnus macrophylla. Next base: position 9,423,657 of record CM055642.1, read on the forward strand.
ACATCCAGGGAGGTTTGAAACTTATACAAAACCATGACAACACGATCAAATCGTCCTGGTCTTCGAAGAGCAGGATCTAAAACATCCGACCGATTAGTTGCTCCAATAACAATTACAGCAGAGTTGCTATCAAAGCCATCCATCTCCTGCAATGTGATCTCATATATATATATTACCTCGTTGGACAAAGCAAAAGGGTCGAAAGCTGAATGGTTAAGTTGCAATGTAAGTCTCACTGTGAGCAACTGATTCAAGGTTTGTTCTCGCTCATCATTGCTGACAATGCGAAATTTACCATCACGGCTTTTAGCTACAGCATCTATCTGCATAAGACAATGTGATTCACATTACACCAAAAGCTTTATCTATTTGAGGTCAGTATGATAAAAAAATAACACATTCCCATATTCTAACCTCATCGATGAAAATAATGGATGGTGCTTCCTTTTTTGCCCGTGCAAAAAGGTCTCTCACACGAGAAGCACCCATGCCAACATAAAACTCTACAAACTCACTAGCAGAACAGCTTATAAAGGGCACTTCAGCTTCTCCAGCCACAGCTTTTGCAAGCAGTGTCTTACCTGTACCAGGCAGGCCTACCTGTACAAGTACAAAATCATGCTTACTTCCTGACTGGCATTGAGCTTTCTAAACAGGAAAAAGTGCTGGCTATGACCTAACGACAAATGAGCAAAGATCACCCATCATGAACAAACGAAACTAAATATTTCATATGCATATTGGACAGACATTTAGCATAGTGGGTCAACTAAAGAGTTGATCAAGATGGTAGAGAGATGGCATATAGATGATAATTGCGATTATTTTGGGCAATAGACCGTCACATCTTCTATTTTCAAGTACAAATGGTCAAATGTAATACAAATCACCAGCTAAAACTCACCAAAAGTACACCACGGGGAGGACGAGCACCAAGTCGTACGTACCTGTCTGGGTTTCGAAGAAACTCCTGGAAAGTAAGCATCAACAAATAAATCCATTACTTAATGCCCAAAAAGCCATGGAAAACAACTGTAATTTTTTGAATCAATAGCAAGCTATTTGAATACCCTAAGAAACTCTGATGGTCTAGTACTCTAGTCATATAAAAGTAAGTTCAGGAATATCCATGATACCACTATTTCTTCTAGTTCCTCTTTGGCCTCATCAACCCCAGCAACATCATCAAAGGTAGTTATTTCCCCTTGCTCGGACACTTTTGCACCACCAGAGACCCCATATTTGCGTTTCCGAATCTGGCCAGCAGTATTCTATAAACAATAAAGTATTATCTAAAAATCATGTAGTATTAGCGTCAGGAAATAAGGAAAAGAAGAATGATGTGCCTCACGCCTGAGAGAAGCTTACAGGAAACTGGTGAAGAAGCCCAGCAAGCAGAGCTACATAAAATATAGCTATCTGCAGGGGTAAAAATAAAGTCAATAGAATTTGGTAATTTCATATTTTTGGTTAATATGCGTGATATTTAAAAAGTTCAAGAAAGCCTCAAGTAGCTGTTAAAGTTAGAAATTCACTTTTTGACAATTATATACAACACGATTAAAAAGTTTATTTCTCCATCTCAGTTTTACAGCAAATATAGGAAAACATTCCTGAGATACTACTTCGAATACTGTTAACATTGTCAAAAGAGACGGTCTAGTTGGGATTTCATGATAATTTTCAAAGAAAGAGACTTATTACTAAATATCACAAAGAAATATCTACATGTTGTGATTAATCTATATTAAGCAAAAACATTCACCAATCCAGTAATTTATTCTGAACCTGTCAAAGCTCAGTTATCAATTCTTGTTTGCATTTGTTCATTAAAGCCACTTGAACTAAATGTATAATATCAATTCAAAAACTTCAAAGCATTTCATACTCTTAAATCCACATTATTTTCTTTTATCTAATTAAACCCTCATTAACAAAAATTTCTAAAGGCTTTATTCGTGAAAAAAAAAAAATCTCAATGGCAAAAACAAGAAAATCCAGCAGCTGAAGCCTTACCAATGCAGAGTTTAAGAATCCTCCGGACCTTTTATCCGGTGACCCAAACTCCACCTCATTCTTAAGCATTTTCTCATATGGGGTCTTTATATCAGTTGGTCTAGTCGTTGTATAAACCACCCTCTTTGTTGGAGCCACACTAGTAATCAAATACTCAGATTCTTGAAACTTACTCACAAAAGTATCAGTATTCAACTCGCCTTCCTGACTACCCATTTCAGACTTCAGCTTAAACATAATATGAACCCCATCAACCTCAACCTTCTGAACCTGGTTACTATTAATCTTACTCAAGAAATCACTGTACGGAACACTCACAAACGTCGTTGGTGTCACTTGCTCCGACCCCGGCAACGGAATTCCTGGCCGGAGCCACCTCATAACAAATACAACAATTCCCAATTGCAAAAGCAAAATTCTAATCTCCTGTGCCTGAACAATGGGTTGCCAGCTCCATTTCCCTCCTTTGGACCACCAAAAATTCGTTTTTCCTTGGTTTTCTTTCCTCCGATTCGATGCTGAAGAGCTTGAATTCTTCGACTTCTGGCTCACGCTTTGTCCCTCGGTCGCCTTTGCTTCGCTCTTTTCTCCCGAATCGCTATCCTGAGCACTCGCAAAAACTTTAATCCTCCTCAATCCTCCATTGTTTCTCATACAAACTCCAAATTTATCCAAAGTTTTCAAAGCAAGGCCTTGTTTGTACGAGTTCACTGAAGAAAACGGTACCGAATTCGAAATGAAACGTTTGGAATGATGGTGGAAAACCCTAAATTGAGCTGGACAGAAACCCAATCCGTGCCAGTGGTAAAGAGTAGAATCGGAATTAAAATGGAATTTGTTATAAACTATTGGGCGTAAATAGTCAACCGAAGCCATCCCTGAAACTGTTAAATCAGAATTGATTTTGAGAAACATTTACTTACAACGTAAAAGGTATATCTATCTATGTAAATATGTTCGTATGTATAGTATAGTACCTCAAGGAGTTTTAATGGTGTTGAGGTTGTAACAGAAATAAAATGAGAGACAAAAGGAGCTCAAAGGAGATATAGTTCCGGAATCTAATAATGGCCGTTAGATGACATTAGTGTGATCTCATATTAACCTAAGCATTTCCTTTTTGGCGTTTTCAGTATGTTCATTCTGAAAACATAATTTTTGGAACGTACTATTCTGCTATTGTTCTCTACAGAATCTGTTTGGGATTTTTTTATCACACACTTGTCGTACGGATAACGTGGCTACATCTTCTTAGGTTTAAATACTTTATGACCACCTATTTTTCACTTTTTTATAAATTTATTTTATTTTACTTTTATATATTCATACACTATATACTATTAATAATATAATTGAATTCTTAGTCGTATGGATCGAAAGGATTTTTAATAAAATATATTTGTAAGTTTTCATTTTGTTTTTTACTCTATTCACATACCATTGCATTTGATACTCAAATGTCATAACTCCTTTCGTGAGTAAAGATAATCTACGTTCATTCTTTTTTCTTCTTAATTTTGAAGTATGTTTTCACATGTTTTACGATAACTAATCAATATGTTCTCATGCATTAAAAAATATACTCATTATTTATCGAATTATGTGTATACATACTGTTCATATGGACTTTCATAGTTACATGAACATCTAATATTTATTTTTTTAATAAAAATATACACTCATTTTAATTGATCTAAGTAAAAAATATTAAAAATAAATTTACTCAAATTAAACATATCTTAATTCATTTTAAACATATATTCAATTGAATATATATTACAAGATATAAAATTAATAGCTCTAATTTTTTACATAATTTATTAAATTATCTTATCAGATTTATAACTAATAAGAGAATAAAAAAATTATTATTTAAATTTCCGATAAGACAATGTAATAAATTATGCAAAAAATTTATGATAATTGATTATATTCCATATTACAGTATTGATTCATTTGCTTTATTTTTAAGTTTAGGAAAAAAAAATGTTGTGCTTTTAACATCTATTTAATTAAAATTATGTTTGTTATAGTTGTAGTATCGGTAGTACGAAAGATAATCATTCATAAAATAAAATAATTTTTTTTTAAATAATTAAATTATTTATGTATTTGTAACTGTTTCCTTAACCTTGACATTGATGAAATGAATTTCAAGCCTTTACCTAGGTTACATGCCATCTGCCAACAGTGCCAAAATATTGTTTTTTTTTTCTCCTGATTAGCTTACATTCAGCTTAGGTGCTTGTAAAATGGGGCATGCCTTGTGGTTCTTTATGTACTTTATGTTCTAATATAAATCAGAGAAAATCATATACTTATCTTAGCAGTAAAAAGCCCCCGTAGGCTCAATTATTTGTACAAGAGCAGTATTATGTACCAAAATTTCACAACTATAAATACCATGATTAATTTATTAGATCTTGAATTTTGATGGAACGATTAATTTATTAGATACAACTATTTATTAAAAAATATTTTAAGAGGTGGGATAAAAAAAAAATTAATATTAATACATTTGTCATTTGTCACTATTACGTGTTGTGTAATGACAGAGTACTAGAATTTCCATGCAAAAAAGTATATAGTTTTTTTTTTTTTTTTTTTTTGGCGGGCTTAAAAATTCATTGCACTTGGATAGTGAAAATCGACAAAATTGTGTTATAATGTCTAATTTTATACCCAACGGTCACTTTGTTGGTTTGTTATTTTGTAATCATTGTCCCATAAATACAGGAGGATGAATAGTGATAAAAGTCCTAAAGTAATGGATCTAAAAGAGCCATTTCAACCAAACATTAATTAAGATTTCTAAATGTGAAAACTTTCAATCTAAAGCTGCATGGAAGATTTTGATTGTTCATTGTTTCTAGGTAAGCAAACACTTTGTTTCTACCTTCTTCCTCTTCATTGTCCCTCTTTATGTATCTCTATCGAAAACATTATCTGGGCTTTATCTACTTTTTTACCCTTTGATTAGTTACTGAAAGTATGCTTTTATTTTATTCATTTCATAACTGACCAAAATCATAATATTAGCTTCTAGAAAATTTTCAAAATTTTTCATGTTCCCCTATTTATTGAGTTGAGGGATGGGTATTGATGCAGAGGATATACTAGTTTGTGTATGTTTTAAATTTGTTAGAAATTCTAGTTATAGATGTGTACTAAGGTTTCCATATGTCTCTATCGTTTTAATTTTTTTCATACTTGTATATGTATTTTTCAATATTCTCTTTTCTCTTTTCCCACTATTTCTATGCACTGCCATTGCTGTTGGGTTTTTTTTAAGGTCTAAGCCTCCAAAGGCTCATAATGTTAAAGGAAACGAGAAAAGGAATGATAATATTTTTGGGTCTTTTAAAGATGATATTGTTGTTAATAGAGATGTTAGTTCTTCCTCATGTTTACAAAGTGCTCGAAGAAATGTCTCAGATAATGAAAAGGAAAGTGCACAATTTGGTAAGAAGGAAAAGAAAGTGGGGTCTTTGGAAACTCTTAATGATGATTTGATGGGTAAAACTGCCCAATTTGATAAAGGAAATTTCATAGCTAGTTCATCATTTTTTGGTGAGACTAAAAATGGAGAACACCCAGTAACAAATCATGTCTCTTCATCAAAGTCTGACTTTTTGGCAAGTGAGAGTTCAATTAAACAGAATAATCAGAATTTAGAAAGCCCTTTTAGTTTTGAGTTAGACGCTGATGCTTTAGCAGAAGCCAAAGTGGAGGATGAAGAAGAGGTGCAAGAAGAAGGGGTTAAGGCTGTTGAGTGGACAGAAGATGATAAGAAGAATCTTGTGGATCTTGGACTTTCTGAGATAGAAAGAAACAAAAGGCTAGAGATTCTTATTGCAAGAAGAAGAGCAAGAAAGTCATTTAAAATGCAGATTGAGAATGGGATTATTAAACTAGACAATACCACAGCTGAAATTACTCCTCTGGTTATTGCAAGAAACATGAATGATGATGTTTCAAACAGCAACATAGATATAGGTGATTTTCATGTGCCTGGTTCAGCCCCGTCGGTTTTGTTACCAAACCAAAACCTATTTGACCTTCCATATGAACCTCATGAAGAAAAGCCAAATCTCATGGCAGATAGTTTCCATCAAGAATTTGCAGCCATTCATCAAAAGGACATGCTACTTTGAAGGCATGAGAGCTTTTGTTATGGACCATCTACTGCAGATAAGAGAGAAGAAATGGGATATTCCAGGTTAAAAAAGCCATCAGGTAACCCTTTTTTTTTTAATTAGTACTGTTATTTTGTTAAATATGATTATGATTATTTCCTTGAACCATTTAAAAGATAATTTAGGTGAAAATATTTGTTCAAGAATCAAAACTGGACATTATACATGTTCACCTTGCAGACAGTGGAGGTTATGATCAGTTTGTTGGAAATTTATTGGCAGAATTACGCACCCTAAGAACCAGTGTTGAAAACATCATAGGTATGGTTGAAAGTGGGTCAGAACTTCCCATAGAGGAAACAAGTTCAAAAATGTTCAAACATGAAGGGGATATTGAAACGAAGTGTGATATGACTGATGTTAGTGAGGAAAGCAAGATGGAAAATTCTAATTCTATTGAACAATGTGTAAATGAAGACAACCATCATAAATCAACTTCTTCATCCTTGTCTGAAATAAGACATAATTTTGGTGGTAGTATTGAAGTTCCAAAATGTCTAGAATCAACAATGGGAGGTGCTGCAGAAACCTTCATTTTTCATTACCTAAAGGCATGCCATCATCTATTCTCGTTTTTGATTCTAGCCCTTCATCAATCAACAAGAGAGAAAAGGGAAGACATATGCCTACGCATTCCATAGCTTCTGATTTGCAAGTTGAGGTATCAATAAATGGCTCATCTCCATGCTATATATTTATAGGAAACAACTCTCCCACTATATTTGATGGAGACATTAACATGGGGATCGTATTTGAAGTACCTCGAGATGATCAAGCCCAAACAATAACTTTTGATGGTAAGGTATATGATAACATCAGACATGTAACTAGTGATGTTCTACATGTACGTGTTTCTCATTCTTTAGGTGCATTGTTACCTGAAAATCTATCTTTTACAGGAAAATTGGTTGTGTTAAATATTTGTCACAAAATATTAACATTTTTATAGTGAGTATTATGTTCGAAATCTGAGAGATTTTGAGTGGCTTTAAGTGACCATCAATTATGAAAATATTAACTCATAATGAAGCAACAATAATTCTTCAAATCTATTGGCTAGATTAGCATATTATTTTCGGTTGCATCTTCCTGCTTGTTGTCATATAAATTTGTTTGCATTCTTTAACAAGAACCAAATGTTCCTTCATAAAAAAACTATAGAAACAATGAAACCCACTAACAGAGATGGAGTACAAACAATGACCAAGCCATAGGTTAAAGAGAACATGCCAAAATCAGCTGAAGAGGTAAAGGCGTAAAGCTGAAATCTGATGAAAATCCAACACAACAAGAAAGCACCTTGGATATGTCAAAACCAATTGAAGTTAAAGACAACTTGAAATTGGTCCAAGATAGAAAAGATGAACCAATTTCTAAACAGAATGGAGTTTCTGGTATAAACGGGACTTCTATTGGTCCCATAGTAGTGGCTGTGCATAAGTCGATTGTCGATACCTTAATAAATCAAGTTTAACACCCTCTCCAACATCTGTAGCACATGAAAATACATTAAAGGATAAACTTTTCCTCTTTAAATTTCAATCAAAAGATGCAAACAGATGCTCCACAATCCAATGATTAAGGCATTTTGGAAAGTAGTTCATCAGATCAAGAAACGCGTGATGCCTTAGATCTGGTTATGGCTCAAAATGAAAAGCACTTGGTGGGGGACTCATCAGAGCCCACAATCCAATGACCACCTATAGAAGAAAATTTGGAAGTCAAAAAAGATAATAGAGGTGAAGCCCATAAAAAATTAATGGAAATGATGTTGCAAAGGGAACTACTACTATAGAAGGGTGTGGGTCAATTATACCTACCAATCTGTTTCCAAAAAATTGTAAGATGCCATATTTTAAATAGTGTTTAAACTTATGTTACACGGACGTTTTTATATGCTAAACTTTTCCCTGTATTTGATATGCCCATTTTTTCTCAAATTTTTTTATAGTAATATTTTACTAAATTAAAGTATCATGTCATGTCGCTTGCACTTGATACTTTACAAAAATTGAAAAGCATAATATAAGGTTAAAGCTACCATTATGTCACCAAACATTTGTAAGATGCCAGATTTCATTTTTTTTTTTTTGTAGCAATTCTCTTTGTTCGAATAGGGTTGGATGAGTGTTATCATGTTATGTGACTTCAATTAATAAACCAAATACATATTACAGAAATTCGATTTCTATTCATGGTTTATATTTTGTAATAATTCAATGTTCGATCCTCCCATACAAAAAATAGTTGTTTCTCTCCAGAGTTTTGATTATGTATTCATTCAACATAAAGTTACTACTAATTCTTCTTATCTTTCCTCCCTCTCTTTGCAACAAAATAGAGTAACAGAATTGTTAGGTTTACAATAAGAACGAACTCATACATTTTCTAACTTACATTAAGTTACCTCATTCCATGTATTACTGTGTAGTTATCAAAACAGCGATGTGTTTTTTTTTTTTTTTAAATAATTTTAATGACTGATATATTAATTAAATTTAAGCCTCTATTATGTATACCAGGTAGAATGACCATACAATTTATATCCTCATCAATTTAAATTTATTTATTTAAGGATATATAAATGCGGTTGTTTAAACTTGCCCAGTCAACAATTTAAATTTAAATCTAAAATAATAATAATAAGATAATATGGTTATATGAGTTATTATTTTTGACTCTGTTAAGAGAGATTTTAGGATATTATGCTTAACAAAGTATTTTATTCACTTACAAACGTCTCAACCTATTAACTAATCTACAAATCACTGTCAAATTAACATTACTCTATCTGAGAGATCTCGAGAAAGTAGGAAGGGACAAAAGGATGGCTCCTGGAATAGCAATGCTTGAAACTGGAGGGGCTGATTTTCCTGCTAAGCTTACAAAGCAAGTATTCGTATGTAGCATTATTGCTGCCTTTGGAGGTCTTATGTTTGGTTATGATATTGGAATTTCAGGTGATATATAATATTCAATAACATTTTTTTTTTTTTTAGTTTGTTAATATTTAATATTAATTTTGAAATGTTATTAAATTTGGTGTACTTAGGTGGAGTGACATCAATGGATGATTTTTTGGTGAGGTTTTTTCCAGAGGTTTATGTGAAAAAGCATCGTGCAAGAGAAAACAATTACTGTAAATATAACAATCCGTATTTACAACTCTTCACATCTTCACTCTACTTAGCAGCCATTTTGGCTTCATTTATAGCCTCTTTTATCTGTAAGAAATGTGGCCGTAGACCCACAATTCAATGGGCCTCTGTTTTCTTCGTCCTTGGAGCCATTTTGAATGCTGCTGCTGTCAACTTAATCATGTTGATTATTGGAAGAATGCTCCTTGGACTAGGAGTCGGTTTTGGTAATCAGGTCATACTCTTCTACTTAAATCATGTTGTTCTAGTTTTATCTAGTCATTTTAATTTGCATAAGTTATATATTTTGTAATTTTTTGTGCTTTAGTTTGACTTTTCTTTTAAAATAAAATGTAAAAGGATATGATTTTGTTTAAAAAAACAAAATCTGAGTGCTCTGGACTCTGGTATCATAGAGAAATAGACGAAAAGAGTGAGAATAACGACGAAATTAGAGTTAGGGATTTGACAAATAGAATTTGAAGAAGAATCATGGCAGAAATAACAGACAAATACAATGCTAACACACTTATTTATAAGTATTTATATTTATTCTAAACAAGATAAATATTTAAATCTAACAATTAAAATTCAAACTTTGATAAATGCAAACCCTAAGAAATAAAATACTAATTAACTAATAAAAAAATATATATTAATTTTATTTTAAAATTATTAAAAGGTTAAAAGTAAAACTTTATATATAAAATAATTAAACCTATTTTATTTTAAAACAATTCATACATTTTTTCCCATCCTATTTTCCTACTTCATAATTTAAATATTTGATTTAAAATCAACTTCATATATCTCATTTATGGTTAACTTAACGAAGAAAGGCTAAAACTTACTATTACTAAGTATTGTTTGATGTTTGATACATACAAAATAATATATTTTTTTATCAAACAATATTTGAAAGTGGTGATTTGAATCAAATGATGAAATATTTACCATTTCTACTATATTAGAAGACAATTGGCAATAAATCTTATTGACATAAAAAAATCAATATATTCTATGTACTAGCACATAAATTTAACTTTGATTATAGTTTTATACGCACAAATTTATATTTTTCAATTTTTTTTTTAATTCATTGTCGCATGTGACTTAACCCGTAGAAAATAATTTCTGGGTCCCCTCCTTATGCATGCAGCATGCAGCATGCATAAGAATAATAGCTATTAACAAAAGGTACCAATAAATATATAAATGTAATTAGTCTCTAAGAATTTAGTTGTTTTATACAGGCAGTCCCGTTATTCATATCAGAAGTAGCTCCGGCAAAATACAGAGGAGCACTAAATATATGCTTTCAATTGTTAATCACAATTGGTATTCTGATAGCAAATATTATAAACTATTATACTACAAATATGCACCCAAATGGTTGGAGAGTATCACTAGGAGGAGCAGCAATTCCTGCTTTGATTCTCTTGTTTGGATCTTTAACAATTGTAGAGACTCCAACTAGTCTCATTGAAAGAGGGAAAAAAGAAGAAGGAAAGTCCACACTACAAAAGATTAGAGGCGTAGACAATGTTGATAAAGAGTTTGAAGAAATAGTATATGCAGTTGAATTATCTAAACAACACAAACACTCTTTTAGAAATCTCATGAAACGCAAGTATAGACCACAACTTTTTACTGGCACCATTCTTCAAATTTTTCAACAATTCACTGGAATTAATGTTATTATGTTTTATGCTCCTGTTCTGTTTCAAACTATGGGATTTGGAAATGATGCTTCTTTATTATCTGCTGTTGTTACTGGTGGTGTAAATGTAATAGCCACTTTTATTGCCATTTTCACTGTCGACAAAGTTGGAAGAAAGGTATTGCTTCTTGAAGCTGCAGGACAAATGATCGTTGCTCAGGTATCAAATCATAAATTCAATAATTCATTACGATACCTTAGTGTCATTTTGTAATAAGTTAGGGATATTGAGAGAATTTTTTTTTTTAATTATTATTATTTTTTAATGTTGTTAGACAGTGATGGGTGTAATTCTAGCACAACAATTGCATACTACAAATGTTATTCCAAAGCATTATGCAGTAGCTGTGGTGGCGTTGGTTTGTGTATTTGTATCTGGATTTGCATGGTCATGGGGACCATTGGGTTGGCTAATTGCAAGTGAAATCTTCCCACTTGAGACAAGAAGTGCTGGTTTTTTCTTTGCTGTGAGTATGAACATGTTGTGCACTTTCCTGATTGGACAACTATTCCTTAGTATGTTATGTGCTATGAAGTGGGGTATCTTCTTCTTCTTCGTTGCGTGGATCGTTGTTATGGGAATATGGGCTGCTTTTTGGTTGCCTGAAACTAAAGGAATCCCAATTGATGAAATGAATGAAAGGGCCTGGAAGACGCATTGGTTTTGGAAGAAGTACTTTGATGATGATAATGATGATCAAGTCAAACAAGTACAAGTTAAGTCAGAGAATAACTAGTTTACTATATTAGTATGTGTGTTTTTATTTATTTATAGTTGATTAAGAATTGAGAATTCCTTCGTTTTTGCTTAAGAAAAATGTACTAAATTTTGGACCATGTTTTCCTCATTCATAGTAAAGTAAAATTCAACTTTATTATTATTTTTTTTTATCAAAACTACTTTTCCCAATGTCATTAATATTATTAAAATTGAATTGAATTTTATTTTTAATCTTTTTTATATATATACTGATAGATTATTACAAAAAGATATTCTTTTCTTTTATAAAATTATTTAAATTAATATTATTAAAATTTATAATAATAAAAATAGTATTATTTTTTTGAATTAAGAAAATATGAATTAGTGTTAACTTTATGCTAATGATGTTATTTTTGTTATTATGAATTTTTAGAGTGTTCTATTTGTTATTTTCCGTCGTTTCTTTTTTTTTTTTCGAAATGTTGTTACAATGCAAAATCAGATATGGGAGAATTTGGAGAAAGTATATCACTACTAAAAACAGATAAAAAAAAATATTCCTTTGTTACTGAAATTAACAGTTTAAATTTTCCTAAACGTGTGCACAAGATGACACAAATGGAGCACCACTAAAAAGAATATGAAAATGGAAAATTATACAAATAAAATTAAACAATGAGGCAATGAGGTCTTATTTTAACTTTGAGCAGCTTCCTTTAACTGGCTCCATAGACACTTTTCTTATCTGCTGTGACTAAATAGTTCCTCTGTTTCCTTCTACTCATTTTCTTTAAGAATGCAAAAAATGAGTTCAATTAATGACTAGCACTTGGGAAGGTCACTTGGGGGTGGGAGAAGAGATTCATTGGGACCCTTGCCATTGTCCACTACAAATGCCATCTTTAGCCCCCACGTTGTGTGCACTTCCAGATGACAATGCATAAACCAAACCCCTAAACCAAGAGGGAAAAAATTTCATTTCTTAGCACATTATAAAAAAAATTTCCTTCCTATTTTCACATAATAAATTTCAAACAACCAAACTTTTTTTGGTACATGGGAAGAAAATTATCTAAGATAAGTTAGCATTATTAAATAAATGGCACGTTCTTGAGTCCAATATTATCACAATTTGAAATTAATTAATAAATTTTAACCATAAAAAATAATTTTTCAAATCACTTCACTATAAAAAAATGCCACATAAAACTAATAATAAAATTTATGGCATGTTTACTAATTCGTAATGTAATTTAAAATGAATTAAAATAAAATAAATCGGAATCAGAATGAATTGGAAACAAGATGAATTGAAATTAAGTTATTTTTTATTGTGCTTAATTATTTTATTTGGAATTAAAAAAATGATTTTTTATTAAAATATTTTTTTAATGTAAAATTAATAATTTTTAAAGAGTATAATTTGGATAGATAAGAATAATTTTTTTTTTCCGTAATTTAGTTTATAACTTTTTCAACGTGATCAAGATAATTATTACTCGAACTTTAATTCTCTTTAGTAAACAGGCTCTTAATTGATTAATTACCTGGATTATCAGCCCTAAATCTGATAGCAACCCATCCACCAGAAGGTACTCCTGCAGTGTTCCTCTCAATTGGGTCAATGAGATTGAAATTCGTAGAATCCTTCTTAAGATTGAAATTTCCAAGTCCTCTTCCAACCTCAAAGAAGTTAAAACCATGTAAATGAATAGGATGGTTTTCAGGGGATATCATCCCTGTATCTTGCAAAACTAATTCTACTGTAGAGTTATAAGCAAGTCTATACAGCTTAGTCCCACTCATACTCTGCATATTCACTGGTTGTGTTCCTGTATAGTTATAAGCTATCAAAGGTTGTCCAGGAAAATCATCAGTAAAAACTCCTTTTGTTTTGAAAAAATGTGCTTGAAGCAAAGAATTAGCTTTTGGCATCACAAAGGTAACATTGTTAATACTAGCCACTACTCTACTACCATTGGCACAAGTAGAACAAGGGTTAACTCCAAGCCCAACAGTGAATAAAAGAGAGTGATCAATCTTTAATGGAACTCTAGTTGGGTATTGCTTTGAGTTTAGACTTCTAAGTGATTTTAGGAAGTTTGTGGCCACAGGAGTCGCATTTTGAGGAGGTGTGCTAGTAAGAATTGTTTGTGATGAGGAAAGAGTGTTTGTATAATGTAAAGTAGCTGTTGCGGTGACATTGTCCACAAGAATTGGAGAGTCCATGAAAGGTGAGGCTGCAAGTAAGTACTTTCCAGGTCTTTGATCTGCAGTTAAAAGCACGTTTGTGGTTTGTCCTGGGGCTATTAAAACGACATCTGTTTTAAAGGGTTTTGTGTAGATAGCATCAACTTCAACGACAATGAATTTGTGACCAGCAATCTTAAAGAAAAGTTCTTCATTTAGTGCAGCGTTGATGATTCTTAACAAGTATGTCTGGCCAGGTCTTACTTGTAATTTATATCCTCCTATAATCAATAAAAAAGAAGATCAAATATTAGACGAACTTATCAAACTTTGGATAGCATAACCCTTTATAAATGATTGATTTTTAACCCCCCAGGTGCAAATTTTTTTTTTTTTATAGAAGTATTGCATTAGACCATTAAAAGAGCGTTTTTATTTTTTATCCTTCACTACTTTTGAATACATGCTCATAATTTTTTTATTTTTATGTAATTATTCAAAAGCATAAATATTATCGTAGCTGTAGCAACTCCAACGCAAGCGATCACTAAAGCACTTATATACCTGATAAAATTTTTATACTATATATATTATTCTTGAACATGTGTTCAAATAAATATTATTTTTGAACAAGAGTTCCGTTTCAATATAAATTGACTATGAGGTCAAAAAGGAAGGTAGGATACAAGGCAGCCAAATGCAAAAACTGCTGATTTTTTTTTAATTTTAAAATATATTAAAAAATGTGGTACACATATATTATTTTTTTATAATGTAAAATTATGCAATTTTAATAATTAAGTAAAATTAGTTAAATAATTTTATCAGATCAATTTTTATTTTTTATTTTTTTATTTGCGTTTTGTGATTTCTAGCTATGTCTAGGACTTTTTGTACCTTGGGAGGAGCAAGCTGCTACAGACCCAGGATAACCATTAATTGTGTGAGCATCAGATACATTTGGAGCTAAACCAGATTTTAAGGCTTGGTTTATAACTGCTTCAACATCTGATTTCCACCATTCACCTATATAAACAAAAAATCATGCAAATTTCAATATCAAACTCTCCAAAATGAAACATGAAATTGCATTAGTAGAAATGAGAAATCCTTAATTGGTTTAAATTTTCAATCAAATTAAAGTATGTAAAAGAAAATCCTTTTTATCATGAAAACATTTGCAAATTATCATTGATTAAGATGATTAATTAAGAGTAAAACGTAAATTTGGGCTTACTTAGAATGATAATCTCTTCATTATCAGGTCTAGGAAAAGGGTAAGGGACATCACGCTTGGGTAAGATGACAATAGCGCCATGGACAGTGGCTCTAAGCCAGAGGATATGGGCGTGCCACCAAAGTGTGCCTCTTTGACCAGTGAGTGTGAAGTTGTAGAGATAAGTCTGTCCAGATTGGATTGGGCATTGAGTTATGTATGCAGGCCCATCGGCCCAACCAGTTCTTAGTTGTCTCACCCCATGCCTTTCAGTTGATTTTTAAAGTATTAATATTATAACCAATAGAAAGAAAATTATTTTGTGTTTTCATTAATCAGTAACCCAGAATTAATAATGAAAAGAAAAAAAAAACTTACCAGTGAATGCTAACGTTGTACTTAACGTGATTAACAACTTTGACCAACACAGTATCGTCTTCTCTAGCAATGATGGTGGGACCAGGAAACTTCTCATTAACAGTGACAATTGGTTTGCTTGAACACAGTCTTGTTGTGCTTTTCATCATCACCTGAGTAGATTAATTTGCCATCATTGATACAGAAATCCAAATTCGGTGGTTTAACTTTCCCAACGACAACTTTGCTTTGCCGTTTGATTCAAGATTTTTGTTTCCACTTAAATAATATATCATTTAGTTATTCACAGATCACTCTAAATATATACCAAAAACAAATGTGAATAATTGTAACTTTCGAATCCATAATGACAAAATTGACGAAAAGCAAACTCAATGAAGAAAACAATTAATGAATCATAAATGAAGTATTTTACTTTTTTTTTTTTTAATATAATGTAAAATTAATTTACTTACATTGAACTCGTAATGCCTAACCATACATTCCACACATACTGAACAAAGACAAGCCAACATTATCAAAACATTAACAATATTCCAAATCCTCATCTTCATTTCTTTATAAAACTCTATCTCCCAGAGATTAATATCTATACAAATCTCTCTCGATTTCTCTGTTTTTGTTCTAGCTCGTTTCAATGAGACGATGTTAGCTAACAAAGTCAAGCTTTTAAAGTGGAAAAACTTTGCTGCAATGTCATTTTAACTTGGGTTGGTGGTTGAATACTTGAGAAAGATGGCTCTGCGTCTCTCTCTGGCTAGTGGCTACGCTTATGAACACATAAGTTGGCATGCTGCCTAGAAACTACTACTTCTCTTTCTCTGCGTTGTGACTTAGATTGTTGGCAAGAATTAACAGTAGTTACGAATACTTGTTAAAACTACGTGCGAGGCACAAATTATTTTATTTTATTTTTTTTAATATTTAATACAACATATTTAAAATAAATATAAAATCAATTTTTAGGCTTACTACTATAAAACTATAATTAGAAAAATAAATTCAAGCCCACATATAAGATTTTGAATCAATTAAAAATGCATTACTGTAAAAACTCTTTAATCACAAAAATATACATGCATTTAAAAATAAATATGATAACACATGCATAATTTTTTTTTTAATATAAAAGACAATATATTTATTTATTTTGAACTATAAGAACATTTTTATTTAAATTTAAATTATTTTAAAGACACATGTCATTTATTATTAAAAATATTTTATTTGCATATATTACTTATTTGATAATAATATTTAGAATTTTTATTAAATGTGCAATCATAATATGACTAAATAATTAAAATTCTTATAAAATGTGGTCATTGTTTAATTCTCTTATTGGATGTGATAATATAATCTTATGATATTAGAGTTCTAAAAGGCCATTAATAACTTAAAATATATAAATAATTTTATTCAAAAAATATTTTGTGTGATTTAGACTTTTATATATAAAATAAATGAGTAGATAGATAAGTAAAGATACTAAATAACTTAAAAAGATATTAAATTTATTCTTTTAGTACATAAATAACCAAGTTATGTAATTTATTTCACTATATATTTTATTTTGTTACAACGTTAAAAAACATATATTTATTTACATTGTAATAAAAATGAAAATAAAAATGAACATATATTTGTTTCCACTTTAAGAAAAATGAACATGTGTTTTTTCTTTTCTTTCCTTTTCTAAAGGGTTAAAAATAAAATTACATGTATGGGTGATATGATAATTACATAAATTTGCACTTATTTTTGTACTTACATAAATTTTATTATGACACGTAGTAAAATTATTTTAAAAAATGAATATTTTTTATTTTTAAAAATTATCATATATAATTAATATAAGTGTAAAAATAGTTATAAATTTATATGTGGTTATAATTTCTCATCAATATATATATAGATATATATATTATGCCTACTTTAATCATGCTTGTTTGTCACACTAAGTAATTATGCTTCAAACACAAAACACATTTATTTTGAAGCTAAAGCTTTGTACATATTTATTTATCTTCTGATTTGTTTGAATTAGGCTCCTGAGGGTTTGGTGTAACTGTAATGGGTAAAGTACACCCGATCTTCAGCTAACTAAACTAAACCACCGCATTAGAATTTTTTTGATTGGATCCTATTAAGCACACCGCCTCTTCAAGCCCGTGAAGTCCACAGTAAACAAGACACAATATTCATAAAATATTATTTTCGTTTTGATTTGTAGTATTTATTATGGGTTATGGGATTACATCATATTTTCTTATACGTGGTTCTGCGTAAGTACTTAGTCGATTGTCATCAAATGTCAATAGTCAAAAGCTTGAGGTCAAGTAATAATATAAAAATTTTAAAAAATTATTTAAAATAATACATTTATAATTTATAATAATAAATAATATTTTTATATTTAATTTTAAAATAATAAGAGTTAATTTTAAAAATATTCTTTTTATTATTATATATTTTAAGATTTGCGGTTCTTCCTGTGTTATTATTCATCTTTATCCTTTTTGTTCTTTCCTTTCTTATTGCTCTTTTGCAAAAAAAAAAATTCTAAGTAGCTGGACAGAATTATTGCTACATTTTAACTCATTTTGTACTAAGTGCCACATAATATTGGAAGGGATATTTGCTATAAAAAAATTTACATTAGACAAACAAGAATATAGGCAAAATTACAAGAACTGGAAAATAAATCAAGCACGTTGAAAACGAAGACATGAATAAGAGGTGGGTAAATGATACATAAGTTATCTTGTTTATGTTATTGAATATTTTGGTCATATAACTTGTATCCGATATATACTAATTACTAAAATGAGGAGACTTGATCAACTTTTGCTCTGTGAAAGCAAGATTTCAGCAGAAACATTTTTCACAGCTCATGACTCATCTATGTCAAATTTAATGGTTCCGTCACCTAATTTTTGGTTTGGTTTTGATGGATCGTTGGCATTTAAAAGGAACCAAATCTTATTTGACTAGTTCTTCGAAAATTGAAACCCAACCAAACAAATAATCATTTAAAACCAACAAAAACCGGGTTGTATTTGTTAAGATTGATTGGTTTTAATTAATCATATATTTTCTTTACACATAAACCGTGTTAAATAGAATGCGAATAAAAACAAGATTGGGGATGACCAGGTTGGATGAAAACAGAGGTATTTTATAATACCTCTTATATAAAGGAATTGGGAATGTTTGATGAATACCAGAACTCGAAACCATGACCATGGACAAAATTTATGCATTTGGCCAAGCCACGAGTCGTTGAGAACTGGTGAGAAACGTCCGGCATTATCATATATAAATTATTAGTAATGTTTGGTAATGCTATTAAAATCAATCAGAATTGACTTGCTTATAAATTAGTGGTTGACTATAACATAAATTAAATAATAAATATATTAAGAAATGTAATCATATATATTTCATCAATTTTTATCACATAAATAATAATAAAATTATAACTTAATTTAATAATAATAAATAACATTTTTCTTAATTTATGATGAAATAAATTTAAACATGATCTTAACAATATTTTAAAGTACAAACTTATAAAATAATTAAATAAAAAATAATTACTTTTATATTTTAATAATTTTAATTATTTATTTGAATTGTTTATATGTATTACGGATCATTTTATTAATTTATTATGACTTAATTTTTTAAATAAATTGAATAAATTCACCTGTTTATAATTTAATTTATATAAGTTCAGATTAATAGATTATGTCAAATTTCTAAGCCCCGTTAAAAATTACCGAAAAATAATTCCAATTTATTTTCTTTTATTTCTAGAAAGAAGTACAACAATACAAAAAGGTCTTCTTTTATTGTATTCTAACTGAGATTGCGTCCATGTTGATTTTAGGATCAAAGATTTCAACTATATAAAAGCTTTGTTATCACTTATCCCTGTGGTTGTGTTCACATTGTCCACTCGCTGCGTGTCAGAACGATGAGATCAGATTCAGGCCCACCAATTAATAATATTTTCTTTTCACACCAAGACAAGGAGGGTATCCAATAATTTAATTAAAGGTCTAAGAAAAAAAATCAATTATTAACGATCTTTGATACCTTTTATTTAATTTTTTTTTAATACACCTTTATTCTTTTTCGATCCTAATTTAATAAAAATAAAAGATTGTCTAAAATGACATTAGCAATGATTGATGATAAACTAAGCTTTCCGGAACTTTAATCCCTTTTTTAATAAACATTTTAATTCTTAAATTATTGAATCGAAGATTACTAATTTTCTTATTATAAAAAATAATACATCTAATTCTATTATTATTTAATGTAAATATATAAAGTTAATAATTATTCAAAAAATGCATTTTAATTACTGTACTAAAGTCTATATTTTACGCTAAAATACATAATTTTTATAAATAACAGCAGTAAAAATATTCAACTATAAATTACAAAATTTAAGTAATTTTTTCACATAATATTAAGACAACAAAATATAGCGTAGATTAAAGCAAAAAAAAAAAAAACATAATAACAACAATAGAAGTGTTCAATTATAAATTATGAAATTTAAGTGACTTTTTTACATAATACTAAGGTTATTATGACATTTTCTTTCAGATAAATTTTAATCGGTTTTCAAAAACACAACAAAATAGAGCGAATGTTAATGCAAACATGGAACAAAATTGATGAGTTGGGTCATTGGGAACATATGAATAAGAGTGCTTGTACTCAACTTCAACGGGTACGAGAACATATGGGTCATTGGGAACATATGAATGAGAAGGTAATTCGGCAGCAGATAGTTTAGCTTCCAGATCTTCTAGTTTTTGTTCTGCGACTTGGTGGTGGGATGTACCATCTTTTGCGCGTCAATTTACTATTTCTAATATGGTTGGCAAACCTTCTTATAGGTTCTACTGATACATTGTATTGTAATCATTACTTTTTATTTATTTAATAAATTTGTGGGTGGTTGGAAAAGGAAGAAGGTGCTAAGAATTGCTTTCCATTCTGATGGGGCATTCCGGTGCGCCTACTAATTCCAGTCTCCCATTTACTTAAAAAAAAAAAAAACTTCAACGGGTAACAACGGCAATATTGTAATTGCTTCCCTGTCGAAAACAAACTATTCTTTTTCATATTTTACTTTTTTAGTAATTTATTTTTATGAAAAACATTATAAGAAATAAGACTGAATTAATTATGATAGAAGGTATACAATAAGTTGTACAAAATTATTAATCTAATTAATTTATTAATTAACTAATAAAATATTATTTAAAAGCATAAATAAAAATTTAGCAGAAAAAATTGGTATTATTTTTATTAGGTAGTGCTCTCAAATTGAAAAAAAAAATCTTAAATATAACTGTTATATAGATTACGTGATGAAACGAATGAATCTCAAGCATCAATTTTTATGAATTAAAATTAATATTAAATACATCGATAAAATTAACGATTTAAATTTATAAAAAATATATAATATATTATATACAAATTTTTTTCCACAGCACTAATCCTCTAACTTCACTAGCTCTATCTTTCAGCTATCCACTAGTACATTAAACATATACTAATGTGAACAAGATAATCCATTTAAATATATATATATATATTTAGGGGTAGATATTTAAACCATAGAATACCCGAAAAAAGTCAATTTTAATCCATGTGGACGCACATTCTTTTTTCCTTTCCTAGACTTTTGTTAGTTTGTCTTTTCTTTTGTTGTTTTTTATTCTTTTATCATAATTTAAGACATAAAAATTAGTGCATAACATAATTTTTTCGTACAGAATTTTATTTTTCATTATCATTCAAGATGTTCAATATTTATTCAATATTTTGTAACACTATGAATATACATTCAAAGTGTGTTCATAAATGTGTTAATAATACATTTCATTTATGTAATAATTTGAACATTAAATTAATATTTATTTTATAATATTATTTTTTCTTTATATTTTTTAAAATATCTATTAAAAAAAACTAAAAATATGTATTTAAATATTTGTTTAAAATATTTTAAGAAAAATTGAGCATATATTTAATTTAGGTCCCTAAATTTATATATTTTTTAATATTTTAATACCTAAATTTTCAGTTTGTACACTTAAGTTCTGTTTTTAGGAAAATATATATATATATATATATTTTACTTTAGATTTTAGGGACTAAAACATTAAGAATTAAAATGTCCAAAAAATAATAATTTATGGACATATTTTCGTACATAATATTTTGAATTATTAAAATTTAAAAACTAAGTATATTAATTAAAAATTTAGCTGTTAAAATATTTTAAAAATATAAGTTTTTAGGTCATAAAATTATTTTTCCTTTACCTTATAAAGCGATCATATCTTAAAAGGTAAAAAATAATTAATTAGGAGATGACAACACGGGCTTTCCGTATTATGAGATTATGGGTATGATTAAAAAGTTGGAATCTTGGAATCTTCCCCGGTATTTTCTATGATGTTTGTGCGATGAAAAATGTTGTTTTTTTAATAATTTTATATATATTAAGTAATATAGTATTGAGTAAAAAGTTATTTTATATAAGATGTATTTTTTATGTTGTTTGAGCGATGTAAAATGTTATTTTTAATAATTTTATATACACTAAATAAGATGTTATTGAATTAAAAATTATGTTATATAAAATGATGAAATTATGTTATATAAATTAATAAAATAATAGTAGAATCACTTGTTAATAACAAGAACTGAATTAAATGATATTCGATTTTTGCTTTTTTAACGTGAACAAAACATTTGATTCACATACTGGTTAAAAAGACTATGTTTTAGAAAATTGATAATATATTTAATTTATTGTATTATATAGAGTAAATATAATCGTAAATTGTATTATAATTAGTTTATATAATATTTGATAATAAGCTATATAATATAATCAAATTAAATTAATTATATGTATATTTTACTAAAATAATTTTTTATTATAAAATTTATTTAAATTAATATTTAATTTATTTTTATATTTTTAAAAATTAAAAAAAAATATTATTTTTAATTTAAAATAAAAAAAATTACAATATATAATTTTATAATTAAAAATTATCAGCAAATTAAATTAATTTTATTTTAAAATCATACTCTTTAATCATATAAAATTTAATCATAATTATATTATATTAATTATATTATATAATATAATATAGTATGATTTTATAGCTATAAATATATAAATATATTATAAGATATTTACTAACATGCAACTCCCATTCAATTGACTTGCTTATAAATTAGTGATTGATTATAACATAAATTAAATAATAAATATATTAAAAAATTTAATCATATATATTCAACCAATTTTTATCACATAAATAATAATAAAATCATAACTTAATTTAATAATAATAAATAACATTTTTTTTTAAATTATTAGTTCGATTCATTATTAGCGGCGAATTGAACCTGCCGTATAGAATGCTAAATAGTAATACATGTTTGGTTGGGGAATGGTGATAACAGGAATAATAATTTCTTTTCACAAAATATTATAATTTTAATAATTTTACCAAAGTCATCTTAATTACCAGTACATTCAATTCATTTTTCTTATTCCAAACTATGTACTTAACAAAAGAAATTGAGTTATAATTCATATTCTTAATTTTTTATTTTTAATTAATTAATAATTCAAATGTTATGAGTCGAACATGTTATAAATGTTTAAAAATATTGTTAAAAAAACAAATATTCATTATATCAGGAAAAAAAAAAACCAAAAATCATTTCATACATTCCATTCAATTACACAACCAGCTAAAGTAATTATATTCCTGTTGTGAATTTTGTAAATTCCATAAATATTATGTGTTGATCAATTTAAAATGTTAATCCAATAAATATATATAAATATCACATTACTACCATTATTAGTTAATATTAATACTCTTGTTTAGCAAAAAAAAAAAGGAAAAAAAGAAAAAAAAAAAACTAATGCTAATACTCTTGTTTTTATCTCAACAACTGCAAACTAAAAAAAAGAATTCAGTACATTCTATTATTTAAATAATTTTATTTTTAATCATTTCAATAAAAAAATATTTATTTACATTATATAAAAAATAAATGTATGTTTATCTCCTGAATGAGTTTAAAAATAAAATTATATATATAAAAATAATTATAACATATAATTAAATTATATGTATAAAAATAATTATAACATATAATTAAAGAACAAAAAAACTATCTCTACGAACGCCATGTTAAATGAGACCTGAAGGGATAAACAAATCTCTACTATATAAATAAAATATTTATTTAATTAATTAATAAAAAATATCTAAGATTATTTTCTTGTAATATTAAAAAAAATTATTTATGCTATAAATATATAAATAAAATACTATCATATATTAAAATCAACGTGTTAAAATTCCAAACACTAACAAAAAATTATAGCAAAAATATATATAATAAATTCTTTGTAAATAAAAATTTATTTTTAAGTGTAAAATAAATAATTAATAATAAAAACATACAAAATTAAATTAAACAACATGTTATTATAAATTGATAAAAATATAAAAATAAAAAATAAAATAAATTTAAATATGGTCCTAATAATATTTCAAAGTAAAAACCTACAAAATAATTAAATAAAAAATAATTACTTTTATATTTTAATAATTTTAATTATTTATTTGAATTGTTGACATATGTTACGGATTGTCCTATTAATTTATTATAATTTAATTTTTTAAATAAGTTGAATAAAATCACCTGTTTATAATTTAATTTATATAAATTTAGATTAAATTTGACTATTTTATAAATAAATTATGTCAAAATTTTAAGCCCCGTTAAAAATTACCGAAAAATAATTCCAATTTATTTTCTTTTATTTCTAGAAAGAAGTACAACAATACAAAAAGGTCTTCTTATATTGTATTCTAACTGAGATTGCGTCCCTATTGATTTTAGGATTAGAGATTTCTACCATATAAAAGCTTTGTTATCACTTATCCCCGTGGCTGTGTTCACATTGTCCACTCAGTCACTGCGTGTCAGAGCGATGAGATCGAAATAAAGACTTGGAATAGAGGGCCGACGAAATTTTTGTCTCATATCGATTCACGACGTCGTTTTTGCTGTGTGAGTTTACATTTTTGTCCCCGCATATCAGCAATTGACAGAACTGTTCATCATCATTTTCTCAATTCTGTAACTTTTTCAGAAATTTACATAATGTTCCGTACGACTTCCAAAAATGTAAATTAATTTCCGTACTGCTTTCAAAAATATAAACATTAACTATCAAGTGGTGGACGTCGGAATGTGATGAGGATGCTGGAATACATACGCAGATCAGTGGCAGGAGATGATTGACAACGGCTTGCAGCAGTTGACGGAACTGTTCATCATCGTTTTTCAGAAACTTACGTAATGTTCCGTACGACTTCCAAAAATGTAAATTAATTTCCGTACAGCTTCCAAAAATATAAACATTAACTAACAAGTTTTTTTTTCTTCCCAGGAGTGAGTTTCGTTCTTAGTGGATTTAAGGGTTATGTATAGCAGATGCAAGAAATCACAAACCAGAGAAATAGCAAAACAACTTTGAACCTTCTTCCTTTCTTGGCAAAACGCAGATGAAGGTAGTTTTGTAAATGTAAAGTTTAATTGTATTATAAAATGATCCGTTTTTGTATAAAATTATGCTATTTCTATCATTTTGTAGTTTCTGATTCTATTTGAGTCCAGAACTCCGATGAGATCAGATTCAGGCCCACCAATTAATAATATTTTCTTTTCACACCAAGGAG
The DNA here is from genome assembly GCA_029378325.1 of Elaeagnus macrophylla. Taxonomy (NCBI): domain Eukaryota; kingdom Viridiplantae; phylum Streptophyta; class Magnoliopsida; order Rosales; family Elaeagnaceae; genus Elaeagnus; species Elaeagnus macrophylla. The sequence continues at coordinate 9,449,031 of CM055642.1, forward strand.
GAGGAGGGTATCCAATAATTTAATTAAAGGTCTAAGAAAAAAAATCAACTATTAACGATCTTTGACACCTTTTATTTAAAATTTTTTTAATACACCTTTATTCTTTTTAGATCCTAATTTAATAAAAATAAAAGATTCTCTAAAATGACATTAGCAATGATTGATGATAAACTAAGCTTTCTGGTACTTTAATCCCTTTTTTAATAAGCATTTTAATTCTTCAATTATTGTATCCAAGATTACTAATTTTATTATTATAAAAAATAATACATCTAATTTTATTATTTTTTTAATATAAATAAATAAAATTAATAATTATTCAAAAAACGCATTTTAATTACGATACTAATGTCTACTTTTTACACAAAAATGCATAACTTTTGTAAATAACAATGGTACAAATATTCAATTATAAATTACAAAATTTAAGTAATTATTTTACATAATATTAAAACTATTATATCATTTTCTTTCGTACTAAATATCAATAAATTTTAATTAGTTTCTAAAACACAACAAAATATAGCGTAGATTAAAGCATAAAAACATAATAAAATGTTCAGCTACAAATTATGAAATTTAAGTGACTCTTTTACATAATACTAACATTATTATGACATTTTCTTCCGTACTAACTATGGATAAATTTTAATCAGTTTTCAAAACACAACAAAATAGAGCGGATGTTAATGCAAACATGGAACAAAATTGATGAGTTGGGTCATTGGGAACATGTGAATAAGAGCGCATAGCAAGAGTGCTTGTACTCAACTTCAACGGGTAACAAGGGCAATATTGTAATTGCTTCCCTATTGAAAACAAACTATTTTTTTCATATGTTTATTTTTTTTAGTAATTTGTTTTTATGAAAAACACTATAAGAAATAAGACTGAATTAATTATGATAGAAGGTATATAATAAGTTGTACAAAATTATTATTCTAATTAATTTATCAATTAACTAATAAAATATTATTTAAAAGCATAATTAAAAATTTAGCCAAAAAAATTGGTGTTGTTCTTATTAGGTAGTGCTTCCAAACTGGAAAAAATCGTATATACAACCGTTATTTATATCACGTTGTTAAACGAATGAATCTCGAACATTAATTTTTATAAACTAAAATTAATGTTAAATACGTTGATAACATTAATAATTTAAATTTATAAAAAATATATATAATATGTTATATACAATTTTTTTTCCACAAATTGCACTGATCCTCTAACTTCACTAGCTCTCTCTTTCAGCTATCCACAAGTACATTAAACATATACTAATGTGAACAAGATAATCCATTTAAAAATATATATATATTTAGGGGTAGATATTTAAACCATAGAATACCCGAAAAATGTCAATTTTAATCCATGTGGACGCACATTCATTTTTTCCTTTCCTAGACTTTTGTTAGTTGTCTTTTCTTTTGTTGTTTTTTATTCTTTTATCATAATTTAAGACATAAAAATTAGTGCATAACATAATTTTTTCGTACAGAATTTTATTTTTCATTATCATTCAAATGTTCAATATTTATTCAATATTTTGTAACACTATGAATATACATTCAAAGTGTGTTCATAAATGTGTTAATAATACATTTCATTTATGTAATAATTTGAACATTAAATTAATATTTATTTTATAATATTATTTTTTCTTTATATTTTTTAAAATATCTATTAAAAAAAAACTAAAAATATGTTTTTAAATATTTGTTTAAAATGTTTTAAGAAAAATTGAGCATATATTTAATTTAGGTCCCTAAATTTATATATTTTTTAAATATTTTAATACCTAAATTTTCAGTTTGTACACTTAAGTTCTGTTTTTAGGAAAAAAAAAATTATATTTTAGTTTAGATTTTAGGGACTAAAATATTAAGAATTAAAGTATCCAAAAAATAATAATTTAGGGACATATTTTCGTATATGATGTTTTAAATTATTAAAATTTAAGAACTAAAGTATATCAATTAAAAATTTAGAGATTGAAATATTTTAAAAATATAAGTTTTGAGGTCATAAAATTATTTTTCTCTTAAAAGGTAAAAAATAATTAATTAGGAGATAACAACACGGGCTTTCCGTATTCTGAGATTATGGGTATGATTAAAAAGTTGGAATCTTGGAATCTTCTCCGGTATTTTCTATGATGTTTGTGCGATGAAAAATGTTGTTTTTTAATAATTATATATATATATTAAGTAATATAGTATTGAGTAAAAAGTTATTTTAAATAAGATGTATTTTTTATGTTGTTTGTGCGATGAAAAATGTTATTTTTAATAATTTTATATATACTAAGTAAGATGTTATTGAATTAAAAATTATGTTATATAAATTAATAAAATAATAATAGAATTATTTATTAATAACAATAACTGAATTAAATGACGTCCAAATTTTGTTTTTTTTTAAGTGAACAAAACATTTGATTCACATACCAGTTAAAATGACCATGTTTTAGAAAATTGATTATATATTTAATTTACTGTATTATATAGAGTAAGTATAGTTATATTAAATTAAATTAAATTATAATTAATTTGTATAATATTTGATGATAAGTTGTATAATATAATTAAATTAAATTAATTATATATATATATTTTATTAAAATAATTTTTTATTATAAACTTTATTTAAATTAATATTTAATTTATTTTTATATTTTTAAAAATAAAAAAATATTATTTTTAATTTAAAATAAAAAAATTAAAATATATAATTTTATAATTAAAAATTATCAGCAAATTAAATTAATTTTATTTTAAAATCATACTCTTTAATCATAATTATATTATATTATATTAATTATATTATATAATATAGTAAGATTTTATAGCTATAAATATATGAATATGTTATAAGTAAGATATTTACTAACATGCAACTCCCATTCACGTGCCTCTTTTGAGTACAAGCCTCACCGTAGTATTTGCTGCGTATTGGGGACTTCTGAGTAATCACTCCTATTGTTGAAATTTTTCTGTCTATTTGTATTCATCTCTGCAATTGGATTGCCAAAGAAAACTCCTATTTCAAAACGTTTACGCCTCTTCCTCTCATCAAAGTCAAAATACCAAAGCCCTCTGACTCATAAGGCAACATGTGCAGGTTTGTATATAAGTACAGTACAGAACCCACTTATAGATATGCGGGTATGGATTATTATACAAGATAGTGAAATCATTAAATGTTTTATGCAGTAAATAGACTTATTGTGTTGCGTTTTTGGGCAGAGATCGTCTTTCTCTACATTCCATTGATGGGTCATAGTTCTCTTCTGGGAATACTCCAAGAATTGCAAGTGTCAGGTTTGGATCTTATCTCTTCCATTTATTATATCTGGTCAGTGTTTGCTTAGGATTAAACCAGGATGCTTTTAACCCTTTGGTCTTTTTTTATTAGAAGATTCATAAAATAGAGTCAATAGACACTTTGGTCTAAATTTTAATATAACTGTCATTATTGATGATTTTGGGTCTAAATTTTAATAGAACTTTCATTATTGATGATTTGGAGTAATTTTGAAGGTTAAGATGGTTTTTTTATCATAAAATATTATCTATTTATTTTTTTTACAAATAAAATTCACCCCTTTTTCCATCTCTAGCCAAAATACGAAAATTCAACTTTTGGGTTTGTCGTTCTGTTCTCCACCTCTCTCTCATATTTATCTTTTATAGCTCATTTCTCTCAAGAATTAGAATCTTAGGGAGCTCACATGTTTTACTTATTACCTTCTAATGTATCACAAACTGGATAATCTTGAGCACTAGCACACCATGAAATTTTTATCTGTGCTCTACCAATGTGATGAATGGCACAATACAGTCTACAAAGACACCCCTTCAAGTTTGAGAGAAAGAAGCTATAAAAGATAACTAAAATGTGAGAAAAAGGTGGAAAACAGAAACGACAAACCCAAAAGTTGAATTTGTTGTGTTTTGGCTAGAGATTGCAGAAAGGGTGAATTTTATTTGTAAAAATAAATTAATATTTTATGATAAAAAGACCATCTTGACCATCAAAATCAGCCCCAAAATTATCCGTAATAACAGTTATAAAATTTTGATCAAAGTGTTCATTTTATGATAAAAAAGGGACTAAATGTCTCTTTTATTAAAAAGGGACCAAAGTGTGCCTTTTTAATAAAAGGGGACCAAGAGTGTTTGATCCGTTTGCTTTTGTCCTCTTTTCTCCACTTTCATTTTTAGTTTACCTAAAATTATATTCCTAATGCCATTTCGTAAACGTAATCTTTTCATGTGAAGTTTGTGGGATTCAAATCTTCCATCTGTAGTTTCCTATAAAATCTTTTAGTTCATTCATTGCCTCGGGATGTTCTTTACCACTTGTAAAATTGTTGAGTAACTTGTGGTCTCTTTACCAAATAAGACAAAGTACAATTCATGGGTTTAGGTTTAAATGTATGAAATTCTTTGTTTTGGTGGGATTGGAGGATAAACGATTCGTATAGCAGTTATATAGTTTGTATTCAAAATTGAATTCTCTTTATAGCTCAAGAAAGAGATATGGCTTTAAATTGAAGGCAAATTTTGCATTCAACATACTCCTGTAATCTACCCACAAAATTTTATTGATATAAAGTTGGCATTCCAATTGTGATCTTATTAAAGGACTCTCTAAATCTCATTGTTTTCTATTATTTAGTAAAGGAGAATAATGCTGTAATGGTTTTTTATTTTTTTCTTTCAGAGTTTTAGTTTCATCCTCAAGTGCTGCCCTGTTCTCTTTTGAGTAAAACCCCAAAAAGGCAAACCAAACACAAAGTATTCGTTTTCATGGCAGAAGAAGCTACATACACGAAGGATGGGACTGTGGATTTCCAAGGAAATCCTGCAAATAAAAAGATAACTGGAAGGTGGAAGGCCTGCCCTTTCATTTTAGGTACTATTACATTCTGTTTCTTCTACAGCTATTAGAATTCGGTTGTCAGAAATAGATGCTTATTTCTCATGGTTTTGGTCTTAGGAAATGAATGCTGTGAGAGACTGGCATATTATGGGATGAGCACCAACCTTGTGCGTTATTTCAAGCATCGGCTAGATCAGCATAGTGCTACTGCCTCTAGAAATATCAATAATTGGAGTGGAACGTGTTATATAACTCCACTAATTGGAGCATTTCTGGCTGATGCTTATTTGGGAAGATATTGGACTATTGCCTGTTTTTCAATCATCTATGTCATTGTAAGTTGCTGAAATTATTGATGTTTGTATGTGTTTTATTCTCTCTTCTTTTTTTTTTGGTTCTTTAAAATCCTTGGGTTGAGAACCATAATTTGCATTGGTTAGGACTAATATAATTTAGCTCTTTGTATTCAAACACTTTTGAAATTGTTTTCTCTAGTTTATTCTTTACATTAAATGGTACTTGCTATGGCTATATGTGACTTGAAACGAGGGAGTGTAGTCTTATATGTCAGACCATTAGGCGAACAAATTTATGCTCTAGTTATTGCTTGAAAGAGCATGATTGAATTTCCAGGCTTACATGGGAATAAGTTTAGTTAGATGAGGAATGCATCAACTTAACGTTTCATTTATTCTAAATAGTCTCCTAGAGGTCTCACTATCCAGACTTTAACAATCATAACCATTTTCATAAGCTCCTTTAAAACGTTGATTGACCCCGTGTTTTCGAAGCATACTTTATTTTGATTAACAATTTATTCCTTGGCAAGCACTAACAGAAACCTTATTGTTTTTTAACACAGGGGATGTCACTTTTGACAATGTCAGCATCAGTCCATGGCTTGAAGCCAACCTGTTATGGGAACGAAAATTGCAACCCGACCACTGCGCAAACTGCAGTGGCCTTCACAGCACTTTACCTAGTAGCACTCGGCACTGGAGGGATTAAGCCTTGTGTCTCATCCTATGGAGCAGACCAGTTTGATGATGCTGATGAAGCTGAGAAGAAACGCAAGAGTTCTTTCTTCAATTGGTTTTACTTTTCTATCAATATTGGTGCTCTTATTGCTTCTTCTCTTCTGGTTTGGGTACAAGACAATGTGGGATGGGGTTGGGGCTTTGGAATTCCAGCAGTGGCTATGGCAGTTGCTGTAGTGAGCTTCTTTTCAGGTACTAAGTTGTACAGGAATCAGAAACCAGGAGGTAGCCCTCTGACACGCATTGCCCAGGTGGTTGTTGCTGCCTTTAGAAAACATAGGGTTGAAGTACCTGCTGACAAGTCCCTTTTGTATGAGATTGCTGACACAGAGTCTGCCATTGAAGGAAGCAGAAAGCTTGATCATACAGAAGAGTTTAGGTTAGTTTGTAAACTGAAAAATAAGTTATATAAATCCTATATATTACACTGACAAATTTTATAACTTAGAATCAGATAGAAAAAGGAAAGCGTAAATAAGTTATTTTTCAATAATTTTAATTCCTTAGATATTCATTACGTTTCTAACAATGAATTATTTGCTAATTAAATAACAATGCACCTGAAGTTGAAATTTTCCTTCTCTGAAATTGATTATATTTCATTGTAGCTGTGTGTTCATTTGTTAATATTGAAGTTGAGAATAAACGAGAACTAAGGTTTAGAAAATACTAAAGATAGTGCTCATCCCATTCGTCATTTTGTTGATTAATATTCAGAGATTACAATGGTATTTATAACTGAAACGCTTTATCCCTAATGACTCAATAAACCCTAATTGGACATCTAGACACATAAGAAAACAAAACATGAGATATTTTATTTTCCAGCAGAAGTCTTACCTAATGATTTGTTCTTCAGGTTCTTTGACAAAGCAGCAGTGCTGGTACCATCAGAACAAGTAAAGAGCACGTCCATAAACCCATGGAAACTTTGCACAATCACTCAGGTGGAGGAACTCAAGGCTATTATAAGGTTGCTACCTATATGGGCTACCGGTATTATTTTTGCAACTGTCTACAGTCAAATGAGCACCTTGTTTGTTTTGCAAGGTGAAAAAATGGATCCTCATTTTGGCAAGTCTAGCTTCAAGATCCCACCGGCATCTCTATCCATCTTCGACACCATCAGTGTCATCATTTGGGTGCCAATCTATGACCAATTCATTGTTCCATTGGCTAGAAAAATCACTGGTCACAAAAATGGCCTAACTCAGCTACAAAGGATGGGGATAGGCCTCTTCATTTCCATATTTTCCATGTTATCTGCAGGGTTTTTGGAACTCTTTAGGCTTAGAATGGTCCGAAAGCACAACTACTATGCTCTTGACAACATGCCCATGTCTATATTTTGGCAAGTACCTCAATATTTCCTTATTGGATGTGCTGAAGTTTTCACATTCATTGGACAGTTAGAGTTTTTCTATGATCAAGCACCCGATGCCATGAGAAGTTTGTGCTCTGCTCTATCACTTACCACAGTTGCCTTGGGGAACTATTTGAGCTCATTGCTTGTGACTATTGTTACCAAAGTGAGTACAAGACATGGCAAGACTGGCTGGATACCAGACAATTTGAATTATGGACGCATTGATTATTTCTTTTGGTTGTTGGCAGTTCTAAGTGTTCTAAACTTGGTAGTCTATATCTTCATTGCCAAATGGTATACCTATAAAAAGGCTGTTGGGACTCTCCGTTAAGAGTTCCAAGTTATTTCTGCACTTTACTTGGGATTTGTGGTTGAAGCACTTTTGTATATGTTTATAATTTCTGCTTATGTTTGTCATCCTGCAAATTGCGCCATATGTAGTACAAAATCAATGGCTCTGAAAGCTTTCAAGTGAATGAAAAGTAGTTGAAGTCTGTTTATGCTTCCTTTCTATTTAAATGAAAAGATTAAGGGTTGTTTAAGTCTGTTATCTTTAATGAAAATGCACTTTAAATCCTATTAGGTGAGGCCGCTAATGATGGTTGCAGAAATTCATTTTCGCAAGGAAAAAAGTGAGACAGCACAAATTCATTATTTATACAAAATAAATTTTCACAATCTTTTTTGTAAGTAGATTTGTGTTGGCTCATTTAATATGTACGAATTTAAAGTGCATTCTCGTTAAAATAACGGATTTACACTACTATTTTTTTGGAATGAAATTTTTTTAGTAGTAATTGAACAATTGGTGTCAAGAAGTACACTTAAATTGAGATTGCCAAATTTTTGATTGAAAAAAAGTTTGTGGTTTCAATTGAACTCCTTTTTTTCAGTTAGAGAATATTACGATAATTATTTTGTAAGTAGATTTGTGCTGACCCACTTAATAAGTACGAGTTTAAAGTGCATTTTTGTTAAAAGAAACGGACTTATATTACTATTTTTCTTAAATGAAAATCTTTAATTTTAATTTTATTTTGAGATTGTTAGGGAACCAAATTTCTGATGGAAAAAAAGTTTGTGATTTCAATTGAACCCTACCAATTATTTTGTTAGATATGATTATGATTATTTCCTTGAAGCATTTGAAAGATAATTTTGGTGTAAATATTTGTTCAAGAATTAAAACTGGACATTATACATGTTCACCTTGCAGATAGTGGAGGTTATGATCAGTTTGTGGGAAATTTATTGGCAGAATTACGCACCCAAAGAGCCAGTGTTGAAAACATCATTGGTATGGTTGAAAGTGGATCAGAACTTCCCATATAGGAAAGTGGATAAAAAATGCTCAAACATGAAGGAGATATTGAAACGAAGTGTGATATGACAGATGTTAGTGAGGAAAGCAAGATAGAAAATTCTAATTCTATTAAATAATGTGTAAATAAGACAACCATCATAAATCAACTTCGTCATCCTTGTCTGAAATAAACGGACATATTTTTTGTGGTAGTATTAAAGTTTCAAAATTTCTAGAATCAATAGTGGGAAGTGCTGCAGAAACCTTCACTTCTTCATTATCTAAAGGCATGCCATCATCTGACCCCGTTTTTAATTCTAGCCCAACATCAATCAACAAGAGAGAGCAAGGAACACATATGCCTACGCATTCCATAGCTTCTGATTTGCAAGTTGAGGTATCAGAAAATGGCTCCCCTCGATCTTATATATTTATAGGAAATAACTCACCCACTATATTTGATGGAGACATTGATAAGGAGATCGTATCTAAAGTACCTCGAGATGATCAAGCCCAAACAATGACTTTTGATGGTGAGTCATATGATAACATCAGACATGTAACTGGTGATGTTAAACATGTACGTGTTTCTCATTCTTCAGATGCACCGTTACCTGAAATTCATAAAGAATCAATGTCTTTTACAGAAAAATTGGTTGTCTTAAATATTTGTCACAAAATATTAGCATTTTTATAGTGAGTATTATGGTTGAAATCTGAGAGATTTTGAGTGGCTATAAATGACCATCAATCTTACGGAAAGATTAAGTCGTAATGAAGTAACAATAATTCTTCAATCTATTCGGTTGCATCTTCCTGCTTGTTGTCATATAAATTTATTTGCATTCTTTAACAGGAACCAATGTTCCTTCATCAAAAACTATAGCGACAATGAAACCCACTGACAGAGATGATGGAGTACAAACAATAAACATGCTCAAAGTTAAAAGAAAACATACCAAAATCAGCTGAAGAGGTAAAGCAGAAATCTAATGAAAATCCAGCAGAACAAGAAAGCACCTTGGATATATCAAAGCCAATTGAAGCTAAAGACAACTTGAAATTGGTCAAAGATAAAAAAGACGAGCCAATTTCTTGTTAGAACATTTTCTAAAATGAAAAACGTAATCTTTGTTTAAAAGGTTGCAATTGTTGGATAAATGAATTTTGACAAAAGATATATTGAATAGTTGCAACTTTCGGAAGTGAAATGCTGTGTTAAAAGATTATGACTTAAGTAAAAAGACATGATATTTTGATAGGTTGTAATTGTTATGAACAATTACATATGTTCTAAAAGATACGATTTTTTGTAAAAGTCACAATTTATCAAAGAGTTATAACCTAATTGAAGGGTGCATGAAATTCTATAAATAAGTCATTCATTTAGGTCATTTGAAGAATTTTTTGAGAGAATAAAAAAAGGAAGTTCAAGATTAATAATAAATGTTCTCTAACATTTTTCACCACAATTTATGTATAAATAAAATTAGTGTTATAAATACTGCAGATTTAGAATATTAATTATCTGGAGTGCTCTTCAAAGACAAATGTGTTCTTGGGTTGTCTTCGTGAATGCAAAACGCAGATAACAAGAGGCTTTATTGCATCCTGAGGCGTATTTGCTAAACCCTAGTACATCACCGAATTGATGGAGGCAAATAGCGTCTTAAAGACAGTGATTTAAGGTCATACCTTGAAGCTAAGTTCAAATGTTGTATTATTTATAATGATTTTATAGTATCATAATTGAAGATTATAGAGACTTGACTTGAAAATTATGAAAACTTAACTTAAATATCGTAGAGATCAATATTTAACAAGTTAAAAAAATTTCCCCAACATTTCTAAATAGCAGGGAGTTTCTAGTATAAACCGAACTTCTATTGATCCTATAGTAGTGGATGTGCTTTAGTCGATTGTCGATATTCTTAATAAATCAAGTTTAACACCCTCTCCAACATCTGTAGCACATGAAAATACATTAAAGGATAAAATTTCCTCGTCAAAAGATGCAAACAGATGCTCCACAATTCAATGCCCTAGGCATTTTGGAAAGTAATTCATTAGATCTGGTTATGGCTCAAAATGAAAAGCACTTGGTGGGGTACTCATCAAATCATAAGTTAAATAGTGATGATTTTGTAAATTCAGGTTAGTATCCTATGCAGTGACCAATGTATATGACTATATGCTCTGCAATTCGACAAGTGAACGTTAATGTTAAAACCTGATTGCACATATCTATGATGATAAATCAATTTTCCTTGATGGAATTTGATTCAAGTATAAGATTGAGCCACATACTTACACGTTATCTTCCTCAGTACACTGTAGTTGTTTCGAAACTGACATGTTTTTATTCAAAAGGTGTTAATTTTTTAGATTCTATTTATCAAATGATTATTTTGGTATTTATTGGTGCATAAAAGCTATAAAGTATGAATATTAATGCTATATTTGTATCTGATAATTACAGGAGCCATCTAAGTCTCCAGAGATGACAAGGCTGGCACCGAGAAAGCAGAGTCTACAAGAGCCACTGAAGGAGAATCATAATCACTATTCAATCCATGGCCTGCTGCAGACTCATCAATTGCACAAACTTCCTCCAAATCAATTGAAGACACTAAAAGTGTGGAACAAACAGCAGAGGTAAATGATAACTCCAATTTAGTTGCTTTTTTTCTTTTGTTATTTTTCTCCTCTCTGCATTAGCCATAAAGTTTCTATGATTATTTTAGCTGAATTCTGTAACCAATATTTATGACTTGCTGTGGATCAATAATATTGTATACTCTTACTTTCATATGTATAACATTCTTGCTTCAAATGATCTATCACATGCAAAATCGGCCACATATGCATGTATCTTTATTATTCATGAATAAATAAAAATTTAGTAATCAACTAACATGTGCACATTTTGTGGAAATCAAACAAGAACCAAAAGCCACCATCTCAAAATTGAATGACCCAGTATTGACCCAGAAGGAAGACAAAGAAAACTTGACGACTGTCAAAGAAAGTAAAGATAAAGTTGATAAATAATTGAAAGATCTGATACAGGAAACCTTAGAAGACAATGTGAAAGTTTGAAAAGGTGTTGGAGACGAAGTCAATTCCCCGACCAAATCAATTGTATAAAGCACTGAGGAACGAACAAATCCTCTAAATCAGTTTGTTGAAGAAGATCTCAGTAAAACAAATGAAGCAACAAAGGGTGAGAAGTTCGAGACAAAGAAAGAAAGTGAAAGTAAAATTGAGGACCTAAAGGGCTTGACAGATCCAACTACAAAAGGAAATATGGATGCCAAGAAAGATGTTGGAGGTGAATCCAGTATCATGGCTAAACTAGATGAAGTAGTAGAAAGTGAGAAGGAATACAAGGAGTTGTTGAAGACAAACAAAGAAATTGAAGGTAAAGTTAAGCTATCTACATAACAAAACTTGGAGGGCAAATTAGATGTTGGAGGTGAATTCGCTACTATGTCTAAACCAAATGAACCAGCAGAGAGTGAAAAGGAATACGATGCGAAGTTGAAGACAAAGAAAGAAAGAGAAGGTATATAGTTGAGGACTTGAGGGCCTTGACAAAGCCAATTATAGAAGAAAAGTTAAAAGTTGAAAAGGATGTTGAACATGAAGTTGCTACTTCCAAATCAAGTGATGCGATAATGAGTGAGAAGGAATTCATGTTAAATACAAAGAAGAAAAATGAAGACTTTATGCATATGAATAAGCGAAATACAGAACACAACCAAAAGTATCTTGAATATTTATGCATATGCTTATTTATGAACGGCTGAAAGCATATTTTAAACTAAGAATATGAGAACTTATATGTTTATGCTACAGGAGGAATATTAGAAGCCATAAAAGATGATGCAAGTAAGTCTGTAGCTACATTTAAACCGAATGAAGCAATAGACAGTGGAAAGGACGATAAAAAAATTGAACACAGAGAAAGAAAGTGAAAACAAAGTTGAAGACTCGAGGGACTTGACAGGACCAACTATAGAAGAAAAGTTGGAAGCCAAAAATGATATTGGAGGTGAAGTTCCTACTAAATCAAAATCAAATGATGTAGTAATCGGAGAAAAAAAAAAGACAAGCTGAATATAGAGAAGAAAAGTGAAGGTAAAGTTTAAGACAATGCACTTTTCTTTTTTGATAAGAACTTTATACGCATGAAAACTTAGATATAGTGACATAGATTTAATCGATAATGTTTATTTATGAATGTATTCTTTAAATCAAGAATATGTACACTTATTAATATGTTTATGAAATATGAATTTTGATGCTTTACTATCAAAATATATGTAGATTTTGGTATATGCACTAATAGTATCAATGTACATAATTGCTACAGTAGGAATATTAGAAGCCATGAAAGATGCTGCTAGTAAAGCTGTTGATACATTTAGATTCATTATTAGCGGCGAATTGAACCTGCCGTATAGAATGCTAAATAGTAATACATGTTTGGTTGGGGAATGGTGATAACAGGAATAATAATTTCTTTTCACAAAATATTAGAATTTTAATAATTTTACCAAAGTCATCTTAATTACCAGTACATTCAATGCATTTTTCTTATTCCAAACTACGTACTTAACAAAAGAAATTGAATTATAATTCATATTCTTAATTTTTTACTTTTAAAAATTTAATATTTTTAATTAATTAATAATTCGAATGTCATGAATCCAACATGTTTTAAATGTTTAAAAATATCGTTAAAAAACAAATATTCATTATATCAGGAAAAAAATAAAAAAAAACCATTTCATACATCCTATTCAATTACACAACCAGCTAAAGTAATTATATTCCTGTTGTGAATTTTTTAAAGTCCATATATTATGTGTTGTTTATTTTGGAATGTTAAATCAAAAATATATATAAACATCACATTATTACCATCACTAACTAATGTTAATACTCTTGTTTTGCAAAAATGAAAAAGGAAAAAAAAAAAAACTAATGCTAATACTTTTATTTTGATCTTCAACAACTGCAAACTAATTTTTTTTTAAACAATAAAAATAACACTTATCAAAATTTATAATAACAAAAATAATATCTTTTATGTTCAAACTTATATTTTTACAATTAAAAAAATGATTGATATATCATTTTTCTTTGAATAACCATTCAATTGCAATTGAATGGTTATTATAAATTTTAGGGGCATTATTTTTGGTAATTTCTCAAAAAAAAAAAATTTAGTACACCCTATTATTTAACTAAATTTATTTTTAATTTTTTTAGTGAAAAATATATATAATTATTTACATTATATAAAAAAAAACATATATTTTTCTCCTAGGTAAATTTAAAAATAAAAATCTATGCATAAAAATAATTATAGCATGTAATTAAAAAAAAAAAACTATCAATAGGAAAGCCATGTTAAATGAGACCTAAATGATAAACAAATTTCTACTGTATAAATGAACTATTATTCAATTAATTTTATTTTTAATTTTAATTAATAAAAAATATATATATTTACTTTTTTATAACACTAAAAAATTATATTTTCATTTATGTTATAAAAAATGAACATATATTTTTCTCACGATAGAATTAAAAATAAAAAATTATATATAAAAAAATAATGTCATATAATTAAACCTAAATAAATTATTTCGAAGAATTTCCAATTAGTCCATTTTGAAATAAAAGAAAATAAGAAGAATAATAAGTAATAATGGAAAAATGAGAGCTATCAAACTTGATAGCTTGTGTTGGGTTAGATTGACTCGTTCACGATCTAATTTGTGTAAGCTTGACTTAAACTCAATTTATTTATTAAATAGTTCAAAAAGTGTAACATTGACCCAACCTGTTTAATAAATGCGTTGACCTATTTAACCCATTTAAATATCAAATTAACACATATTATATTTTATAATGTAAGAAAATATGAGATATTGTATTGAGTATCAACATACACTTATGTAACATATTAACATAATAAATTTTAATTAGACACTAAAAATTAATTTAATTTAAGCTTTATTTTAACAAAAAAAGTTAAAATATTAATTAATATAAAATAAAAACAATATCAATAATCAAAGTATGGTGATACATCAAAAATATGGTATTAAAATCTCAAACACTAACAAAAAATTCTAATAAGAATATATATCATAAATTTTTTGTAAGTAAAAATTTATTTTAAGTCTAAATAAATAATCAATAATAAAAACATATAAAATTAAACTAAACAACATATTATTATAAATTGATAAAAATACAAACAATAAAAGATAAAATGAATTTAAACATCATCTCAATAATATTTTAAAGTACAAACTTATAAAATAATTAAATAAGAAATAATTACTTACATACCTTAATAATTTTAGTTATTTATTTGAGTTGCTTATACATAGGTTATTCAATTAATTGATTATAATTTAATTTTTTAAATTAATTTACGATATAATTTATATAAATTCAACTTAAATTTGATTATTTTATGGATATATCATATTAAATTTGCAGCTCCCTTTAAAAATTACCGAAAATTAATTCCAATTTATTTTCTTTCATTTCTAGAAAGAAAAAGTACAACAATACAAAAAGGTCTTATTATATTGTATTCTAACTGAGATTGCGTCCCTGTTCATTTTAGGATTAGAGATTTTAACCACATAAAAGCTTTGTCATCACTTATCCCTGTGGCTGTGTTCGCATTGTCCCACTCACTGAGTGTTAGAACGATGAGATCAGATTCAGGCCCAAAATTAATAATATTTTCTTTTCACACCAAGGAGGAGGGAGTATCCAATAATTTATTTAAAGGTCAAACAAAAAAATTCAACTATTAACGATCTTTGACACCTTTTTATTTTTATTTTTTATTTTTTTACACCTTTTATTCTTTTTTCGATCCCAATTTAATATAAAAAAAGATTTTACACCTTTTATTCTTTTTCGATCCTAATTTGATAAAAATAAAAGATTGTCTAAAATGACATTAGCAATGATTAATGATAAAATAAGCTTTCCGTTTAATTCTTAATTTATTGTATCAAAAAATATTAATTTTATTATTATAAAAAATAATACATCTAATCCTATTAATATTATACGTGAATACATAAAGTTAATAATTATTCAAAATATATATATATATATATATATTTTAGTCACAGTACTCCACATTTTATACTAAAATGCATAATTTTCATAAATAACAATAGTAAAAATGTTTAATTATAAAATTTAAGTAATATTTTTACATAATATTATGACTATTATGACATTTTCTTTTCGTACTAAGTATCAATAAATTTTAACCAGTTTTTAAAACACAACAAAATATAGCATAAATTAATGCAGAAAAATATAATAACAATAGAAGTGTTCAACTATAAGTTATGAAATTTAAGTGATTTTTTTACATAATACTAAGATTATTATGACATTTTTTTTTGTATTAAATATCGACAAATTTTAACTAATTTTCAAAACACAATAAAATATAGCGTATCTTAATGCAGTAAAACATGGAACAAAATTGATGAGTTGGGTCATTGGGAATATGTGAATAGGAGTGTATAGCAAGAGTGCTTGTACTCAACGTCAACGGGTAACAGCAGCAATATTGTAATTGCTTCCCTATTGAAAACAAACTTTCTTATTCTTAGGTTTATTTTATTAGTAATTTGTTTTTATGAAAAACATTATAAGAAATAAGACTGAATTAATTATAATAGAAGGTATACAAGAACTTGTACAAAATAATCATTCTAATTAGTTTATCAATTAACTAATAAAATATTATTTAAAAGCATAATTAAAGATTTAGCCAAAAAAAAAAAATAGATGTCGTTCTTATTAGTACAATTGTTGTATATGTCACGTGTTGAAACGAGTGAATCACGACCATCAATTTTTATAAAATAGAATTAATGTTAAATATGTAGACAACATAAACAACTCAAAGTTATAAAAAATATGTAACATGTTATATACAAAAATCTCTCGACAAATTGCACGAAGGCTCTAACTTCACTGCACGAAGGCTCTAACTTCACTAGCTCTATCTTTCAGCTATCCACAAGTACATTAAACATATACTATGAACAAGATAATCCATTTAAAAATATATATATTTAGGGGTAGATATTTAAGCCATAGAACACCCGAAAATTTTCAATTTTAATCCATCTGGCGAACAAATTTATGCTCTAGTTAGTGCTTGAAAGAGCATGATTGAATTTCCAGCCTTACATGGGAATAAGTTTAGTTAGATGAGGAATGCATCAACTTAACGTTTCATTTCTTCAAAATAGTCTCTTAGAGGTCTCACTATACAGACTTTGACATTCATATCCATTCTCATAAGCTCCTCTAAAAGGTTGATTGACCTCGTGTTTTCGAAGCATACTTTATTTTGAATAAGAATATATTCCTTGGCAAGCACTAACAGAAACCTTACTGTTTTTTAACACAGGGGATGTCACTTTTGACAATGTCAGCATCAGTCCCTGGCTTGAAGCCAACCTGTGATGGGAACGAAAATTGCAACCCGACCAATGAGCACACTGCAGTGGCCTTCACAGCACTTTACCTAGTAGCACTCGGCACTGGAGGGATTAAGCCTTGTGTCTCATCCTATGGAGCAGACCAGTTTGATGATGCCGATGAAGCTGAGAAGAAACGCAAGAGTTCTTTCTTCAATTGGTTTTGCTTCTCTATCAATTTTGGTGCTATTATTGCTTCTCCTCTTCTGGTTTGGGTACAAGACAATATGGCTATGGGATGGGGTTGGGGCTTTGGAATTCCAGCAGTGGCTATGGCAGTTGCTGGTGAGCTTCGTTTCAGGTACTAATTTGTACAGGAATCAGAAACCAGGAGGTAGCCCTCTGACACGCGTTTCCCAGGTGGTCGTTGCTGCCTTTAGAAAACATAGGGTTGAAGTACCTGCTGACAAGTCCCTTTTGTATGATATTGCTGACACAGAGTCTGCCATTGAAGGAAGCAGAAAGCTTAATCATACAGAAGTGTTTAGGTTGGTTTGTAAACTGAAAAATAAGCTGGATTTTTTGCTTAATCATATAGCTGAAACGCTTTATCCCTAATGACTCAATAAACCCTAATTGGACATCTAGACACATAAGAAAGCAAAACATGAGATAATTTATTTTCCAGCAGAAGTCTTACCTAATGATGTGTTCTTCAGGTTCTTTGACAAAGCAGCAGTGCTGGTACCATCAGACCAAGTAAGGAGCACTTCCATAAACCCATGGAAACTTTGCACAGTCACTCAGGTGGAGGAGCTCAAGGCTATTATAAGGTTGCTACCTGTATGGGCTACCGGTATGATCTTTGCAACTGTCTACAGTCAAATGAGCACCTTGTTTGTTTTGCAAGGTGAAAAAATGGATCCTCATTTTGGCAAGTCTAGCTGCAAGATCCCACTGGCATCTCTATCCATCTTCGACACCATCAGTGTCATCATTTGGGTGCCAATCTATGACCAATTCATTGTTCCATTGGTTAGAAAAATCACTGGTCACAAAAATGGCCTAACTCAGCTACAAAGGATGGGGATAGGCCTCTTCATTTCCATATTTTCCATGTTATCTGCAGGGGTTTTGGAACTCTTTAGGCTTAGAATGGTCCGAAAGCACAACTACTATGTTCTTGACAACATGCCCGTGTCTATATTTTGGCAAGTACCTCAATATTTCCTTATTGGATGTGCTGAAGTTTTCACGCTCATTGGACAGTTAGAGTTCTTCTATGAGCAAGCACCCGATGCCATGAGAAGTCTGTGCTCTGCTCTATCACTTACCACAGTAGCCTTGGGGAACTATTTGTAGAAAAGAAGAAAGTGATATTTCGTTCTGAATATTTCACTGACTTATATTGCTTTGCACATATTACATGAATTTATAATAGAAATAAAACGACATAAAAGGATAATAATTAAGTACAATAATCTCTACCATATTGAGAATGATCTCTACCATATTAGAAATGATCTCTACCATATTAATATTTTATTTACTTTCCTATTTTAAAATAAATCTCAACACTCCCCCTCAAGTTAGTGCATACATGTCACACATGCCCAACTTGTCTAAAAACTTTAAGAACACTCAATTTGAAAATGCTTTGGTGAGAATTGCTTTGTTGATAGCCAAATTCTTTCATAGACTTTGTGAATTTGCTTGCTATTGTAAAAGTGGGTTTTGGGTTTTCAGGGGTGGCGCGATTTGTGGGTGTGATTTTGGTCTGATTTCTGTTTTGGTCTGTGTCTGCGGTGGTCTGTGGGATCTGTTTTGGCGGATCTGTTTTTGCGGATCTGTTTTTTGGTCTGTGGGATTTGTTTTGGTCTGTGTCTGTGGTGGTCTGTGGGATCTGTTTTGGCGGATCTGTTTTGGTCTGTGGTCTGCGGTCTGTGGGATCTGTTTTGGTGGTGGTTTGCGGTGGTCTGTGGGATCTGTTTTGGTGGTGGTCCGCAGTGGTCTGTGGGATCTGTTTTGGCGGATCTGTTTTGGTGATGGTCTGTGGTGGCGCGACGGAATGTGCCTTTGATGTAAGAAATCTTTTCTCGTTCAACAATATGCATCTCCATTAATTGAGACCACACATTGTAATTTTTTTCAGTAAGTAAAATGCCAGCATTAAAGGGACTTTCAGACTGAACAAAAAAAAGAAACTGATTTGGTTTCAGATGATTCAATGGAATCACTCCTTTTTTTTTTTTTCCCTTTTTTTTTTCTTTTTTTTTTTCTTTTTTTTTCTTTTTTTCTTTTTTTTGTTTTTTTGTTTTTTTTTTTAAATAGATATATATATATATGGAATAGAAAGAAACAGAAAACAAAAAAAGGAATTAAAATACGATGAGGCTGAGCTGGGACAGGGCGTTAGTGGCCACGAAGGGGCTGTGCACGGCGCGGCGGGAGGTGCGCGATGGGCGCGAAGCTGACTGGTGGATCTGGGATGCGATCTGGTGGATTTGGTACGCGGCGCGGCGCAACGCTGATTGGGTGGATCTGGGATGCGGTCTGGTGGATCTGGTGCGTGGTGCGACGCTGATTTGGTGGATCTGGGATGCGGTCTGGTGGATCTGGTGCGTGGCGCGACGCTGATTTGGTGGGGTGGTCCGGTTTTCATATCGCTGATTTTTTTTTTTTTTTTATCTGTTTTTATGGTTGATATGATTGGATCTGTTTTTATGGTTGATATGTCGGTGGTTTATCTGTTTCAGATCACTGAAAATGTTGTGATCGAGTTTCTGGGTTGATAGCGGCTATGGATTTGCTTTACGAGTTGGGTTTTGATTTCTGTTGGGTTTGATTTTTTGAGGTTGATTTCGGTTTGATTTTTGTTGGGTTTTTGTTTGATTTCTATTGGTGGTTTGACGAGTTTGATAAGTTTGGTTTGGGTGGTGGTGATTGTCTGTAGTGTTTGTGGGATTTTTTTTATTCAGAATTCTAACTTGGCTCTGATACCATGTAGAAAAGAAGAAAGTGATATTTCGTTCTGAATATTTCACTGACTTATATTGCTTTGCACATATTACATGAATTTATAATAGAAATAAAACGACATAAAAGGATAATAATTAAGTACAATAATCTCTACCATATTGAGAATGATCTCTACCATATTAGAAATGATCTCTACCATATTAATATTTTATTTACTTTCCTATTTTAAAATAAATCTCAACACTATTTGAGCTCATTGCTTGTGACTGTTGTTACCAAAGTGAGTACAAGACATGGCAAGACTGGCTGGATACCAGACAATTTGAATTATGGACGCATTGATTATTTCTTTTGGTTGTTGGCAGTTCTAAGTGTTCTAAACTTGATAGTCTATATCTTCATTGCCAAATGGTACACCTATAAAAAGGCTGTTGGGACTCTCCGTTAAGAGTTCCAAGTTATTTCTGCAGTTTACTTGGGATTTGTGGTTGAAGCACTTTTGTATATGTTTATAATTTCTGTTTATGTTTGTCATCCTGCAAATTGCGTCTCAAGTTCTGTAAGTTATATGTAGTACAAAATCAATGGCTCTGAAAGCTTTCAAGGTAATGAAAAGTAGTTGAAGTTTGTTTACGCGGGATGAATGGTCGTTCAAGTTATCTTTAATAAAAATGCACTTTAAATCCTATTAAGTGAATCTACTAACTATACAAAAAAAGGTTCCAAAAATTCAGTTTTGTAAGAAAAAATGTGTGACAGCATAAAAATATTATTTTTACAAAATAAATTTATGTATTATTTTTTGTAAGTAAATTTGTGCTGGCCTATCTAATAGGTGCGAGTTTAAGATATATATTCGTTAAAGCTAGCAAACTTATGCTACTATTTTTCTTAAATGAAAATATTTTAATAGTAATTGAACAGTTGGTGTCAAGAAGTAGACTTAAATTAAAACTAAATTTTTGATAAAAAAAAAGTTTGTGATTTCAATTGAATTTTTTTTTTCCAGTTAGACAATATTACACAAAATTTGATATAATCAATATATTTTTCAAAATACAAAATTCTTCATATGCAATTCATTCATTATTAAAGTGATTTCATCTATATTCAATCGGATGAAGCATTATCTAGTGATTGTCAACAATCATAGTTAGTTAACAACTCAATATTAGTCAATGACGACTTAGCATATTAAAATTTGAAGTTAGGAAATGAACTTCATCTATTGGTGAATTAATTACAAGAGAAACAACTTATTTTTTGTAGATATATATTCAATGAATAAATAAAAAGTCTACCGATAAATAATGGCATGATTTGCTTCTACATAGGAATTTTTTCCTAATTGTCCTGAACTAATGACTTTTTTTTTTAGTTTGGATTTGGACAAAACTGTGCAAGTTTCTATTTTTTTTTCTTCAGTAGAGGAAGAGTTTCTTTTTAAGTAAACAAAAATATCATGTATGAGTTTTTTAAAAATAAATTTTAAAATTATATAAAATAACATAAAACTTAAAACAATAAAAAATAGTACAGTTTCAAACATAATTCAACATAAATGGGTTTTAATGGTCTTTGTTCAACTTAATCAACATCTAATATGAAATGATGCAGAACTTTTGTGAAAATTACAAATAATACATCTAAAATTTATAACAATAATAATAGCACTCAATAACATTGGACATGGTCCAATTAAATGAGATTTAATATTAAACAGGTCTAAATAACTGTAATTTAATTTAAACAATGTTAAATGTGAATGATGAGTTTAAATTTTTTTTAATAATAAAAATATATGAGCTAGAGAACTATTTTTGTACTTATAATTTTTAAATACTTTGTAGTTAATAATTGTTTAATTTAAATACAGGAACAATTTTAGCTATTTCCTAATCCTATCACCTCCTTCCTCAATTTTTTGGCAAACCCAGCCACCAAAGCCCGAAACTTTATCTCTCCGACTCACAGCCAACACTAGAGGAGGTATTCAAATCTTTCTCAAGTCTTAGAATATATTGATTTCTTTACCTCTCTGCTAATCAATTTTCATTTATTAGATTTGTCTCTTCTTCGACTCTGCTTTTTCAATTACGGTGTATGTGAATTATGTAATGCAATCCAAATAAATAAGTGATTGTGTGCAAGGCTCGTCTTTTCTTGATTATAAAGCTGTAGTTGCTGTGATGAATGTTATTAACGAAGACTTCATTCACATTTTTTTTGATTATACGCATAGTCATTTTTGCTTATTTTCAAAACTTATTTTATTGTTATGAATTAGCAATCGAGTAATTTTTTACTTTCAGATTGTTGGACAAAATTAATAAGTATGTTGCTCGAGATTTGAATTCTCAATATACAAATTTGGGTTTTATATATTTATCGTTTTGAATGCTGATTCAAGGAACGATTGAGTTTTTTTTTTTAAATAATCGGATATTATGGCGGTTTTTTTGTCATATCTGTCCCCGCTCGGTTATAACCGTACCCAAACCTGAACAGTTTCGGACAGTTTCGATTATACAATTATTTATTCAATTTCGAGGACTAATATGGCAAAAACCGTCCCCATTCGTCCTCATGCCCATTCCTAAATATCAGTATGTAACAAATTACACACTGATAGTGCAGATATGTAACAAATATTACATACAGTTACATAATGAGAGATTTGTTACAAGTATTATATATCACATACCAGCATCTCAGTATGTAACTTCATACTTATTAAATACATGTATTTCAATATATAACTCATATTACATCCATAATATATAAAATGTAATATTTGTTACATACATACATAAATGAGTTTTCTATCTTATGTATTCATAATTTAGAAAAAAATAAATAAATAAAACAAAATAGGTTACCAAACAAGTTTATGTTTTGTTTAAAAATTGAATTAGAAAAGAGAAAATTAATTTCAAACCAAAGAAAACACAACTTAAAAACAAAAATGGTTAGTACTTTTGACAAACAGCTTCACTAATTTGCATATTGTATATCAATATTGAAATACCAAGCTTAACAGAAAGCAAATAAAAATATGAAGATATAAAGAAAGTTATATACTTACTGGAAAGTATCTTAGGTGCATCATATCTGAGCATTCCTTATGGATCCCCTTTTGGTAAAGGAAGCTTCTTCATAAGTTCGTCTTGAAAATCCAATTTAAGAAGAATTCCTTGGGTATAAAGATTATCAATAGCAGAGAAACCATTAAAGTCATTGTTTTCACCAGAAATACTAGCTTTCAAGCCAAGTAGGTGTTTTGCTTGGTAAATATGGCTGCACAAATTCAAAAAATAAAAAATATAAAAAATACCATAATAGATTAGAGAATAGAGAACAATGTTTGCACATTTTTTTCTCTTTGGAAAAAAAAAAAAAAGCACTTGAACATGTCCTACTTTAGGAAGATAGCTCCTTATACGTCAGCGAAAGTAAGAATTACTCGCGTTGGAAGGAGAGTTAAAGAATGAAGGGTAAAATAGTAAACTTGTGCCCCTATACGTAAGGTGAGTTTAGGAAAAAGCTTTAAAATTTTAATTTTTCTTCTATGGTCATTAATTCTAAAGTAGGGGCCAAATGCAATTTTAAGACAATTGGACAAAAATCGATGTATGACGCCATTCTGAGCTCATGTGTATATTATTTTACCCCTAGCTAAAGAAGTTGGAGATGCTGCTCCTCTCTCTCCATTCCTCGCCTCTCTACGTTTCTTGTCGAGGACAAGGGCGAAGTATCTTGGAAGTTGGGCTGGACTGTAGTCCGGGTCAATTTTTTTTATAAAAAATTAATTATTTGTATATTTTTAAGATTAAATAAATATTTTATTTATAGTAGTATATTATGTCTAATTTTTATGTACATATTTTAGTATATATTAACAATATTTAACAAATATGTGAATAAAAATTATATAAATTGTAAATAAAGTGATTAAATATATATATATTTTTTATGTATTTGGTAATTATTAGTAACAGAAATAAAATTGTAGTCATTTATTATGTAAAAATTATTCTTAAATGTGATAATCTAAAAAAAAATTTAAATATTTAACTTTAAACTCAATATTATAAAAATAAAATTAAAAAAATAAGTATATGATAAGTTTCATATTAAAACTTTTAAGTTTATATTTATCATATTTTATTTTAATTTTAATTTTAATTTTATTTAATATTATATTATTTAAAATTTTATTTTAATAATCTTTTAGAATTTAATTGAAATTTTTTATATAAATTTTTTATTATTTTTATTATTTTCAGTCTTATATTATTTATAAACATATATTTTTAAATATAGTCTCGATCTTAAAATTCTAAATCATATTTATTTTTACATTCTAAATCAAATTCTAAATTATATACGCATTTATCTAAATTTTTTAATTAATAAATTTATTTTATTCATTAATGATACTAATATTTATTAGTTTATTATATTTTTATTTAATTTTTCTTATAAGTTAATTATAATGTGTTAATTCTGTATTTTTTAAATACTAATTTTGTCTCTATTATAATATTAGTATTGAATTAAATATTAATTTTTACTAATTTTTTATTTTGTTTTGAAATTTTTTTAGCCCTCTTATACTTTTTTTTCCGGCTCCGCCTTTGGTCGAGGATACTTCTGATTGAGTGTCATTGCTGCTAAAGAGTGTTGCTGTGTTGGGTGCTACTAGTCATCGTCGATAAATTAACAATACAGGTAATTGTCTTCTATTGTTGTTTCCCCTATGTTCTCCTTTCTCTCATTCTCAGAAACCCATCTTCATTGTTGTCGATGAACTCTGGCGGAGTTTTTACTCCAAATTTGTTCCATCTCCAACATTCAAACTATTAGTCTAAATCAATTTCAAGTTTAGGGTTTATTTAATCGTTCTCCCATATTAATTTCATTTGGTATGATATGAGCCTTTTTAACTTTCATAATTTTAGTTATAAAAATAAGTAAAAAGGTGAATAACAAGTATCTATACAATTGCTGTCATTTTTAGGTAGTGTTAATAGCAATTAGTCACTATTCATGTTTTTGGTTTGAGGTGTTTAGGCTGGAGAGCAGCTTGAGCGTGTTAATCAGGACACACCCTTGAATTATTAATTTTTTGACATTCGTACTCCTGTTAATCAAGCAATATTTCGCATTCAATGCAAAGTTGGAGAGGTAAGTTTTAGTTCTTATATTTAGCTCTCTCTCTGTTTTCTTTCTTTTTTTTTTTTCCTTTTTTTTTTTTTGTGAATTTATTGTTTTGTTAGAATCTAAACACATTTTAAGATTATGTTGGAAGTTTTGTTTAATAAATCCATATCTTATGAACAATTGTTTGCAACATATGGAAGAACCACGGTAACTTATTAAATTCAGTTTTGATGCTTGCAGAATTGAGGAAGACCAATATATTTGGTTTAGTTTTTAATTCTTTTTCATTATGAGAAAGTAGCATATCAGTTAAGTTTTATAATTAAGAGAAACGTTACAGGCTTTATAGCTTAGTCTTTAAGTGCATGCATATTAATATATTATTGAGTTGATTGATCTTTAGTTGTTTTTTATAACATAAGTTTATATGAATATGCCTTTGTTAGTCATTCCATGGAAAGACTTCGAAAGTTAATAATTCAGTTAGTTTTACAGAAACTCTTCTAATGTTAAATTTCATGTTTCAATGATATTCTGTAAGCTTGTAGGCTGTACATAAATTTTTCATAATTTTATAAAATTTATAGAAACTTTATATTATATTTTTTTAACAATAAGAGGCCTATGCTTTAAGTTTCCAATTTTAAAATGATAATTTTGTGATTAGTTCAAATTTATTATGTTATATTGTTTTTGGTTGTTCCGTAAATTTTACCAAAATTGTACATAATTTTGTAAGTATTACAGAAACATTATTCTTTGAAAAATAAGTTTATTATTACAGATTATTTGAAAAATAAGTTTGTAATCATTACAGGTTCTTCAAAAAAAAGAAGTGTTAGACTAGTGGAGAAAAATTTAAACTATTAGGTACCATTACAATGTTATTAAATATGTTACATACATTATGTAAAAAGAAAGTGTTAGACTAATAGAGAAAAATTTAAACTATTACGTACCATTACAATGTTATTATGTTACATACATTATATATGTATATATATATATGTTTGCATATATACATGTATACATATACATATATATATATACATATATATACATACATATATATATATTACAAATACAAAATAAATAAAAATTTATGTTAGAATAACTTGAAAATATTTAAACTATCACATCTAACTTGAAATGAATTTTGGAATCAACAAGTTTCAAATTACAAGTATTACTCAACATAAATATTTTTAAGTTTTGCATAATCCTTACAAAATATGATGAAAACTTTGTAAGCCTTATAGATTTGCCAGCAGGGTTGTCAGAATAGTGCTGGTGGTCACTATTGGACATTTCAAGTGACATAATTTTGGTCTAATTTTATTAAAAATTTAATGTAAGATTATTTTAATTTTTTTAATATATAATATGTATCAAAATTGTGAGTTTTGGATAAATTTTATGTTATTTATGGCTTTCACACTTAATTGCATAATTGTTCTTGAACTCAGTAGTGAGTTGTTAAAGCTTTCCCACATGCCCGGTATCACAGAGATTATTGAACACTCGTTTTCTCGTCAAAGGTTCATTCACCCATCAGCTTGGGTTTCTCCGATTAAAATGATTCAAAAACGATACCAAAAAGTAGATAATATCAGTTAGTTCCTTAAAAAAACCATAAAGATAGTCCTCATTGTGAAGTAATTCTTATTTGATTGAATTTTGAATAAAATATTTACATAAAACAAGGTTCTTAAATAAGAGCTGTACAAAATCTAGAGTATTTAAATAAAATAAATAAATAAATCATAAATAATATTAATTAAATATTTACAGTTATAACAACTGTAAGATCTAGAATATTTTTTGGATATTTTAGATTTTTTTGATTTTATGAAATCTTCACACTCTCCCTCAAGTTGGATCATATATATTGATCATATCCAACTTGCTTATTAATTTATCATAACTCTATCTTAGAAGCCCTTTGGTGAGAATATCTGCAGTTTGTTCTTGGGTAAAGATGTAGGTCATGCATATAACGCTACTTTCAATCTTTTCTTTTATAAAGTGTCTGTCGACATCACATATTTTGTTCAATCATGCTAAATTGGGTTGAGAGAGATGTTAATAACTGCATTGTTGTTGCAATATATTCTGAGTGGGTTTCTGTTTCAACTTGCAATTCTTTAAAGTTTCTTCAATCACAAACCTTCACACATTCTTTATGCAACTGTTTGAAACTTCGCTTCTGCACTGCTTTTAGCCACTACTTTTTTTTTTTTGCTCCTCCATGTTACTAAATTACCCCAAATAAATGTACAATATCCAGTAGTAAATTTTCTGTTTTCAGGAAAAAAATCAATTATACCCCTGAGGTTAACCGTTTCTTCAAAAATAACCTTAACTCTTACAAAAAAATCTTAAATAATTTTGAGGTTTAAGGGTATATTCAAAAATACCCCTCTGATCTAACACCGTTAGAAATTTTTGTTTGTCCCTGACAAAATTCAGAAATTTCTGTTTGTTCCTTGACACAATTCAGAAATTTATGACACAATTCATAAAATATATTTTTAATAATTAATAATCTTTTTTTTTCTTAACACAATTCAGAAATTTATAACACAATTCATAAAACATATTTTTAATAATTAATAATCTTTTTTTTTCTTAATAAATTAAATATCCACATTTTTTTAAGTCGTAAAACTGATACCATTATTATATACAAGATGACGCCTTCCAGTGAATATCAGCACCACATATGCCTCTACAATTGTATCTTGTAATTGGATTGTGTAATATACAATAATGCAAAAAAAAAAAAAAAAAAAGTTCTAAAAAATGTAATTTAAAAAAAAAAAAAAAACTTATCTCATAACCTATTTTAATTTTATCTCTTCATCCTCTAATAACGCTTTCTATTTAAATATACAAATCGAATAAAATACATAACATAAATATTTTCTTTAAGGTCTACAATTAGAATTATTGTTATTTTTCTCTAAATAAAATTACTTAAGTAAGAAAAATGAGTTAAAAAGTTACGATCATTAGTGACACAAATTTAAAAAAAAAAATGCATTAAATGTGACTTGAATAGAAAATTTTGGATTTTCATTAAGAAAATTTTGTCTGAGATCATTATTTTCAAAATTTAAGGAATATTTTACTTTTAATTTTTCACTGCTTTCTAAATATATAATAAAAAGTATATTTTGTATGTTTACATTTTAAAGTATAAAAATAATTAGAGATCCAACAACTTTGACAATATATTTTATCTTTGACAAAGTTTTTAAATCTTATATATTATTCTTATATACATATTTAAATAAATTTTATCTTTTAATATATTTTCAACTTTTAATAAAACTGAGTAGAGTACAAAATAAAAAGTTGTGTACAATGGATAAAAAAAACTATTCTTTTATTAATGATATATAGATTATTTGAAATTATAAAAAGTATATTGTTGTTATTTGGAAGCACACTATCCAAAAAATATATATATATTTAAAAGGGTTAGTTACATTATTAATTATTAAGTCAAATGTCTTGTAGCTTAGCTGGAAGGCATCATCTTGCAATTCTAATTTTACCTTAATATTCCTAAATTACACGGTCAAGTAACTGTGATATATGGTGAGGGCACTTCTGACATTTTGAAAAAGTCAGGGTTATTTCTGCAGAAATGTTATAAACTCAAGGGTATTTATGATATTTTTCCTCTGTTTTCAATTGAGTCTGCCCAGTCCGCATTTGAAAAAACTTATACTTTTCTTTCTGTTGTTTCTTTGAAAAAACCTCCGCATTTGAAGAGAAGCCCCTTTCTTGGAGAGCCTTTAAGATATCTAAGAACTTAGTATACAACTTCTAAATGAACTTCCTTCAGAGAATGCATATGTTGGCTCACAATGCTAACATCAAATGCAATATCTGGTTTTGTATGTGACAAGTAAATTAATTTTTCTACTAATTTTTGATATCTCTCTATTTCTACTGGCTTGTCTTCACTTCCAAGTCATTTACTGACCTCAATCGGAGTATCAACTGGTTTACTTCCGAGCATACATGTTTCCTTTAGTAAGTCAAGAATATATTTCCTTTGTGAGACACTTATACCTATTTGAGATCGAGCAACTTTCATCTCTAAAAAATACCGCATTTGACCCAAATCTTACTTCAAATTCAGTGGATAAAACTTTTTCAACCTTTCTATTTTAAACGTGTCATCCCCTTTGAGTATTATATCATCGACGTACACAATCAAGACGATTTTCAATCCATTCTTAGCATGCCTAAAGAACATTGTGTGATCTAATTGTTCTTGTTGTTACTCCTGGTTCCGTAATACTCTTATAAATCTGTCAAACCAATCTCTTGGTAATTGTTTGAGCCTGTAAAGGGATTTTCTTAGTTTACATACCATATTTTGTTTGTTTTTCTCACAAAAATCAGGTAGCAAGGTCATAAAGATATCTTTGTCTAATACCCCATTAAAAAAGGCATTCTTGATGTCCAACTGCTAAAGAGTCCAATCTAAATTTACTGCTAATGAGAGCAGAACTCAGATAGTATTCAATTTTGCAATTGAAGCAAAAGTTTCTGTATAATCAATCCTATATTTTTGAGTGAATCCCTTCGCTACTAGAGGAGCTTTGTATCTATTAATTGTACCGTGTGCTTTGTATTTTATAGTAGATACCCATTTGTGCCCAACTGGTTTTTTTTCCTTTTGGTAAGTCAACTATATCCCATGTTCTATTTTTTTCCTTGGGAATTTTTGTCCTGTCTAAATTAGTAGTAAAAGCATGAAATTTAGGAGACAAACTTTTATACGACACAAATTTTGATATAGGATAGGAGGTGAATGTTCGCCTCTGTTTTCTAAGAACAATGGATAAGTGATCATTAGAATTAGAGTTAGCTGGATCATTTGAAGGTTCAAGGCTTCTTGGATCCATCACTGGGTCTGAGTTTTGTAGTGTATCGAACACAATTTTACTTTCGTACTTTGATTTTGGTCTACTTAAATAAACAAGTAACTCTTTACGTGTTTGTGTGATCTACATCAATTTCTACGTTTAAATCATTTTATATATATGGCATAGTAGAATGGAGAGGTGAACTAGGTTTGGGAATGAAAGATGTAATAGGTTTAGGATTACAAGGTTTGGGTGAACTAGGTTTGGGAAATAAAATGTCAAAGAAACAAAATTGATTTTTATTCATGTTCTCCTTATGAAGAGAAGTTTTGGATGAGTAGTAGGGCGTGGATTCATAGAATGTCACATCAAGACTAGTGTATATAGATCTAGTAGTGGGATCATAATATCGATAACCCTTTTGAGTTAGGGGAGTACCCAATAAACATGTACTTAAGTGCACGAGAGTCTAATTTTTCTCTAGCATGTAGATAAACATGGACAAAGACAGTGCATCCAAATACTTTGAGTAGAATATCATAGACGAGACGGGAGATGGGAAAATTATTATGGAGGGTTTGAATAGGTGTTTTGAAGGATAAGACACGACTGGACATTTTATTTATCAAGAAGGTAGATGTAAGGATGACATCACCTAAGAACATTTTCAGCATATTTGTGGTGAATATGAGTGCTCAGGCAACTTCTAGAAGATGTCTATTTTTTCGTTCAATAACCTCATTATGTTGTGGGGTATAAACACATAAAGTCTGGTGAAAAATACCATGACTCTGTAGGTAATTTTTGAGAGTTCGATTAATATATTCAGTACAGTTATCGGTACGTAAGATCTAAATCTGGGTTTGAAATTGTATTTTAATCATTGTGTTAAAATTGATAAATACATTGTAAACGTCGGTTTTATTTTTCAATAAGTATATTCCAATAGACACGAGTATGATCATCAGTAAATGTGATAAATCATTTTGTATAAGTATGATTAGGTGACTGAGATGGTCCCTGTAAATCGCTATGTATTATGAAAAATGGTTTCGAGGGCATGCATTTAGATTTTGGAAATGAGGTGCGATGATGTTTAGCAAGTTCACACATTTCACATTGCAACTCAAGTAACTCTTTATTTGAAATAAAAGAAGGGAAC
This sequence comes from Elaeagnus macrophylla, assembly GCA_029378325.1. NCBI lineage: Eukaryota > Viridiplantae > Streptophyta > Magnoliopsida > Rosales > Elaeagnaceae > Elaeagnus > Elaeagnus macrophylla. The sequence goes on from CM055642.1 coordinate 9,480,300, forward strand.
AATTGTCTTAGACATTGAAACCTAGGATGACCCATTCTACGGTGCTATAGTATTAATTCATTATTCCTAAAAATAGATATAAAGTTACAATTGGTAACATGATACTATTTATTCTAGTAGCCAGCTCAAAGTAGTAAAGTCCTACATTTTCGTTAGCACTATCTATCGTCTTCTTCGATGATAGGTCCTGAAACACACACGAAGAAGAGCTAAAATTAGCAGAGCAATTTATGTGAGCTGTTAATTTACTAACATATAGTAAATTACACGATAATTTTGGAACATATACAACAGATTCAAGAATAATAGTATCATAAATTTTTACACTCCATTTTCTTGCAATTGGTGAAAGAGTATCATCGACAATTTTAACTTTCAAATTTCCAGCATACAGAGTATATGACAAGAAAAACTAGTGATTATCAGTCATGTGGTCAAAAGTACCAGAGTCAATCCAGTGATCATTTTCATATGTTGTATTTAAAGCAGTTAGGTAATTACCTTTGTGAGCCAATGCACCAGAGTGAACATAAGAGGACTTGACCATATGTTTTAAATTTTGAGAACATTTTTTATAATTGTTCCATCTGCTCTGGATTGAAGGAATCATTCTGAGAGGTTGAGACTTGATAACCTCGATTTTTAAAATTTTGTCGCGGTTTCCAATCAACTTGGCTTTCCATGTAATTCTCAACACATATCTTTTGTGTGACCTAATTTTCTGCAGTGATCACACCATGACCGTTTTTTCTGTCCATGACTATTTTGGGCTCCTCTGAATAACAGTCATTGTGGCTCGTCTTCATTTGTTGGGCTGAAAACAGGGCTAAAAGAATTGAAATTTTAATATCTACGGTCCATTTGCTCCACAGTCAGATTTGGCCCATTTGCCCGAATTACTCCATTTGACCCATAATCCCAACGCATACCCTAATTGAAGCTTTCTCCTCTCTTCGAGCAACTCATTTGATGTTTCCCAATTCAAAAAAAAGTGTTAGACTAATAGAGAAAAATTAAAACTATTACATACCATTACTATGTTATTAGATGTTAATACGTAAACAATACATACATTATGTACACTTCACATAAATATATATATATTTATGAAAACTTTGTAAGTCTTACAAAATGTTTTGCCAGCATAGTTGTCAAAATGGTGTTGGTGGTCACTGATGGACATTTCACGTGACATAAGTTTGATATAATTTTACTCAAAATTTAATGTAAGATTTTTTAAATTTTTTTAATATATAATATGTATCAAAATTGTGAATTCTATAAGGGTTAATATATATGGATTGGTTTGAGTTTATATTAAAATTGGAACCAACCCAATATGATCCGTTCTTTAAAAACAAGAATAGAACTGAAACGAACCAAAATTTTTGAAAAACCAATCCAACACGAACTAATTTTTTTGGTTTGGTTTGGGTTAGGTTAAAGGAAATTTTTTCCTTTTTTTCGATAATAAATTTTGTTTATTAAATTTTTTTAAAATTCTTGTATTATATATAATTTCTAAAGTTTTTAATGTTAATTTTATTATAATAACTAAATTTAAAAATATAGATATCGGTCACTTATCTAATACCATTATCTAGGGGTGAACATATATGGGTTGGTTTGGGTTTAGATTAAAATTAAACTAACCCAATATGATCGATTTTTTAAAAACGAGAACCGAACCGAACCAAAAAATTTGAAAAATCAATTCAACTCGAACTAATTCTTTTTTTGGTTTGGTTTGGGTTGGTTAAAGGAAATTTCTTCCTTTTTTTTGTAATGAATTTTGTTTATTAAAATTTTTTAAAACTCTTGTATTATATATAATTTCTAACATTTTTAATGTTAATTTTATTATAATACCTAAAATTAAAAATATAGATATCGATCATTTATCTAATACCATTATCCATATTAAATACAAAGTGTAAGAAAAATTTAAAATTAAGACAAATAAGCAATAAAGAATAGTAATCACATACCTGACAAAATTTGCTAACTTTCAGATTAAATAATATTGTTCAATTATATTGTTCATGCAATGAAAACTCTACCGACAAAAATATGAAAGACGATGTAATTATAAAGTATAAAAACAAAAAAATGACTCAAAGGAGCTATTTTAGGGTTCTGAGAGAAAACAGAAAAGTGAGAAAACTAATTCAAAAAGCGGCAAAGGGGCATAACTATGAAGGATAAGGTATAAATTGTGAATGACTGAAATAATTTTTTTTTTATAAACAATTTTATAAAATAATAATATAAATATAAATATAAATATAAAAATAATAATATAAAATTAAATGGGTTGGTTCGGTTTTTTTAAGATTTTAATAAATGAAAACCAAACAAATTCAGTATTAATCGATTTTTTATTATGAAGAATCGAACTAAATCAATAAAATTTAAGAACCGATTTTTTTGGGTTGGGTTGGGTTGGTTCTATGTTTTTTTGTTCACCCCTACCATTATTCATATCAAATACAAAGTGCAAGAAAATTTTAAAATTAAGATAAATAAGCAATAAGGAATAGTAATTACATACATTGCAAAATTTGCTAACTTTCAAATCCAATAATATTGTTCAGTAATGTTGTTCATGCAATGAAAATTCTACCAACAAAAATATGAAAGATTATGTAATTATAAATTTATAATAGATAAATAATTAAATAATACAAAATTAGTATATCACGTGGATAAAAGATAAAATAAATGAAAGTACCTGATAGAGAAGTGCTTGCATGGATTTCATTTAAACATCCTAACTGTAATGGCAAAAATGAACAAAATTTGTTTATCTCTCACTAACAAAATAGAGGACAAAATTTTCTAAAATATTATCAAAAATTAAAAAGGTTGTACTCGTAAATATAACAAATTAAAACATATAAATTCAAATCTATAAATATAATAATAATTTTTTTTAATAATTCTACAAAATAATAATATAAATATAGATATAAAAATAATAATATAAAATTAAATGGGTTGGTTCGATTTTTTTAAGATTTTAATAAATGAAAATCAAAATAATACAATATTAATTGATTTTTTATTATGAAAAATTGAATTAAATCAATAAAATTTAAGAACCAATTTTTTTAAGTTGGATTGAGTTAGGTTAGATGGGTTGGATTAGTATGTGTTTTTTTGTTTACCCTAAAGTTTTGGGTAAATTTTATGTTATTTATGGCTTTCACACTTAATTACATAATTGTTCTTGAACTCAGCAGTGAGTTGTTAAAGCTTTCCCACGTGCCCGGTATCACAGAGATTATTGAACTCTCGTTTTCTCGTCAAGGTTCATTCACCCATTGGCTTCGGTTTCTCCGATCAAAATGATTCGAAAACGATACCAAAAAGCAGGTAATATCATTCAGTTCCTTAAAAAAACCATAAAATAGTCCTAATCCTTCACCAACTATCATGTAGTAACAATGAAATAAGAGTAGTTTGCGAACTGACCAATTCTTTGTATTGCACTCTAACTGTTCGATGAAATGTTTCTCTGTCTACTTTTCTCTTACTATCAAAAATTGCCACCAAATGTTCGACTAACTTCTTCAATTAAATACTTTACCAATTTTTTTTTTTTCCTTTCAGGTGTTGAAATGACCAAATCTTTTAACATCCAAAAATTCTTGAATAAAATTGGCATGGGAAAAGAAGAACGCCGCTTCTGGAAACAAATTGGGAAAGGTTTACTATGTACCTACGCTCTGTTTGGCGCTGCGTGGCTGTACAATGAAACATCACCCCTAGGATGGTGGACTTTAAAGCCTAAGCCTAAGGAAGAGAGAGAAATGGCACACTTGTACGAAAGGAGAGAATTTCCATATCCAGGAGATACAGAAGCCATGGAAGAGTTCATTGCTAAAGGAGGTATGATTGGCACGACCATTGGCCCAAAAGGTTTTGTTGACATGGATAATGATTCGTATAATTATCAGAAGGAATTGCAGAACAAGAAGTTGGAGCAGGAAGCTCAGAAGCTGTGGCTTAGGATGAGAAATGAAGTCATTACTGAGCTTCAAGAAAAGGGTTTTGATGTTGAGTGAAACTTTGGTTTTCAATTTATGCCATATGATGAGCTGCTGAAAAAAAATGAATTTTATGATTGCGTTGAACTTAATAATCATATCTTTTTAATAACAAGTTTTTAACTTTGTTGTTTCTAGATCAAACTAATGAACGGACCAGTTATGAGTGTTTACAAAACAAGGTTATGTACTATTATATATCACAAATATATCATTATTTTAACTAATGTGCCAGATTTTTATTAAATAAGATTTTATGGATTCGATTATACCAATAATATTTTTCCATATTAGTTGAGAACATCTCAAATTTGTGATACATAACATTTTTCTTATTAAATATAAAGGTCTATGTGATTGTAGGAAGTTGATTATTTGAACTCTATTCTCCATTACTAAATTTGTCAAGTTTATGGCAAGAGCCCAGGATCTAACTGATCCAATGTTATTGCTAGCATTAGTTTGCAAGCAGTTGGAATGAATGGTAAAATTGAAATCAAGAGTTTATGTGATGCTAATAATGTTGGTGATCTTGTTTTCATCTTTAATGGGAGCCGAAAATGAAAGATAAAAGAGAGCAAATGCTGCTAGGACTTGATTGAAATCTTTGGGATTCTTTCTGACCCAAGAAATAGAAGCAAGAAGTTACTTTCTGATTCGTAACCAATAGAATATGGTGTTTGAATAATGAAAATCCAATTCAATTGATGATGCTCAGCTAAGCTGCAGTGAATAATAATAAAAAAAGGTGGGTAGAATTTTTAATGAAAATAATAAAAATAGCATACTTAAAATTTTATAATAATAAAAATAGTATTTTTTATATTTAAATTATATATTTTTATAATTTAAAAAATAAATGTTATATCTTTTTTTAATTTAATTAAACGTCATTTAATTTAAACCATTGTAATTGAGATTCGTTCAATATTAAAGATTATTTAATATTATTAAAATATTATTTTTATTATTATAAATTTTATGAATAATAATATAGCTAGCTCGAAAGCTAGACACAAATGTATGTTAGCGTAATTTGACTGCATTGATAAAATATGTATGATAAATGTGTGATATCTTCTGCATCGGACAAGGAGAGCTGTAGAGTGAATAATAGAACTATTATTAGCATTACACTTAATGCATGTAATATAAGCAGGGGCGAAGTAAAAAAAAAAAAAAAATTGGAGGGGGTGTTATTTATTTATTTTTTTTTATACAAAATAAAAAAAAATTAGCAAGAGTTATAATAAATTATACTCAATTTAACACTAAATTTTTTCATGTCATATTATAATAGAGATATAGAGTTAACACATTATAATTAATTTACAACGAAAATTAAACAAAAATATAACAAGTTAATAAATATTAGTATCATTCATGAATAAAATAAATTTATTAACTAAAAAATTTAAGCAAATAAAAAGCACAATAAAATACATTAAGATTTATAGATATTAAAACTAAAATAAACATATAAAAATGTAAAAAGTAAAATATAATTTATAATTTTAAGCTTAAGACTATATTTAAAAATATATGTTTATAAATAATATAAAATGACTAATAATAAAAAAAATAATAAAAATTTTATATAAAAAAATTTCAAATAAATTCTAAAAGATTATTAAAATAAAATATCAAATAATATAATATTAAATAAAGTTAAAATTTGGATTGAAATAAAATATAATAAACATAAACTTAAAAAACTTTAATATGAAACTTATTATATACTTATTTTTTTAATTTTATTTTTATAATGTTGAGTTTAAAAATATTTAAACATTATCTAGATTTTTATATTTAAGAAGAATTTTTTGTAGTATACTATTTTAATTTTATTTTTGTTATTAATAATTACCAAATACATGAAAAAAAATATATATATTTAATCACTTTATTTACAATTTATATCATTTTTTATCCACGTATTTGTTAAATATTGTTAATATATTCTAAAATATGTACATAAAAATTAGACATAATATATTACTATAAATAAAATATTTATTTAATATTAAAAATATATAAATAATTAATTTTTTATAAAAAAAATTGGCCAAAATTGGAGCACCTTAGTTCCTTGATATAAGGGAGTGTTTGGATGTGTGTGATCGTAATTTAACTGGATTGATAAAATAGATATGATTAATATGTGATATCTTCTACATCGGGTAAGGAGATCTGGAGAGTGATTAATAGAACTATTGTTAGCATTACACTTGATGCATGTAATATTTATAAGGAAGCGTTTGTATGTCTGTTTGTTTGAAGTGATTTGAGATAAAGTTGTTTAGTTTAAAAAAATAATGTTTGGTATAAAATTATTTATAATAATTTTGAGTCATAATTTTGTAATTATTTAAGATAATACCCTAAACCCTATTTAAAATTATGTGTTTCAAAATAAATATAAATAGTATTTATCAAAACAAATTGAAAGTATTTGGGTTATATGCTGTCATGACCCCCTATTTATTAAAAATCTGATATGACCCCCTTCACTTAATTTTTTTACATATTGTGACAAAAATGCCCTTAATTTTATTAATCAATTGTGATGAATTTTAATTGGACACATGTCCAACTAGACTACTCAAAATTGGACAGCTGTCCAACTGACCGGATTTTGACCGGCCGGCGACCTCACTCGCCGGAGTCCAGTTGGACACATGTCCAACTAGACTGCTCAGAATTGGACGACTGTCCAACTAGCAGAATTTTGATTGGCCGACGACCCCACTCGCCGGAGCTTAGTTGGACACATGTCCAACTGAGTTAGACGTATGTCCAACTGATCGAATTTTGATTGGTCGATGACCCCACTCGCCGGAGCTCAGTTGGACGCATGTCCAACTAAAAACTACAGAGTTGGACGTATGTCCAACTAAAAACCAGCGAGCTTATTTCAACAGAGTTGGACATTTTTTCAACAGAGTTGGACGTACGTCCAATTAAAAACCAGCGAGCTTATTTCACTCGCCGGAGCTCAGTTGGACGACTGTCCAACTGATCAAATTTGTTATATGAGCTCCAGTACACCACATTCACGCTATTCTAGAGGGGTTTTAACAGACGAACTCGAAGAAAATCATCCACAACAAACTCGGAAAATCCCTACCAAGTTGACTCAGAATAAGTACTCAAACTACTCATCTCCTCTACCCAACAACCCATCATCAATTACAGGTTCAACAGACTCAAACAAAAGCAACAATCGGTCTACGAGGTTCGAAGGCGGAGGAACATTTGAAATTTATTGCTTGCGGGCGGCTCTGCGATGGCAAAAGCAAAGAACTCGTCGTGTGTGGGTCAACAGGAAATGACTAAAAATGGCATCCTTCTCACCTCTACATTGGTGAATTAAATTTCGCTCCTCCACCTTCTTCCGGTACGAACCGGAACAACCCTCACAATGTCACCATTTTCCAAATCAGTACAGAACCCATTAATCAGTGAACCAAGCTCCTCGCGAACAACCCGAGTCACGGCCGATTCGAAGTTCTCAAAAGGCAAAGGAATCGGAGGGCAAACGAGACTTGAGCCATTCGGAGAGACATAGTGGGGTGGTGAAGGTACGCTGAGATATGGATAAAATTTCGGAGGAAGCGGCGAGGGTATAAAGCGTTGGGTTTCGACTGATATGATAGGGGTAATTTTGGAATATACAAATTAGTGTCCATTTTAAATTAAAAACAACAAAAGGGGGTCATATGAGCCTATTTCCCAAAGTATTTTGATAAAAATTATTTTCCTGTGTAAGTTTAATCCCATTTCTCTTTACTAGTATATTCTTTTAAATAATAATAAATAAAAAAAAAACTAACTGGTAATTGAGGTGCAATATTTCGGACGGAGACGATAACATTGAAATATTACGAGAAAATCGCCGAAGATAACTTCAATGAAACGGTTATATTTCAATTACAAAATTAACCTTAAAAATCGCACAAACTCTTCTACTTGGTACTTGGCCAAAAATTTCATGAAAAATAAGAGGGCATCTACGGTAATTTGCTCACTATTACTACATTTCCAGTAGCACACAGAATCAGCGTTTCCCTGTTTGTACCCACAAATGGACTCTGTTCTTTCTCTTCCCCGATCAATTTATCATTCTCCTTTGACTCCCACCAGAAATTATATCAAATCTAAGCACGAATTTTTTAAATTCGACAGATTCGTTGACTCACCGAAGCAAAATACTATCGTAAATGTTTTGCCGGCGAGTTACCATATGAGAATTCAACATCGGCATGGATTGGCCAATTATGAGACCTTCCGGGTCAAGGATTCTTCTAAAGGTGCTCATTTTAATTCATTTCATGGAAATAACAAATGAATTGGAAGCTCCGAGTTTTGCAGAGTTTATTACTTCCGAGAGGATCAAAGTAGTGGCAATGCTTGCTTTGGCTCAAGCGCTATGTAATGCTGGTCGCGTTGTGATGTCGGTGGCGATTGTACCTTTGTCACTTTCTCACGGTTGGAGCCGATCATTTTCTGGTATCGTTCAGGCAGTTTTGCTTGCTTTGCCTCTGGGGTTTGCTATCCTACATGATTTTCTTGCCAAGTATGAGTTGCTGAATTTAAAATTTTGGAATTACTTTGGCTCAAGAGACTGTAAAATTAGAAATTTTAAGTTTAGTATCAATTTTGAAAGTAAAATGTATATATTTGAGCTCCTGGCAGCACTGTTAAAATTTTGAAAGTTTACCATATCGTTGTGATGAACCACTTATTGCAAATATATGCTGATTTGCAGCTTTAAGAGCTAAGTTTACTCTATATTGCGGTATTGCCTCAAACTTATGTAAGAGAAATCATGGCAGTCGGCTTTTCTTTGGGGATACTTGGTATCTCCCATGGCTGGTGGGACTCTTGTCGATTACTATGGAGGTAAGAGAGTCATGGCCTGGGGGGTGGCTTTGTGGTCGTTGTCAACCTTTTTGACACCCTGAGATGCTGGTACTTCTCTCTGGGCTCTCCTTGCCATGCGATTTTTGCTGGGGGTTGCAGAAGGAGTAGCTCTTCCTTGCATGAACAATATGGTAGCAAGGTGCTCATCCTAAACTATTTGTTTGATATATTCGGCCATAATCAATTGTGCACATGATTTTCCCAATAAGTTATTCTGCGGCCAAGTTTTTTTCTTTTTTTAGTAACTGATAAAATTAAAATTTTAGTTGATGTTTGAACATCTTTCTTGGATGGTTTCCTCAAACATAACGAGCCAGGGCTGTTGGAATAGTTATGGCTGGATTTCAGCTTGGAAGTGCAATTGGACTCACACTTTCTCCAATCCTCATGTCACAAGGTGGTTTATTTGGACCATTTGTGATTTTTGGCTTGTCTGGATTTCTTTGGGTTTTGGTTTGGTTGTCTGCAACATCAAGAACTCCTTATCAAAGTGTGAATTGGATTACATATTAAAGGGCCAGCTGAAATCTTTTCCGGTTGAGAATATTCCCAAACCAACAAAAAGTGATACCTCCTTTCAGGCGCTTGCTTTTTAAACTTCCAACGTGGGCCCTGATTATTGCAAATGCAATGCATAGCTGGGTAATGAATACATATTAGTAACTTTTTAGTTTGACCATCATATTGTTAAATTTCTGGATTCTAATGTTTAAAACAGGCTTTAAGTTTAGTATCACTTTTTGAAGTAAAATATATATAAGAGAAAAGTGTCATGGAGGTCCTTCAGATTATGTCATGTGTGTCATTTGGTCCCTTAGATTATAAGTGGTGTCATTTGGTCCCTTAATTTTAGAAAAATGGGCCAATTAAGGACAAAACACATGATTTTAATAATTTTTTAATTAAAATATTATTTTTTAAATTAATATTTTAATATTATAAACATTAAAATAATACAATTTTTCATTAATTGACCTCTTAAAACATAATATTTTAATTAAAAAATCATTAAAATCATGTGTTTTGTCCTTAATTGGCCCCTTTTTCTAAAACTAAGGGACCAAATGACACCACTTATAATCTAAGGGACCAAATGACACACATGACATAATCTAAGGGACTTTTATGGCCCCGCTCCCTATATATAATTGAGCTCCTGGCAGCACTGTTAAAATTTTGAAAGTTTACCATATGGTTGTGATGACATGACTTATCCCACATCACACTTAAGAAAAAAGGATAATACTGAAATTGTATTTTATGAAGTACATGGTTTGCATGTATCTACCAGTTGGGGAGTGCTGTTAGTGGCTGTCTTAGACTGACCTACGTATGTCACATATATCAAACTTTTATTAGTGTATTAATTGTCTAAATCTATCTTTTCCCCTCTTTCCCTTCAAATGTGGTGGGGTCTCTTTGTTATTCTTTCCTGGATGCTGATTTATTTTTACTCTGTAAGGCCCTAATTTTGCCCTCAAATTGTGACTTTGTCAATGATTGTCTTCATAAGACAAAGGCTTCTATGTATCTTATTCTTATCATGATATGGAAATGTGTAATTTACTGTTCAGGTGTATCATGTTGACCTTAGACACGCTGCATGGTTCAGTGCAATAGCTTGGAGTGTGATGGCAGTCATGGGATATTTTGGTGGTCTATTGTCAGACATGTTGATACAGGGCGGTACAACTGTCACTTTGACTCGAAAGATTATGTAGGTAAAGTATTATACAAAATCAACATTTTATATTTATTTCAGGGATCAATTCATGATTTTGGAATTTCTTCCTTTGTCTTCCATGCTCAATACTTAGAAAGAAATGAGGTTTATTCACTTGTTTTTTACAGTAGTGCAGTCTTTCACTTCTTTTTTTTTTTTTTTTTAAATGGGCTCTAACATCCGATTCTTTTTATTAATAAAGAGAAAACACACCCATACACTCGGTTGGGATTTGAACTTCGGTTCCTGGTAGGAGATTGAGAATATTACTACTTGAATCACAAGAGATTCTCAAATTGAAAATTTAATTTAATAATAAAGTTGAAACAGCCAACACAACCCAAGGATTGGTTAGTGCAGTCTTTCACTTGGACATGGATTAACTAGACATTTTAAGACATTAACTTCTTTGATGCTCAATACCTTTAAAGAAATGGGAGAGACTTCTACGCAAGATTTTTTATGAGTTTAAAATATTGGATTTGATCTGAAATATATTTCAGTTTCCATCAATTTTGAATTTGTCTTATTGAAAGTCCTTACACTTTGTTAATTTTTGGTTCCTGAAAATGAAATTAATTTCTGATTATTCTTATGCAGAAACTTGAAGATAATGCCCTATAATGCCTTTGATTTCCCTTAAATGTATCCAACCTTCTCTTTCTCGTTAATTTGTGGGCAAATACAAACAGTAGCTTTGAAAACTATATGAAAGTTGAGAGAGTGGCTGATGATGATGCTAGGCTTCTTTTTTAGTTTTCATCCTTATTTATGTAACGGTTTCTTCTATCATACCCATACCTTCTTTCTTGTGTGTTTACTTGTATCTTTATAATCTTGGAATTTCTTCACCATGCCTTCTCTGTAGTCAATTGGTTTTATTTGCCCTGGAATTGCTCTTGTTGGCTTAACTATGGCTAAAAGCCCATCAGCAGCTTCTGCTTGGCTTACAGTAGCAGTTGGGTTGAAATCTTTCAGTCATTCTGGTTTCCTGGTGAATTTTCACGTTGTGGACTGAAAACCGTATAGTATAATTATTGGTCATTATTCTTTAGTCTAATATTTAACTCTTCGTTATTTCTTTTTTGTGTCCAGGAGATTGCTCCAAAATACTCTGGTGTTCTGCAAGGCATTAAAACATTATCTCATCACTCAACTCTGGAACTGTTGTCATTAATGATTTTGTTTCGTAACCTCTTAGCAATCATGAAAGGACTCAACCTCATTTCTTCACTTCCCAATTTCATGACATAATTCCATCTATTATCTATATTTAAAAACTAAGATGTTGATGTGAGATAAGACCCTATTTTGAAGTATATATTGACTGTCTTCTTGGAGTGGTTTCGATTTCTCTAAGATTGAAAATTTAAACTCTGCAATGACAACCAACTAAAATCTTACTTCATGAACATCCAACACTGCTGGCACATTTGCTGCTATCATAGGGACTGTTGGAGCTGGTTTCTTTCTTGAGTTAGTGGGATCTTTCCTAGGATTTTTGTTGCTTAAATCATTCTTATATTTTCTTGCTGCCCTTTCTATAACCTTTTCTCCACTGGAGAGCAAGTCAATTCTGATGAACCTGGTGTGTTTGATCTCTAGTTTTTGTCTGTTCTTCTGAATTGCTTTGCTTCTCTTTTCTGTTGATTTTTGAGCCTTTTAGTAGGTGTTCATTATATGATTATATCTGGGGTGGGGTAGTCATTTGTTATTATCTTTCAGAGTGCAACTAAACAACCATTACCCATTACTTAGGCGAAGATTTTATTGTAGTGTGATTAATTTATCAACATCTAGAACTAGGCAATGTTTAGAATGAAAAATTCTTGGCATGTGATTCCCGGTTCACTACTTAAGCAACTTTCTCTCTAATGGATTATGTATTTACTTTGACAGTTTCTCGAATCGAGATCATGAGAATATAGGCCAAGCATGATGAAGGTATATACACTAGCTGCTATCCAGCAGGAGGAGGTATGCGTTGAAAGAGTAAGATTTCGGTTGAAACAGACAATGAAGATTTTCAAGAAAAGATTGTCTAACAAGAAACAAAATCTTACCCTTTTGTATAAAAATAAAGTCAGTCCCTGATCTCTTTGATGTTCCTTGTGCATCAGGGTTTGTGTTTCAGGTGCAGTTGATGATTTTAGCTCTAAAATTTTGTCAGATACAAGTATTTTGCAAATTACTCGTCTCAATTGTACACATTTTATGGGTAATAAATTTCAAGAAGTTGCTTTCATTTGTGCCAACTAATTGGTGTGGTGGCAGTGCGCCACTGATGCGTGTATATTGTGAATGTTTCTTAGCATCCATCCATCCTAATATCGACCATATGTATGACAGTATGAGGTGGTTCATACGCACATTTTTGCTGCTTCTTTTCCCCCATTTTCTTCCAAGATTTAAGAAAACCTTGGAACATTAAAGCTTATGTACATGCTTGCAAAAATGGTACTCCCGACGTTTTCTTTCCTCCCATATTAAATCGACGAATGCATGAATATCTTTTGGTTATGATTCTATTAAAAATATTACCCTATTTTCATAAAAAATTGAACTCAATTTTAGATGCTTCAACCCATTACCCCACTCCATAAGTTTGGGTTTATTCTAAATTTGTGAAATGCTCCCAGGATAAAAATTTCAAAAAATAAGCGATGTGGCATGATCAATTCTAAATTATGTTCTTAAGTTACTTGAAGTCTATAACTTGGCTGCTCGCTCTCATGTGACATTTTAATAGTCAACAGAAAACTTTATTAATAAGAAGTCTATTTGGTGCCTAAGAGGAAATAGATTCCATCAAGTATTTGTAAGCTTCGAACTGAAAATGAGGTTCCCCTGCCTCTATTTCAAAATATTCGTTGACAAGAATCTTCCATTGGAAATGAAGTCAAGCTTATGGTTTCAAATTTCAGGCAATAACAACAATTTAGAATTCAATAATTTTTTTTATGTTGTTTTATTCTATCTATGTATATGCATGCATAAATTTGTAATTAAATCATTCTTTTTTTAAAATATATTATTCATTATTTTTAGAATATAATGACATTATTTTTTTATTCTATCATTTATTAAATATTTGTGTTTTTTTTTTAAATATTACTCGGTAACAATGAATAGTTTATCCTCTTTTTATCGATCATAACATGCGAATGATCAAGAAGTTATCTTCTTCTACCAGTTGACTAGTTCATATGACAAATATTGAATTCATATAGTCCTACATTAAACATGGAAGGAAGCCAATAATTCTGGCTTGAATTGGTCTTAAGATCATTAAAGTATTACAAATAACATGAAAACAACAAAGACCATATTTATCTCCCAATTTTAACCAAAGACTCCCAAAGCTCTAGTCATGAAGAAAAGCAAAATCCCATCTCCCCACAACCCACAATTAAGTCAAAGAAAGCAGAATTCAAAGCTCCAAAATTTGTATTCCAGCAAGGTACGGACAAGCCCTCCGGGAATAGCAACCCTTTTATGAAGTATGTGAATAAAGTTGCTTTATTTTTCACTTTTCTCTTCAAGCAAACAAAGCCTACAAAACCCAACGTTTTCCTCAAAGGGAATGCCTGTAAGTTATACTGATAATCTAATTCTTTTGAAATTTTTCCAAAATTGACAGCGATCGTAATGGGCATGTAATAAAATCATTTAAATTGAACTCTATAATGTTTTTGGGTAGCTGTAATGTCTTCAAATGTTCAACTTTTATGGATCAAAACTTTGAGGTTATTGAACTTTTTACTATGAAATTTGACGGGCATTTTGGTTGACTATTATCTCTTCTCTGCAGCTTCTATTGACGTTTCAACTGGAAGCCCTTTGAAAACTTCTTTAAAATTCAAACTTTCTAATTCCCATGGATCCTCCAGTTCTGCGAGTGGAATGATTGGAACAATGAGTTTTACCTTCGAGGAAATTTATAAGGCAACCCAAAAGTTCTCTCAAGCAAATGTAATTGGCGAGGGTGGTTTTGGAACAGTTTATAAGGGACTGCTTAAAGATGGAACTTTGGTAGCTGTAAAACGCGCTAAAAAGGTATATACTTCTGTCATATAAAACATTTCCTTAATGTTAGCGGTCTAAGAATCTGTTTGTTTCTGTGCTTCAGAATCAAACAGGAAAGTCAGAAGCGCTTTTAGGGTTCAAAAGAGCACATTAAAGCACAGTTTGTGCTTGCGTATAGAAGCATGTATGAAAAACAACTTCTAACATAATCACAAGCAAAAAAGACCCTGACATTACTCTTTAGTTTTTGGTAGAAATGTACTCAACTATCCCTTATCATCTTTTTTTCTTCTACAAATTTGACTTGAAAATAATGGATGTGAGCAGGAAAGCTCTAAATTTAAGAAAATGGTAGCTACTGTGGATATCAATCTACATGAAAGTTTTAATAACTATGGATCTATGGCAGAATACGTATGACAGGGGCTTGTCATTGGAGTTCAAGAATGAAATTGTTGCACTGTCGATGATTGAGCATCTGAATCTGGTAAGGTTATTTGGATATCTGGAGCATGGAGATGAACGCATCATTGTGGTTGAATATGTTTGCAATGGAACGCTTCGGGAACATCTAGATGGTATGGAATTCGGCAACCTGTTGCTGAACTCTGCATGATGAATTCAGTCTATTTGCTAAATTTCATATTCTGACTCATTTGATAGGGCCTAGTGTTCGATAAGGCAATGGACAATAATGATTCTACTATTTAAAGTTTTTACCTGCATAATAGTATTTTTATAAACTGATGTGATACGATAGTCATTCCAATTAAGCAGGTATACAGGGAGAGAGATTCGAAATGGGAGAGCGTCTGGACATTGCAATTGATGTAGCCCATGCAATTACCTATCTTCATACTTACATGGGTATGCAGCTCATTTCTAACATAAAATTGAGGCTAGTTATCTTAAAAAGTAACATCAAACAGAATCTTTCTCTTGTAAAAATTAAGAAATAGCCAAGTTGCTTCATTTGGTGCCAATATGTTGGCTTCAGTTCACTTTGTAATCCTAACCATTATCCCAGATGCTTTACTATTGTCTTATGCGTAGATTCTATTAAAGTAAATGTCAGGATGACTTTCGCTTCTGCATTTAGCCAATAAACATAACCATGACAATATATATGTGTGTGTGTATTTTATTTTCAAAAGGACTTCCAAAACCTGAATTTTCTCTTGTAAATGACAGATTCTCCAATAATTCACAGAGACATAAAATCATCAAACATCCTCATAACAGAGAAGATGCGAGCAAAGGTAGCAGACTTTGGGTTTGCGCGAATGGCTGCAGAAAACCTTGATGCAACTCATATTTCGACCCAAATCAAAGGGACAGCAGGCTATTTAGATCCTGAGTACGTCAGAACATATCAATTGACTGAAAAGAGTGATGTTTACTCCTTTGGGGTATTGCTTATAGAATTGATGACGGCAAGGTTTCCTATAGAATTGAAGAAACCTGACAGCGAGAGACTAACTCCAAGATGGGTAAGTATACTACATATCCCAAGTGTTAGAGTGACATAAAGCATGTAGTTTTCTGTAGTTTCCTTGCATTATATATAGCTGTCGAATTCAAATTATGCCTAATCCCCTTTAGCATCAAACTTATTAAAATCATAATCTTCTCATTCTCATAAAGTATAATTCTTATCTTTTAGTTCTTTTATTTTTCTTCACACTCTGCATCATATAGGACACTTTGTTTCAAATTTACTAGAATCCTACACATCTTTGATATTTGTAAATTTGAAAGCAATACCGAGGCATTGCTTAAGGTGCTTCTTATCAACAACTGGATCTTGTACGAGCTGTTGTCGTAAGCATTAATGTAAAGACAGTCTGATTTAGGTGCTTAAATAAAATGGAAAGGAAAATACAATTATAGAAGCAACAAATTGCATGACAAACAATTCATTCTCATTGGTCAAGAATGATGAATAAAGGACTTGTAGTCCCCTTCACCAAGTCTTGGGGGTTTCAAGATGACTTTTAAGAGTCCTAATTTTCAAGTTTAAAAATCCAGATGTTTTTAGATTAATAATATATCTGTTCTAGCAAAAGAAAATAAATGCATGTCAGATTAATATATTTTTTACATTACGATTCTACCGTACAATTTAAGATAAACTTCTTGCAGTTCATGTTACGTGTGTTCCAGATTAAAGGTGGGGCTAGAATCTTTTTTCCTTAGATTTTATAGCAACTCTATCATTTTATTCGAGGCATTCATCACATAAAGCCACTGTAATTACTTGCCTCTTCTCTTGGCCTGTTTATTCCCATGTACTCCATCCAAAATTGTTAATATGTGAAGTGAGATCCGGACCAAACATCGGCCCAACTGTATGAGGTTATGCATCATTGTTGGCAGTTTCGACAAGCTAATGAAACTTTAATCTCTTTCTCTTCCCAACTTTCATAATACTGCTTCTATTCTTAATAAAGTGCAAATTAAGTATGTGGCTTAAAAGTGGGGAATTGCATTGTTAGGTATACGAAATAGGCCCAACGAGCATGTGGCTGAACGACATAATAGCCTATTTGATCATGTAAAAGGTCAAGGTTCGATTCCTAGTTACCATGTGTGAATACTATTGTTATTTAGAAAAAAAGAATGCTATACCACATTCATCAAGAAAGTCTGTATAAAATACAAATAAAGAAAACATGCTATAAACATTTAAAATAAAAATGGTAAATCATTAAAGGATAGGTACTTTCAATGGTAGAATAATGAAGCAGCATTAAGGATGACATTTTTGAACGCAGGCAATAAAGAAGTTGAAAGAAGGAGATGCTGTACTGACAATGGATCCGAAACTACGAAGAAATCCGGCATCAACCTTGGCCATAGAGAAAGTACTCAAAGTAGCTCATAAATGCCTTGCACCTACAAGACATTCAAGACCCTCCATGAAAAATTGTGTGGAGTTATTATGGGTAATTCGCAAGGATTACCAAGAAATGGCCTTTCCTTCTTCTCATGCAACCTCTCATCATTCATCAAACTATCCCACCAGAGATCCAAAGAAGACTAGACAAATATTATTTGGAATTGAAGACGAAAACACTCATAAATTTATCTCTTCATAACTTTTCTTTTTTTAAAAAAGATACTGTGGTCCTCTTCTTTTTTATTAATAAGGGAAAACACACTCACACACTCAAGTGAGATTTAAATTTGGATTCTTAGTGAGGAAATTAAGAGCTTTTATCACCTGAATCATAAAAAATTCCCAAAAATAGAAAAAATTAAAGTTAAAAAAGTGTTCTCACTTCACACACACATTCACGCACGGCACTATCGGACAGTGGCAGCAAAAGTATATTGCAGTATGAGGAGCCTTTTTATATTGTTTATTCACTTGTAGCATTTGTATGTTTATTGTTTTTAACCTTGTGTATTAATTTACTTGAAAATATATAATTATTTCCTTCATTTTCCTCTTCTTTGGTTCATCATTTGTAAACATATTTTTGTTCCAAGTATGGAAAAGGTTGCAACTTTTATGAGTTTGATTTGAGTCGCCTGGGAAGTTAATATTCATCAAGATCTAGCTATGACACTGGTATTGTTGAAAAAGATCTCCTGACAGCTTCCATTTGGTGGGACTTCCCACAACCTGAAGGCCAACTTCTAATAAATTAAAATACAACTTGACTAAAATAAATTCAATTAATTACCCAACACTTAACTAATAGCTAATCGTGAGTCTAATCAATTATATTATAAGACATTGACTAATTCGAAATTTATTAGCTTTAAGCTAGCAAACTCCAACTCCATGATTGTGAATTCGTGATCTCTAATCTATTCTCTAATGAATTTTTCCACGTGTCTTTCTCGTTTGAAAACAATAAAATTTCAACTTTTTTTGGAAAAATAAATAAAAATCTGATCCCGAAAAACTCCAACCGTTGAACGTAGCCTCTCCTCACTCGCTCGCTCCCTCCCTCCCCAGACAGCGTCGTTTGTCTCCATTTTCATGTGACCCTCCAAAAACGCTCTTCCTCTTCACATCATTATCATCTTTCTTCCTTTCTTCTCCTTCCTCTCAATATTTCTGATATTTTCACAACCACTCCCAAATTTCTCTTCCTCTCATCTCTCTGTCTTTTTTTTTTTTTTTCTTTTCTTTTCTTTTCTAACTGAATTTTCAGTACCACTCGCATATTCGCTCCCTTTTGTACCATTATGTAAAATATCTCCTCCCTATTTTCTTATATTTTATTTTCTATCAAACACTTCCTTTGTTCAATACTTCGTAGTTGATTAAAGCTTTTTTCATTCTTTGTAATTTTTCTTTTCATTCTTTCACACTGATTTTACTTGCTTCTGTTGATTTTTTTTTTATTTCGTTTACGTTTTTTTTATGCGGATGATTATTGCAATTTCTTAGCTGTAATATTTTTCCTTAATTTCATTTTGATGTATTGATAGTGATTTCATTAAATTTGGACGGATTTTGAAATTTGTTTTTGCAGCGTAGACTATTGAGAAAAAACGCGAATAGAAATGACAGACACTGTGAAATCTAACGCTAGTGGTGTTTCGACTGATCTTGGTTCTGGAGTTTCTTCCAAGGTTCCAGCAATTGCACAGCCTTTGGCTGATGAACCAGCGGGAATTGCGTCGAACATCAATTACCACGCGCAGTACAGCCCTCACTTCTCACTCTTCAAGTTCGAGCCAGAGCAAGCTTACTATGCCACTGCTGAGAGCGTTCGCGACCGTCTTATTAAAGTAATAGCAACATGTTTAATTTCTCAGCGTTTTTCTGTGATTTTTTTTTCCTATTTCTTGTCGTTGACGGTGTTGCTCCTTTTTTTGTTGTGATTCGTTTGATTTTTTTCAGCAATGGAACGAGACTTACCTTCATTTTCATAAGGTGGATCCAAAGCAAACGTACTACTTGTCAATGGAGTATCTTCAGGGGCGAGCTTTGACGAATGCGATAGGAAACCTTGGAATCCAGAATGCGTATGCTGATGCTTTGAATAAGTTGGGACATGAGCTTGAGGAAATTGTCGATCAAGTATTTCTAGTTTCAAATTTTCTATTTGTTCTTTAATTTTGTGGATAAATTTATGCTCTAATGATACTCGCGGAACGATGTAGGTTAAATTTGTTTTCCATTTATTATGTAGAGCTTTTAGAACTATGTAGTTATACTATTTTTTAGCCTAACGGTCTATTTTTGGGAGAAAATTCAATGCTTGAGCACTTTATCTGCTAAGTGCATGTCAAATTTGTAGAGTACATAAGCACCATCAGCTGGTTTAAAATCCGTACATTCATAACCCATGTTAAACTTTACTTTTTATCTCTAACAGTGCTTGTTTTATTTTGTTTAGACCGTCAAACTATAAATTGTTTTTAGTTCAAGTAATAGAGCAATGACAGCTGGGAAAGTATAAATAATTCTTTTGTAGGAGAAAGATGCAGCGCTAGGAAACGGTGGTTTGGGAAGGCTTGCTTCGTGCTTTCTAGACTCCATGGCAACATTGAATCTTCCTGCATGGGGATATGGTTTAAGATACAGATATGGGCTTTTCAAGCAACGATTTACCAAGGATGGACAAGAAGAGACTGCTGAGGATTGGCTGGAGGTTATAATTTCAGTCTGAGCTCAGTATTTTTGTGCATTTTGCTGAGGCTTACTGGTATCTCATTTCTATTATCTACTGGTAATTGTGCAGAAATTTAGTCCTTGGGAAGTTGTTAGGCATGATGTCGTATTTCAGGTCAGATTCTTTGGTCAAGTGGAGGTCCGTCCTGATGGATCGTAAGTGGTGAATAAGAAATAAATTAACTATTTGCATGAGTAATTGCACTTTTAGTAATGTATAGGTCTTCTACTCGTTTACTCATTAATTTACATTGATATTATATGATGTTTCTTATCGTGGGTTATATAAAATCATCGCTTGTTTTAATAAACTTTCCAAGATTACTTGTCTCACGTTTACAAAAATTTTACTTGCTTCAAACACATATACTTGTTAATTGTGTTGTATTGCCAATGCATTACAGCCGAAAATGGATTGGGGGAGAGACTTTGCAAGCTCTGGCTTATGATGTGCCCATTCCAGGATATAAAACCAAGAACACAATTAGTCTTCGTCTATGGGAAGCAAGAGCCTCGCTGAGGATTTCAATCTATTTGAGTTTAATGATGGACAGTATGAATCTGCCGCACAACTTCATTCTCGAGCTTCACAGGTTGGTTATTGATTTTTCATGTGAAGTAGTCATGGTGCATTTATTCCTTGATTCAGATTATTTATTTAGAAGAGTAGTGAAGGCTAATGCAATGCATCTATTCATTTGCCTGATGGTTTTCACATAAATATGTGCACATTTATAGCTCTAATAATATTTCTGTTTCACAATGTCTGTGCATGCATAAATCTTTATTTGCATGAGTCCTTTCTTATCCTAATTGTGCATTTGCAGATTTGTGCTGTTTTGTATCCCGGAGATGCTACAGAAAGTGGAAAACTTCTGCGACTGAAGCAACAATTCTTCCTCTGTAGTGCATCACTTCAGGTTGTTCAACTTTCTTTTACTCACAGCTCATTTTGAATGGGCAATTGCCACGTGTTCATGCTACTGAAGTTTTGGTTACTGATTTTTTTTAATCTTAAAACCATGCTATAGGATATTATTTCTAGATTCAAGGAGAGGAAAAATGGAACGAGATCATTTGAATGGTCTGAGTTTCCCAGCAAGGTTGCTGTACAGATGAATGATACTCATCCTACACTTGCAATACCAGAGCTTATGCGACTACTAATGGATGATGAAGGACTTGGGTGGGATGAAGCGTGGGATGTGACAACAAGGTCAACATCTTGATTTTGATACATGTTCTCTGAGGTCAATTATTGGAATAGAAAATATCAATTATAGAAGTTCTCAATGATGCTGTTGTAGCACATGTTCATTTTTTTCTTTGACATCTTGGTAAATATATGGTTTGTATCAGAAATTAAAGCATATCATATTTTAAATTTTGAACAGGACAGTTGCTTATACTAATCACACAGTTCTTCCTGAAGCACTTGAGAAGTGGTCACAATCTGTTATGTGGAAGCTTCTTCCTCGGCATATGGAAATTATACAAGAAATTGACAGAAGGGTGTGTTTCTATTACATTTTTCTTTATCTATATATTATATTGTTCTGAGTGCAGAGCTCTACATAACTTGCAGTTCATAGCTATGGTTCGTGCCACCCGACCTGATCTTGAGAGTAAAGTTACTAGCATTTGCATCTTGGATAATAATCCCCAAAAGCCTGTTGTCCGGATGGCCAACTTATGTGTAGTTTCTTCGCATACGGTAAGATATTAAATTTTAAAACTGCTGACTAAAATGTTATTAAAATGCTAGCTATTTGAACATTATTGCCATATATCCTGAAATGTCTATATAAGATATCTAGGCATTTTTGCATGGGGAGGGGATATGGAGTAATCTTCTGTCTATTATAATTAAAGATTAAGGATACCTCCCACATACAATGATACAATTATTAAAATGAGATATTTACAAATGAGTCCTCTATATAGTTTGTTTGCTTGTGTAACTTATATTTAACTTAAATGCCATTTATTTTTAGGTTAATGGTGTTGCCCAATTGCACAGCGACATATTAAAGTCTGAGTTATTTAGAGATTATGTTTCTATATGGCCAATAAAGTTCCAAAATAAGACCAATGGCATTACTCCTCGCCGCTGGCTCAAGTTTTGCAGCCCTGAGCTCAGTAATATAATCACCAAGTGGTTGAAAACTGAGCAATGGGTTACCAATCTTGACTTATTAGTAGGTCTTCGTAAGGTACGTATTAGAGATAGATTAACTGTTTCTTCTGAGTCACCCCTTCTAATATAAAATGTTGCTCCCTTCAACAGTTTGCAGATGATGACGAGTTACAGGCTGAATGGGCATCTGCCAAGATGGCTAATAAGCAGCGTTTGACACAGTACATAAAACGTGTAGTGGGTGTGACAATTGACCCAAATACCTTGTTTGATATACAAGTGAAGCGCATCCATGAATATAAGAGACAGTTGCTAAATATTCTAGGAGCAATTTATATGTATAAGAAGTTAAAGGTAAAGCACACATCACATTGTGCTTACATTTAAATATTAAATTAGATCAAACTTGTCTGTTGATGATATCATAAAATCATGAAGCCAATAGAGTTAAATCTTTTTTTTTTTTTGCTAATTTGCTTCTTGTTATCGACATGTTTTGAGAAAAAAAAATATTTCATTCATTCAAACGAAAAATAGAAGAACAATTGAATCAATAAAATGAAAATACGTCAAATTATTAAAAGAGTCAATAAAAATCATCTTTAGCACGGTTTGAGTTTTCTTCTTTGGCTCTTTCAGTTTTCCAAATATGTATGACTATTTTTATTGATAAAATGACAGATCTTGAATCTAACTTGATCATTTATGTCTAGAGACTTTCACGTTTTGAACTACATAAATTACCTAGATAAAAATTATAAAATCTCTAGAAATAAAACAAACCAAAACATAATAGAACATGCCTAAAATTACCACTAGATTGAATTCTAAGTGAAAGAAATCTACACTAGATTGAAATTTACCATCCCTTTGTTAAGAAGCAAAAACAATAGACGACTAGGTTTTTCTAAGATGAGGAAAGATAGAGACATTATCAACATGTTAATCATTGACTTCCTGTAGCTCTATTTTTCATTAATGTGGTATTGTCAAAACCCTCCCAGACTTTCAGAGTAATTGCTATTTGTTATCAGCATGTCAGAGAATTTATTAGCTCAGATATATTTTTTTTTCATGACTACCATTTTTGATCTGGAGTCGGTTCAAATAATATCGTGTAAAAGACTTCATAGTGGAAACTCTATGCTTTTGAAGGTTGTTTTGCATGAAATATCTATGACAGACTGCTTTAAACTGAAGTATTGAATTACCACAGGAGATGAGCTCTGAAGAACGTAAGAAAACAACTCCACGCACAATCATGATAGGAGGAAAAGCATTTGCAACTTACACCAATGCTAAAAGAATCGTCAAGCTAGTAAATGATGTTGGTGAAGTGGTCAACGATGACCCTGAGGTCAATAGCCACTTGAAGGTACTTTTGAACTCTTTTTTTTAAATTTTTTTTTCCCCTGCATGCTTTGAATGGAACTCAGAATAAATTTTTGGATCATGATGTTACCCCATTTAAGGCTGAGCAACGGATTGAAATTGCTTATTTTTCATCAATTTGAATCCAATCCGAAGCGAATTTGAAGATATTCGATATGAATCTGATTTGATGATGTACTCAATTCAAAACAATCCGAATTTGAACGGATCGGATAAGGTCGGATTGAGATTAACTTGTTTTTAAATTATTGTTATATATAAAACACAATATATATTAACATTTAAAATTTAAATTGATACATCATTAATAAATTTATTTATTTATAATTACAAATAAGAGAATCAAAATAATAAAAATACGTTCTTGAATGTTATTAAATTATTACAAATGATTTAATATTTGTATTTATTTTTAAGCTAAAATAGTAATTTAATATAATAGTGATATGTATAATATTTAAATATAATATATTAAAAATAAAATATGCATTTATTTATAATTTTAATAGTAATTCGGTCTAGATCGGATTGCAACGGATTATAAAATCTATTAATCCAAATCCGAACAAATTGTATATTTTATAATCTGATCCGAATCCGATCCGACTTTAAAATATGTCAATTCAATATGATCCGAATCCGACGGATCAAATTTCTTAATTTAGGCAGATTGATCAAATTATTTGCTCACTTTTAACCCCGTCCATACAATAAGGTTCTCTCTTAATGTTATTTTCGAGTCAAACAAGGACGTCATATTTATTTATTTTTTAAAAAAATTATTGGAGTAATCTTTTGAGTTGAATGATTTTGTCCATCTATTCATAGAATTATAGTGTATACATGTAATTAAAATGAGATCATGAATTATTTGTCTCACAATGCATCTTTTATGATCGTTCTGTCATGAACCCATGACTTATTTGTTCTTTTACTGAAATTCAATTTATCATTTAAATGGATATTGGTAATTGATGAAGATTATTGATGATGGTTTTTTCATAAAAAAAAAAAACATGCCAGTGATGTGCTCTTTTTCCTTGTAAAAATTTAAGCTTAAAGATATCAGTGAACCAATATTATTTTATGTATTGCTCTATTGCCCTTAATGTGTGGAAAGGACTTGACGAGATGAGACCTACAGCTACTGGTTAATGTTTCTGTTTTTTCCAAGTGAAAAAGTTGTTCTTATTTGACAATTATGGCAAAAAGTTCCAGTTGCTTCCTCAAAAAGCCCAAGTTCATGTTATTAATTTATTATTATCCCTAAATTTCAGGGGGGGAAAGAAGAAAAATGACAGAAATAGTCATCCTAAAATTCTAAGCAACAAAAATAACACCATCCTTTGAAATTGAGGAGGGATATGAGCTTGTATAAGGGGTGCTATTTTGTTTTTATAAGTTTTAGAGGTATTCAGATATGTTATTTTGTTATTTTTCCAAAAACAAATATTACCCCTAAAATCTTGCAATCTTATATTACCAAAATAAATGGTTTTAATCTATTTGTTTACACTTCTCACCCCTTTATAAGAGTAAGAAAGTTTAACTTTCTGAAAAACCATTTTTTGGGAATCTAGAACATAGTTTGTTTGATGACTTAATGAGACCTATAACCTAGTGTACTTTTGAATATGCCCATTCATACTGTTTATTTTAATTGCAACTTATGTTACGGTCTTATGTACCTCAGTTCAAGCCATCCATGATTCTTTTAAACGAAACCCTGTATTTTTGTAATAATTGGATGTCAGGTGGTATTTGTTCCAAATTACAATGTTTCTGTTGCGGAGATACTTATTCCAGGAAGTGAGCTATCTCAGCACATTAGCACTGCAGGAATGGAGGCAAGTGGCACTAGCAACATGAAATTTGCCCTCAATGGCTGTCTTATAATAGGAACACTTGATGGGGCTAATGTAGAAATCAGGGAGGAAATTGGAGAGGAGAACTTCTTCCTCTTTGGTGCTACAGCTGATGAAGTCCCTAGACTGCGCAAGGATAGAGAGAATGGACTGGTATGAGTTTTTGACCTCTTTGTAATTGTATAATGTAGTTGTATGCAAGTTCTAGAAAAGGCCTTCATTCTATGGACCTCATACTCAAAATTCTTGGTAACTTAATTCTTAAAACAGCCCATAAAATAAAGGTACCAATGCCATAAATTTTAAACCTTTCCATAAGTCTTTCAAATGATCCGTGGTTAACAGTTATACTAATTATTAACCTAGCTGTCTCTCTAATTTTATCAAAGGCTGTTTTAATGAACTTCTAGTTTTCTTTTCGTTTCTACACATTTAAATTATTATTGATATTTGTACTTGTAAGAAACTACTGCTGTATCTTACATTTTTACTTGCAAATTACTCAGTTCAAACCTGATCCACGGTTTGAAGAGGCCAAGCAATTTATCAGGAGTGGTGTATTTGGAAGCTACAACTACAACCCGCTTCTTGAGACTCTCGAGGGAAACTCTGGTTATGGTCGCGGTGACTATTTTCTTGTGGGTCATGACTTCCCAGCTTACATGGATGCTCAAGCAAAAGTTGATGAAGCTTACAAGTAAGACAGTGGCTCACCTGACCTTTATTGGGAATATGTTGTTGAATTCATTAGTAGTTAATAATCAAACGGTGTTGTTTTTCTGTATTTGACCTCTCCAATTCTATATTTCTTAAAGAAAGTTGTAGTGAAAACTAATGACCTTTGGAGCAATGCCTGCAGGGATAAGAAAAGATGGCTAAAGATGTCCATACTCAGCACCGCTGGATCTGGAAAGTTCAGCAGTGACCGGACCATCTCTCAATATGCCAACGAAATCTGGAACATTGAGGAATGCCGTGTACCATAATACCATCCCATCCTCTATACTGCTGTTTCTTTTACAGCTCCGCCTCGGAGTGGGAAAAAAAATAGCACAAATGGTACACAAAAAATATGCATCAATGTAAGAGGTAAGCTAGGGTCTGCCTCAATTTGCTGCATCTTGTTCTGAATACTATATTTCCATAATGTCGTAGGAAACAGGTAAGTAGATAATTTGGTTTCTATATTGCAGGGTTAATAATGGTACTTTGTTCTGTATTCTTTTTATGAATAAGCTTTACATTTTAGTCTGAAATTTGGGATTTTCTCTCTGGATAAAGGTGAGGGAATGAGATCAAAATAGTAGGCTGTGAATGTATAGCATATTAAAGCAGTTGCATAATGTTTTCAGTTTTCGAAGTGTCAGTAGAACAAGCAAGAATAAATTTATTACTTTGTAAAATAATGGGTGTTCCTGTTACCATGTTAGCATTCATTTGGATGCATCTATGTACAGTAAAATGACCATTTAGAAAGTTGGAAAACAACAAAAATAGTTTTTAATTCTTAAGAAGTTTAATCTTTTTCAATTTTTTATTTTTGGAATGTTTGCACAATTTTCTAATTTTAGAAATATTGAACAATTATTTATTTCTAGAATTTTTGCTGAACTTTTTATTTTTAAAAAATTTGCACAATTTTCTATTTTTAATAAGTTTTCAAAAAATTTACTTTTATAAAAAAGTTTAGACAATATCATATTTTCATTAAGTGTGCATATTTTTACAAAGTTAGCAAAAGTTATTATTTTAGAAAGATTGTAAAATTTTATATTTTAGAAAGTGAAAATATTTTTTTTATTTTTAGAAAGTTTAGAAAGTTTGTACAATTTTTTATTTTAGAAAAAGTTTGCACAAATTTTCTACTTTTAGAATTTTGCATAATTAATATTTTTATAAAGTTTTGCTATTTGAAATAATTAGCCTAATTGAATTTATGTGCACCTTAAAACAAGTAAAAGACATGCTATACATCTTTTAGAAAATTATAGACTAATAAAATATGCATTTTTGAATGGTAATGGATCCATGGATTTCTTTTCCCTAGTTGTGTTTTTTTTTTTTTAAACACTATTACAAAGTAATTGTTAAGATGTAATTTAAAACCACTTATAATAATATTTATTTGAACCAATTTCTATTAAAGCAAGCTACTTCTGGAAGAAGGAAAAAAAACACATTGAAAGGACTTTTTTTTCTTTTTCAAGCGAGTCATTTATAACTTTTGCTATTGTTTTATATTTTTCCTCAAAAGGAGTAATTAAAAAAAAAAAAAATATATATATATATATATATATATATATATATATATTTGAATTTGAAGAAATATTAAACAAGAAGCATTAGTCAGAAAATAATGACGTGGCAGACAATGTTAGTCGGTGCCTCACCTGCGCGATTCTAGTTTAATAACATGCCATAAATATAGAGTGAAGTGAATAAAAAAGATAGCTTCATTTTTTATTTTATTTTTTAAATCTCCAAATTTTTATGATTGAAAAACACAACTAACAGATTAATGTATAATTTTTTCCTGCGACGCATTGCGTGAAATGAAATGCATGAATTCCCGCCAATCCAACTCAAGGTTTTCAAAGAACGCTTCCACGACTGTTATATCCATAAACACTCTGCTAAATGAGATATTATTTATTATTCATATACTTACATTAATTATATTATTTTTTCTCTTCATTAAATACATTAAACATTAATTAATTATATTTTTTTAAAAATTATTTGCATTAATTTTTTATTTCATTGATCAAATACTAAATTATCATATAGCAATGAATAATGCTTAACCTATTATACGATAAACTAAACATAGCCAAAACGGCTAAACATAAACCCTCGAAATCCCCAAATCGGATTATCTCCAGTCACCTGAAAATGTTGGAGCTCCGGTTGGTCCAAGGTTCTCTGCTGAAGAAGGTCACGGAGGCCATTAAGGACCTGGTGAACGACGCCAACTTCGATTGCTCATCCACGGGATTCTCGCTTCAGGCCATGGACTCAAGTCACGTTGCTTTAGTGGCTTTATTTCTCAGATAGGTGGGTTTCGAGCATTACCGTTGTGATATGAAGTTATCTATAGGAATGAACCTCAATAACATGTCTAAGATGCTCAAGTTCGCTGGTAATGATGACATTATCCCCCTTAAGGCCGATGATGGCAGTGATGCTGTCACTTTCATGTTCGAAAGCCCCAGAATGTTTCTCATATGATTTCATTTGTTTAATTCCATGCTGGTATGCTATGTACTGAAGGGTATAGTTGTAGTGTATGATGAAATCTGCCTTCTATGTCAGTAAGTTGGAATAAAAAATCAAGCTAGTACAAAACTCATTGATTTCATATTTACTGGTGTTGAGTCAAGATCAGATTATCACCAGCACATTAGCAGAAATTATAAAAACAATAGTAAGAATCACACACAAAGATTTATAGTGGTTCTTCTCTACTAAGTAGAGCTTACATCCACTTTGGAACCAAATCAGTTCCACCTCACTTGAATGAAACAGATACAACAATGTCTCCTTCTTCCTCTCAATTCTGCCTCCACACAAGAGTATTGCTACCTATTATGTGATTTGGTTACAAGAGAGAGACTTAACACTATACAAGTTATTCACCAAGGAGAATAGTAGATCACACGTATAAAATGATGTATATTATTATACATACATCAAACTTGCTCCATATATAAGAGATCTCAAGTCAGGTACACTTGCATGTTGGTGTACACAATCAAGATTTACTGTCTTGCACTTGTGCTCCTTTCTCTGATATAGTTGTAACCATTACAGCAACTTCAGTCTTCCCTAGTAACCGTTACAATGACCTCAGTCTTCCATTGTAACCCTTACAACGAATTTAGTCTTCCATTGTAATCCTTACAAATACATATTCATGTTTCAACCATGCATATACGTGTTCATATTTGGGCTCACAGTTCTTCAAATCTCCACCATGAGACCAGAATTAAGTGAGATGGTTGACTGTTTGGCTCCACCACAGTTTAGATCCTAGGTTTTTAGGACCCTAAGCAAGTCGAGACAGTGCTTGAACTTGTTAGGTGTGACTGTTTTTGTTAACATGTCTACAGGGTTTTCTTCAGTAGGTACTTTCACTATGTCAACTTCCTCAGTTCTGATTACATCTCTGATAAAGTGATACTTAACATCAATATGTTTTGTACGCTCATGGAAGACTGGGTTCTTAGTCAGGTATATTGTACTTTGGTTATCACACATCACTTTCACTGCACCCTGACACGCTTCCAGTCTGCTAGCAATTCCCTTCAACCACAGTGCTTCTTTTACAGCCTCTGCACACGCCATATACTCAGCTTCAGTGGTGGAGAGTGACACTACAGCCTGAAGGTTGCTTTTCCAACTTACCACATTTCCAAATAAAGTAAAAATATATCCTGTCATTGACCTTCTTCTGTCAATGTCCCCAGCAAAATCAGCATCTGCATATCCCATTAAACATGCTAGTTTTGTCTTGTTTCTCTCGTATACCAACCCAAGATTTAAGGTTCCTTTAAGGTACCTGAAAATCCATTTCACTCCTTCCCAGTATTGCTTTCCAGGGCAAGCCATATACCTGCTTACAACACTCACTGAATGGGCTAAGTCTGGTCTTGTTCCTACCATTGCATACATTAAGCTCCCCACGGCATTTGAGTAGGGTATATTCTTCATTTCGGCCTTTTCTTTTTCTGTTTTTGGGGATTGTGACATACTGAACTTAAAGTGAGCAGCCAATGGGGTTGATACTATTTTGCTATCCCACATACCAAACCTGTGTAGGATCTTCTGAATATAGCTTGTTTGTGAAATAAACAGTCTGCTATGCTCTCTATCTCTTCTTATTTCCATGCCTAAGATCTTCTTTGCTTTTCCTAAGTCTTTCATCTCAAATTCTCCCTTAAGAAGATCTTTAAATTTTCTTACCTCAGACATGTCTCTACAAGCTAGTAACATATCATCTACATATAACAGCAAGTAGATGATGTTACCTGATGTTCTTTTCTGAAGTAGACGCATGCATCAAATTCACATCTCTGGAATTTCAGTTTGTGCATAAAGGTATCAAACCTTTTGTACCATTGCCTGGGGGACTGTTTAAGTCCATACAATGATCTCTTAAGTAGGCAGACATGATCTTCCTTCCCTGTAGCCTCAAAGCCCTCAGGTTGTCTCATGAAAATTGTCTCTTCCAACTCTCTATGGAGGAATGCTGTCTTGACGTCCATCTGCTCTAAGTGGAGGTCTAGCTGTGTCACAATTGACAATAGAATTCTTATCGATGTGTATTTAGCTACTGGGGAGAATACTTCAGTATAATCAATTCCTTCCCTCTGAGAATACCCTTGAGCTACAACCCTGGCTTTGAATCTTGTTGGTTCCACACCCTCAATGCCATCTTTCTTTTTGAATATCCATTTGCATCCCACTACTTTTGCCTTATGAGGCTTTGAAACTAGTTTTCAGGTTCTGTTCTTCATGAGTGAGTCTATTTCCTCATTCATTGCTAGTTTTCATTTATGAGCATTTGAGCTTTCCATAGCTTCCTTATAAGTTTTGGGTTCTGAATTATCTAATTCTTCACTGACCTGGAGTGCATATGCTATTAAATCAGCATGCCCATATCTCAGCACAGGTTTAGACATTCTTCTAGCTCTATCTCTGACTAAGGTGTAGTCAGAGAGATCACTTTCATTTATAGTATTTTCAGTAGGAGTTTCCTCTTGTTGTGGAATATTTTCTTCTGGAGTTTGATCACCAACTCCACCATGATCTGAGGTTCTGATGTCTTCAGAATCTGAGATATCCACTTCATTGCTTTCTAACTCAATCTCATTTCTTGGTTTTTTCTTAAGATCCTTGAAGTCTTCATAGGTTGCATTTTCAATGAAGTTTACATTTCTACTGTGAAAGCATTTCCTTCTCTCAGGATCCCAAAGTTTATAACCTTTAACACCATCTGTGTATCCAATGAATATACACTTTCTTGCTCTTGGTTCTAGTTTGCCCTCATTCACATGTGAGAAAGCTAAGCACCCAAAAACTCTTAAAGCACCATAATCTGCAGGTCTTCCTCCCCACATTTTTTCAGGTGTTTTAAAGTTGATGGCTGATGATGGTGACCTGTTGATAATGTATGTTGCTGTTTGAACAGCTTCTACCCAAAAAGTCTTAGATAGTTTCGAGTTTGACAGCATACATCTAACCTTGTCTAAGATGGTTCTGTTCATCCTTTCCACTAGCCCATTCTGTTGAGGGGTACCTGGTATGGTTTTATGTCTTTGAATTCCATTGATCTTGCACAGTTCATCAAAGTCTTGATTGCAGAATTCCAGCCCATTATCAATTCTCAATACTTTCAACTTTCTACCAGTTTGATTTTCCATCAGATTTTTCCAAGACTTGAACTTGTCAAAGGTTTCATTTTTGTGTTTGAGGATGCACGTCCACACCTTCCTTGAGTAGTCATCAACAATTCCAAGGTAGTACCTGCTTCCACCCTTGGATTCTACTGGAGAAGGCCCCCATAAATCAGCATGTACATAGTCCAAGATTCCTCTGGTTGTGTGCTTTCCTGCACCAAACTTTACCTTAGTCTTTTTTCCATAGAGGCAATGTTCACATACACCTAGAGAGGCTTATTTATCAATCTTGACTAAGCCTTACTTACTTAATTCTGTTAACCCCTTCTCACTGATGTGTCCCAGCCTTCTATGCCACAGATCAGTGTTGCTGTTAGAGGAAGTTACTAAGACATCTCCATTGTTGGGTAGTGTTCTACCTTCTAATACATAGAGTCCATTGTTTTTTATTCCTTTAAGAACAACTATGGAACCTTTGATTACTTTTAGTGTTCCCTGATCTATTTTGATTGTATAGCCTACAGAATCCAAGGTTTCCAAGGAGATTAAATTCCTTCTCAAATCAGGAACATACCTGACTTCAGTCAAGGTCTTCACAGTTCCATCTGATAGGGTCAGTTTTACCTCACCAATCCCCTTAACTTTGCACTCATGGTTATTTCCTAGCAACACTCTCCCTCCTTCAGTGCTATTCAGTCTGTGAAACCAATTTTTGTTGGGACACATATGGAAGCTACATCCTGAGTCCAATACCCACTCAGTTTCTATCTTGTTTGCACTCACTGCAAGAACATCTGAACTGTCATAGTCCTCAGATACCATTCCTGCATCACCAGTGTTGTTGTTCCCATTTCCTTCAAAGTTCTTACCTTTCTTCAATGGACAATCACGCTTGAAATGTCCTTCCTTATGGCATATAAAACACCTTAAGTTTTTCTTGGTTTTGGATTTCGATCTTGATGGTCTTTTTCCTTTGTAAGTGTTGTTTCTTTTTTCTGATCTTCCTCTTACAAACAAACCTTCTGTAGTCTCTGAATTCTTTTTCCAATTCTTATGTTCCATCTCCCATGATTTCAGTGATGATATCACAAAATCAAGTCTCAATTCTTCCCTGCCATACTTTATTGCAGTTTTCAATTCACTGTAAGTTTCTGGTAGTGCATTCAGAAGGATGATAGCCTGATCTTCCTCATCTACCTTCTTATCCAAATTTGCCAACCGTGCATTTATCATTTTGAACTGATCGATGTTACAATCCAGAGATTTCGACTGATCTAGCTTGAATCCGAACAACCTTTCTTTCAAGAAGATTTTATTTGAAAGAGTTTTGCGATCATACAGTTTGCTGAGCCTTTCCCATATTTGTTTTGCTGTTTCAAGGTCTTGTATTTGCCAAAGAACATTATCAGCCAGGTAAAGTTCTATGCAACTACTTGCCTTTTTCATTTTTGTAATCCTTGTCGATTCTTTCATGTCAGATGGAAATACTTCATCCAAGGCTGCATCAACTTCCTGTTGTATCAATATGTTCTTCATTTTTCTTTTCCACAAAGAGTAATCTCCAGTTCCATCGAACTTTTCAACTTCATATTTCATTGTAGCCATCTCTGCAAGATTTCCAGTGGCTGATTTGATAAGGATCTTTCCTGATCGAGTCTTGATCTTCGACTGCCCCAAGATTCTTTCTTGATCAGATTAAGAACTCAGCTCTAATACCAGTTTTGTTGAGTCAAGATTAGATTATCACCAGCACATTAGCAGAAATTATAAAAACAATAGTAAGAATCACACACAAAGATTTATAATGGTTCTTCTCTACTAAGTAGAGCTTACATCCACTTTGGAACCAAATCAGTTTCACTTCACTTTATTGAATGAAACAGATACAACAATGTTTCCTTCTTCCTCTCAATTCTGCCTCCACACAAGAGTCTTGCTACCTATTATGTGATTTGGTTACAAGAGAGAGACTTAACACTATACAAGTTATTCACCAAGGAGAATAGTAGATCACACGTATAAAATAATGTATATTATCCTACATACATCAGACTTGCTCTATATATAAGAGATCTCAAGTCAGGTACACTTGCATGTTGGTGTACACAATCAAGATTTACTGTCTTGCACTTGTGCTCCTTTCTCTGATATAGTTGTAACCATTACAGCAACTTCAGTCTTCCCTAGTAACCGTTACAATGACCTCAGTCTTCCATTGTAACCCTTACAACGACTTTAGTCTTCCACTGTAATCCTTACAGATACATATTCATGTTTCAACCATGCATATACGTGTTCATATTTGGGCTCACAGTTCTTCAACTGGGAATTCAAAGCTGTGTGCTCTATGCAGTTAGATTCAGGTGTCATCCTTCTAAGTTCTAATTCAAATTATGTCATAAATTTCCTCGTGAAAAAAGAAGCAATGGGTCTAAATCTAGCATGCTATTCTTTCTTATAGCCTTTCTGATAATAATTTAGCTGCGTGCGTACGCTAAATATTAAATAATTTTACCGATGCGTTTGTTCTTCTCTATCTCTCTCTTTCTCGTGGGTAATGGGTTATAGCGCAAGACAAAATTTTCTGATTTTGAGATGAAATTGATGGACATCGATAGTGAGCACCTCGGGATTCCTGAAGCAGAATACCATGCTATTGTTAGGATGCCCTCTGCTGAGTTTGCTCGGATATGCAGAGACCTTAGTTGCATCGGTGATACTGGTATCTGCATCTATTCACTCCCTTAGTAAACTAATGACTTTTGAACTTTCTCTGTTTATTCGCATCAATTGATATCATGGTGATTTTATTTTATGTTTGTCGCAGTTGTGATCACTGTTTCTAATGAGGGTGTAAAATTCTCCACAAGAGGAACATTGGGACTGCTGATATAGTTTGCAGGCAAAATACTACTGTAGATAAGGTGTGAATTTTTTTTTATTTATTTCTTAACACGTGAATTGCGCTTCTGCTTCATGATGAACTTACAATTATTTGCTGGTTTGTGGATTTTGCTGCCAGAGGAAGCTACTGTCATAGAAATGAACGAGCCAGTTTCATTGACATTTGCTCTTAGATATATGAAGTCCTTTACAAAAGCCACCCCACTGTCGAACACAGTTACAATCAGTTTGTCTTCTGAATTGCCTGTTGTGGTCGAATACAAAATTGCAGAGATGGGTTATATTAGGTTCTAATTGGCTCCTAAAATAAAGAAGATGAAGAGGATACAAAGCCTTAGTTAGTCCTACGCATCGAATTATTAAATCAAACTTGTCTGACTACCTTGTGGAATTCTGCTTTGAGTTTGAGGTTCATGCTGGAGAAGTCTTCCATGCACGTTCAGCCTAGGTCAATGTCACGTGAGCGAACCAATTGGTAGATTAGCGGGTTTTTCAAGTCTCAAACTTTGTTCTTGTGTAGACTACATAGTTTAAAGAATGCAAAGCTTTATTCACATTTCATTTTTCCATTTGGTTCGTGTTTTTGGAATTGAAAATTACATGAGATGACACGAACTTTTTTATTCTTTGTGAATAAGAAGTTATGCTTAATTCTGTCCAATTGATTGTACCATGCGTGATCCTTCTTACCAATTTTCTTTTATGGTGAAAACATCTCCTGGAGAAAGTACATTCATAGGACATGTTTGCAGGGTAAAGTCAAGAATAAATTCGAAAATTTTATTTAAGTATTAACTAATAAAAAATATATCATAATGTAAAATTAATACAAGTTATGATAAACTCTCTTCAATTTAATTCTAAGTTTTTCATGTTCTGTTACAATAGAAAAAACAGAGTTAATAATAAAAATATATATAGAATTGGCACATTATAATTAATATATAAACAAAATTATCAAAAATATAATAAATTAATAAGTATTGATAATATGTATGTATAAAATAAATTTATCAACTAAAAAATTTAAGTAAATGGGAAGTTCGATTAAATACATAAAAAATTACAAGTGTTAATACTAAAACTAAAATAAAGATATAAAACGTAAAAAATAATATATAATTTAGAATTTTAAACTTGAAATATGTTGATAAATAATATAAAACATACTAATAAAAATAAAAATGAATAAAAACTAAGGGAAAAATATTTACAAAATTTATATAAAAAAAATTTAAATAATATAATATTTAATAAAGTTAAGATTTGTAGTGAAATAAAATATGATAAAATTTGGTGACATGAATAATTAAAAGTTAAAAGCTTTTTCCTTAAGTTTATGATCATGTTTTTTTTCTTCTAATTTTTAGAATTTTTAGTTTTTATAATGTTAAATTTAAAGTTAAATATTTAAAGTATTTTTGGATTAATACTATATATGGACTTAAGAAGTATTTTTATATAATATATCTATAATTTTATGTGTGCATTTAATATTTATTAAATATCTATATCTATATTAAATATAAAAATTTGAATCACGCTTAATATTTTTTGGACAAAATTATCTCTATATTTTAAGCAATTAATATTGGTTGTCCTTTTTGGATTTATTATCTTATTTATATTAAATAAGAACTCTAAAATATAATAATGAAATAAATATCATATCCAATAAAAGATAATTACTATATTCAATAATGACTTAAAAATTATTTTACTTTCAGAATTAATTTAAAAGTATAAAAAAATTAATTTCGATATTATTTCAAATATATTGTAGACATTAAAAAAAGGTAAAAATTAAAATAAGTAAAATAATTTACGTGCAACGCACCTGTTTTTAACTATTTGGAATAAGAGTGCATATATTTAATTACTTTGTTCACAATTCATGTAATTTTTATCTACAAATTTGTTAAATATTGTTAATATATACCAAAATATTCACAAAAACTTAGACACAATATATTATTACAAATAAAATATTTATTTAATATTAAAAATATACATGTAAATAATTTTTTATAAAAAAAAAAAAAAAAAAAAAATTGAATGGGGCTATAGTCCCATAATGCTCCATTTTTACATGTTTGGTTAATAGTAATATGAATGGTATGGAAAGAGAATATACTGAAATGTTATATTTCCTTAATATATTAGTATTATCATTTTTCTTTTTCTTTTTTTCTTTTTTTTTTGCTATGATATTGGTATATTATCATTAATAATTTTAAGAAGTAAAAAAAAAATTATTTTTTAATTTTACTTTATTTATAAATTTTATTTATAATTTTTGCAGAATGGAGAATTGTCCAAACAGTCTAATGAATAACTGGAAGTGATGAAAACTCTCATAGATGTACAGTTAAATTGATAATGTATTTATAAAAGAGGAGGTACATCAGAAAGTAGCGAAGGTTATCATATCATCTTCATTGGTCAATGAGTTAATGGATTATACAAGAGAAATTTATCGTAAGTGTTCACGCAAATAGAAAAGAAAGAAAACTGGAATCTTCTGCATACTAATCCAAGAAGCTGCAACTGAGTTGATTCTTTGCGATTAGCGGACAGAGAGAATATAGTTTTTGAAAAACAAGAATGTTAGAAAGTGTAATTTGAAAATCAGCTGCACAAACTGGTTTGACAGACTCATTGTTGCCCAGGTAGAAGACGGAAACGAACAGAGCTCCTTATTTACTCCGTTTCTTAGCTTCGCTGTAGAGGATGACCCCCGTTACAGTGAGAGCATAACCAAGCATCCCGGTTACTGATACAGGGTTTCTAAATATCAGTATGGAAATAACCACAGCTACGGCTCCTTTTGCATTTCCAAGAACCTGCACAATATACAGTCAATGCAATACAAATATTAGGTTCCAAATAGAGTTAAAGAGAGCTTTATTAATGCTTCTCTCCGTCTGCATTCTATATTTTTTTTTTAATAAAACAGAGATCATTTCTATTGATTGTAGCAAAATTAAGTACAAAAATCGGAAAACAATACACCATTATAGCCTCAAACCCTAAACACACACAACTAGAAAACCGATTCAAGGTTGCCCACTGCTCATAGGACCAATTCTTCACACCAAAGCACTATAAATGCCTGCGGAAGAATTATTGTAGTACTAACCTTCCTCTAGAGCTACCTTTCACAGTTATTCCATTGAGAAGGGTTTATTATCGACTCAAAAAACAATACAAAAAGGCTATAACAAAGGAAAAACGGACCCTCGACAAGCAAATTAACAACACTCTTACAATGTGAAATCACTTAAAAAACTAAAACAAAAATAATCTGAAATACAAAAAAAAAATAAAGGATGCAAACTTCCTTTTCATGGTGTAGAGAGAATGTACTCCTCCATTCTTTCGAAAATCAACAATAAACTAGAGAAAGAACAAATCCCCTAGAGACCTAGGGAGAGACTGATTCCAAAGAGATAGAAAGCCTATCGGATATTATGCGTTGGCCGGTAGGGAAAATGAAACCCTAAAATTAGTAGCTAAGCTTATCTCCCTTATTATTCTCGTGTTTGTGAAATCTATTATTTGATGATTTTAATCTCCTTCTAGAGCTTTTTGCTAATGCAAATATTTGGAATAAAGATACGTATACAACAAGACTTCAATTTCTTAGTTAAATTTAGCTATACAATTTTGTGTTTTTCCCCCTCTTAATCTGATGATAGGGAAGGCTGCATTCTGAGTCATATTTCCATTTCCGAGCCAAGAGGGGCTAACATATGTGTGTTTATCTATTTTGTGATCACAACCACTTTATATTGCATTAGTATATAGTATATACTAGTAACAAATCGCTGAAATAGACAGCCAGGGGAGGAATTAAGCCCCTGTGAAAAAGAACTGATAATTCGAAATGCATGCTGCATTTATACAATAAAGAGAAAGAGGATAGCAGATTCAAGGAATTTTGCAGGGAAAGTTACCTGGAGAGTCAATGCGCTAGTATGTTTGGTGACCAAGAAATTGGTCAAATTGACAACATACGCAAGAGCAGAATTGAAGAATAGATACCACAAAACCGTTACATCGTCTCTAGCTAGTGCAATTGTAATTCCAACCACATCCTGTTCCATATAAATTGCAGCTGGAAGAAGGGCAATAACAGCTACAGGAGCCATGTACATGAGGAGGTTCATGGAATTAAGCTTTTCCCTGTCAAGATAATTAGTGAAAAACACCTGATCATAAACAAAACAAAGATGGTACTTGTTTGACAAAACAAACTTTATAAGATGGGTAGTTAAACTAATTACGCTTCAGATGACAGCAAAATTCCTTGAAGCACAGTCTTGAGTGCCCGAGCTGCCGTTGCACCAATACACATTATGAAACCAAAAAGATGAAAGCTTGGTTCTCCCTTCACTCATGCACAAAAGATAAAAGAAGCATTCTAATCAGTAACAGATACATCACTCTTTTCACTTAACTCTAACCCAAGTCTTCTTGTTTCATTATCAAGTTACCAACCATCAATTTCAATTTTCCCTCAATTTGCATTTACTACCATGCATGATCAGTAAATTACATAATTGCATCACACAATCCTTATCCCTCAAATCAAAGTTTAGAGTAAATTGCCCATGTACTTCCAAGTTCTTAAAGATTTTTATAAATAGTTATAAAAAAAGTTAAAAGGAGAAAGCTAACAGTTTCCCCTATCAAAAGGCGTGGGTTCGGTCTGGTCAGCACATTTGCGTGGATGTTTAGAAATTGTTACCATAGAATAGTTGATTAGATAAGGTTACATTAAAAAAAAAATTTAGTTTATAACTTTCTTCAATGAATGTGTAGCATATCTTTAAAATTCAATACATTGCAAAGTATAAACAGACGTTTATGATCCATTTTCCTATTATTAGTATTATTGTTATTATTATTATTTGCTCTGAATCCAATTTGCGCAATGTTGCTATCAATTAGCATAATTTTTTATCCTAAAAGCAACATAAATGAAATAATTGAGGGGGAAAAATGAAGCAGCAACAAACATAACATACATACCCCACTGGCGACAACAACACCACCGACAACAGGAACGAGAGTGATATACGTAAGCCAGCTCTCTCTCTTCAGAGTCATCATATACGCAAACATAGCGGTGAAAAACGGCGTCGTAGCACCGACTGCTTGATTAAACGACACAGGAAGATAACGGAGAGAAATGTTACCACCGACGACGGACAAACAGAAGATAAGACCCAGCGCAGAGATCTTAAGGAACTGAACGCGAGACCTAATGCTCTGCAACGGAACTAATTTGAGCCAAGAAATCGCAATGTAGCTAAGAATTGAACAAGCCATCATATGACACAATGTGAGGAAGATTGGGTACTTGAATCCATAATTACTGAGCAAGAACTTGTTCAATAATATCACACCAATGTTGGACGTGTACCAGAACGTCACGAGCCCAATCGTAAATACCCGGTTTGGAACTTTCATCTCTTGATTCTTGCTTAAAACTTTCGGTGAAAATTTTGATCGGCTATGGAAAATGTGTTTTCTTTTGACCCTGCTTCTACATACGTAAAATTGGATCGTATTGAATTATTGCTGAAGATTAATGGGTTTCGTTACATGATGAATAAGAAATGAAAGAGAGGGAAAGTAACTTTTTGGAGGAGGATCAGGTGTGTTTTTTTTTTTTCCTAACTGGAAATGGAGAACAGAGAATTTTGGACGCAGGACAGTTTAAAGCTTTAGAGGTAAAGTCGGAGGGAGCTTCTGTTTTTGTTCCCTCGATTTTCTGATATACGCTATTTATTTTATTTTTTATTTTTCTTTCTTTCTTTCTTTTTTTTATTAAATTTATTTTATTTTTTCTTAAAATATTTTTTTATAGCACTTGGCAATTTAAACTTAAAACAATTTATATATAGTTTCCTGAGTATTTTATGCTATAAAATTGGAAGCACCGTTAAATATCATAAATTATTACAATTTTAAATGACATGTTAATTTTTTTTATGAGAGTGATATTATTATAATTTAAATTATTATTATCAGAATAATAATTTATTAATGATAATTTTATCAAATAATAATAACACTAAGGTATTATTTAAAAAAAAAATTAAATAAATTAAATTTTTAAACATTTTTTATAATAATAATAAAAATAATTATGTTAATATCATTATTATTAATTTTTATCAAAATATACTTCGTTAAAATTTAAAAAATTAGATGAAAATAATACAAGTTAGCACACATACAACTTAAAAAGGCAATAACAATAAAAGATTCATTTTGCAATCTCAAATAAAAAGAAATTTTAAAGAGATATCGAAGTTCAGATAAAAGATACATGGTATCAATATCATTACCTTTTTTATTAGTTAGCGAGTCTATATACATTTACTTATCCACATATTGTAATACATAAGTTGAATTTTAAATTGAGAAATGCCAGTAATATTAGTTGATACACTTTTTCCTACTTTCCTCATTCATATTATTTTTTGGTTTAAAAAAATTAAGATTATTTAAATGAAAAATATTTTTTAAAATATTTCACTAATACATGTTAATAAAAAAAAAAGAAAGAATGTATAAAAAAAAAAATTGGCACCAAAAATTTTATAATTATTTAATTTAAAAAATATATATAGAAAAGTGTCTTTTAACATTTCTATTCTAAACTTGAGACACATGTAATTAGTGAATGTTATCAAGTAGATAACATCATTTGAGGTCGCATAATAAATATTTATAATAAAATTATTTTTTAAGAAATTGCTATGTGTTACATTTACGTGGCAGAGGATGATTGGGGTCAAATATAAAAAGTTCGGAAAATTTATGACTTGATGTTTATGCTTCATCAGTTATTTTGCATGTCGTATCCATAGTTATACAAAAGGGTAGAGAGTTATATTAATCTCTTTATTTATATAAAAATTATTATTTAATTTTTTAATTTAAAAATATGTTATTTAATTCTTTTATTTGTAAAAAAATATTAAATAAGGATATTTGGTATTTTTTTAACATTATTTTATTATTAAAGTCTACATATAATTAAGCAAAAAAAAAGTAAAATGATCATTTCATTTAAATTAAAATTTCTACCTATTCAGAAGCTCCAAAAATATATTAAAATTTATTTTTTTAACATCATAATTTTCACTATCGTTCTCATTCACACTCCTCTTTTTTTTGTAAAAATTTGTTGATTTCTATTTCCATATTCATCTTTAGCTCACACGAAAACTCCATCTTCATTATCTCATTTCTCATCTTTGCTTTTTTTTTTTTTTTGCAACAATGGAATAAAACATGAAAATAACCCCATATTGTTTTTGTGGGATTGAGGTTGAAATATCAACTGCGTTGACTTTAAAAAATCTTAGGAGGCAATTTTTAATTGTTCAATGGTATTTAATATTTTTTTACAAACTATTTTAAGCTGCTGGTTATGGATGAATAAATATAAATCTCTTATTATTTTTGCATTTTTTAAGAAAAATTAATGATGGTGATGGTTCAAATGTAATTAAATAGTTTATTTTGTTGAATTTTACCAAAAAATAATCCATTGAATGACATTTAATTTTCTCCCATATTCAGATAGTTAAACAAATAATTTATTTTCTATTTAATTACCCTATCACAATA
Organism: Elaeagnus macrophylla; assembly: GCA_029378325.1. Classification (NCBI taxonomy): domain Eukaryota; kingdom Viridiplantae; phylum Streptophyta; class Magnoliopsida; order Rosales; family Elaeagnaceae; genus Elaeagnus; species Elaeagnus macrophylla. Next base: position 9,523,002 of record CM055642.1, read on the forward strand.
TATTAATTTTTTTTAATATTCTCTTTGAGAGTCTTTGTCATCTTTTAAGGATTCAATTCTCCTTACAAATATTAAACAAGTTTTTTGTTTTTTCTCTCTTCCTTCGTTATCTATTTCATTATTAAGAAATGGGTAGAGACAGTTCACGAATTGTGAGTTAATGAGATTTTGAAATTTTTGTTTAGGTCTAGGGAACGAAAGAGTTAATGAATATTAGGAATGTTAGGTTATTGGGTATTGCAACTTTTGATTTTGATTTTTTTATTTTTTTTAATATTCACAAAATGACAATTTTATCCTCTTTAATATTTCAACTTGAAATATTTTAATAATAAAATATAAATCACAAATACAAAAAGTCTTTATGTGACCATTTTTTTTATAAGCAAAAGGATTAATGAACACATTTTGTAAAACAGATGACCCAAATAACACTTTTTATCAAAACAAAACGACTTACATGACATTTTTCTCTATAGAAAATTGACTTATGAATTCGATTAGTTTATATATATATATATATAATGAGTTAGCTCTATTATTTATTTTTTTACACCATAATTATTTATTTTTGAGTTTTTTTTTTTCCTTATAATTTAATTACATTACATTATTTTTTTAGTTTAAAATTTAAGAAAAAATTGAAATTTAACTTCGAAAAAAGTAAGAGATATTAAAGTGTAAAAATTAAATAATAAATTAACTAAATCATAAGAAAAGAATAAAAAAGTCCAAAGCGAATATGTCAACCTTTTTAAGGATTAAATAGATTTATGTACATCACTCCATATAAAATACAACTGTATTAATAAAAGTGTTCCATATTGGGTCACCCGTGGGTTGCTCCTGTTTTTGGATGGGATTATGGGACAGATTCCACTTGGGATGATGTATATCTACGATTTCTGGTTTGGGTTAGAGATCGAGCATGCTGGAAACTTTCGATATGCTAGAATTTTTAGTTAATCGAATTCAAAGTCCCTTCATTGCTCAACAGTTGGCATTGAGTGAGGGGTGAAAAGGACTCTTGATTAGGCCTAAAACATATTACGCTCCAGTTGAAAGTGATTCTCTTGAAGTGATTAACCAATTGTTGATCATGTGATTGGTTCTCCCTTCTTGTATTTGGTTCAGTTCATTCAAGGAGCGCTAATACGGTGGCTCATTCTGCTGCAGTTTGGGCTAAATAGCATTCTATGAGTTTATTCTCTAGTCATCTTGTATGTCCTGATTTCATCCAAGAGGCTCTAGCTATGGATGTTGAGCTCTCTGGAATTTCTAAAAAACTATTTGTTTGGTACCTCTTACACATACCCAATTCTTATTTGAGAAACCTCAAATCACTAAAACTTTCAACAGTAACACATCAACCATCCAAATTTAATTTATAAGAACTCATTGAGTCAAATTTAACAATACATTTTCCTCGCACGAAACGGTACTCCGTTTTTTCATTAATATATGTACACCAACACCCTTTTTCTCCAAAAGAAATATAACAAAATCCAACAGACCCTTAAAAAATGTTTCTTTCATTCCTAAACCACGCCTAAGTCAAATTGTCTACCCCAAGGGTGCAGAGAAACTTTTTTGCTTTAAATTCATACGACTTTCTCAATTCTGTTCCAGTATTTCATACTATCCAATTCTCCACCATTATACCATATAGAGCTGCTTTTTATCAATACAAGCACACATGCAGAAATTAAAAAATTCTCCGCTTACAAACTTTTACCAAATCATATGCTGATCTCTTAGGTCGGAAGTAAAATTGCAATCCTGTTCTAACTATAACAGATGTTTATTATTACTTCTATTTTATATGGTGCATTTTAAATCAGAAAATGCAATGATATAAATATAAAGGTCAGAACAAAAACTGAAGAAACAATATCGTTGACAACAATAGATATAAAGTCGTGGAAACGCATCCATTGAAATGGGGAGATAAAAAAAAATCCATTGAAATGGGATGATATCCTTTTTTCTAATTTTCCCGGCTTTTTACACAATTTTCTGTGCATTTGATAACATTCAATTACGTAACTTGATATCCAGAATTTGGCAAATTCTTTCAAGTTCTTTAATACTCTCTACTTTCAACCAGTAAGGGAACACACCAAATAACAGAACCCCATAACAGATTATCATGTGATAGTGACCACTGACAGTTAAAAGTCTTCAAGTAAAAGGTCCAAGGAAAACAAACTTTGAGGAAGAGACCTGAGAGAGTTGATCAGGCTGATTGCCTCCAATCTTCACCAGCATAAATTGCTTGATCTCCAAGCTCTTCTTCAATTCGAAGCAACTACAAGAAAACTTGTGGCTCATCGGTCATACCACTTACAACTAACAGTTAAATCTCATGTCTAGATTTTGCGCCAAAAAAAGTGTGATACGCTTAGCTGTATTAGAAAAAACAGTTCCTAGCAAACTAATCATCTCAAGTAAAATCAACCCAAGGCCTCTCTTAAGCCATTCTCCTCAATATGGGTTTAAAATTGACTGTCCCATATCTGAGTAAAAGAGAGTGAGGAAACTAAAACTCTAGCAACAGGCATTGCCTATTGAGGAAGCTGTCCTTTGCATGATTAGATATACTGTAATACTAAAGATAAACTATTCTCTTAGTTTAGGCAGAATGCTAACGACACATCATCATTTATGATTTATATAATAAAAATGTCATCTATAGAACATTGTGATGATAAAACCAAGAGCATGTTCGTGAACGGTAGAAAGGACACCAATAGAATATGAAACTTATTTTTCTTTGTTTTATGACCCACTAAAACACGACAGAGAAGGGAATAACAAGTTAAAGAAGCAGACCTGGTTGTACTTTGCCAGCCGCTCTCCTCTGCAAGGAGCACCTGCTTTGATCTGACCCGTAGCAAGACCAACAGACAAATCAGCTATGAAAGAATCTAAAGTTTCACCACATCGATGAGATGTCACCACTCCCAAGTTAGAACCCTTAGCCAGCTTCACCAATTCAATGACCTCTGTTACGGTCCCAATCTGATTTATCTATTTTAATATATATATATATATATAGTTGAATGGTCAGTTTTGGCATACAGAATACAATTCTGAGGTACGCTTGAATTTATCACAACAGGTTTTTAGTTTTTACTGTTGTCATCACACTGGAAGTCATATCATTTATCTAAACTCAGAGACCATGCCCCTTATTCGCCTCTTTGTATATAATTAACAATTTATCTCTTACAATAACTGAATAACTATGGAGATATCCATGTATTTTTATCAGAAGAGTTATACATACCTTAAGATTAATAGCATTGCATGTGGACTCATTTATTGCTCTCTCTAAACGCTTTTGGTTTGACATTAACAAGTCATCACCTACTACCTGCAGAGCAATCCATAGTTCATTACTTCATTTGATGTAGGCAAGGTTGACACAGGAAATCAGAAAGTCATCCGAAAGAGCTATAACGTGAGTTTATGGATAAGTCAGTTAAATTTGTCAACCACAAGAAAAAATAACAAAACTGAGCTTACTAATAAGTAACAGGAAGGAAAAAAAGCAGCTTACTTATAAGTTCAAATTATAATCCTACATAATGCGCTATTTATGATTTTAACCATTCAAAAGGAAAGTGAAACAGTTTAGTAATCTTCCTTTCAATGAAAACATTAATGGAAGCATTTACAAAGAAACAACTCAAAGAAACAGTATTTGATGCCACCTGTTGTACAGGCTAAATTGGGCAGAGACAATGCAGCTGTGAAATCAAACATACCTGACAAAGTCCAAGACTTGAGAAGTTCTTCACGTGTTCCCAATCTTCCTTGTCAAATGGATCCTCAATTGAAACAATCGGATAGTCTAGGACCCCAAAATAGTTTACAAAAGAAATTACTAAATGAAGAAAAATATGAAAAAAAACCTTGACAAATGTGAAAAGAGAATCAACTATATCTCTGACAAACGAACCAGCACAAAGTTCTTTGTACATCTCAATCATATCTTCTCCTGACTTAAAATTTTGTCCAGACTTGTTTGGAGATTTGGAGTCCAGGTCATACTTCGTACCTATATTATCAGGTAATAAGAAAACAAAAGTTCAGCTGATTATAACCTATAAGCAAGCAGTCCTGTTGCCCCAGGAGACAACCCCCACCGGTCAAGCCCACTGAAAGATGACATATTGTTGTAGTAAATGTCAAATGATGGTATGTATCTTGAGACTTAAAAAAATACTCCTAGTCAAGTATCATTGCTTTTACAAAATATCAATAAAACAATAACTAATAGAAAAATTCTCTTCAGCATGTACGATCAGTGTCTACCACTCACAGAAATTACACCTAGCTATTAGTTATTAATACACATGGGATTATTGTTTTCCTTATAGCTTAGTTCTTTCTAGCTTAATTCTAGAGGACCACTTTTAAGTACGGCAATACCAAATACCTCACCTATGCAGAAGTCAGTGGCTGCAATGTCCATGGCTATCTTTATTTTTTCACCGTACCCTGTTCTGCTGATAGCCTCTTTTACAAGATCCAAAGCTTCTCTAAATCTGACAAAAATATATAAAAAAGTCAACAAAATGAAATAAAAAATTACTAAGCAAGTTCAAAATTAAATGACATGAATTTCTGAAGGCCTAAAAGTAACAACACCTACATGAAAAAAGTGTTTATGCATGAAACAGGCCTGCAAATAAGATAAGTCTCATCTCATGTATGACTTTACTTTCTTCTAAAGTGTGTGGAGGAGGGGGAACCCTGTAAGATGTAAGCATCATACAGAAAAACGCCTACCTGGAGATGTTTGGAGCAAAACCACCATCCTCACCAACATTACATCCATGTGCACCATACTTTTCTGTAATAACAGCCTGCTCTTTTCGTTAACAAATATAATCAATGATTAACAAGAAAAAAAAGAGGTATATCCTTTTGTAAGATGCTAAAATATTCATCTAGAAGTTATTACACATTGATAGAATAAAGAAAACAAAATATGATGCCTGAAAAACATTCAAACTGTATATCAATGATCAGTTAAAGCATACATAGCACTACATGATACATACAGCATGTTTGTTATACCGTACTAAACACTCTAACTGTATAATTTATATACAGTCATGCATTTGGCTGTGAAATCAGACCAAATAAAAATAGAACAGTTATGTAGATATTTTGTACGATCAAAAAGTATAAGTCTAAACTGTACTGAATAATATCTTAATCTGTCTGAATTTTCAATTATAAAATTATATGTAACTTTTTCTTTCATCTTAAATTAAATAATATTTTTTTTAAATGTAATAAAAATAAAAAAATGAAATTAAATATTGATTTAAATAAATTTTATAATAAAAAATATTGTAAATATAAATTATTTTAGTAAAATATATATAATCAATTTAATCCGACTAAATTACACAGCTTTTCACCAAACACTGTACAGACTAATTATAATACAATTTAATATAATTCAGTCCAATACAACTATACTTAACAGATATTGTGCTCCAAACATGTTGTTAGAGTTTACTTTTAGTCACTATGTCTTGGCAATCATTCCTGGGATTACCATGCATGTTTGGTCATGCTTTTGCAGTAGATGTAAAACTCTAGAAAATCAACCAACATATTACAATATTATATTATATCTAAATTATGGGGAAAATCAACACATGATTGGTCTAATTACTCTTCAGGCAATTAAAAGCCATCTTTTTTCTTAGAAATATTTTAAACGAGCAAATGTACTTTACAATAAATCGAACATAATTATAAAATGAAGAATATTTGGTCTGATTAATATGATGAAATCCAACATAGCATTCCTTTGTCTGAACTAGGTGAAATTTGAAATTGAATGTTTGATTCAAAACCTTACTTCTTTTATCTATTTCCCTTTTATTGTTAACAAAATTTTAAATGGAAGAAAATCCACAGTAGAAAAATGATTATTTGTTAAAAAATCATAAAAGCAACCTCAATTTTTCTCAAGAATGAAATATACTTCTACGTAACTTGAAACTAAAACATAAAAATAATGGTAACTTGAACAGCTCAGAAGAACAAAGTCACCTTCAAATGATAATAGGTTTCACAGCCTATTTGCAATGCCTCCTCAAACCTACTTGCTCCAATTGGGAGAATCATGATTGCCTGGTAATAAGTCAACTTTTGTATAGTAATATAAAAAGGATTTGATTTTTTGAAAAATAAATAAACAAACACATAGATATAGTGGGAAAGAGGAAAAGGAGACATACAAAGTGTTATTGATGCTACAACTTAAGAGAAAACATAAAGTTTTATGCAAAATCAATCATGTTCTTGGCTGAATAAATGCTAGTTTTCAGCTTTTATTATCAATCGAAAAAAAATAAACGTTAGTTTTCAACCTGTATTCTGTCAATCTTATTCATCTTAGTGACAAGTTACGTATTTACACAACTTGAGCAATAAAATTCACCATTAACTCTAAGCCTAACATTTTTCTGCAGACATAAGCATAAATGACCAACAAAAAGTTTGGAATACATGTATAAGTTGTTAATGTTTACAGGTGCATACCTGAATGGCCAAATTATTCCCAGCATGTTTTCCTCCACTTATAACAGTGAAAGCGGGGACAGGAAGAGTCATATTGACTTTTCCAAGGAGATCAGCGATATGTCTGTAAAGTGGAACCTGATATTCATCTTCTTTTATTATGTTCAATTTTAAGCATATGACTTCACTGCTATGAAGCACATAAACCATGTGAAACTATGAAAAATATGAAAATAGATAGAAAGTCGTGCCTCTTTTTCAGCAGCACCTGCTTTGCATACAGCCAATGAAACAGCTAGTATTGCATTTGCTCCAAGTTCACCCTGAAATGTGATGTGACGGGAAGGGAAAATAGTTCTTCACAAAATGGAACTCATAGTTTCTTCCAAAGAGCAAAACAACCAACATGGAGACTAAAGAGTTTGTTTCTTGGTAGTAGTAGATGTAGCCTACTGAGTTCAATTAGATCATACTCTCAAGCACTTTAAACTAAAATTTTAAAATGCACAAGCAAGATAAACATCCAAGGGGAAAATGAAACAAGCAACAGCTCAACCACAATCCACAAAGTAACGTTTATGTTTAACAATACTTCGAATTTCACATGACCTGTCCTTCACTATGACCCCATTTGTATTCAAAGGTTTATTATGTAAAAGGAACTAAAGTTACTAAACTAAGTAGAGCATGACACAAACTTGGAATACACCAATATTGTAATTAGAAGCAGTTATAATCAAGAATACAAACTGTTGGAAAAAGGAAAGGAAAAAAAGGAATTGAATGAAAATTTGAGAAAAAAAGGGTAGAAAACAGCTCTGAATTAATCCGCCACTGCTTTGTTTTTTCTTTCTTTAATGTTGTTGTGCCCGTTTGGGCTGTTTAATTTATTTATTCAATTTTTTGCCGTTAAGGCACTTATTTTGATTTTAATCCTTTTGCTGGTTGTGAACTCTATGTATCTATATATAGATGAATGGCTTCACTTCAAAAAAGCACGGCATAAAAGGAAAATAACTGTAAAACTATTAGACCACCGGTACGTTTTACTTGCACACGTAAGAAAGGACCAGCTGCAAGGGATTAGCTAAGCAGTGGTGCAACATGATTCAATAAGTTTCTTGATACTGCTATCTTTTATTTTCTGAGTTTGTTATATTTCTTTGTGTGGGAATAATTAGTTAGAAATTAGGGAACCACATGAATAGATAGTTGACCTTTCACGTGGGAAGAAAAGGGTATAAAAACTTATTTCATGTAAGGGAGGGTAAGGAAAAATTGTATGAGTCACTGATTTGGAGAGCCCCAAGCTTCTCGAAAGCTTGGAAACATATTCCCTGATTTGTTCTAAGCAATATACTATCTAGCAAAATTGTTTTAACTCTACTTTAATTCTATTTTGTTTGGGAATTCCTTCACAGAGAAATAATTTCTAACAAATTGGTATCAGAGAGCGAACTATTCTGGAAAAATGGAAAAGAACGATAAATCAAAGGATAGAAACCATGGAGGAGTTAATGGATGTATTGCAAGGAGAGCAACAGAAGATAGGAAAAGAAGTTAGGGAGTTGAAGTTAACTCAGCTTTTGAATCAACGATTTGAACAAATGTTCAAGTTTCATAAAGATGCTCAGAGGTAGGCATCATCTTCTTCGAATAGAGCTAAAGAAACCTTGATGATTAGTCCGACAGTGGGTAATTTACATGGAGGGTCACAGAGTTTTGGAGATTCTAGTGAAACGATAAACCCTAAGAATGACTTTTGTTTCAGAAAACTGGACATGCCACTTTTTGATGGTAAAAACCTAGATGGTTGGATCCTAAGAGCCGAAAGATACTATGCCTTCCATCAGATGAATAACGAAGAGAAGTTAAAAGGAGATATGCTTCTTTGGTACCAATGGGAAAATAAGAAGAAGAGCTTTACTTCACGGGAAGAGATGAAGCTGATGTTACCGAGACAATTTCGGACCACCCAAAATGGTTCTCTATATGAGCAGTGGTTGGCTTTGGAGCAAGATAGTACCGTGAAAGACTACAGGAGAAAGTTTATTGAGCTATCGGCTCCATTAGAAAATATTTCCGAGGAGATTGCTATGGGTAACTTTATCAATGGCTTGCAACTCGAGATCAAGCTGAAACTCTAAATATTGGGGCCTAATACCTAGCCTAGATGATTGAGGAGAAGATTTCAACAACTAATCGGGCTTCACACAGGACCTAGGAAACAAAGTTTGGGTTAAGTTATCATAGCCCCTCGTCTCACACAGCAAACTCTCGCGCCACCTCTGCCCAGAGCACAACGATGACGAGGGCAACCGAAGAAATAAGACGACTGACAAATTTGGAGTTGCAAAAGAAGAGAGAAAAGGGCTTGTGTTATCGGTGTGACCATAAGTGAGCTCCTGGGCATCGCTGCAAGAGGAAGGAATTGAGTGTCCTCCTTACAAACGATGAAGATGAAGGGAACAAAGAAGATGACATGGATGGAAATTGCAAAAAAGAGTTGGATGTAGCAAAATTGGATCTGGAAGTAGAGGTGTCATTGAACTCAGTGGTGGGATTTACAACACCGAAAACTACGAATTTACGTGGGCAGATCAGAGAACAGGAAGTCGTCACTCTGATTGATCCGGGGACTACTCAACAACTCTAGTTGAAAAACTCAATTTACCCATTACCAAAACAAAAGGGTATGGGGTGACCATGGGCTCAGGAAAATCCATACGAGGAGAGGGAATTTGTTGTGGGATTACATTACAACTTCAGTCCATTACTATCGTTGAGGATTTCCTACCACTTGAATTGGGAAGTGCCAATGTTATTATGGGAATTCAATGGCCGGAGACATTGGGGATGACAAATACAAATTAGAAGTTACAGATTATGAAGTTTTCCATGCGTGACCAAATGGTAACTTTGAGAGGAGATCCATCATTGGGTAAATCCAGAGTTTCTCTAAAGTACATGATAAAGACTCTCAAACAATAGGGTGCTGGAGTGTTGGTTGAGTTGAACAATGTAGAGATCAATCCAGAGGAAGTGAACGAAGAGCTTGTTTTCATGAAAGCCTTACTGCAAAAATACAGTGTTGTTTTTGAACTGCCTAATGGGTTATCTCCAATAAGAGGGAAGAAACATGCTATAATACTCAAAGGAGTGGTCCCATCAATGTGAGACCTTATCGTTATCCACACATACAAAAAGATGAGATTCAAAAGATCATTCAAGAATGTTAGTGGTTGGCATCATTAGAGCTAGCATCAGCCCTTTCTCCAGTCCAGTGTTATTGGTGAAGGAGAAAGACGAATCTTGAAGATTTTGTGTGGATTATAAACCCCTCAACAAGGTTACTGTTCTAGATAAATATCCTATACTTGTTATAGAGGAGTTGTTGGACAAATTACACAATGCACAGGTTTTCACTAAACTCGACCTTAAGTCCGGTTATCATCAAATCAGATTGAAGGAAGAGGATATATCCAAGACGGCTTTTCGGACACATGATGGGCACTGAGTCCTTGGCAATGCCGTTTGGTCTCACAAATGCACCAGTCACGTTTCAATCGCTAATAAATGAGATATTTAGACTTATCTCAAGAAATTTGTGTTAGTTTTTTTTTTATGGACATTCTTGTGTACAGCGTTGATGAGGTAACCCACCAAAAGCACATAGCCTTAGTGCTGGAATTATTGCAAAATCATCAGTTGTATGCTAATAAGAAGTGTGAGTTTGGAAAGAAATAGGTGGCATACTTGGGACATATAATTTCTGGTGAGGGGGTGGCTGCAAACCACACAAGATTCAAGCCATGTTGACTTGGCCCCAACCACAGAACTTGAGGGAATTAAGGGAATTTTTGGGGTTGACGAGATATTACAGGAAATTTGTGGCCAACTATGCCCAAAAGGCCTTACAACTGATTGCACAGTTAAAGAAAGACCAATTTCATTGGAATGAGGAAGCAACCAAGGCCTTTTAGAGCCTTAAGCAAACCATGGTGCAAGTATCAGTGTTAGCTATGCCAGACTTTACCAAAACTTTCTATGTAGAAACGGATGCTTTCGAGTATGGCTTGGGGGCCGTATTAATGCAAGAGCAAAAACCTGTGGCTTATTACAACCATACTTTAGGCCAAAGGGCTCGGATGAAGTTAATTTATGAGAAAAATTAATGGCAATTGTGTTTGCGATGATTAAATGGAAGCCATTACTTGTTAGGAAGATATTTCATAGTGAGAACTGACCAACAAAGTTTGAAATTTTTATTGGAACAAAGAATTGTAGGCAATGAGTACCAGAAGTGGATTACTAAACTAATGGGCTATAACTTTGATATACAGTATAGACCTGGACCTAGTAACCGAGTGGCTGATGCACTCTCAAGGACTCCTGTTCCACCAGCACATGTTGAATATGCCGAACTAGCACTACCTCAATGGAAACATTGGGAAGCCTTGTAGGAGGAGATAGCGAAGGACGAATTCATACAGAAGATCATCCTTCAACACAGAGAAGGGATTTCTCCACCAATTGGATTCACTGTGCCTAATGGAACTCTATTTTACAAAGGAAAGTTGGTCATACCAAGAAATTCCAAACTCCGCAACGAAATTTTAAGGGAGTTTCATGACACTCCAATAGGAGGGCATTTTGGGGTTAACAAAACTTATTTACGAGTCGCATCAGAGTTGTTCTGGGAAGGAATGCGCAAGGACGTTATAAATTATGTCCAGAAATGTGCCGTGTGCCAACAGAATAAATACATAGCTACCACTCCCGCAGGACTCCTTCAACCTTTACCCATTCCAAATCAAATTTGGGAGGAACTTATTATGGATTTTATTAAAAGGCTGCCCAAATCAGATAGAGTTGATACCATTTTCATAGTGGTTGATAGACTAGCAAATATGCTCATTTCATTGGGCTTAAGCATCCATTTTCAGCCACCATAGTGGACAACGTTTTTGCTAAGGAAGTGACAAGGCTGCATGGCATACCTTGTTCTATAATTTCATACAGAGACTGTATTTTCCTAAGTAACTTTTGGGTTGAACTTTTCAAGCTTCAAGGAACTACAATTAAAAAGGAGTACAGCTTATCATCTCCAAACAGACGGACAAACAAAAGTGGTAAATAGGAGTTTGAAAACTTATTTAAGATGTTTTGCTTCCGAGAAACCCCACATAAGGTTTTGATGGTTGCATTGGACTAAATATTAGTACAACGCTTCATTCCATAGCTCCACTGGTACTACCCCATTCAGAACAGTTTATGGCTGTGATCCACCCACCCTGATTCGGTATGAGCAGAATTCAGCCACTGTGTCAGCTGTGGATCAGCTGCTGGAGGATCGAGATGCTGACAGAAAACGGCACCACAGTGCTTTTAAAGTGGGAGACTGGTGTTTCTTAAGTTACGGCCCCATCGACAACAATTTTTAACTAAAAGAAAGTATGAAAAATTGTTGCTCTCTATTATGGGCCATATAAAATACTGCAGCAAATTGGGCAATTTTGCTCTACCCAACTCTTCCTCAATTCATCCTATCTTCCATGTCTCCCAACTGCGCGAGGCTAAAGTTATGATACACTCTTCTTTTATTCTACCAGATCAGTTAACACTTGATATGGAGCTAGTAGTCGAACCAGAGGCTTTATTAGGCATGCGGCCCGAAAAGACTAGTCAAACCAAGGAATTAGAGGTTCTATTGAAGTAGAAGAAGCTGCCCGAATTTGAGGCCACTTGAGAGGATTACTACACCATCTTAACTCAATTTTTAGATTTTCACTTTGAGGACAAGATGAAAGTTTTAGAGGGAGGTATTGTTAGACCACCGGTACGTTTTACTTACACAAGTAAGAAAGGACCAGCTGCAAGGGATTAGTTAAGGAGTGGTGCAACATGATTCAATAAGTTTCTTAATACTGTCATCTTTTATTTTCTATTTTTTGAGTTTGTTATATTTCTTTGTGCGGGAATAAATAGTTAGAAATTGGGGACCACATGAATAGATAGTTAACCTTTCACGTGGGAAGAAAAGAGTATAAGAAATTATTTTGTGTAAGGGAAAGTAAGGAAAAATTGTATGAGTCACTGATTTGGAGAACCCCAAGCCTCTCTAAAGCTTGGAGACATATTCCCTTATTTGTTCTAAGCAATATACTATCTAGCAAAAGTTGTTTTAACTCTGCTTTAATTCTATTTTATTTGGGAATTCTTTTATAGAAAAAAAATTTCTAACAAAAACGTTCATATCAGTTTTCATATTCTCAGTCCAAAGTTCTTGAGCTAGATTAATTTTCATAGAGTTCAGACACACTAAACAGATCGTTGGAGCAGTTAATAATAATGTATATTTGCTACTAGTTGTTTACTTGATCATTAGATCCTAAAAGATAATTTTTTAGAGTTCTCAAACACTCACGGTGTAAGAATACCACGTTTAGTCATTTCTTTACTTAATTTCTATTTCATGTTATTTCTATTTTGTATTCACAATTAATATATATTTGTATTTATGTAACTGTGTCTTTGCTATACGTCTTACATTCTTAAGGAGAAATAGCTTGCCTTCGTAGTGTTTTTATTTGGGAAATTTTTTAATTGCTATTACTTGTAGCTTTTTCCCTGCACTTAATTTCATTAACATTCTTAACTTTATATATCTTAATTTCATTTTTATTTCTGCTCCAAAATCACTTGCATATTTCACAATATTTCATTTGCTTTAATTATGTGGTTCTAAGATTACTAACGTATTTCACAGTTCTTCTATTGCTTTGCATGAATTATTTTATAAATCATCAATATCAGTTCTTAAAAATTTCTGAGACCTAATACATTTTATTTCATTGGTTGTATTAACCCCTTTTCTGTATAGGTTTTTAGAATGTTTAGATAATATTTCATTGTTTTATTAAATTTTTCCTTCAACAAGTTTATACACTAACGTGTGTTAATTTCAGTTTTACTATTATTTATGCTATTATATTTGTATTTGCTTTGACGGGTTTATTGCTTATTTACATGTTCTTTTATTTATTAGCTTATGAATAACTGTGCTTTCCTTCTTTTGTTTTATTATTTAGAACTGGTTTATATTACCGCTGCTTCAAATTTTTCTTTTCGTTTACCGTGATTACTTTAAGCTGTTGTTTATCTTTTGCAAGTAATTTTTTATCTCTAATACGTTAAAATACCTTATTATGTTCTTAGTATTGCTATTTCCTTTCAGTTTCTTATTGTTGTAATTTGCTCTATGTTTTATGTTCACAAGCAATTTTTTTTAATTGATCTTTGATACTAAATATTTTGTGTTAAAGGTATTGTCCCATATTACTTATGCATGATACTAATGTAAGGTTTATAAATAATCATGAGACTTAACTACTTTTGAAGTTAACCTTTTAAAAAGTGTATGTCTCATGTTACCTTGAAGGTTAACATTTTAAAGAGTCCCAAGTATATTACTTGAAACTTTATTTCTTTTGTTTTCTTAAAATTTATTTATTTCACTTTTACCCTCTTATGGCTATTTTATTATTATTATTTTAATCAGTATCTCGTTTTAAGATTAATTAGTTATTTTGTTATAAGACCCTTGTCACTTGCGGTTGTGTATCACTTCGTGATATTTACATAAAAAAAATTCTTTTGAAAATTGAATTTTATTTGGTAGTTTTAACAATTGGTTATATTACTACTATTTTTCAAAAAATTAAGAAGATAAATAAGATGATCACTCTTGCGTCTCAAACAAAAATCCTAACTGTGAATGTTCCTAACCAAATTATAGGTGGTTCCAAGTTATGAGACCATCTACGACTGTGAGTGAAAAATATTATCCTAAGGATACTGTATGATACACAGGCCTCAATCGTGTCTTTACTTAATTTCTATTTTATGTCTCTATATTTTGTATTTACAATTAATACATATTTTTATTTATGTAATTCTAATTTGAAATAATACAATTCTATTCTTAAATTGTTTGTCATTGCTATATTTCCTACACGAACTAGATCACTGATACAACTATGGCAGAGATTAGGTCTCAATGTTAGCAACTTTATGCATTAAAATTTTAACTACTACGACATAACTAAATCAAACAGCTAATTGCATAAAGAAAATAGTAGTGATAAAAGAAAATACCTTCTTTTCTGTTTTGTCAAGGTCTATCAAGGCCAGATCAATCTGAGATTGAATAATTGGATCCATGCCGACCAATGCCTCAGATATTTTCTCATTGACATTCTTAACAGCTCTAGTCACACCGTTTCCAAGATATGTTCCCTTATCCCCATCACGCAATTCAACAGCCTCATACCTACAATAATATTTTTTTTTTTCAAAAAGCTTGTAACTTTAACTATCAACAAGTTTTGTATTGTATTGTATTGTATTGCATTGAATAAGTATATAATGTTATCTACACTAGCAGTGGGGGGAATAGAGGGGGAAACACTGCGAATTTAGATTATACATTTTTCCTGTTTCACAAACAAGTATCTGAAAGTAGAAAATCCTCATAATTCAATTATGGTTTAGAATTTAACAGAACCAAACATTTTACATATAAAAAATTGCAATAAATGAATAACCTAACTAAATCAAAACACCAACTACACAGATACGATTAGATAGATAGACTGACAGATTTAGTTTTGAGTATCTATTCGTTCATGATACTTCATGGCAAGCTAAAAATTCACTCGGAATTCAGAAAAGCAAAGGCATTAGATCAATACATTCCAGCAGAATCGCCACTAGGAGCTGAGGCACGAAACATTCCTTTGTTGGTGTAGACATCCGCTTCAACCGTAGGAATTCCTCTGCTATCAAGGATCTGCCTAGCTTTTACCTTCGTGATCACAGCAGGCACCGCTTTCCTCATATGATTCGACTGTATTCATATCACAAGAAAACCAGAAGACAGACTTTTAAAAAGCTCAATTAGACTAAGCTAGAAGCTCAAGTATATATGACAATTGGTAGAGCTCTTCTCGTATAGTTTTTCTTGCACTCTCTAAGAAAACAAACAGGAATAATCTATAGAAACATTACGATGAAGAAAACGGATCGAAACTCTTGGCCCTGACGGCGGCATTGACGGCATCTTCGATTTTCCGAGAAAGCATGTGCTTATCCAAATACTCTTGAACCGACATTTTGTTCTTCTTCGACAGTTCTATATCAATCTTTTCAATGGTAAATTGGCTTCAAATTCAAAGTTCTACGGTATAAGCTCCAAACTTCACGGCTTAGGTCGACGGATGAAGTGAGCCCCCCACCTCTTATGCAACCGAAACAAATAATATAATTTTTTTTCCATACACCTCTAGTAGGGAGTGTATGATATATGAGAAGTATAGCATTAAATGCTCTATTATATTTACGTGTTTTTCATTTTCTTAGTGTTGCTTAAAGGAAAATTCTCGAAAAATTTCAAAATTTACTTTAAGATATTCGTTAAATAATAAAATATTTAAAATAAAAGGAAATGACAAATTTATCCTTCTTACTTATAACTAAATAATACATCCCACACCCTACATCCCACATCCCACATCCCACTCTCTTAAAAAATTTCTTTAAAAAATTCTCATACATCCCACCTTATCTTCTTCACTCACCTCCACCTCCACCTCCACCTCCACCTCCAAATCTTAATTCAAAATATCAAAAATGAAAAATATGTACATGAAAAATGTAAAAAAAATGGAGTCAAAAAGCAAATGAAACAAGTATATAAATTTTTTTTTCTTCTGCAAATCGCACAGTGGTTCGGTAGGGGTTACCTAACATATTAGATGGGTTCGGTAGGGGCTACCGAACCTATCTGATATGTTCGGTAGCCCCTACCGAACCTTTCTAATATGTTCGGTAACCCCTACCGAACATATAATAAACGTTCGGTAGCCCCTACCGAACCACTGCGCGATTTGCAGAAGAAAAAAAAATTTATATACTTGTTTCATTTGCTTTTTGACTCCATTTTTTTTACATTTTTCATGTACATATGTTTCATTTTTGATATTTTGAATTAAGATTTGGTGGTAAATATGGGAGTGGGGGTAGAAGTAGAGGTGGAGGTGGAGATAGAGATAGAGGTGGAGGTGAGTGAGGAAGAAAGGGTGGGATGTATGAGAATTTTTTAAGAGAGTGGGATGTGGGATGTGGGATGTGGGATGTGGGATGTAGGATGTATTATTTAGTCATAAGTAAGAAGGGTAAATTTGTTATTTCCTTTTATTTTAAATATTTTATTATTTAACGGGATGTCTTGTAGTAAATTTCGGGATTTCTCGAGAATTTTTCTTGCTTAAATTCCTCTATGTTTTTCTTAATATACACATTTTATATTATTATTATGTTTTAAAAAAATTCAAATAATAGATAGGTGTTGGTTTAAGGGGAATAAAAAAAATGTTCGCATTACACAATTTTTCTAACAAAAGCCTTTTACTGTTAAAAATAAAACAGGCCATCACAAAAAGAATTACGTGACATTCAACAATAATAGGCACTCCTATTTACAATTCCTGCAAGCTATGCGTATATGTGTAGTATTTGTTAGTACCGTATATGTTCATTTTTTCCCAAATTTATATATTTTATATATTATAGACAAATTAAATAATTTTTAATTTATTTATTTATAATGATAAAAAATTAATATATTTATATACAAAATTAATAATTAATTATAATTATAATTAAAAATAAAAATAATTTGTATTTAAATTTATGTTCTAAATTATCACACACCTATCATAAGGGATTGGGCCTATATCATGTTAGATACATTTAACAATTATGAGCTATTAATTATTTTGCAAAATATTGTATAAGATAATTTCACTGAGCGTGCTTTCATATTTTATCATTTTCATTCAAAATATTTTATTCTTGTATATGTATAAAAAAATAAAAATTATTAAATATTTATAAATTAAATTATGCCTCTAAAACAAAATTAAATTGTGTATATTATTCTTAAACACGTGTTCAAATTATTTTTATTTTAAACATGTGTTTAAATGTAAACAGATTAAGATATAAATGTAAGTTAGTGTACTAAGGTGTCAAAAGTTAAGGATAGTGATTCTACGATTAAGTGCATAATGTAACCACTTTCATAGCTATAGTTTAATTTTAACCTCTTTTTAGTTGCTAAGCATACATTCAATTTTTTCTAATTTAATAAAAATATGTTTAATGCATATTCATAAATGTGTAAATCATATGTTCAACTTTTATAATATTTTAAACATATATTTATTACATATTCATAATGATTATTTTATAATATGAATATTCCTTTAATCTTTATATTTACGAAAATATATTAGTATCAAAAAAATTAAATTAAAAATATGTATTGAACTTATATTCAAAATGCATGAAAATATCAACAACAACAAAAAATGTTATTTTTTAAGTGGAAGTTAAAAGCAAAATGAGTCGAGGTTATATATATGAAACGAAATCATAATTATACTCTACTTGGTCACGTGAAGCAACATGGTGGAAAGTGTTTGGACTATTTCTTTTAACCGGTCAATGGGATTTGCATTGCAGTGTTTAACAAATCATCGCCGTGAATTGCATTGTCAGAATCACCTTCAAATCTGTGAATAAAGGGTCATACATGATATTTTGAACCCTTATAACGAACTGGCCATGTATTAACCACAAAATATGGTCTTAACAAGTGACGTACTTGTACAAACAATACGTCCATTTTTATGCTACAACAAAAGCACTAGATGAACCCATGAAGTGGCGAATAGATCCCATGAGGCTCTTTGATGCGCCAAAATGTCTTATTCTGTATACACCAGGGATGGCTGACTTGGGGATTCTCCACTCTATTGCTGCCTGACTGCGAGTGCTTAGTTTTGAAGGTCTTGACCACTTAAACCGCAGGCAGAAATCATCATCGTCATAAGCTGGAACCCAAGTATCCTGTCTTTGAAGAAGCTCCACAAGGGCAAATGTTCCTTCAGTCATAAGGTCATTACGTGGGCAAGCTGACCAGAAGACAACAGTCACCATGTCACCTCTCTTAAAGCTGGAGTTTTGGGGAACATCAAGGCTGACATCTCCAAAATTGATACCACCAGGCGTAGCATCCAACATGACTGGAGTAAGAAAGCTTATTTGCTTGTCTAGGAGATCAGGGGGTTGTGGCCCTGGTTCAACAGGTTGGCCATTGACAATAGCATTTGCAAGCTTCTTAAACTCCTGAATGTAGGCACTTAATGTGTGTGGTCCATACAAAGTTGAAGCACCCTGATAAGAAATTTGTTAAAAATAGCCGGTATGACATAATTAAGGTACAATGATGCAAGATCCCAAAAGGTAATTGTCATTAACATCAGTTTACTTTGTATACGCATGAGCCTGCACACGCATTTTGACAATTTTGGATATTGGGGCAAGCATTATTACAAAATCATATCACACAAATTTTAGTTTTTGAAATCACAACGTCCCCAGATTACTTTCCAGGTCTACAAACTAAAAAATGTTATATTGTGCACAAAGTGTCTGCAAACACGTTCTATGAGCCTGCACGCACATTTTGACAATATTAGATATTGAGGCAAGCATTATTACAAAGTCATATTACACAAGTTTTAGTTTTTGAAATCACAACGTCCCCAGATTACTTTCCAGGTCTACAAACTAAAAAATGTTATCTTGTGCACAGGTGTCTGCAAACACATTCTAAAAAGATACAGCCAACAGTCTCTAGTTCAAAGAGAAACTCATAAGTTAATTAGCCGTGTGCATAACACTTTCAGGGTTTACCCATCTTTGCACTCATTATACCTAAAGATATTATACTTGACAGTTATCGCAGTCAAGCATCATGATAGAATTATGATATAAGTAAAATTTCTTAATTACCCCATATTTCCTAAATCTAACTGTTATGCATTCATAGGAAAGAACTTACTTCATATCTTTGCACCTCGTACTCTTCATAAGTGGTCACGTACTGTGAATAGGTATTAGTCAACCCTGCTAAGACAACATGAATGTTTTCTTCTTTGTTGCCACTACTGAGCGCTGTCTTCACAGCATCACGGAGTCGCCTACCAGCCATTGTTGTGAATTCTGCTCAGGAAAAAAAAACTCATTATAGAAGTCTATGGCCCAAAGAATAAATTTAACTACTTAATTTTTTTTTTAAATATCGAGTAAAGTTTAATCTGTAAGAAGCCACAGGCAAGGAAACAACTAGAGGTTTGTTGACTAGTTTTCTCAAACAAAGCATAAAATAACCTAGTATAACCTCACAAAGAGACGAATAAAATAAATGAAAACTATTACCTCCAGGTACACTCAGAATGGCTAGCTGCCCGATTTGGAGGATCTGGATTGGAAGTATTGAAGGCTGCAAAAAAATGGACAAAAAGGTTTGTCAAACAAGTATCAGTATCAATCTTCCATGCAAAATTAGCAAGAAGGACAAGTCTGTTACCCACCGCCCAATCATAAGGTTGTTTCATTTCACCAGTATCAAGCAAAATTGGCTTTGGTTGTTGACAATCAATTTGTTCCTTTTCTGGAGTCTTAAGTAAATTGCGAACCAATCTCCAGAAAGGATTTCCCTGATATATGACATTGTTAATAATAAAACTAAAGACAAGGAAGAAGAAATAGTACGAGAGTGTAGAGCAATTCACAAATCATAAGCTTTCACAATTACCTTGTCATCACCTTGCTTAAAATCAAAAGCTCCAGGTCCATCAGTTGTTCCAGCTGCAAATGCAAACCCCATTGCTGCAGGACATGTTTTAACGACCTTAGCCCCTCCTCCCTGTTCAGCGAGTTCTACTTCAAGTTTAGAGAAGTCTATGTAAGTGTGGCGGTAGTCAACATTTCCTTTCAGCTGTTCAGATGCTGTATTGAAAAGTTCAACAGCTTTTCTGAATTGTCTATCTCCAATAATGCGCGTACTTTCAAATTCATCTGGATAACTACAATGTTAAGCATACAATTTAGGATACAAAGAGGCATCATGAATGCATATATCTCAGAACTCATAGCAACAAACAAGTACCCCGGTCCTCTGCCATAGCACAACTCATTCTTCCCATCACAAGTGCTGTGATTGAAGTCACAAGGTAGCCCAGTGTCTATACAGAAAGCACCAAGAACATTTGGGCTAACATCACCACAGTTTGTCTGACAAAAGGCAGACACAAATCCTGTCTTGTCGGCCTGCTTCAGGGTACCCCTAACACGTCTTGCAACACTCAAAATCTTGGTTGATGGTTTACCAGGAGTAGATTGGAAGGATGAAGCAAGCTCCAGCAACTCATGGTCTGCATCATAAGGACATCAAACAATAATTTTCACCCTCCATGTAGATTATGTGAATATAGAGATCAACTAATGTAATATTACTAAAAAGGATCAGTATAGGATATATTTGTATTTTTACACTTCCAGAACTGAATAAAAAAATAACTCGTTTGCAGCAAGGTATTAACTGAACTTGAAATTTATACGTTGTACCTGATGTATATTGTTGATGCAGATAAGTTACATAACAAGAATCATGTTTAACCTTATATGAAAATATTGTTGGCGAAATCTATTCATCTGACAATGCAATAAATACAATATAGCATATTTCAATTACGCGATTACTTTTATCTGTATATAACATTATACATAGGTCGGAACAAATCATAATAGAGTAAGCTGCAGGGTAACTCATTATATTCACCTGCATTAATGTTCACAAATTATTCCAAAAATAACCCCATTAGAGGTCTTTTTTTTTTTTTTTTTTTTTGATAAATCCGTTTTTTCATTGGTTGTCTTGGCCCAAAAGAGGCCTAATAAATGACCAAAGTTGTATTTTAACAAATGTTTTCTGTTTTCTTAAGTACTTAGACAGAACCTAAGAGAAATGAGAGGAACAACTGATAACTAAAGTAGTATTCAGGTTTAAGTCACTTTTAACAGATTCCATAATAATCAATGGTAGTTATGTTAGAACCTAAACCTTAAGCACATTTCGGTCAGCACACCAAAGCAACATGGCAGCATCATAAGGATTTGTTTCTAAGTAAAACTAAAATTTGTAGCCCGTTACTGGAGTCTGGAGTATTATTCTCGTATTGAAATTGAAGCCAGCTTAATCTTTAAAAAAGATGAAAGAAAGAAAAAAGAAGGGGCAAACTATTTTTGAACAATGTAACATAAGTACATGAAGGAGCTTCTCAGCAAAAACAAAACAAACAAAAAATCAAGAAACAAATAACTCACGATTAGTAGGACGAGAAGAAACTATGCCTGAGATTCTTCTAGGAACTCTATCAGTGCCAAAGTCATCAGAGTATGCACTTCTAACATCACTATGCTCAAACCAGTCTTCCATAAATCTTGCAGCAGCACCCTTGTTATCTCCACTTATCAATGAGTTTGTACGACTCATAGAAGTTCCATGAGTAGCAAACCAGTTGAAACTACCCAACTGGACCCCACTGATCATCAACGAATTTCAGAAGGATCATTTCTTTATCAACGTCATACTTGTATTTGCTACGCTCTGCTGTAGGATTATTTAGATAAGCGCTAGGGCTGCGATTTATGCTAGCATCTAAGAGCTCCCCTGCAAGTTAAGAAAAATAACAAAGAGAGAGTTTGAGTAAGCCAAGACTAAGATATATATAGTATAAAACTTTAATATCCTAGAGAGAGAGAGAATTCTCTGTTCCTTACCCTTATTTACAAAAATTGATCCTGGACGGAGATTTTCATGAGCCTGTATGATACTTCTCTCAATGCCGTCAACAAGCACATCAAATGACTGTCGCACAAATCCCAGAGAAGTCACAATATACACAACATATTGAAGATAACCGCCAGGGCCAGCATGAGTGTGAATTCCACTTATAGCAACATTCTTTTCTGTGTATAGTTCTCCATACCTGCCAAAATAGTAAAATATGTTACGTCAAATCATAACCTAGCCAAAAGGAGATTTATTTCAAGAAGAAATTATTGCCAAATTGCATTATCACAAATTTACTTTTTTTTCAATGAACCTTCAAGAATGGAAGAAATCATGTGTTAAAGATACCCACACTTTCAAAAATTTGCACCATGACTTAAGACTTATTACATTACCTTGCCTTTAACCTCTCAAGCACTTTAATTGTAACGAGTTGTGAGGCCATGCAAGCATCAAGATTTACAAATACCACCCTCTTTCCTTGGGGCTCCGCAACAATAAATGTACGAGCTCGAAGCCTGATGTGGATCCCAGATGCAATCTGTTCTGTATTAGCATATCCCATCATATTTACATCAGCAGCTGGTCCAGTAATGTCATAGCTTCCAAGACCTAACAAATAGTTGGAATCTGATACCACTTTTTCACTGCTATATAGCAAGAGTAAAAGTGCAACAGAAACCCAGAGACCAACACATGGCCTCCAAAAGTTGAATCCAACTAGATAAAATGGCTCCATCAGAGCTCCAGCAAATGCCCGTATTATAGCTTAATCAGTCTTTGTAACTTCCTGTCATCAAAGACAAACACAGACCAAACATGATTTCCACCAGAAAACAAGCATTGTAACAACACAATCAACTGAAAAAATGCCCAAACGGTCATCACAAACAAAATATGGATATCTGGGTAGACAGATCATATAGTTATATCTCTGATTTCCAATCAACTCAAATGGGGAAATACCATTACTATAATTCTCAGACTCAAAGGATCATTAAGCAGTCTTGCTTTAAATAGCATATACATATTCTACATAATTGAATTGACTTTAAAATAACATATAATTTGTAACTTGTAAATATATAATGTGTACACACCATACATAATGTATTACATATGTACATGTTATTTTGGGTCTATCGATTATGTAAAATGTGTTATTTTAGGCCTTCAAATTGACCCCTTATTACCCTAAAACAACCAAATACAGAACAAACAAAAGATTGATTTATTTATAACACCATAACTGCATGATTTATAATGGAACAAAAACAGTGTACAAAATAAGTTTATTTGAACTCTATTCAGTATTCAAGCACACTAAGTTGAAGAATGGACAACCAAATGGCATCAAAATAAAATGAAATGCATTCTGACATAGGTGGAGCTATGTAAGGGGCTATACGGGGCTGTAGCCCCGGCTGAATTTTTAGCAAAAAAATTAGTTAAATGAACCCAATTTTTTATTTTACGACTGTTATTGTATTTTTGTCAGCAATAAAATTCTAATATATTTGTAATTTAAATTAATTTTTTTGTCACTTTATTCATCTTTTTAGGTAGTTACGTTCCCATTGATGTTCATTAGTTACACATGCAATGACAAATCAAAATAAAACACAAAATTTTGACTCAAAATAAATTATATACATATATTCTAAGAAATAATCTCACGTGAAACAGTATATATATTGTCAGTTAATAGAACCATTCATCATAAACACTTTTATAATAAGAGAAAAAGGGTAATAAATTGGAACTAAATCATGAATGCTTACCAATAGATGCACAATATGTAACATATAATATTCTATCATCTTTTAGTTTTAGTTTTAAATAAGTATATTTTCATTCATAAATATATTTCTATTAACTTAAATATCATAATATTTCAATTAACTTAAATATTCAAACTATTTTTTGTTTGATCAATCCATTAAAACTTCACTTATTTTTATTTACACTCCTGAAAAATTATCAAGATTTTTTATCTTTCAATTTTAATATTATGAGTTTGACATTTTATGTCAATAATCTTTTCAATTTATTCTTCATCTTTTTTTTATTTGTCAATTTTAGATAATTAATGGAGATATATCTTTAGTTACTGTTAAATACTTAAATTATATTAATAATTTAGACTTTAATATGTTTCTTTTATTTTAGTTTTAAAGTAATATTAATTAGTTACTTTCATATGTTTATGTATGAATTTTATTGCATTTTATTTTAAATAATTTTCATAAAACTTTAAAATAAAAGTTTAAGTTTTGTATTACAATATGACATAAAAAAAAAAAAATTAATCTTCAGCCCTAAGAAATTTTTTCTGGCTCCGCCCTGGAAGCACATGAGCTTTTAACACCCAAAGAAACATGAACTTTTTAACAATTAGCATAAATCCTAAATAAACCAAGCCAAAAAGAAAGAAGAAAGAAGAAGAATAAGAGTTTTATGGCATAAGAGAAAAGCTACCATTTATTTCCATTCCCAGTGTTGTCCTCTACGTGCTATGATGTTCCTACCACATAGAGCAAACGATACCATATGGAAGCTAAGAATATATATGCACCTTAAAGTAGACCGAACTGCCGTTCCATGAAAACTTGGAATCGAAAACAATTTGTGAGGATTCAATAATCAGAGCTAGTAATGGGGAGGAAGATAGGACATGTGGGTCTTGATGAGAGGAGCAGATCACACCTACGCTTCTGCCGACAGAGTCAAAGCAAAGGTATGCATATACTGTTAGCTGGGAAACAAAGCCACCAAGATGTTTTCATTTTACTATTTTTTAATTTTTTTTTTGGGTTTTAGTTGCAGTCTGGGTAGTTATCGAGGGAATTCTAACTATTTAATGATTTATTATTTCTTATGTATGTGATTGATTTTGGTGGAAAAAATAAAAACATCTAATCCACCATCGATGTTCCCTTTGCTTAACATAATATAAAAAAAAAAAAAACATAATATCACAAATAAAGACAATTTAACTAATTCATTGTTTTAAGTAAATTCAAATTCAAGTTTTTAAATTTTTAAATATTATAATTTATTTTTTAAATATTTAAAATTTTACGCTTAATTTTAAAATTTTACAACTTAATTTCAAATTTTAAAAAATTTACATATATATTGTACTAAAATATATATTTTTTAATCAAATTTTAGGATCTATGTAAATTTTTAAAAGTTTGATAACTGAATTATAGAATTTAAAAGTTTAAGAACCTATTTATAAAATTTTAAAAATTTTGGAACTAAATTATAGAATTTTAAAATTTGATTACCAAAATATAAATTTAGTTAAAATTTAGTGATGAATGATATAATTTAACCTAATTAATATGATATTTTCTCATAATATACTAGAAAAATACTAATATACCTACATTTGTATCAAAAAATAAAATATAAATTCATTATTAAAATTATTTACTTTGTAAAAATTATTTCTATTAACATATAATTTATGTATAATTTGTCAGATTATATTTTTATTTTTTTATCTTTATTTTGTATTAATGTTTTTATTTAATATTTGATTTAAAATATTGATATTATTTTTAAAAATAATATAAATAAAAGTCGGTTATTCAAACTTGATAAGTAGATAATAATATTGAAAATCGATAAATAATTTGTATCGTAAAATTCTTTATTTTATTTTATTACAACAAGGTGAAAAAATAATTTTAAAATTTTGTAAACAAGTTTGTAGCAAAATGATAGCTCTAATTTATTAGAGTAAATATTATCTCTTATTTCTTTAAACTTGCTTGGTCATATGAAAAGAGTTGCATATTATGCTTATTTTGATACCATTTATGAAATTTATGAAAATGGGTGAATTATTTGGTATTAATTTTGAAATTATATTGCATTGCATTAAAAATACTTATATTTTAAAGTTTATTCATGAGATTTTTATGTGTGCCTTCACATAAAACAAAAAGAGCAACATAAAAGCATTTACCAGCTTTGCCACAGTGTTGCTGCAAAGCGCACTAGGAAAAAAACAGCATTAAACTGCCAAATCAGCAATTAGGCTTAGGCTTCTTATTAAAATAACGATAAGGGCAGTTTATGACTCACATTTTTAAGAACAAACTTGAAAGTTAACACAAATATATTATCTCTTATCAATTAAACCTATAAGGAACATATAAATGATATAAAATTTGGATTGATTTGGGATGCAGAAAAAATGCAGCAAAGAAGAAAAACAGGGGCAACAAGGAGGCGCGCAGATCTGCAAAAAATAACACCAAAAACAAAGCAAAAATAAGAAATAGATTGAGATTTGAAAAGAGACCAATTGAATGCTTGATTTGCAAAAATAATCATTAAAGAAAACGAGACAGATTTAGAGATTTTTGTTATTCAATTGATTGAGATTTAATTAAAGAAAATTTTATTCATTATTCTGTTACTTTTTTATTATTTTTTCAAATTTCTATAACTCTATGAATCTGATTTTGAATATGAATAAATTGATATTTGATTTCATTAATATGATTAGCTAAATTTTTATTCATTTAAGGTTCTAAATATGCAAGTGATTGTAGTTTTGTTCTTCAATTTTAAAGATTTGTGCTTTACTTGATCACAATGGTACTAGTTATTCAATGCTTATTTTATTGATTAATTAATATTGATTGCTTGATCACCGATGAATATGATAGAAAACTAAGATTAATTTAAAAAAATTAGTTGAAGTTGGATGAAGCTTGAATAATGTGTGTGTTAATTTGAATCTAAGGATAATAATTAAATTGCAATTAATATAAGAATATATAAGTTGTCTCACATAATCCAAATGAATTGATGTATTAAATATTGTTCTTAGACTCAGTTGTACATAGGAATGTGTTTCATTGAGCCTAATAAAATATAAACATTACAGATTCAGAATAATCCTTTGTAACTTTCATAATTCTAGTTATTGGTGCACTTTGCTACAGTATTGTTACAGCAACGCAGTCTGTCTACATCATTTGTCACATTTGCAATCCCAACTGATTTATCTACTTGCAATTCTTGATATCTTTCTCGTTAAACTTTATTTCAGTATTTTTACTTTTGTTTTCTCATACTATTTATTTTATTTTATTTTGATAAACAAAAATACCAAATATTGATTTTAATAGTTAATTTTTACGATACTTTATAGTATTTCAATATTCGTTATCCGTATGAACGATCTTTCTTATCATTATATTACTTATTTGTGATACGTACACTTGCGTAAAATCTTATACACCATTTAGAGCAACACAAACTCTTAAAACAAATAGTTAATTAATTTACTAATTCAGTAAATAATAAAGATATAATAAAATTATTTTATAACAAATATATGTGATAATTTATAACAATAATATACAATTTGATCGAAAAAATAAGTATTTATATAAACATTTTTTACTTTACAATTATGTGTAATAATTGACTTTGTTTTAATTGATATTAGTTATGACATATTTTTAACAAGTGTAATATATTTATACGAAAACCTAATATGTCGCATAAATTGATAAAATGTATTTTTTAATATGCTTAAAATAAATATGCAGGGGCAATAATATAAATTTAATACATAATAAACTAAAAAAAATTTAAAAATGAATGAAAATATTGTTTATGTCGTCCAATAATTATTAATAAAAAATGTATTTATTTTAGAGACATTTTGTTATTAATTAGTATACAAGATATCATTAATTCATAAAAAAATATTTATTATAAAGTAATTTTGATATTGATGTACTAAAAATAAAAAATTCAAAAGAAAAAGTTGGAGAACAACCAACAAAACAAATATTTAAAATAAGTGTATTTATTATAAAGACATTTTAATATTTATTCGTGTAAAAAAAATAAGAAGATAACTATTCATAAAAAATATATTTATTATAAGAAAAAGGGTTATAAAGGCTCCTTAATTTTTATCAAATGGATATGTTAGTCATCTAATTAATGAGTTAGGCACAAAAATTTGATAATTTCTCAAAATGAGTAATTTAATCTCATAAATTTATGAATTATGTAATACAAGTTATGTTATTATGAAAAGTAAGTAATTATAATTATATAATTTTTAAAATGAGTACTTTTAGTTAAAAAAAATTATGTTAAAATAGATGACTTATAGTGCCTAACTTTCATAAATAATTAGACTATATGTGCTTAACTCAAATTATGTGGCTAAAATACCTATTTATACATAATAATGAAACTATTCTGACAATTTTAAAAAAATGATGAGACATTTGGTGCCTACTTTCCATTTATTATAATAACATTTTTCGTATTTTTATTAGTATAAAAATTCATAAAGAAGTATATTTGCATTTTTTATATTCATTAGTGTACTACAAAATTATCATAAAATAAAAAATACAAATAATTAAGAAGATAATTATTCGTAAGAAGTGTGTTTAATGTAAAGATATTTTCGTATTTATTGGTGTACAATAAAAATTATTTATGTACACTTTTATATTTATTTATATACTAAAAATAATTTATATTAAAAAATAAAAATAATAATTAAAAAAAATACACAATAAACTAATAAAATATTTTTTTATAATTTTTTTTTTTTATAAAATTGAAGGAGAAAAAGAAAAAACAGTAAACAACAAACAAACAAACAAATTTGTTTGTCTACCAATCCGCTTTTATATAAAAAGGTAGTGTAGATGAAATGTCTACTTTTTTTAACAATGGCTTACATTTTTAGTCATTTTTGTGTACAAGTTTACAGCATACTCATGGCATATTCAACCATACACAAAAAGCAAAGAATTATACTCTACAAGTACCAACCCAAAATGGGCAAACTTATTTCTTAAAAAATTACCAATCCAATGACTTGAAATATAGGAGTGGGCACAATTCAATTATGTTCTCTCTCTTTTTTTTTCTACTCAAAATGCCAATATAATTAAAATTTATTAATTTACTAAATTAATAACAGAAATCAATTTATAAAATATTAGTAATAAAAATTAATCTAACACACGAAATTATTTTGATTTTATTTTAATAATAAATTAATAAATAGAATTGAATATTCAATCAAAAAATTAATTATAAATATTTGCATATTAACATTTAAAATATAAGTATGCAATAATTTTTAAGTAATGAATAACTCAATTAAATAATTATTGAAATTTTGACACTAAAATAATTTTTTTTATCATAATTTGATGCATATCGCAATCTATATGGTATAATTTGATTTACTCCTTATTAGTAAGGGATCTCATAATTACTTTTTCATCATATATTTTTAATTTTACATCTAATCAATAACTAACAAATCACTTAATATATAATACAATTTAATGCATATAAAATTACTCTTAAAAATAAAAAAATAATTATATATTTTATTCGTTGCAATAATTATTAATAAAAAATTAATACTTACGGTATATTTGGTACACTCTTGATAGTATAATTTTTTTTATATAATTATATTATTTTTATATTGTATGATATAATCTAATTTTATAATTAAATATAAATTATATAATTAAAATATTTAACACAGTATGAGAGACATGTTGGTAGTGGATCATATCAGTGTACTATTGCCATGTCTTATAGAACTTTGCAGGCGAAAGTAATAATGTCATATGTAATTAATGGGAATTCTTCATGTTCCACTCCTTTATATTCCTTTTTTTTCTTTCTCTTTTTTAAGCATTCGGGATGTAATAATACCAATACTAACATACTAACTTTGCAGGCGAAAGTAATACTAAGATATGTAATTAATGAAAAATTTTCATGTTCCACTCCTTTATATTCCTTTTTATTTTTTGGGATGTAATAATACCAATACTAACGTACTATATTCTATCTGTTAAGTGTTATCTTCATGTTCCAATCCTTTATATTCCTTTTTTTTTGGGATGTAATAATACCAATACTAACATACTATATTCTATCTGTTAAGTGTGTTTAGTCGAAAGTAATATTAACATGGGTGACAATTCCACATGTTTTCACCTCTTTTATTTATCCTTTTAAAAAGTGTCGTTTAATTCTTTTTAAAAAACGATACATTATTTTTCATTCTATTTGACACAAAAATTTAAAATAATTAATCAAACATATATATTTTATATTGCTTGGGATAAGAATGCATACCCTTGCCCGTTATAGGCATATGCATTGGTAGAAGTTCCATATTGACCAAAGGCTCAACCGAAGTACGAGCATTCAACCTAATTGATGAAATATTTCAACACGTGTTCATAGCTGTGTGAAAATAACTAGTTCGTCATACTTTTGATTGTGTATAAAGATGATCAGGTGATTATGTTTTAGACGACCAATAACGATAACTTTCAGTTAATATCTCATTATTATCAGCTCGTTTCAACATGATTTAATTTAAAAAAATATCATTATACTTTTAAACAGGTATTTTTGTACTTACATATACTTTTTAGATGCGTCAGAAAATCAGGCACATTATTTTCGTACAAGGGTGCATAATGTATATCCATTACCTTACAAATGTAAATCGAATACACGGGAAAAAAAAATCATTCAATATAAATACAAGAATATTATAGCAAACGAAGGGACTGTTATATCTAAAATATATATACTATAAATTTATTTAATTAAAAAAATATTTATATTATAGAAACATAGGTCGGTTAGTTGTTAATAAAAGTCGATTTTTTATTTTAAAGATGTCAATATATTTCAACTTTATAACTCAAAAAAATTGGCAGCTTAGAATATCGGTTGTTATTAGTTATGGCACACCCTAACTCAACTTATCGAACTTTTTTTTTTTATTGATTTTTTATAAATCTTTAATAATCGAAAAAAATAGCTCATTTTTAATAGAAATTTGCTCTTTTTTGAGTAAGTTTATTACTATTATTATTATTATTTACTTTTTTATTCAATTTAATAAAATTATTATAATTTATGATATAATTTTACTTAAATATTAATTTAGATGAATTTATTTATCACGTAATTTGTGATGGTATGATTTTTGTCTTATTTTTATTAATTTTTAGCATTTTTTTCAATTTAAACTTATATATAGATATAAATTTATTAATTTTGTTATTAGAGTTATTTTTACATTATAGATTAAATTTGTAAACTCAAGTATATTGATTGAATACATAAAGTATAAAAGACTATGCAAATAAATGAAAACTCAAAGAAACTATTATTGTTACCATTATCATTAAAACGATGAAAAATGATGATCATACATTAATGTATTTTTTATTTATTTATTGTATATTATAATTAGATTATAATGTAGATGTAGGATTGAGCACGAAGATGAGTGAAGACTAATAATCATAATTGTCTTGCATTGATTGCAGAAATATTTGAGTAATAACACTAATTATGAGTCAATAAAAATTTTATAGTCATTTTTATTTTTTAATACTTATAAAAAATATACATAATTTAAAAAAAATTAAAATAATTATTAGTCTTCCAAATTATTTAAAATATTGATATTATTTTTTATTATTTAATTATTTAACAAATGTTTTTAAGTAAAATAAAAAAATCAATCAAATTATTTAAAGTAATGTGTATTTAATATTAAAAATATATTTTAATGCTTTCTTATGTATATATATAAAAAATAAAAAAATATTAATATATATTTAATTTTGTTTAATTATGAGTTTAAAATTACAATAATTATATTTCATACCTAAAATAATGAGGAAAAAAAGAAAAAGAAATCTAAATTCATGCCTAATTATTTAGGATTAATTTTGTACATTATAGGATTGAAGTGGTGAAAAAATACATAATAATTATACGAATTTCCTCCGAGAGCCTTTTCTTATAAAAAAGAAAAGAAAAGAAAACTAATGTATTATAATTTAAATCATTTTTTTTTCTATAGAAAAGCACAACTATTCGTATCTACTTACCCTATTTTCATTTTGTCCATCTCACACCCCAACGCCACCGGTGAAGAATCCTCCACTGTTGCATTTGCCTAAAACTCCATTGCCGGTATTCATTAAGGCAACAGTCCTTGCAGTCCATTCTCCTACTCTCTAGCCGTTCACCGTTCTCTGTAGGTTATTTCGATTTTCAAATTTGGGTCATTAGTTGGTCGTTTCAAAAATGATTTATTCTTTGTGATCTGAAGTTAGGTTCCATGATATTTCCCAAAAAAGAAAAAAGAAAAAGAATTTAGGTTTCATGATTCTTTTAAAGCAAAGAAAACCTCTATAAGATTCATTCAGATTAAGGTTACATTTGGGTCATCATTTAAAACCCTCTATATGAGCTTTGTAATGCATTTCTAGGTTTTTTTTCGTTCTGGATCTATTGAAGGCTTGAATAATAAATGATTCACGAATTTTTGATAACTTAAGTTTCTTACGTTAGTTTCAGTCTTGCTTTTTAGTTTTTTAGAAAAATAACTAATCAAGGTCTTCAATTTTTATTGTTGTCCAAGGCCTCGCACACTCATGGGACGCCCTTGCTTATTAATTTGTTTATGCTGATGCAGGAATTATGACATACGCACACATATATAAATATTATGCCGAAATTGTTGTGTTGTATGCTCCGTGTCTAAATTAAAATTATTCTACAAGTCGCTTTCTTATTGCTGAATGTGTTTGAATGAAGGTTCATTATTGTTTTACCAAGGTCCGCTGCTCCGGGAATTTTGTATCTGCATTTTTGTTCTTTATTGAGATTTTCTTCATCAATAAACATTATTTTAGTTTTTATAGCATCTGTGAATTTTACTTGCTCTTTATTCGATTAGCAAATATTGTAGTATAATTTCTGCATGCATCAGGAGCTGTTGTGAGCATGTTATTGATTAGTTTAGTCTAAATCTTATGTTGCTTGTGCATCTAGGTTGATATAATTGATGAAGTAAGAGTTGAAGGTGAAGTTGAACTTGTTAGGCAGGATGGGATTTGATAATGAATGTATCTTGAACATTCAATCTCTTGCTGGGGAGTATTTCTGTCCTGTCTGTCGTCTCCTTGTATACCCAAATGAAGCATTGCAGTCACAGTGCACTCATCTCTATTGCAAACCCTGTTTAACTTACGTTGTGAGCACCACCAGGGCTTGTCCTTATGATGGATACTTGGTGACAGAAGCATATTCCAAGGTTGTTTCTTAATATATAATTTTTCACTATAGTAGATATTCTATTAATCTAATTTAGTACAACCACTTATTGCAGCCGCTTATTGAATCAAATAAGTCCCTTGCTGATACCATTGGTAAAATTGCGGTTCATTGCCTATACCATAGGAGTGGATGCACTTGGCAAGGGCCTCTTAGTGATTGCACATCTCATTGTTCTGGATGTGCCTTTGGTGACTCTCCTGTTGTATGCAACAGATGTGGAATCCAGATTGTGCATCGTCAAGTCCAAGAGCATGCTCAAAATTGTCCTGTGAGTGGAACTATCTGAATGTTTTCTGCTATTATAACATGACAATTAGGTAATATTGCAAGTTTATTTACTCAGTTCCATATGCTATTGTACATGACAGGGGGTGCAGCCTCAAGCGCAAAAGGCAGAGGGTGCTTCAGACACTTCCGCTGCCAGTACAGGAGCTACTGCTGATCAGGCTCACACTGCAACTCAGGCAGCAGTGGTTACTTCTCACTCTCAAACATCTCAGCCTACAACCACCTCAGTGCCAAGTCAGGATTCTAATGTGCAAACCAACTCAAGCTCTCAAGTGCAATCTGTAGTTCAAGGTGCCGGATTGACTGCTGAGCAATGGTACCAACAGCAGCAACAATATCAGCAGTACTACCAGCAGTATCCTGGATTTGACCCATACCAACAGCATTATCAGCAGTACTATCCCCATCAACAGGCTGCAGTTGTGCAATACCAGCAGCCACATTTGCAGGCCCATGTAACACCTACAACTGGCCAGCGTCAGCATCAGGTTTACATGCAACCTCAGACTCAATCTCAACTTCAGCCCCAACAACAGGCCCAGCCTCAACCTCAATCTCAATCTCAGGCCCCACATTTTCAGAATCCTGTGGCCACTCAACCGCAGAACCTAGTGCAAATCAACCCTCAGCAGCAACTTCACCCTGCAGTACCACCACATTCACAAATTCAATCACAGACTTACCCATCTGCTCATGGTAATCCATATCCTCAACCTCAAACACACTCCCATGGTCAGTTCATATCTCAACCATATAGTCAACAAACACAAGTCTCTCAGTATCAACAGTCTCATCCTCAAATACATCCCCAACCCCAAATTCACCCACAGATCCAGCCTCAGTCTCATCATCTTGCTCAATCCCAATCTCTTGCACAAGTTCAGCCCCTGGCACAGCTTCAACATCATACACAGGTCAGTCCGCCTCAGGCCAATCAACCTTTGAATGCTAATGTTCAGGTTCAGGCACAGTATCCACCAGCCCATGCAGTGAGTGGCCAACAATCCTATCCTCAACCTCAGCCCCAACATGTGCAAACCGGAACTTCACAACAGTTTCCTGCATATGTACCACCTCAAGCCATGCATCTTACTCAATCACACAATCCTGTTCAAGCGCAGGCACAATTCCTGCAGCAATCTGTACCCACACGTCCACCCTCTCAAGCTGCATTTCCAAGCCAGCAACAGTCAGCGTTATTAACTTCACCAGGTTCAGTCCAAAATGTTGCTTCTACACAACAGCCAATTCACCCTCATTCTCAGAAACCGGGGCATTTTGTGAACCAACGCCCTGTTATGCAGCAAGTTCAGCAAGCTGTGCCTCAGCAGTATTATCAGCAGCTCCTGCCTGCATCATCACAGTTGCACCCTCAGGGACAATCTCATTCATTTATGCAACATCCCTATCCACAACCACTGCAGAATGTCACACAACTACATGACTTGCACAACAACCCATCTCAAAATGTTGTTGGAAGGCATTTGATGCCAAATCATGGTGTTCAATCTCAACCCTACCCACAACCTGCTACTGGTGTTCAAGTTAGGTCAATGTATCCTGGTGCAAACCAACAAAGCATTCTCGCAACAAATGATCAAGGAATGCTGCCTCCTAAGCAACTTTTTG
This sequence comes from Elaeagnus macrophylla, assembly GCA_029378325.1. Classification (NCBI taxonomy): domain Eukaryota; kingdom Viridiplantae; phylum Streptophyta; class Magnoliopsida; order Rosales; family Elaeagnaceae; genus Elaeagnus; species Elaeagnus macrophylla. The sequence continues at coordinate 9,558,424 of CM055642.1, forward strand.
ATGATAAAATATTCCATAAAGGCTTGGCCCAACAAATGGCTGAAGTTCCCTCTGAGAAAGTTGGTAAAGCAACTGGCTTGGTAGCTGACGAGAGTGAACTAGAAAGTGTGAAATCGGAAACTGATATGAAGTCCTTAGGTGATGAACGTAAATTTTCTGTTGATGATAAAAGCAAGAAACCTGAGTCACATTTGTCTGATAATAGAGAGTCTGAACTTAAGCCATTAGCGAAGAAAGATCAAGAGTTAGAAAAGTCCACTGTGCAAGAGGTTGTGGTTGGCTCCCAGTCCAAAAATCCATCATCCCAAGAAGCCAAGCTTCTTGGAGAACAGGCTAGGGAGTTGCAGAAGGGTGCCATTGGTATCTTTGTTGAGGGCCCACTAGCTGCATCTACTGCTTCTACATCACATCAGGGTGGTTCTCATCTAGTTCCTACTTCTGATCATGGACGGCAACAGCCACTGCCATCTCATTATGGGCCATCTGCTCTTCCTCAACCACCTGGTGCACCTTTTCGTGCTACTCATCAAGTACAGGGGCTGGGGTATCCTCCAACTCATTTAAGACCTCTTGGTGTACCAGGACAGAAGCCTCATCCACCTGAGCTTGTCCAGCCACCTGGTGGTGTCCCAGATTCAGGCTCTGCAGCATCATTTGGCAGGGAGCCGTATAGTCAAGGGCATGCTGGAACTCGATCTTTTGGCCCACCACCCCAAGGTGCTGTTGGCTCACATGGTGGTGTGATGCCTTTATATGGTCCTGAAGGTCAGAAGAGCTCTCAACTTTCTACCAATGTGGTGGAAGCTGAAACATTTTCAAATCAAAGGCTCAACTATACAGACAGTAGGCGATCTGATCCAAATACGATGAGTGTGAATGGCAATCCTGGTTTTGAGTCTGTCTCAGCTCTTGAGTCAAGGGATGAAAGATTTAAACCTTTTCCAGATGAACATGCTTTCCGACAGGGCTTAGAACATCGTCTCCTTGGTCGAGGACAGTTTGAAGATGATCTCAAGCAATTTCCAAGGCCGCCTTCTTTAGATGCAGATCATGTTTTAAAATTCAGGGATCCATCCTCTAGGACCTTTGATAAAGGGCATTATGGGTCAAAGTATGATAATGGTTTGAAGTCAGATCCTGTGATGGGCTCTGTCCCCTTAAAGTTCTCGTCTCCATACCATGGTGGTGCATCCCTGCATTCCAATGATGCCCGGGAGAGGCCAGTTGGTCTTTGTGAAGGTACTGGGAGAATGGAGGCTTTACATGGTCATCCAGACTTCTTTGAACCAGGTCCTGCATTTGGTAGGCATCACATGGATGGTTTGGTGCCGCGAAGTCCAGCTAGAGCCCAACCTGGAATCCCCTCACATGGATTTGGTGGTTCTGATCTTGATAATAATGATGGCAGAGATATGCGAATATTTGGTGAACCAGTTGGCAATTCGTTCCGTGAAGGTAGGTCTTTTGAAGGTCGTGGTGGTATGCCTATGGGTGATCACTTTAGAAATGATCTAATTGGTCAAGATAATATCAATCGTAATATCCGGAGGGGTGAACTTCTGGGTCCTCCAAACATGCAAGGGCATTTGCACATGGGTGAGCCCGTTGGTTTTGGTGCACATCTACATCATGTACGGAGAAGTGAAATGGCTGGTCCTAGGATGTTTGAATCATTTGGTGGAGGCAACATGTCAAGTCATACACGTTTTGGAGAGCCTGGGTTTCGGAGCAGCTTTTCACTTCATGGGTTTCCAATTAATGATGGAAGTTACACTGTAAGTGCTAATTGCGTTTTTTTATAATTGGTTTAGTTGTCAAAGAAGATGGTTTGTTTTGGCTTACACATTTCTTTGTGTCAAGTAACTGAACTACGTAGATTTCTATCATAATGTTAGTTGGGATCTTTGTTTGTGGTTGGGTATTGATATCTGTCATGATGGACATCTTCAGGCTGAGATGGAGTTTGGTAACTTGAGGAAGAGGAAGGCCCTGAGCAATGGATGGTGTAGGATTTGTAAAGTTGATTGTGATACTATTGAAGGCTTGGACTTGCATTCACAAACCAGAGAGCACCAGAAAAGGGCTATGGATATGGTACGGAGCATAAAACAGAATGCAAAAAAACATAAATTGTAAGTTTTCTTTGTGCGTCTTTAACTACTGGTACCTTTGTCATTTCATTTTGTTTCACCTCATAGATCTGAAACTTCTATTTTGATAGTCTTTCTTTTGTTTCGTTTTCCAGAACTTCTGGTGATCATCCCTCACCTGGAGATGCAAGCAAGTTAAAGAATACAAGTTCAGAGGGCCACGGAAAGAAGAACTAATCCATGATGGCTGCAGCAGTGTGGGTCTCTCTAGTTGCTTTGCAGTTGGGGTTGAATTTGTTTCTTCGGCATTATTGCATTAGCAACATAGGTGATTCACCCTTCTATACAATTTTCTCTACATTCGGGGTGTTTTATTGCTAGTTTTATCATTTCAGGTTGCTGCCATGTTAATGGAGATGGTTTTTGGAACTGAAGTTCATTGGCAGTTAAGTTGTGGTTTATGACCTCAAATATTTACAGTAGCATTGTGTTGTTTGTTGCATTAATATTTTCTAAATCTCAACAGTGGTGTATTAGTCTGGCTTTTCCTTTGGCATTTTTCTTTCTCCACAATATGATTACATGTGTTCTTAATCTCAGTGCTCTCATAGTTATGTCTCTCTGTATTATACCCGATTGTGTTTCTTATTTTCCTTCCCTTTCTCCATTCTACTCACTTTGAGTCTCTTCTATATATAGATTGTGTTGTGCCAGTTTACTACTTTATCATCTTGTCTTTGATTGATTTGTTTCTCGTTTCATTCTTGACCAATCAGTGCTCTTTTCTTCTTCTTCTTCCAATATTAGAGTCATTAAATGCAGAATTCTTGCCTCTGATGATCATAGATGTATGGATTCAACCTCCTGTTTTCTCCTCTTGTCTATATAGCCATAGTTTATAGACTTTCCATTCTTCTGTTTCATTGTCATCCTCTGCAGCATGTTGCTGACTGTAAAATATAGTTATTGGCCAATAAATCTTTTCTTTATCTCTGTGTTGGGCCAATATTTTGAAGTCAATTTCTATTCTACAAGCACTCATCAAGGCGTGTGGAGGAACCCATAAGAAAAACAAGTGGGTAGTAGATTGAAATTTTCCTTTATTTCTAGCAAAATTATCCATTTATGAATATTAAGAGTGGATCAATTGTGGAATTTTGGTGAGATTGGTTATACTTAGTGAAAAGTTGGAAATATCACAGAGCAAAAAATTATAGTGTAAAATGTCAGTGGAGATATAACTCTATTGTGTTTCATAGATGTTCTCAAACTACAACGATGGCAATAATGTTGATGACTATATTATAATTATTGATGCTATAATGGTAATAGGAACAACAATTGTAAAATAGCTATGTTGGCAATGTCAGTGATAATGATAATAATCATACAAATAAAACTAGCAATAACTAACCTTATAGTGATATTAAAAACATCAGGAAATAGAAATACTGACTGACTGAGAGTGATAAGATGTTCTAGCTTTATGCTTAGATCAACTTTCGGACCGGTCATAATCATCTTTTCTTGACTTATTTTTTTAATTTAAAATTCATGCTATTCCTATTTAAAAGGAAAATAATGTTGTGTGTTTTTTTTACTTTTATTTGGCTTCCTAATTATTCTTTGCAATATAAAGGCTTATAGAACTCTACAAAAGAAGAACTTTATAGTATTTGTGCATAGCATCGAGTCTTAGAAATTTACCATAAAATGAGAGGAAGAGGGATTTGGAGGCAGTTACGTTTGTTTCTTCATAGCTTTTTGGAAGAACTGTTAGGACTTGTAACTATATGCATCAATTAGGTTTTCATGTGTGTGAGATTGAGGTTGGTATGTTTTGTAATTTGGCAGCCTGGACTCTTTGTGTCTGGGTTTAACGATTTCTATCATTCCATGCTAGTCTTTGACAGTAAATTAAACTGTAAAAATAACCTTAGTTTCACAGTATGTTAAGTAAACATAGTTCATAGGTTCACTAGCCATGGAAAACCTATTCTGGTTCATATAGGTGTTGTATTGAAGATTATAGGATTTGATCTAATGAGTGCTTCTATGTGAGGTAGAATATTTTGGGAGTATCAAGACCTTCACAAGGTGGGTTGCGTTTTACATGGTGAAAGATGAAAATAATAAATATTAGGTTGAGTTTATTGCTTCAACTAAGTTGTAGTTGTGCTAACTGTTTCCTCTGGCTTTGAGGTCTTATGCAAGATATTGTCACCATAAATGCAAGTTTTTTGGGTTTATGCCTCACTGTTGATTTTTTTGGTAAATTTCTTTTTCTAATAGATCTTTTCAATTCGACCTTTTTTTGGCGAAGGAGACGACATTAAGGTTGAAAGTCAGCTGAAAGATTTATTCAATCATCTTTTTGAAATGTGGTAAGGTTGTGTTTAATGTTAAGATTTTTGTCTGGTGTTTTTTCTTCTTACTATTGATGTTCTTAAATGTGACCTGTAGGAGTAGGACCCCTTATCACCTATCTGTTTCTCGATGTCTATGATCAAGTGTGTTTCCAAAAATCTAGCCAACTAGGGCAATTATCTCATTTGCTGTTGGATTCAGATATTTTAAAAGTTTTTTTATGCATGATGCTGGACAAGATTAAAACTAATAAGGGGATATATTACTGGCATCACAATGTAGGAAAATAGGCATTATTCATAGAGATTTTAGACTTCACATAAAGCAGGGTTGCATCAGAAAGAACCAGAAAATAATGTCTGTTACTGAAAAGTTCTGATGTCTCATTACCTTCTTTTATTTGTGCTATGTGCCTATGTTTACGTAGGGACTTAGTACATGAATAACATAAACAATCTAGATATTAAATCCTAGTTACATCTCTAATTGTGGAAATGCCTCAAGCTCATCAACTTTCCTAAATTACTTGATAAATTGACAACCTAGGATTAATGCATAATCTTTCTGGAGAGTAACTAAATGAAGACTGCTCTAACATATAGTGGCACATCTAATTCTGCTTGAAATAAATCCCAAAATCATTTGGGCTTGGATTAGATGATTGATCCCATTGGAGTCCATCATGCCAAAGTAAAGCTTAGGTTTATGAAACTTTAAAGTATTGTTCCCACATTTCTTCACCAATTCAGCCATATGCTAGATACAGTTTCAGTATTTTGAATAATGGATAGAACATATTATCTTTATATGTTTATAATTATTTGTGGCTAATAGTTTTTATTGGGCACTTTTGATGCTTTTGATTATTTTAGTAGAATTGAGTTTGACGATTGAATTTATAGCAAAATACTCTGACTTTAGATTGGGCACCAAGGTTTTAAAGGGCGGTTTTATGCCTTGAGGTATTTTTCTTGCATGAGGCTAGGCATAAGCCTCAAGGCAGTATAACTCATAAGCCTTGTTCTATAATGTTGAGGCAATTTTCTCCCAATGTAAGTTATAATAAGTCTAACTTAACTTTTAATAAGAATGAATAAGAAAACAATATCTCTAACATTCATAAACTTGCAAAATTAAAATTTTAATAACATAGTCATAATTTAACATTGAGATGATCATGAAAATAAGTCAAAATGCAATTTTAGGAATATTAGCAGGGAAGAAGCACCTGCTTTTTCACAGAAATGTTGAGTCGTGGATAGTGAAAAATATCATAGAAGCATATGATGGGTAGAATTGGGATATTTGAGGCTTAAATATAATTTTATGTGGGCTGTTTTGCCTTAAAAAAACTAGGTTTTAGCCTAGTATGGTTCGGATATTGTGTCACCATGGATTTTGAACACATCTATGAGAAGATAATCCTAGAAAAAGAGAAATTTTGAGGCATATTGCATCAAAAGCCTCATTGTGCATCACAAACCAAAAAAGTCAGAAGCCTCAAATAAACCATTTGAGGCGTTTATTTGAGGCTAAAGCCTTGACTCGTTAGATAGATGAGCTTACTGAAGGCGAGCCTCATTAAGATTCTCAAAATAACAATTTAAAACATGTTGGGCACTTTCGATGCTTGTGGGTCTTTTATTTGCTTCAAAAGATGCTCATGGTTCTTGTATTAAGAATTACGAGAATGAGGATTAATTTGTAGTACAATGCTCTGACTTCAGACATGTTAATTTTTGTAAATTTTTTACGGATAGGGTAATAATTTAATATCGATTGTTAGTTGCATTGCATTTGCCCCTTTTTTTTTCCTTTTCAATACATGAGTTCAAGGGCTGAATTAGGGTTCACTATTTTTGTTATTGGAAATAACTGTACTGATTAGGTTCAGGTTTCACAAATTTGGTAGCTCTAATAGGAGTATGGTAGTTCAAAATGAGTTTCCAAGCGTAGATGTGTATTTACCACCTGAAGGAAAACTGATGTGGAACGGGATAGATAATAGAATTAGTGAAGATGAAAAGGGGAAGAAATTAGGGATAAAGATTGAAGAATTGAGAAATTAGAAGGAGTGAGAATAAAGGGAGAAACTGATATATTAATTCATATTATAGTCTGATCATAAATGCACAAACCTACGTCTTATTTATAGGATTTTATGATAATAAAAACAATTCTAAATATATTTTAAAATCCTAATATGAATATCAAATACATAAATAATAAATATAATCTTGAAATTATTTCAACTTTTAAAAATCCTAACAATATCTAAATATCTTAATTATCTTTTTTATTCCCACCAACACGCATCTCATTCACCTACTTAGGCCTTGTAATATTATATCATTTTTCTTATATGTATCATTGTATGTTTGTTCCCCTACAACTTTTTTAGTTTTAGATTGCTTTCCCCTACAACTTTTCTTCCTCCTATATGTTACTTTTAACTTTTTTTCCTCACATCTAGACAACAATTTTTTCTTTCCAATTTTTTGTTGTTTGTTCAATCTAAAGACAATAATACTAAATATTATTTCTATTTAATTGATATTAACATTATCTTTATCTTTACGTGAAATTCTTACACATATTTGCAATCATATCAATTATAGTATGCCAAGGCATAATTTTCTTAAAAATTGAATTCTTCCCCCCCCCCCCCCCCCCCCTCCTTAAAGTTATTTTGTCACGTGTCATACGGTTTGCAAATTTGGCATTCCTCTTAGCATAATTTGGCATAATTTTCTTAAAAACTGAATCCCCTCCCTCTTTTTAAAGTTATTTTGTCACGTGTCATACGTTTGCAAATTTGGCATTCCTCTTATTTTTCCATTCCACCAATGTTTTTTGTTTTGAAACAGGACACATTAAAACTTTTTAGCATTTCTGCTTGGGTTTCTGCAGTGGGGAGTATGTGATGACTGAATTAATGGTTTACTGCTTAGACTTTAGAAATGCTGCATTTTATCGACTTATTTTTTATGAGAATTTAATGAAAACAAATATAAAAAGGATTGACCATGCTAGAGGCCTAGCACGCCATGCCAGAAAGAAATTGTGGGTTGTGTGCTTTGCTTGGATGAACTTCCTGGCTGCTCAGTCTAATGAGATTTGAATTGGGAATTTTTTAAGGTATTTGATCGAATAAGTTATGTTCTATTTTTCCCCTGACAGACTGACATTAATGGAATAAATAAGAAAATAAATTTTCGAATAAAAACAAAACTCAATTAATTACATTATTTGTAGAAGACCAATCAAAATATGTAAATAGACTAATCGAATATACCAGGAATTTATGCAACAAAAAAAATAAAAATTATACCCGGAATTTATTTAACAAAAATAAATAATAAGAAAATAAATGTCTCGTTGTTAAAAAAACACATAATTTTTTTTTTGTTTAATTTAATGTAAAATCAAATGGCAAGATGTCAGTAAAAAATTCAGTGTATGAAAAAAAAAAAATGTATATATTAAAGGACTAGAACAAACTTATATATATTTTTGTTCAAAAATGTTATTTCATGTAAAAAGCTTAAGTTAACCTTAGATTTGTTACGTGCTTCGGAATTTAGTTTAAAAAAAAGGTTCACACTTACTAAAGAATTTTTTCAATAAAATGCAACAAGGTTACGCAAAAGCTAATGGCACGAATTGCTATTATCTTCGCTCTTTATTCCCTTTTTAGTCAATTATATAGAAGTCATATCCTCGGAAACTACAAGAATAAAAGAATTTTTTTATGCTTTTATAATATAATATATATGCTTCATATTAAGTATTAACCCTATTTACTTTAAGAATTTATTAATTTTCTAGTTAGATTCTGATTCTATTTCCCCATTGAGTGGTAATGATAAACATAACAAATAAACTAAAATCGAAGTTTAGAAAGATGCATTCTAAACGTCGAGTTTGAAATAGAGCTGATATGCACGAAACACACGAATAACACAATTAAAACACGATTGGATTAAAATTTATAACTAATTAATTAATTTATAAATTTAAAGGTGGTGTTATTTCTTATAATTATAAATAATTTATTTTAAAAATTATTGTAAATATTTTATTGTGTCAATATGCCAACAAATTGGCGCCCTTAGTGTGTATGTATAATGTTCGTAGCATAAAAGAGAACAAATTGTGAAAGATACCACAGTTAAATGTGTAAATTGGACATGGTTCGACTAAGAGAATACCTGAAACATTATTGGGTTTCTAGAGGGATAGGAAATTAAATACTTCTATTTTTATTTTATTATTATAATAAAACTTATTGAATATAATGATATTTATGCAGGGTTAAAAGGAAATGAGCTTTATCAAATATCACACTGATAAAATTTTAGATAAATCGTAAAATTTCCTAGAGGCGCCCTTTATGTTATATTTTATTTTAAATTCTTTGTCATCCAGATTCCAGAGTGATAGAAGTATATTTGTATATATATTTTTTTTGTGATAAATTATCTTTTAGAAGTATAGCAGAGTAACGTTCCTTTTTTACTGAACTTTGGACTGACTTTTAGGTAGTTCTTGCAATATTCTCGTTTTGAATCCACATGAACCTTCTACCATCTTTATGTGTTGTGAAAAAATGGTCACCATTGAAGCTGTGGAGAGGTTAGCTTAATTTGCTTTCTGATGGCATTACTGGACCTGAAGTTTTTGCTTCTTTCTTGTGTTGTTACCAGGTTTGAATCATTCAATCACATTTTGCTTTGCCATCTTGATTCATATTTGGTTCGTCTTAATAATTTGGCTTTCATTTAATTAAATAGAATTAGTACCTGTTTTTCACTCTTTTGGTTTACATGAACTACTTGTCCTTTCTTTATTCTGTGTCTCTATTTTAATTCTTTTGACTGTTTATTTTGAGGGTTATTTTTTCTAAAAAAGCAAGGGTCTGACCTTGTTGTTTGCAAAAGCTCTTAACTTACATTATCTGATTTTTTTATATGTTTGTAATACCTTTTTTGTTTTTATAGATAAAATAATATTTAATGTGGTTCAAACTTGTGATTATATGTTAGATCACTAAGTGAACCACTTTGATCAATCGGTATTTAATATGATATTTTATATATTTTTTTTCTTTTTAATTAAGGTTGAAAGTGAAACTCTATATATAAGGTAAATTATTGTTATGCAATTAAGTCTTTTTCTTATTTATTAGATTTTTAAGATGGTAATTGGACAAGCAATTATAACTTGTTTCTTTCAAGTCATTTAGCGGTATATGCTCATACGAGAAAGTTAGGTTTGGATCACTGAAATCTCGATCTGGTCGGACCATTATGATGTGTTGCAGCTATTGCTAACATTAATGACATGTTTGGTATACAGTAATTGTAATGATAATCATTCAGGGTATTACTGTATTTGGTTTGATTGTACTCTGTAATAGAATGTAAAGAGATTACAGTATTAGCAGTAATTCTCATTACGCCTGCAGCTCTTAGGAATACTCTATAATGCTCTTTTTTTTTATTTTCGCAATTTGTATAATTATTTATGATTTATTTTCCTATTCTATTTCTTTTAGCAATAAAAAAATTATTTTTTAATTTTATTTTATTTATAATTTTATAATATTTATTTTAATATTATTATTTATTTTGATTACACTGCTTAAACAAACATTGTAATAATAATATTGTTTTTTTTACATTTAATTCTATTATAATTATAAGTCTCATTATTTTTACATTCAACGAGCTGAATGGCACCTAAGTTCTCTCCTTTTCCATAACAGTAGTTGGTAGCTGCAGTGGGCATCTGTGGCTTGCTTATTTTACTGTTTATAAATATGAGGATAGTGGCATTGGAGGATAATCATAGCAAATAACAAATAACTGGAGGGAATTTCTGAACCATAGATTCTTCCTCTTCTTCGTTCAGGCCACTGTTGGGCATTTGAAATATTTTTCTGCATAAAGGAAGGGGTTTTACCTTAAATCCTCATTTTAGGTTGACGGAGTATCGACTCAATATCATTTTTTTATTAAAAAAGGAAAAATAGCTAATTAGTAATTGGTCAGAAATAGCAGTTAAGCAACGCTTTTTTTTTTTTCGTTTCATAACAAAAGTTTTATTCCATGCTTGCTTCAACTAGTTAGGATATATTCAGTAGTTCAACCACGGCCAATACTATCCTAAAACAAGTTTTGGTGCCCAACAGGTAATGGAATTAGCCTTCACAACTAACACCATAGACGCTTCCAAAGTCCAAAACTTGAATACAAACCAAAGGAAGCAGACTCAAAGAAGAAAAACAAACTAACATAGAGCAATATCAATATTCATGTACCACTAAGACGAGACAGAGAACCAAGAAGTAGTCCAAGGCCAACCTCAAGGTCACAACCTTTAACATAAATTATAGTATATCACTTTCAAAAGTTACAATTACTTAATGCCCCTTTTGACAAAATGTATTTACAACCATTACGATCTTTTAGCAATTGATATATAATTTCATTTTGAAAAATGTTTCAACATTTACTCTCCTATGACTCTTTGGCTGCGGAGGCTTTTGAGTTGTGATTTAAAAAAATCCCATGACTACTTGGTCCTTCCATTTCCTTTTGCGTGAGAGATTTCTCCCAACTTTATGCCAAAGGGTGTCAATTCAGACTGCAATATAAAACATGAACAATATTCAGTAAAATACAAATTATTTTTAGTTAAGAGTTAAATATTAAATTTTTTGTGCTGATTAAATATATTGTGTTTTCTTACCTTACAAATAAATAAATTGTCTAAAACAATTTAAGTTTTATTTTACTAAAAAAAATGTAAATTTAATTCCAATAATACAAACAAACACGAATATACATAAAATTGCCATCCTTGCCATGTACTACATTTCTACTGATAACCGTGGAAAGACTTTGGGAAGGAGAGCGAGAACGAATCTTGTTGAATTTATTTTTGTTTGTCTTAGTTATATATTTTTTGATTTTTTTATTTCATAATTGTTTTTAATTTACGATATCTGCCGAATAATGACTATGGAGTTTAATGAAACGGAACCTTTAAAAGATAAGACTCCAGATGATTACTAAACAATATTATTAAAATAAACGCCACCTTGTTCGTAGGGGATGTAGCTCAAATGGTAGAGCGCTCGCTTTGCATGCGAGAGGTACAGGGTTCGATCCCCTGCATCTCCATATTCTTAAATCGTTCATGTTTTATACATATACTTAGGGTTTCACTTACCTTTGATCTGGGTTTTTGGGTTCATTATTGGCACTTCTACTTATCGAACACTAAGATTTTCTGATATACGAAAAAGAGTGCGGATCGAAGCATTGGATTTCCATTTAACTGAGTAAGATTTCTACGAAGCTCACCACTCTCCGTGCTAATTCATTTTTCAGTATTTTTTCGCCTTAAAAAAGAATTGCGATCATTATTTTTTGAATGTGGTTACATTTTGAAAGATCTTCTGGTAAAATCGTGTGCTTTTGCAGGGTCAAATGGCGGCTATTAACAATCCTCCAACGGCTTTGGACAAAGAACAGGTTGGGTGCTTTTCGTTTTCCTATTTTTGTGTCTCTGCTTGAGGGTTTGAACGAATAAGATGAAATATAGAAGCTTACCTGATCTAGAGTAACTTCTCTGTATCATTCTGCAAATTTGGGCATTTCTATGCTAATTGCTAAGGGGAATTGGAGCCCAAATCTGTAAATTTTGGTTCTGAAATTTCATATGCTTTTGTTTTCTGTCATTGCTATTCTGGAGTTGTCCCTCGGTGACAATGTGATTTTGTTTTAGTAACTCTTAGAGGTTTAATGTTCTTTCTAATTTTTGATTTTGTCGGTAAGTTTTGGCTTTGACGTTTGTTTTATGCTTGTTCAGATCTTTGGTATGGCAGAAAAGGAGATGGAGTACAGGGTAGAGTTGTTTAACAAGTAAGCCTATGACTAGTTTCAAGGATGCCTTATGGGATACTTTCAAGAATGCCAATAACTAATACTAAAGAATGCATAAATTTTTATATCTGTATCCACTTCCACTTCATTTTAAGCATTATTAACCTTAGGAGACACAGTATGCTTTGCTTGAGGAACCACCTACTTCTTGTTCTGAGCTGAGGCATTTATGTCGTCTTCTTCTTTCTTTTTGCCAATACGGTACCAAAAGTGGCATTCCTTATTGACACCTACAAAAATCAGGAATCTAAAAGAATGAGTTTTTTTTGAGACACTACGATATTTATTCTTTTTTTACACATGTTACAATTTGAATATTCGAAATTCATAGTCAAATTGATTTTGGTCTGTCTTTTACCTTTATAATAATTTGTTCCTTTGAAGTTCCATTTGACTACTTAATCAATAGTGTCTTATTACCCTACTTTGCAAAGGTTTACTTGTGGTTGCTTTGGTTTTCAAATAATGTCATCTATTATTAAATGTACTAGATACAAGTGGAATAAAAACTAATGTTTTAAGGTGACTTTGGTGACGTTTAATGAATTTTAAGATTTTCATTTGGTTTAAATAGTCTTCAGTATCTAATTTAATATTGATAGATGGTGTACTTTTAATTTTCCATGTTATTGTTTACTGTTCCATCCATCTATTGAGGCCTTAAAAACATTGTAAATGTCCATTTGGTGATTCTTCGGATGTCATCTTCATTTAATAAGAAACTTAGCCTCTCATCTTGTATTTATATTTGTTCATCTACTTGATGCAGGATAACCCACACATGTTTTAACAAGTGCATTGAGAATAAGTATGTAAACTATCGTCGCATTTTCTTCAATATGCATGAATTTTTATCAATGGTTTGAAAATTACTGTTAATAGGAGCCTCTATGTTGATACGTTTCTTTTTATTCAGGTATAAGGAATCTGAGCTGAATATGGGTGAAAACGGTTGCATTGACCGTTGTGTCTCCAAGTACTGGCATGTAAGTTGTTGGTACTTCCCCCCCCCCACCCCCCGTTCTAATGCTATGATACTTAGAAATGTCATCTTAAAAAGCAACATTATGGCTTCCATTTATTTTCTTTTACACCCGTGAAAGATTTAGCTTCACCATGCTGTTCACAATTTTCTTAACCTAAATTTGGACGCGAGAGACATCCAGAAAACGGTGTCACGTATACCTACATGAGTATCTTTCCATACTAGTCTGATTTAGAGGAGACATTCACCCACATATTAATAATTATATGTTTTAAATTGTATGGCCTATTGGTAGTTCAATTTTTTATTGAAGATAATTTATTGTTTAATATTGCTTTATCTAAAATTCAGATTTTGTTCCAGCTTCCATTAAATTGAGAAAACCACCCGATAAGTTTTCTTCGGCCATGTTTGATAATGATTTTGATTTATAATTAAATAATTGATTTTGTGATTTATGATTGTTTTATAAAAATAATCATTAATATGTTTGATAAAAATTTATACATAGTAATTTTTAAGAAAAAAATAAAAAATTACCTCCAAATTGTTTGGTTTTTTTTTTTTTAAAGAACTTTAAAATAAAGAAAATTTTTGGTTATTTTTTTTTTTTTACAAATTTTAAGTTTTTAATCGTTTTCTTCTAATTTTTATACATATAATAGTTATATGAATTGATTTATTGTCTAAAAAGAAATATTTGATCAAAATAAAAAAATTAAAAATTAAAAATCACAAATTTAATTCAAAAATTTTCTTTTTAAAGATTTATGAATTATCTCCTGGTAGTGATTTCTTAAAAATGTGAAAGTTAAAATTAGAAATTATTACCAACATACATGATTGAAAATCACTTAAAAAAAATCAAAAATTAAAAATCAAACAAGTCCATAGCTTTTCATATAAAGTGCTTCATTTTACGGGATCTGCTATCGATTTAATTGGATATGTATTATTAGCTTCTTTTTTTCTCTCTTTCCCTCAAAAGGTTATTTTTAGTCACAAATTGTCATGCTGCAAGCCTAATGTGTGACTGTATAATTTTTTGTCACCAGGTTACTAATTTAATTGGTCAGCTGCTCGGTACCGGTCAACATCCATTATAAGATTTTATGCCTACTGTAGTTCACGACTGCATGTGTAGGTAGAGAGAGCCTTTGTTTGGAGCAGGTGATTGTAACTATTCAAATTGTTGACCTCTTGCTCTTCTCTATTTAAAAGGTCCAAGTGATTCAATTTTAACAATCTTTAAGAAAACAGTTGCTGCAGGTTTTTGATTTGCACAATAGAGTTGAGCACCATAATGAATGCTCTTGAATAATGCTCCCAGTTGTAATTTTTTAAGGAATATTTTCAGAAATGTTCCCCATAGTAACTTATCAAATCGTATTTAATTTAAAGGTGAAGGTCGGTTATACTCCTATGCTTTTGACAAAAGAGCACAAATTTTTTTCAACTTTCAGGTTGTCCAGATAAGTAATTTAAAAAAAAAAAAAAGAAAAAAGCACAAAAGTTCTGCATTGATCATTGACTACTTTTTTTCGCCACATAACCAAATTTGCGAAGTCAATTTTGAAATTAAAAAAAAAAAAACCAACAATTTAATCCAAAATAAATAAATAAAAGAAAGAAAGAGTATGAACTTAGATGGGAATTTTGAAATTTCCTCTGTTTTACCATTGATGTCACCTTCATCATCATCTTAATTGTCATTGGATTTGAAGAAAGCAAATGGGAAATAGAAGGTGCAAAAGATTAAGAGGAAGTGTCTGTTGTAACATCTGTGGATCATCAACCCTATAGCAATGATCCAAGCCTTTTGAAACTTGGAAATAGAAATGGAAAGAAACGGTAGCAAGTTGGAGCTTGATTTGAAACTTGGTGTGAATTTGGCTAAAAGAAGGTGTTTTCATCAATGGCGATATTGCAAGAGCTTATACGATATTATTTTTGAATGTGCAGGTTTCCATGTAACTTAGTAGCATTTGGGTGAAAATTTTAGGTCGTTTATATCAAACTTGATCGTACAATAGTGACCAATGTTAACGTCTTTATGTACAAATACATAAACAATATATGCCTTTTGCCCTTTTAAGCTTCTTTTTTGTTAAATTTTGTTTTCTTGTTAGTGCACGTAAGCAGTAGGCATGTTCATTTCTATGAATTTATTCTCAAGCATGAGCTTTGCATTCGTACTCTGGTTTATTTATTTATTTTTACCTTATGGTTAAACTGTTTCGTTGGTTTGGTTTTTTTTTTTTTTTTAATATATTATTTATTAAAATTTTTGAAATTGCCCTCTCAAATTTGGTATTAAAAAAAAAAAAAGTTATTGCATGACTTTTGCGCTATTTAAAAAAGAAGAAGTTATTATAAACTTATCTAGACTAATTAAAAATTATAAGATTTTTATGCTCAAAGTTGTAGGCTAGTAACCTTCACCCGCCTTCAACCTTAATTTAATTAAAATTATAAAATTTTTATGCTCGTTTTTTTGACTGGTCTTCAACCTTAATTTAATTTTGCTGAACTTTGACTTTTAATTTTATCCAGTTATGATCCTCAACCATCGTGACAAAGTTGACTATAAGGAATAAAAGGGCATCAACGATAAGGACCAAATCAGGAATTTTAATAGTGCTTATTTAAAAAGGACAAATGTTATTTAATGGGTTTTTCAGCTGTGTGGCTGAACTTGTTCATGATTTATCTATCTTCCACGATTTCAACTATATAAACATGATGGAACTTTGATGCCAAACTCTGAATTTATATATATCGGATCACTATTTCAATGTAGCAGCGGAAATAAACAAGCAATGTTGTGTGTAACATTTAAATGGAAGGCTCGAGAAAATGAAAAAAAAAAAAAAAAAAGGCATCAAAAGTAAACATAAAGATTCCTACAAATGATCACTTGATACGAACCCAAGAGAGAATTGACACAATTAGGTACAAGTTTGAATGAAGAAAGATCAAACAAAAAACTATATACATTTTCATTTTCTTTGCCTTTTGGCTTCCAATAATGTGCCATCTTTTAGAGTTTCCTGTGC
The DNA here is from genome assembly GCA_029378325.1 of Elaeagnus macrophylla. Classification (NCBI taxonomy): domain Eukaryota; kingdom Viridiplantae; phylum Streptophyta; class Magnoliopsida; order Rosales; family Elaeagnaceae; genus Elaeagnus; species Elaeagnus macrophylla. The sequence continues at coordinate 9,574,874 of CM055642.1, forward strand.
ATCATTTTCCATCCCTAGACTCGTCAAGGAAGCCGCCTGAAGGTAGAAGGCTGTAGGCCATGAGGGGTTTATTACCTGGGCTTGCATTGCATCTCCAAGAGCTTCTTGTGGCATGTTACTCATCAAATAACTCAAGCAACGCCTGGCATACGCCGTTGGCGAGATCATCGTTCCACCCTCGATGAACTGCAAGACAGAAGAAAGAAAGAAATTTCCACGTTCAGAGTACCATTGCAGTTAAGGCTTCTCAAGGCCTCTATCATATCACAAGCTAGATAATAGTTCTTGGCAATAGAAAAAGTATATTTCTATTCAATGATAGCTCATATAGCAAAATATAATTACTTTTATTATCCAACTTCAATGATAAGCAGTAATGTCATGTTAACAAAGCTAGGAAAAGGTGATATACTGCTATTATGGAACTTAATCCTGTGAAATAGAAACCTGATGACTTACCGTTGTATAAGATTCAATTGCAGTAGCAAAGTCTTTAGATCTAAATGCTGCATCTCCTCGCTTCTTGGAATTCAGTGTCTCTTGAATTTGGTTTGTCCACACTTGGAAAGAAAGCTGCCAGACACAAAATGCAATCAAGCTGAGCAGCAGTAGGGTGTGAAAGAGAACAAGACACCCACATTAGAAATCACATTGTCAAACAAATACTATATCCAACTTCGCATTGTATTTATGGAATTCAAACATTATCAAACAAAATGCAATTCTTTTGTTAAAACCTTATCTTATAGCCAGTAGAAATCAACATCTTGCATTTGAAATCAAAGCTAACAAATGAAAATTTTGCATAGGAAAGGTGACAATTGAATAACATAAACCACACCACACGGAAACAATATTTCATTCATCTTACAAATTTTTTTATAATAAAGGTGATCCTTTGATGCTTAGCAAAAAACAGCGATCCTTTGATGATTAGCAAAAAAAGGTGATCCTGGGTGATCCTTTGATATGAAATAAATTCAATTCTCTTTCAAGAATGGCCGGAAAAAATAAAATTATAATTGAAAAGACTAACCTCATTGGCAACTCCTTCATCATCTTTGTAGCCAATCTTTTCTAACATTTCATGTATTGCTGTCAAATCTAATTTTGAGCATGCTTCAGCAAAAGGGGATAATGTCAGTTGACTTGGAGAAGCGTTTCCATGTGGAATACTCAACAAAACATATGATGGAACCTGCAAAATATGGAAGATATATAATTTACAAAATTATTTGGCGTTTTAGTGTGAAGCAGCTTTAAAAAACTTTTGACTATAAAAAATAAAAGCTTTCTCGTTAGTAAAAAATAAAAACAAAAATAAATGCAAGATACCTCAGTTTCCTTTTGAAGAGGAGCTAAGCAACTACAAGGGACTCAGCATTCGGCCTATCACGTGGTTCATACTGTAAACAGCGTGAAGCTAGTTGTACTAGCTTAGCTCCATCATCATTTGAGAAGTGACCTTCCAAGCACGAGTCCATCAACATCGAATAATTTTTGCCACGTATAAGGTCAAGTGCCTACCAGGAAATGGGTAATACAGAAAACATAGCTTTTAATACCTAATAAGAAAACAAGATGCTTTTTAAACCAACTATTTCATCAAAGTTTTAGCCAAATTCAAATACGAAAAGTGGCAACTAGACATGTACAAACACAATAAAATGTCTCACCACTTTTATTAGTGAAACAAGCAAGCATCAGCTGAAATATAATTTTCGAAAGAATTTCTTACATGGCTGGGTGGTATGTGTTTGCCACTTAGCAGATCAAGCAACAGGGTGCCAAAGCTATAAACCACACTTTCTGATGTTACCCGACCTGCCACAAACAAAGATATAGTGTAAGCCTTCAGAATCTAAAGCAAACAGATACACAAACAAAAAGGTTATTGTTTTATCCTAGTTGCTATCTGTAAAACTAATAAGAATATCTCAAGATCAGGACCGATTATCATTGTCAGCCCTTCTTTACCTGTCTTCAAGTACTCGGGAGGAGTAAAAGCGAGATTGGTGCTATAGCTCTTGCCATCTCTACTATTCTTCATAAGCCCGAAACAAGAGAGTCTGGTATTGCCATCCTATAAAGTGTAGTCAATGCAAGTAAGCCAGTTAAACACGGAAGCAATTTCAGGAAAGATGAAACCCCAAGAAGTAACAGATCAGAGTACATACCAGATCAAACAAAACTCTATAGGCATTGAGGTCATGATACAAAGCTCTTCCCCTATTACTACAATATTCCAAAGCTTGTGCCAGATACAAAGCCACTCGCAGCCTCATAGCCCATTTCATAGGTTGTGCATCCCCTGAAACCATTTCAATTAATTCTTTTTATTACTTGATTAACTCATAGCTTTAGAATTTTACGCTCAGATTTAATTAGCGAGAAAAAAAATAAATTTTCTTTTAGACTTGACTACACAACTGTCGGTTTAGGATTAATGGGCTTTTGATCACTCATTTAATAAATTTCACCCATTTTTGGATAACTTAAGTTTATAAATGCAGGAACTATGAAAGATCGGCACTTTTGTAAAATAAAAATAGGAAGTTAAAAATCAAAGGAGAGGAACGTACAATGAAAAAGATGCTTTGAGAGAGTTTCATTGGGCATAAATTCAGCAACTAACAATCTCTCATCACCCTCAGAGCAACATCCAATCAAGTTCGACAAACGCTCGCTTCGCAACTTTCCCACAGCTTTGGCTTCTTCCTGAAACCCACAGAAAACACCGATTATCATCAACAAAAGCCAACCCAGGACAGCACACAACTTTCTAAAGGGAAAAAAATAAATTAAGCAAATTATGATTTATATAACTAATTATAGAAACCCAAGTTTCAAAAAAAGCCACCTACCAAAAATTGCCTCGAATCGGGCCAAGCCGACCGGTTGAACCGTTTCACAGCGATCCACCGATCATCTTCAAGCTTCCCTTGGTAAACAATATTGGGAGCTTTCTCTCCGTGCTCTGAAACAATGTTCTCCGACGAAAACCCTGAAGTTGCAGCTTTGAGTTGGTCCAAGCTAAACTCAGTAAACCCAGGAAATGAGTCCTTTTCGTTTATGCTCCCATTTTCTATATCCACAACATAAGCAAACCAAATCGAACAACCAGAGGCCAAAAAAAAAAGTTAGCAACTTTCCCAAGAACGTGACTGGAAAAAAAAAAAAAGATTACAAGTTAGAAGCCTCACCGGCGTCAGACAAGTCCTTGAGATTCGATTTGGCATTAGAAGACCACAAGCAAAAACAGAGTTTGGAGCAACCAGCTCCCATTATTTTCCTAATGATGTGCGTTTTCTAAATTTCCTTTAATTTTCTTTAGGCTTTTCTCTCTAAAAAGAATAAAAAAAGATTTATGTATTTTAATGCTTTTACAGGGACTAAAGAGTTAGAGAGATTTTCTGAGAAGATGGACATATAAAAAATATGAGGGAAGATGAATCATTTGCTTTGTATTATTGATAGATTGTTTGGTAAGCCAGAAAGTAAGAAAGAAAATCAATATTAATAATAAATGAGAGAGAAAAGAGAAGAATGAAAAGATAACGAGCTTTTGGATCTAAAATTTTGCTGTTACACAAAGGTTTTAGCTTTTAGCTCCCCACGTTCTCATTCACCTCTTGTCTATTCCGATTCAATCTTAATGTTTTTTTTCTTTTCTTTCTCTCTTTACAAAATCACAATTTATGATTACAAACCCACGGTTATTTTGGCAAGTGACAAACACGCACTTGTTACACTTCAGACACGTAGTTATTTAAGGAATATGGTCAGAAATAGAAACCTATATAACTTATTTTTGTTTGTACTTTTGTTAATTTGGTTGTATAATTTGTTTTTAGAGTTTGTCATTTCTGTTAATTTTGATTAATTTGGACTCCTAGTTGTATCACTGTTGTTAGACTTTACACAGATCTTTTTGCTTTCCAAATTGTTGAACTGACATTGTTTTTCGAACTGGTTTTCCTGGGAACTGTTAGTCGTTGTAACGCAAGGGTGTCGTGTAAGAGCACCGATTAAAATATTTACGTCGCAGGTAAGATATCAGATATGGATGATATTTTTTTTTTTCTATTTATTTATGTTTATTTTTATAATTAATATATAAAATAAATTTAAACCTATTAATTAAAATAATATTAAATCTTTAAATTTAAAAATATATAATTTAAATTTAACAAATAGAATTAAAAATTAAAAAATCAATATATATACTTTTTTTTAGTAAAAATGTAATTATTGGTAGTTTTATCGTCGTTCGAGAATGATATTACTCTAAATTTATCGTATCATTAAAACAAAAAGTGCCAAACATATATATGGAAATGGATCATTGACTCTTAACTTTTTAGAATAACTTACATCAACGATTAAAATTTTTAAAAATATAAAATATTATGTAATATTTTAAAATTACCGTTCATATATATATATATATATATTTTTTTTTTTTGCATACATGTAATTAGGTAATTAAATGCATTTTTATTATTAAATACACAATACTTTATACTAAAGTTTATTTATCTAACATAAATATTTCTTATTTTATTAAAAATATGTGCTAAATTAATTAAATAATAAAAAATAATATCAATATTTTTAATAATATAGTAAAATGAATATCATTTTAACTTATATTTTTTTTATAAAAAATTAAGTATATTTTTGAATAAATATTTAAAAATAAAAATTATGATTAAATCATAAAAAAATTGTTATTAGCAAATAATCGACGGTTATGTCATTAAGAAAGTATTCACAATTCAATTTAATTTCTTTAGTTAATATCATGTTTTACTTTCCCATAAAATGGATGCATTTTTGCTAATGAGTTGGAAACTTAATAATATGTAATTTATTTGAATACGTTAATAATTTAAATTTTGAATTTTAATTACAATTGTAAATTATAATTACTTAAAAAAAATAGAGCTTTTCCTCGATAATAAAATTTGTGGTAATAAACCAATTTAATTATACATAAATAATAATAAAAAAAAATATCAAAAATATTTTGATATTAACATAAACTTCAGTAAAATTTTATTAAAATTGTTGTCGGCAATTTTATATATTACCTTATAAATTAAACAATATTTAAAATAATTTGATCAAAAAATTTAAGCAAATATTATCGGCTAATAATTGAAATTAATAGGGTTATGTAAATGACAAAAAAGTTGACGATTGAGGGAAAGTTAGATTCAAACGTAAATTACGAATGTTCTTCACGCACGTGGAATGCCAACAAAATTTTTAATTACATTTTTATTTTTACTTACACTATTTTTTAAAGTATTAAGTATAAATTTTATTTTCTTTAACACATTACATTTTCTTAAAATGTAAAAATAATATGTTAACAAAATAAAATTTATATACAACGGGTAAAAAGAAACAATTACAGAAAAAAGTACACCATATCTAAATTAAATTATTTGTGTTATAATAGTTTTTTAACTTAGATTATTTTAATTGTAATAGTTGTTAGAGTAAAAAAAAGAATATTATATAATTGTTAAATAATGATATTATTGTAATGTTTATTAATATTATTTGACTTAATTTTTCAGGAGATTAATTTTTTATGAGTAAGTGTCTCATATTGTTTATATATTATATAAAATTTATATAGTATTAGTTTCAATTAATTAATAGGTTAAGAAAAAAAATTATAATCAGTCTCCTAAAAAAAAACGTGTCTTGCAAAAATAAAAAAGACAAGTGACCTAACAAAATATGTTTAAAATACAAAATTTTTGGCTAAATGATCCACATTTTGAGGAGAATGTTGAGTATAAAAAAAAATGTTCACATTGCTAAATAATGATACTATAATAGTGTTTATAAGTATCATAAAACTTAAATTTTTTTTTAGTTAATATTTTAGAAATAAATATCTTGTGTGACTTATAGATTATATAAAATTTACATAGTCCTTTTGTTTAGATAAAAAAAAAAAATTCAATCCTCTTATTTTTGAAAAAAAAAAAAATGTTTTTATAGCTCTCTTATTTTTGGAAAAAGAAAATGTTTTATAGCCATTTTGTTTTTTAAGAAAATGATTTTTTTTTGTCATCCTGTTTTTTCTTTTTAAAAAGGATTAAACAATATTTTTTTTCAAAAAATAACAGGATTATGAAACTCTTTTTCCATAAATAATTGAATTTTAGATGATATGGAGTGATGTTCTTTTCTATGTTCTAAATTGTTTTATTCAAATAAAAACTAACTAATACTTAAAAGATAGTTTTTGAATTTAATAACAACCACTAACTCAAATTTAAAAATGTACAAGAAAATATTAAGATAATTGATTAAATAAATTAAATTATATGAGAGAAAAAAAAAAAAAAAGGGCATCAAATAAAAAAAAAAAAATAAGGGAAAAAAATTAAGAATTAATTATGTAATTTAACCTAGAGTCCCACAGTATTGCTTGAATTGGCCCTTATTATAATAAAAGCTAACAAGCTTGTCTTGAAACCAATTGACCTTCATTCCCTTTTTGGTCTTGGCTTACTTAAATCTTAACCGTACATTAATCAAACGTTTAAAACAGTGCAAATAAGAAATATTTCAAAAATTACTCCCTATCAATAGCCATAAATTCACCATGTAATTAGATTGAAAAGTATCAATATTTAAAATTAAGAAAAAGAAGCATTAAAAAAAAAAAAAAACAGAATATACTTATCCATCTTTAGGCTTTACTATGTCGACCAATTTTAGTTAATGAAGTCCTACCACGATGCTAAACAAAGAACTTGGTCAAATGTCTAAGTAAAGTTAAATATAACTAAAGCATAGTGGATCTCTTTTATTTTTTAATGAAACTATATCAGTAATCAGATCACAGTTACTCATGATTCAGCCTGATTTCAGAAACCTTATTGACCAATTTTTCCCAGCTCAAATCTATCAGCAAACTATTACTAAAATAATTGTATTCCTAAAGACTAGAAATAGGGTCGTCGTTGAATAGATGACCCAACAATCCAACATGCATGGACCTAATTTGCCATCAAGATGTTCATGCAAGGACACCCACACCCACACAAGCATATTTTGATATTTATATCAAAAGTATTTTTTTACTGTAATTTGATGCATACATAGATCTATATAATATTAAGTAATTGATTTTATTAATAAGTTATTTTATAATCACTTTATCATTTCATATCCCAACTTTACAATTCTATTAGTAAGTAGTCTTACAATTATTCTATTATCTCACATCTTAATTTTAAATTTAATTAATAAATAATATTTTATTCATTACATATATTACTGCTCTATTTATATATAGACAATCTAATAAAGGAAAATGAAAAAAAAAAAAAAAAAAATCAGAGTAATTGCTTACTGAATTTATTATTAATTTGCTAAAGAATTCAGCACAGACACAACAGAAACTTTAATTCAGTTTTTTTAATAGAAAATTTGAAGGAAAATAACTATTAAAAACTGACTTTGCACTACAAATATGGGAAAATATTGGCGACTTTAATATAGAGTAAAAAAATAAATAGAATAATTTTAAAAAGTGATCATTTTATAAAAAAAAAAAAAATTAGGTGTATTTTTATAAAATAGCTACTAAATCTTAAACTTAAATCTTAAAATGTAAACTTAATCTTAAATCTTAAACCTAGAGCCTAAGAAAACATAAGATGGCTACTAATCTTATAAGAACATATATGTAATGAATAAAGTCATTTTATGTACAATTATAAGACGATTAGTAACCATAATTATTTTTATAAAATAACTAGTAACCGACTCATCTATATACTTATAAAATGATTAGTAGTCATGTTTGCTTGCTACACATTAGTAAAGACTTTAATTGCTATACTCCTATATGTTTGATTAGGAAGCTTGTGCGTACTGTAAGAATAAAATTTATATAATTAGGTAAATTTTTAACCTATTTAAAGTATAGGTTTAAATTGTATTGGCATATTTAGCTTTATCTGTCTACATTTTTAATTAATTTTATATATTTTAAATATTATTTTAATCTTAAATAAAAAACAATTTTATTTTTATTTTTCAAATATAAGAAAAATATAAATAAATTAAATATTAATTTAAATAATCTTTTTTAATAAAATTATTTTGATATATAAGAAAAAAGTACAACAAATTACATACTATTTAGATACAAATTATTTTATTAAAATATTTACCCTCCAGTGCATAATTGACCAATTATTCAACTAGTTTTATTTTTAACTCTGTCAGTGAAAAAATATATGTTCATTTTCTTCTAACACTAATTACTATATATTTATTTACGTTATAAAAAAATAAACATATATTTTTTTCTTAATAATTTTAAAAATAAGACTCTATATAAAATGAATTATGTCATATAATTAAACTAAATATTTATCATCTTTATTCGAATATATTATACAAATTATTATCAAATATTATATAAACTAATTACAATACAATACAATTAGAGTATGTTTGGTAGACAGTAATCAAAATTTAATGAAAATTATTCAGTATATTACTGTGTTTGATTTGACTCTACTCTGTAATAAAATGTAAATGAATTACAGCAGTAGCATTAATCTTCATTACGCCTATAACGCTTAGGAATACGCTGTAGTACTATATTTTTCTCATAATTTGTATAATCATTTATAATTTTTTTGTTAATTATTTCTCTTTTAGTAATAAAAAAAGTTTTATTTTTAAATTTTATTTCACTTATAATTTTATATAATCTTAATTTTAATATTATTATTTATTTTGATTATACTGCTTAAACAAACATTGTAATAGTAATACTATTTTTTTTTTTTTTTATATTCAATTCCATTACAATTACTATTTTATTTAATTTTATATTCAACGAACCAAACACCATCTCATACTTATTTTATCTAATATTGTACGCCAAATATACCTATTCGTTTTGGAAGCTTTCCAACACGGGCTTTCAAAATTGTTGTTGAATTTGGGAAGCTGGAGAGAAATGAAGCTTTCTTCCCAACCTCTTGATCTGTGCTAAATTATATTGTTTTGTATTATATTAAATTATATATTTGTGATATTTTTGCCAAAATTGTATATGGAAAACACAACTTGGCTTGGAGCCCAAAAATAAAGAATAAAAAAATAGCACGTACAAGAGGGCATGGGAAAAAGGCAAATAAAGGGGACGGTGGTCCTAAAGTGGGACATCAGACAAGTGGCATTATTGAATTGCATGATTAGTTCATGCCATTCCCAACGAGTTTATCACACATTCACATGCCTCTTCTCCCTCAGGTTAACAAATTATTCATCGAGAATAAATAACGATGTAATATGTATTCTTTCTCTCACTGACACTCACCAAAACTATACTCCATCTCTATCTTCCATATGCTCAATTCACATACCTTGTCAGCTCAGCAACTTTCGTGGACCATATATTATATTTTCATTCATATCCAAACACGACAATTTGGTACCTCATCATTTTAACAACATTGTCCATTCATGTCTACGAATAAACTCCTTCCCTCTCCTTGTCTTTATACTTTAAAGAAAAATGGTAATACAGATTTAATTATACGGTCTTGAACTCACCAAAAATGCCCGTGACACTGATAAGAGGATGAAACTAGAAAAGAGACAACAACAACAACAAAAAAATTGAACACTTCAAACCTTCTGTTACATTTTCAGCAATTATACAGATTAGCTTTATCGGTTATACTGAACGATTTATGGCTGTATTATTTACAAACATTAGTGAAGATGCCTAATATAGTATTTTGGGTGTATTTACCACGTGGTTCAATTTGATTGTAGCACATCAACAATGACCAAATGAGACTCAACGGGCTTGTTTGACTGACTAAGCTGAGAATATCGAGGATCGAGTATGTTTCCATTTGTATTTCGTAATGTATATAGAGTTTGAGTTAGATACTCTCTATTACAAATTCAAATGCAGGAGATATTCTTATTCTTATAATTAATACGCAGTGGAATAATCTCATTTTAACCATTCATTTTTAAAATTTATGAAAAATGAAAAATTAAGAAATGAGACTGAATCAACATTAATATCAGGTTATACAGCAAATCATATATAAGATTTTCTTCAAACAAATAAATAAATAAATAAACCTTTCGTACAGATAACCTATTCACATAAGTGTTATTGCTTTGTATAATTACTCAAAAAATAAACAATTTTCTCTTTCTTGCTTTAAACTTTATCTGCCTTGAACATCGTTTGAAAGTCATCCTATTGTTTCCAACGTTCATCCAATTTTCTAATTGTAGGAAAAGGCGGAGCAAAAACCAACGTCTATATCTAGCTTCGCGGTCTATGGAATATAAATTGTGCTTAATCGATTGAGCAACCAAATTTGTTCATAGCATTCTTGAAGTTGTTGTTGGCAACTTTTTCAAGCAAAAAAACAATTGATCTTGGGAATTCCCACAATGAGTAAGTAATGAAGGAGTGAAAGCCAAGTTGTACGTACCTAAGGCTCTACCACGGCAGACTCGTCATGCCCAGCGTGATAGGCATGCCCAGCGCGTTAGGTGCCTCGGCAGCTTAGTGTATCATATCAGTATTATTGGATTAAATCTTGTATTATAATTAATATATATAATATCTATTGACATCATGTATAATGTAATAAAATAAAATTAATTATAACTATTTTAATAAAAATAATTTATATTTAAAATATTATATAATTTAATTTTCTTACGTATTAAAATAATTTCATTATAAAAGTTTATTTAAATTACCATTTAATTTATTTTTTCATGTTTTTTTTATATTCTAAAAATAAAAAAAATATTTTTAGTTTGAGATATAAGAAAAAAAATTAAAAAACATAATTTTATAACAAAAAATTCAAATATATTAAACAAAGTATTATGATTTAAGCATACACTTTTTGGTGAAATAATTTTTTTTTTTTATGTAATCTTATTTTTTTATTTTGTACCATGCAATCTAATTTTATAATAAAACATATAATTTTACAAAGTTTTACAATTGTGATTTTAATAATGTGTAAAACATGTAAATGTTAACACTCATATATCACATATTGAAGATACCCTAAGCTACTTCTAACATACACCTTCTACTACGGGGCAGAGGTGGAACTAGAGATGTCAATCGTATTGTATTAATTATATTTGTATCATATTTATTTTGTGTTATTTGTGTCGATAAAATATTACGTAATTTTTTTTTTATTTGATGTAATCTTACTTTTTTATTTTGAATCATGCAATCTAATTTTATAATGAAACAGATAATTCTATAAAATTTTACAATTGAGGTTTTAATAATGTGTAAAACATGTAAATGTTAACACTCGTACATCACATATTGAGGACATCCTAAGCTACTTCTAGAGAGACTCCCTCTACTACAAGGGTTGAGGTGGAGTTAGGGTGACAATCGTGTCGTATTAGTTGTATCTGTGTCATATTCGTTTCGTGTTATTTGTGTCAATATAGGGTTCGTTTTGTGTTATTCGTGTTGAATTTTTGTGTTAGTTGACACATGAAAAAATTTACTCAACTTTTTTTTGTGTTGCCTATTTATAATAGTAAAAAATAATAAGACATTTAAAAACATGAAAAATTATTGATCAATTCTTACTAAAAAAAAGTTTCGTTTCGTGTTGTATTCGAATCGTGTTATCTGATTGTGTCAGAAATTGCCATCTAGCATCTTTCTTCTCTATTTTTTATTTCCCTCGCCGGCCATTGCCTCTGCTTTGCAGTTCGCTCCAACTCCAAGCCTCCCTGCTGCCTCGCTTCACATATATTTCTCCATAGACCACAGCTCCACCGCTAGCTTAATTTCTCATTTATTCTTCAAAGTTCCAGGTTTTTCTATTTATTTTTTATTTCTCCACTTATATTTATTTTATTTTACTAGTGTTTGCTGATTAGTTCTTGTACTATATATTGCTTGATTGTATCAGTTTTGATTTAATTATATAGTATTATAATATTGTAATGGTAAATTTTTAAATGGCTTTTGTTATTGTAATGTGGTAGTAATTAATTAGGCTAGTGAAGAAGAAGAAAGTGAAATTGGAATTAACATTTGCTGCAAAAAAAAAAACATAAGTACAAAGAAGTACTTTGGCTACTTAATATATGGATTGAAAGTAAGTCTTTTAATTTAATATGTTTCCTCCGCTGAGATTTTCTTAGCTGCTTAGGATCAAGTCTGTTTGCAGAGCTTGTCTTTCTATGTTTCTGTCATCAAACAAGTCAATTTGCTGAAAATATTTTATTTGTTTATGTTGCATGAATAAATTTTCTTTTCCTTTTAAGTTAACTATTTAGTGCATCTTGTTCATGATAATCTCGTAAAGCTTCTTGGCTACTGCTGCGAGGGTGAACACAGGCTCTTAGTCTATGAATACATGGCAATCGGCTGCTTAGAAAAGCATCTCTTCCGCAGTAAGTTCCTTATTACTTTAATATATATCTGCTAAGTAAATGCAATGTTAAAAATGTATTTGTTCCAATTTTTTTTTTTTTTTTTTTTAATTCTATCGTTTAGGGTATGAATGAAATCTATCTACTAGTATGGAAATCCAATGTATGTTCAAAAACATAATTTTATTTACACCGTACTACTAGTATGGAAGAAATGAAATTCTTTCCACTTCACAAAATTTGTGTGGCTCTAAGGTATTTAGAAGCATAATGCTATATTTGAAATGCAACTCCTGTTATCCTCTATTGAAGTATTAACAATGAAAAGACAATTTTCTTAAACTGCATATTGATCCTTGAACAGTTACCATGTACTTCAGAGCATGGTTTTTTTAACATAGGAGTCTATCAAAAGTATTTCAGGTGTTCTTGCCCCAAAACTCTGTTGGCTCTGCAAGATGTAGATCTTTTGACACCTAGAAAAATTAGAATGGTGTTCTTAGTTAGAACTTATGAAGAGAGCAAAAACTTAGAGATAGATATATAGAAAAACAATGAAAGTACATTCCCAGCAAAGGAACAACCTATGAAATCAGAATATGGTTTCCTTTTGATTAAACCAAACATGCATGTGCTTTTATGGCATCCTTATTTATACTGCTTAAAGTTAATGAACAACATGCAGAACTTCAATGCAAAGCTTTCAGATTTCGTCCTTGCAAAGGATGGGCCTATGGGGACCAATCCCATGTTTAAAGTTAAACACGTGTGATGGGTACATATGGGCATGCTGCTCTTGAGTATATTATGACTGGTGCGATGTTTCATGTTTTAACCAAGGTATATTATGACTGGTGCGATGTTTCATGTTTTAACCAAGGTATATTTGTATTTGAAGCACTTGTCACCGCCAATGTTATTACTACTATTAACATATATGATGTTTATAAAGTTTTTTATAATTTTACTTATTTTTTTGTTCATATTAGTATATGAAAAACTTAAACTCCAATCGCCCATGAAAAATTCCTGCCTCTGCCCACCACACATAACAAAAGTGTCAGCTCATGGACTAACCCACGCCCTACCACCCTCGGGTTAAGACCGTCTCCAGGACTGACTCTCCCTTGGCCAACCAGGCCACTTATAGCCAACTGGCCCAGAAGTGCTCCTTCCACCCGACAAGACCAAGTAAATTGAATCATCTTTCCCTCTAAAGCGAAATGACTTGGAGGAGTCAAATGCATGACCTTTCACCCAAGAGGTAATGACAGTACCACTCTGTGAACGATATTCTCTTATTTGAGGGACAGCCTCTCTAATGATACATTTGATATTCTCTTATTTTCTGAGATCTATATGGATCAGAGGCTCCAAGTGCACCCCTTCAAAAGCTATATGAAGCATTTTCAACGTAGAAGTAAATTGCATTTGCGTTCACACATCACAGATAAAAGAGTAAAATATGTTAATGACAAAGTGTCGCTGCTGAAAACTCGCAGCATATATTTATCACAAAAACATACCTCTCAAGCAAACTAGACCCTCCCAACCGGTGAAAGTGGTGGATATGAGATATAACTAGGAACCGTTCCAGCAGTTTGAGTAGGAGTAGTTCCAACATTTTGTAACAAAATGGTTTCCGCAAATGAGTTGGTTGCTTCTGAAACCCCACATATACTTCCACTACTATCCAACACTGCTACACAGGTGGAGAATGCTTGTAAAATTGAGAATGAAGAATTGAACTCAATTGAATAGATCCTTTCCTTGAATGGAGCCATAGTGAGAACAGGCAGGTTTTCTTGTACTGCACCCTGTAAACAAGGATCAAAAGCCAAAATAAAAAGCAGTGAGAAACCTTAAGTAAGATATGGTTATCAATTAACAAAATTAAAGTAAAACAACCTACCTCTGAGAAAAGCTGGAATCTCTCTGCCAAGGAAGAACTTTTGGGTGAACTTGAATTCTTACACACATGACTACGATTGCCAAAGATCCTAAGTTCACAACCCAAGTCCCAACCTCCACAGTCGCATAATCCACCTGATCTCCACCTTTCAATCAATGGTGATGGTCCTCCTTTACTTGGGAGACTGTGCGTACCACTTGGAAGAATGACTGTTGTGCTAAACAAGTTCTGATTATTGTGCATAGAATCTTTCAAATCAACCTGAGGCTTATCATAGTAGCTATTGTTCTGCTGTCCATGCTTAGAATGTAGATTGCTTTTTGCTGGGACGTTGACAATAACAGCTGAAAGCTCATTTTTTGGTAGGAAGTCTGAGGTTTGATGATATGCTTTACTCATATCCACAGAGAACATAACAAATTCCCTCATGCTAAATTGGTTATCGGGTAACAAGTTGGAAAGCTGAGAATTTGACAACTTCATTTGGGCAACAACATTGATGTAATCACGACCTTTGTTTGCACCTTCTTGCTTAATCCAACTTCCATTTTTTTTCTTGCCTTCTCGGAAGGTAAAGAATGTATAGCAGCCAAAGTCATCCTTGTTTGTTGTACTTAACTTCCTCGTGGCCGCAAATATCTCTCTCTCATTGTTGACGGCAAATGTTAGGAGAGGTAGGCCATTATTAAAAGCAATCTGCAAAAGGGCTTGAACTTTTGATGGTACATGTTTCTTGTCATCAGCAGAATTGATGAGATGAGTTGTCTTCCAGCTATTCATTCCTAATTCTACTCTCTCTGACTGCAAATTAAGTGAACCAAGTCGCACATCAGATGATTTGCTTGCTCTGCATGTAGATACTGAACCTCTCTTCAGTGGCTCCTCCATGTGACAACAATTTTCTGCCTTTGTCTTCAGTATTGGGTCAAGTAATCTTCTCAACGGGCTTGGTTTCCTTCTTCCAGTGGCAATGAGTTTATCGTTGGTTGAACTATCCAGGCAAGTAGAAGCAACTGCATCTGAACTACGCTTTCCAGAAACCTCAATTGAGCTTAGCATGCGGACATCTAAATTGTCTTTCGGGCTGGAGCTTTTGCCTATCTTACCAAAAGCAGAGGTAAATCGGGTAAATGGTGAAGTACTTCTTCTATGAACCACAATTTTGTCAGATTTTGGATCTAAAACTTTAGAAGACACATCCACATGCGAACATGATGGTACAATTGTTGATTTTTTCTCATGTGGATTTCTAATCCTGGATGGGGTCATTCCCATTTTAGAACACTGTGATTGAGATGAGGTGGAAGATCTTGCTGCTTCTGAAGACCTAGGCTGCTTTAGATGACAATCTTTATTGCTTACCTCACAAGGAAGAGAGCAAGAGGGAGGGCCATCAGACTTCGGTTGAGCATAACATACATCCTTAGAACTCTCAGAAAAGCCGGTTGTACATGCTTCTACTGATACTTGACGATACAATTCCTTTGAGCTTTTATGGCTTAATCCAGAATGATTGCTTTTTTGGAGTTCTCTGGGTAAATGAAGAACAACTGTGTTGCTTCCTATTTGCATGTCTTGTTTAGAATTTTTTAAACATGGCTTCTGTTCCTTCCCCTCATTTGTCTTCGTCAACTCACCATCTTTAGTTTTCAATTTTGCCTTTCTACATGATGTCACTTCATTAGTTGGGCCATTTTGCAGAGTCCCTTTTCTCATATCTCTCTTTTGGATAGAGGCAATTTTCTTGCACTCTTCCAGCTTGATATTTGAATTGTTTTTGCAGGAATCCCGAACAGTGCAGTAGAACTTTTCTTGCCCTTTTAAGGTATTCCTTTGGGGAGTCCCAATATCTTGCAATCTTTCAACAATTTCACAAGTGGATTTAGCTTCAGAGTGGGCACCAATTGAAGACGCCTTAAGATGAAACTGCAATGAAGGACGGCATGTCTTTTGAGGTGCTGGGGAACAGCTGAGACCTCTGCTAGAAAAAGGGAATGATTCATCTGTTGAAGAAGATGATGATGCACAGTCACTGGACTGTGTATAGCTGCTAATTCTGTATGGCATTTGTTGTTGGCAGAACTGCCATTTTTCTAGACGATCCCAATTAAGGACCCCCATGTTAAGAACTTTCTCTTCAATACTTTCTCGTCTTTCTAGATAACGAGGCAGATCTTTCATATACCTTACTAGCTCATCTTCTTTAGCCGCCTTTCTGATAATTTGTTGGTTCTGGTGATCTCCAAAATACTTGCACCGGAAAACCTTTGAATCTTTTGTAAGTTTACCATTGGGAGCAGCATATGACTGGTCAAGCAATTCTGATTTTAACTTTTCTTGGAGCTTGCAAGTTTGGTTGGTTTGAGGCATAAAGTTCCCTGAAGCTCCTAGAGGTTGTTGATCCTCTAAGTTCCTATTCAATTTTAAACGGTTATCCATCTCACATGGGTCTAGACTCTATTGAATATACACTATATCCTTTCTTGTGTTTGCAGCTTGCACAATCTTGCAACCAGAAGCTCTTAGTAGTTCTTCACCTGCATTCGTATTATTCAGTTTTCATGCAGAACACTGTAATTGGAGGTTGAAAAAATAAGGTTTCGTTTTTTATATAAGTCCTTACTAAACTTGATAAATGATATATATATATTTTTACCTTATTTTCTTAGTAGATGAAATATATGCATTTTTTTTATAACTGATAATTTTTTTTTTATAGACGGCATATATATTCTTTTTTAATATATAATACATATGCTTTTTTTTAGTATTTGATTTATATGTTTTTTTTTTATGAAGTGAAATATATGATGTTACATATTTTTTTTTCTAACAATAACATTTAATTTTTTCTTGAAATAAACATGTACTTTTTCAAAAACTGTTGTAACTTTTTATTAAGTATAAATAATTGAATTATAAAAAAAAATACATATATTTAATTAAATCGAAAAAAAATCAACATATACCACAAAAATTATATTTGAAACAAATTCTACAAAAAAACAAAAATTATATACTAAATTTTAACTTAAAATTTATGTTAAATGTGATAAAAAAAAATATAAAGGGCGGAACAACATGGGTGTGAGTAGAGAGGGTGGGATGTGGTTTATAAAATTGGGTAGGGAGAGGGCAGTTACATGACATAATTGTTTAAAAAAAAATGATAAGAAAAAGAAAAAAAGGAATAATCAAATTGTTGCAACAAAGGCCATCAAAAGAAGATAAACTGAACTCGTTAGTCTGCATTTACTAGACGTAATAACCATGTAACTAATAAATCAACCACACAAAGTGGTCAAAGACAAGCCATCAGCCTATTCATTATTTTTTTTGTTTTTAGCAATTACTGCGATTATCAGAATGCTGGCAAAATTGGTGAAGCCTGTGTTACTCTCATAAATGCTCATAAGCTACTATAAAAGTAAAACCCTGACATTTTTTTTTTCTTCAGTTTTTTAATAGAACACATCCTTCTGCACATCGCAATAGGGGGGCCACACTTCGACGAAAGCCAAAGAACAATCAACAAATTCATTGCATTTCAGAATGGACTTATAAAGTGACCCTTATAGTCTCATCTTCAATCACTTCAACTATTTCTTAGTACCATTAAGTCAACAAATCATAATAGCTGGAATCACTTTGATGAGTAAAATAAAATCTATATATCCACAGCATTGGGCATCTCAAGTCCCAATTCCTATCAAGGGCTAGAAAATAAAGGACAAAATTACCGGTCACTTATTTACTATCGTAAGAAATCACTTGTACTTCCAATTTCATAACGTAAAAACATGGTGTGATTTTTTTCAATCACTATAGCTCAAATAATTCACTATAATTGAGATTTATCTGCAGTATCAAAGAACTTCACAAAAGGAAAACCGAAGTTATGAATTTTTCTTTTTCTTTTTTAATCCTTCATAAACAGAAGTGAATACTGGGGACAAGAAGACAACTGAGCGGTGATGGACAAAGACGATTGAAAGGAAACATACAGAAAGCTAGAGTTGAGTGGTCCATGAAAAATCATTATAAGATAAGGCAAATCGACTCGTCCACATCGTAGGCCTTAGGCATTAACTCAACCAATGCATGAGACAAAATCACCGGCAATTTGAAATTATTTCCCACAATAAGGCATTGATTAGACTGGTACGGGATAAGAAACAACAAAAATAGAAAAAGAAAAGAAGGGAAAGCCCTTTAAGCAAACAATAGCTTTTTTTCCCCTTTTCCTTCATCTTTTCACTTAATGAAATGGAATTTAATTTTCAAGTATCGGGGCAATTAGATCGTCCTCATCTCGTTTCATTAAAAAATCTTGTTATAGATGCAAGGATTAAAAGCAAAGCATAACAGCACCCAAATCATTCATAACAAGTCATACATTCAAATATTAATAACATAATTACTTCATTCCGAAACAATTTTCTTGGGAAACAAACAGAAACGAAATCTCCTCGTTATCACTGCAATTAAGAAAGAGAAACAGAGAGTAGAGAACATACCAGAGAATAATCTCAATAATGCAGAGAGCCGAAAGAAGAAAACGCCATTAAAAGTACCAGAAATCAAGAACTAAGAAATGAGAGAGAGAGAGAGAGAGAGAGAGCAAGAAAGTAACTATTCAAGAATAGAAGCAAAAATGATTTTCTTGATTGATATTCTGTAGAAGAGTTATCCTAAATATATATATATATATATATAGATGACGCAACAACTAGCAGTCTAGCTCTCATAACAGAATTGACTAACCAACTATGATTTAATTTAATATGCCACGTAAGCAAATCTCATTCAGCAAATAGAAAGAAACAATGAATAACTCAGGGACGAAATGTTTGTGTTGCAGATAGAGCAAGAGGGAAGAAACGGAGAGAAAAAGGGCTGTGAAAGACGAGGCAGAGCAACAATCGCCTCGCCAAGCTTAATCCCAATGCCTCTGACCTCGGCTCTTATTTTTCTTCCACGAACTCCAAAGCCAGCTAGAATATTATTAGAGCCATAAGATTCTCTTGCTCAAAGGCACAATTTCTGTTTCAGAGAGAGAGAGGAGAAAACTGAGTGACTAAAAGAAAGTCAGCTTTTTGTTTTTGTTTCTAACTTAGAGTGCTGTTTTCTTTTCTTTTTTCATCATAAAAAAACCCTCTCAGGCATCCACTCCATTGTCATTTTTTTTTATGCGATAAATTCTTACAAAAATTACCTAATTTAAAATAAAGACGAAGATAATAAAATAAAAAATAAGAAACAGAAAATAAAAATTAATATTTTATAATATGAGATAAAATAATAATGAATATTACTTTCATCATCTTATTCTCTAAAATTATATAACTTATTCTTATAAATGTATAATTTTTTATATATTTTTTAATCTTTTTATAAATTTAATTACATAAAAATTAAACTAATATTAAATAATACATTATACATTATATATTTTATTTTTAAATTATATTTTTATGTTTTTTAAATATCAATACTGGCATCTTCAACCTAGCACCAAAATATCAAATTTGGTATAAATTTGATTTTTTATTGCTTCTACCATCACCATTTTTTGCACCAAATTTATAACTTCTTGCATCAAATTTGGCGCACTAAATTTGTTGCAATACTATTCAAGATACTAAAAATATTAATTATAATAAATTAAAACTAAATATACGATATAAGATTATTTATATAAAATTGTACAACATAGAATTAAAAATATAATATAAATTAAAATAACAATTAATACATATTAATTAAAGATTTGTAGAATAAATATAGTAATTAAGAGAATCAATATCTATAGATACGTACTTTTAATTATATTTTTAATTAAATATAATGTTTAGTTCATATAAAATATTAGTGATTTTTAAATTTTTTGTTAAGAATATAATTTTTAATTTTATTATTATTAATTAATTAATTGAATATAATAATTGTTAAGAAATTAATTAAAATAAAAAAAATTCTATTTTATAAAAAAAAAATTAGTATAATATTTGGTGTTGTGGATTGAAGAAGAGAAAAAATTTGGTACAAAATAGTGTTAAGAATTGGCAACCGTCTAATTGTTTTATAAATATTATTTAAATTCAAAAAATTTAAAATCATATAATTATTTTATTTATTATTTTAAATAAAATAAAAATAAAATTAAGTACAACACCCAACAACTTTAAGCTAAAATCTTAAGTTTTTTGTTTATTTTTTGGATCGTAGTCCTTTTTTTTCCTTCTCCTTTTTGTATAAATAAGAACATTTTGTAGGGCAGATCTAATTAAAAATTGCTTTACTAACTATAGAAAGCACTTTGACCTTTCAAGTTTCAACCATTTAAGTGTGGCTTGAGTTTCTGAATGATGGGTTAAAAGTTCTTTGTTTTTACATTTGATATTTCCCACCACCTGTTGGACATTTAAATTCATTACAAATTTGTAAACAACTATTTGTATTATTTTAGAAGAAGATTTAAGGAAATTTGCTTTTTGACTAAACCATTCTCCATATTTGTCCAAAATTTCTCCCATTATTTTGGTTTCCTCCAATTTTCCTCTTAAAAATATCACTAAATCATCTATATGCATAAAGTGTGAAATAGGAAGAGCATTCTTAATAATTTTAGTATCATATAATTTCCTCATTCTTTCAGCTTTAATGATCATATTTGAAAAACATTCAAAAATAATACAAAATAAATAAGGAGATAAAGACTCACCTTGTCTGCTTGAAAATGCCCAAAAATGGAACCATTCAGCAGAATGGAGAAAGACCTAATCCTACTTTGCTTCTAAGAAACAAAGAGTTTTTTATTTTATTTTATTTTAGCACTTTTCAATAATTTTACATCTAAGAAAAAATGTACATATTTTTCCCTCTTAATTGATCTACATTAGGACATCATCTAAGTTTAAAACCAAACAATAATTTATCTCATCCAAGATCTACTAAATATGATGGCAAGTCAAATCAATAGCTAGTTAACTTACCAATTTGTTGAAATTATTCAACCACTATGAATTATGTCAATAAAAAAAAAATAGTTCTAAAATTAAAATTATTCTCAAATATTTTATTGTTAATTAGACAAAAGCCCTAAACCATCACATTATATGCGATCAAAAGTAAACGTATACCAACTAGGCTCACCTTTTTAATTATTTTGAAAAAAAAAAAAAAAAGATTAATTTAATTATTTTTTATTATTTTTAAAAATTTAAGTAAAATTAATATAAAAAAAATTATGTTAAATTATTTTATTCACTCTTTGCACGCTAAGAGCAGCTAAGTATGTCAACTCATGTCCGATAATAAATCTTTATTTTCTCCTTCCTATGTCACTATTTTTAAATCGAATTAAACTTATTAGCAAAAAAGGACTTAGTAACACCTCCACTTTTTCCTGAAATCGAATCATGGTACTTTTCAACTTGTACCCATAACCACAAGGGAAAGAAAATAAAAAAAACTTGTACCGATAAAATTTTCAATTAGAGAAAATTGATTTTAACGCAATTTCACTACTGACTAGTGAGCAAAGGAGCAAATAAAATAATGGGGAGTGCGAAGTCTCGTAACATCTTTATATAAAAGAAATACTTGAATTCGAGTCAGAGCATTTCAATTCCAGTATACTTCATCCTAACTCACTTTCGTCCTTCGTATGCATATTATGATATCTACACAACTATTTCTTCACGATTCATTGAGAGAGACTATAATTCTCCTATTTTTGTCACGTTACAATGACTCAAGCATCAAACGCACCCCTTTTCTCTTCTCATTTCTCAACCATTCTTGAGAGAGTCGAAATATCTTTAAAAAGAATCCCAATAGTTCCAATGTCCCAGCTTTGTTGCGTAAGTTCGAGATATATATGTATAACTACCATCTTCAAATTTCGACGTCCTCAATAAATTTTGCAGTCAAATTTAAAAGTCGTGACTGAAAAGGAGAAGCTAAAATTACTATAGCCAGAAACACAATAACACGATATTTCATATTTGATTTGAAAAACGATTTTACATTACTATTTTAATACATAACGACTCACACCAAATATACGATTAAAATATCAAACCAAACTTAAACCTCACACCATCATAACATTAAACCTTTTCAACATATTTTTAGTTCTTTATTTGAATATATATAAACTAAATATTATTGAAAAGGAAAATACCCTTAACTAATTTGAATAGCTTTAACATCAGATTTCTTCACTTCAGCTTTTGGCACAGTCACAGTAAGAACCCCATTCTCCATAGCAGCCTTAATCTGATCCATTCTTGTATTCTCTGGAAGCCTGAAACTCCTCTCGAACCTACCACTACTGCGTTCAACTCGATGCCAAGTGTCGTTCTTATCCTCTTTCTCAACATTCCTCTCACCACTAATCCGAACCACCCTGTCATCTTCAACCTCCACCTTTACTTCTTCTTTCTTAAGCCCAGGAAGATCGGCTTTGAACACATGAGCTTCTGGGGTTTCTTTCCAATCAATTCGAGCATTTACAAAAGCAGAGGTTTCTCGAGCAGCTTCTGGGAAGTAAACAGAGGATCGGAGAGGGGTTTCGCGAAATGGATCCCAGAGGTCCAATCCAAATGGGTCGAAGACGTTGTTCCTCCTACCACCGAAGAAGCTTGGAATCAACGACATTTTTTCTTGGAGAGAATTGGAAGGAATGGAAAGACTTGTAAGATGAAAGTAAAGGAATTGATAGACGGTATTGTCTCTGAAGAATTCTTTGGAATTTCTTGACGATCTGTGAGATTGTTGAGGATGCGATGGGTATTTAAAATAGGTGTCAGAGTATTCTAGCACTTTCGAGTGTTCTGTGATCTAGTGACGAAGTCCAGAGCTTTGAATACTCTATGTTTTTTCTTTGCTTTTTGTAGAGGTTTCTGGTATTTTGTAGAACCTATTAGAAATTTTAATAGTGGGCTTGGGCTTGGCCTTGGGCTTAACTTTTAAGTTTTTTGACTTCAGGTTCAGGATTATTAATAACGATATTTTAAAGAAGAAATATATTAGGTTGTGTTAGACTGCTGAATATAAAAATAATAAAAACAATAATTATAATAAAATTATTATTATAATATTTATTCAAATAATATAATTAAAATAAATAATAATATTAAAATAAAGATTATACAATTATAAATAAAGTAATATTAAAAAATATTTTTTTATTACTAAAGAGATAGAATAATAAAAAAAATTATAAATGATTGTACAAATTGTGAGAAAAATAAAACATTACAACATATTCTTAAGGGTTGCAGGTGTAATAAAGATTACTATTACCAGAGACGGACCCAACTATAGGCTATACCGGGCTTCAGCCAGGGTAGCTTTTTGAAATTTTTTTTTTAATTTAATAAATATTACTAATATTTTATAAAATACAATATATTATTTATCACCAAAATTCTATAAATAAACTTAAATTAATACACCATTTTTTGGTCTTATATTGTCTGCAACTCTGCTCCTTTTCTGTTATATAATTATGTTCTATGGTCTGTTGTTTGCTGCTCAATCAAGTCAAAGTTTGGTATTTTTTTAAAAATCTATTAAAATTATCTATATTATTTTTTTTAAAAAATATTATATATTCAAAATATTTGTACTTAAACTTACAACCAAATCAATAAATGTATGTTATATCTCTTAAAAATTGTAACTTTTAAACTTTTATCGACAAATATCGTATAATTATTAATTTGAGTGCCTATGTAAGTATAAATTTGTATATATTTAGTACTATTCTTTCTTCATAACAGTTTACTATTATTTCTTTAGATTTGTTGAACCTTATATGATAATTGATAAATTTTATGAAGTGTCGTCGAAATAACTTAAATAAATTTTTTGTTTACTTTTTAAGTTTATATATATTTTTGTTTGTTTTTTAAGTTTATATATATTTTTTTAATTTTAGTTATAAATTTTGATATTATAAATAATTTTTTTAGAAGAATTTTTTTAAATATATATTAGCCCTCTTAAAAATAAATTATTGGGTTTGTCCCTGACTGTTACTGCTGTAATCCTTTTACATTCTATTACAAAGTACAGTCAAACCAAACATAATAATACATTCAATTACAAAGTACAATCAAACAAAACACAGCAATATCTTGAATAATTTCATTACGATTACGATTATTGTCAACCAAACATGAAAAGTAAAAAAAAAAAAAAGCTATTTTAAGATGAAAATACTAAAGTCAGCAATTTTAAATTTTACTAACAATTTATTACTTAAATATTTCTAAAAATAAAACATTTTCTCAAATAATAGTTTTTATTGCTATTATAATAGAGCTACTAAAAACAAAAAATGTTATTGGATTAAAAAAATAATTATGATATATTATGTGATAAAATAATTTTAAAAGAAGTTGGGAGAATAATAAAACTAACACCCCTCAAAACTTATAATAACAAAACTAGCACCCCTTTATATTTTCATAATTAAAAAAATGACTAATATGTCATTTTTCTTTGAACATCCATCCAATTAGAATTGAACGACGATAATTTAGACTTGTTTAGTATTGAATGTTTAATATTTTACGTTCAAATTGAATATTGAACGTTCAATATTATTAGAGTGTTAGTTTTGTTACTATAAATTTTAAGGGTGCTATTTTTGGTAATTTCCTAAAGAAGAGTGGGATTCTTCTCTTCCGTATTTGTTCCCCTACCGGAGAGAGCATTCTTGAATTGGCTCTTTCACCATGTAATTGTTTCATTTAATTCTTTCTAAGTTTAATAAATTTAATTATAATTATGATATATTTTTTTTTATCTAAATCTTAAATATAGGGTGATATATTTTTGCAAAAAATTACTCTAGTGTGATTTAGGCATGAATTTATATTTTATTTTAGCACTTTTTTTTTTCAAATTTAATCTTATTTTTATTAGTTCATTTATTGGAGATGATATTATTATTGTGATAAATACATGAAATTAATAAAATTAGTTCACTCGATTACACTTATATAAATAATCTAGGCAAACAAAAACCCATTAATAAAGATGAGTATTAATGGTGCTCAGAGCAATACTTATGATGTAATATATTTAGATTCTTCGTATATTATCAATTTCGATAAATTAATAAAAAATTATTTGTAAAAAAAGAAAAAAAAGAAAGAAAGAGTACAATGTATTTAACATGTCTTTATTGGAATAAAGTCCATTAGTTCAAATAATATCAAGCCCATTAACTTCCTGGAAAGGACTAGAAACTCCTTTATGGGGAACCATCAAAAACTCGTGTCGGCAATTATTATCGAACTTACTTTCACAACACAACCAGTTGCTTCTGCTATCTTCTAGTCTCACTTGATTTTAGTCTCAAATCTAAGCAATATCGAAAATGTCACTTGTCCCAATTAACAACATCGATAATCAAGTTGGTTCCTTTGATCCCTTTTCTACGGAACTTTGGGATCCATTTATAGATTTTCCATTCCCATCCACACTTTCTCGCATTTTCCCGGAATTCAGCTTCGGAAGTGCCGTCAATTCCCGCCTCGACTGGCGTGAAACTTCAAATGTTCACGTTTTCAAAGCTGCTCTTCCTGGGTTCACCAACGAAGATGTTCTCGTTGAGCTTCAAGATGATCGAATGCTTCAGATTAGTACCGAAAGTGGAAGCTTCATGACCAAGTTCAAGATTCCCGACAACGCAAAGCTTGACCAGCTTAAAGCCTTTATGAATAATGGGATTCTTACTGTTACAATCCCTAAGGAGGATGCGAGCAGGCCCAATGTCAGAGCCATTGAAATTTCTGGGGATGGTTGAGGCCCTTTTGCTTAGCTCCCTTTGTTTATTAACATTTGATGGTTTGCTGTGTTTGTATGCATAGTGTTTGATGTTATGCGTCTCTGTTCTTGTAGTTTGTAATTTGGTATTGCCTTGTGTAATTTTCGACCAAAACTAATATTATAGTAATAGTGTATTACTGGAGTTTGTTATCTTATTTTTAAGCTTTATTTGTGGTGTAGTAATCTTTCACAAATTGGTTTACTGTTTAGGAAGGCTTCCCTGTTTTATAAAACCTTACAGTGTGCCAATTGTTTTTATGCTCTGGTGTTACAATACACATGTCAACAACTCAACAATCATATAAATTGAAGCTGAAAAACAACTTGTTCTCTTACACAAGAGCTTTGGTACTACAATCAAACTCAAATCTACCCAAATCACTTAATCTTATATACATGTAGCTTTGATTTCTGAAGAAAGTACCAGCAGTATGATGCGCCTATAAAAGGCTAAAACTACAATTTTCTTTAATTTCAATGAATATCTTTTTTCAATTTAAAAAAAATCAAATAACTTTAGCCCATGAAATTGCAGTACCCATGCCACTTGGACTTCGTCTATCTCTTGAATTAAGCTGCTAGAGGTAGTTTGCCCCATCGAAGTGTTAAAGGACCAATAGGAAATGTTAGAGTTTGACAATGTTCTTGGATTTGTGTTAAGTATGATTGTTCAAGTCAATCAATGGTAATTTTCGAACTGATGGATGAAGATTCCCCTATTTTGTAGGTATTGGCTGTTAGTGTGTCTAGCTTTCGAAAATCTGTTGATATTGATCCTTCAACAAACCAAGTGGATGTAGCTTGGGCACTAGATCATTTGATACAGATTATTTTGTCCAGAGTTTTAATTAAAATGATTTAAAACGATAATAATAAAACAATCACAGGCCTTTCAAATAATTGTTGTTGTTTTTTTTTTTTTTTAATTATCAAACGAGGGATTTGAACAGAGCATTTCTTGGGAGGTACTAATCTAACACTCTAGAAGAGGTTATTCTCAAACTTCCAAAAGCATAAAAAGTTACATCACACAGATGTACAATTTGTTTGATATTGCAGTTGGGAAGCAAATAGAGAACAAACCAAATACATTGGAAGGGTATGTGACCTTGAGCTTAGAGTTCTATAAGCGCATTTGAGCAATGTGATAGCACTAGTTTGTGCGCAGGACGATCCTTGGAAGCTTGAGATCTCTAGCAACATCTTGAGTGAAGAACATGGGTTAATGTGTGATGATGCAGTTGATCTTTTACTCGTTTGGTTGCTTATCCATCAATTGAGTGAGTCAAGGATTGTTCTAAACTCAGTTTTGCAATTAGAAAGGAACATATACAAGTGCTGTAACTAATAATTTACAAAAGAATGACAACAAGTACTTCATCTATTACTCAATAAAAGAATAACAAAAGATTTAATTGTAAAAAAAAAAATGGTAGTTTTAAAGATAGCAGGTTAACAGTTTGCAGAAAAACTCAAGAGCAAATCTTAAGAATATTTACACAGAACAATTCCATAGGTATCTTTAGCAGTTTCACAACCTCTTCTTAATTTTCTTAAGGATATAAAGGATATTTGTTTTCCTAAATACAGACAAACGTTTACTCAATCACACAATTGCAACTAACATGACATGATATAATCAAAAAGCTTATTCAATGAGTTGTAGGAAGAACCACCACTACTACTAATAGCAAGTGCAACTTTTTCTTTCAACGCTTTGGCTCTTGCTCTCATCTCCTTCCCTTCATCATCTAATATTAGTCTTCTCACAGCTCTTTCAATCTCACCTCTCTTTAGCAGCTTATTCTCTAATTCTAGGCCAATCCTCCAAACATGGCAAACATACCTTGCGTTAACCCTTTGGTCACCAAAGCCTGGTCTGCATATCATTGGAACTCCTTCACATATACTCTCTAATGTTGAATTCCAACCACAGTGGCTGAAAAAACCTCCCATAGCCTTATGTGCCAAAACTTCCTTTTGGGGTGCCCATTTTACAATGCAACCTCTCCCTCCAAAAGCATTAATGAAACTTGGAGGCAATAGCTCCGTCCAATCAAATCCACGAACCGAACCGGGTCTAATTACCCACAAGAAAGATTGTTTGCTATTGGCTAGTCCCCATGCCATTTCAACAAACTCCTTTTCATCAATGGACACTACACTGCCCAAACTTACATAAATAACTGAGTTATGAGGTTGCTTGTCAAGCCACTCAATGGAGCTTCTATCCTCTTGAAGTAAACTACTAGACGAAGGAGGTGCAATCTTGTGTATAGGACCAATGAGGAAGATTGGAACTTGATACAACTGTCGAACTTCTGCTAAAGATGATTGTTCGAGGAAGCCCATTGTGTTCCAAATAATTGCAGAAGATGATCCAATGTTGTATGCATTTACAACTACTTTTACATACTTTTCTAAATCTGCTTCTGCAATAAGGGGCAGATCTTTGAATCTAAGGGACTGAAGCTTGGGCACCATATCATTTAAAACAGAATCTGCAACACGACTTTCGGTTACTAAATGAAAAGAACTAAAATGGTTACTAGAAAAAGGTTTATTTTCCTATCTACCTCCTATATTAAATGACTATTTTAGGCTTTTAGCACTTACAGTATGTCTGTAAAGTCAAAAGATTATGTAGGAATTTTGATCCATAAAAATACGACTCTAAATTTATTAAACACTTAATTTAATTTATTTGAATTTTAAAAAATAAATTGTGTCTTGATTTTTTATTTTATCTCAAAATAAAAATAATATTTTTTTTTGTTTTTAAAATGAAAAAAGAAGAAGATGAAAATAGATTTTTATAATTAAATTATTCTGATACGTATGAAAATTGCATAAAACAAATTACACATTATTTTAAATCTAAATTATATTATTAAAATATATATCATTAATTTTATCATAATATATTATACAAGTTGTCACCAAACTCTAAAGACTAACTATTATATAATTTAATACAATTTAGTTTAATATAATTATATTTTATCTATCTAATAAAACATGCAGTAAATGTCTTAATTTTTTTTTTATTTTTACCAATTGAGTGCTATACACTCCTATTTGTTGTTTTTCTTTAAATTTAAGCTAATTTAAAGTATCCATTACCCATACATATATCATAAAGTATATGGGTACATGAAAAATAAAAGTACATAAAACATAGTCTACCACAGATAACAGCAACACATACCTTGGAAGGGTAAGTATCCTTGAGCCTTAAGTCTACCAATGGCAGTCCGAGCAAGACAAGTTGTAGAACTAGTAGTTCGTAAAACGATCCTTGGGAGGTTGAGATCACTTGCAACTGTTTCAGAAAAGAACATGAGTTCATCTGAAATCATGCAGGTAATGTTTTCATCTTCTTGTTTATTTTCCAACAACTGAGTCAAACATTCCTTGAAACTCACTTTGCAATTTTCATTAAGTTTCAACACAAAAGTTGGCAAATCCCAAGATGAGATAAGCTGTCATCTAACCCATCTGGTATAGGAAGGAAGGTGAAATCAGGATGGTCTTGAGGATTCGGAGAGTTGAAAATTGCATGAGCTATTGTTATTGAGAAGCCTTTTGAATGAAGAAGAGTAGCCAACTGAAGCATTGGAGTAATATGGCCTTGATATGGAAGAGGGATTAGAACTAACCGGCAATTTCTTAGAGTTAATTGATTTCTCATCTCTGTTAATTTGCTAACACAAACAAAGAGGTTGAAACTGATGAAAAGAGGTAGCTATATTAGTTTGAGAGCCTGGCCTTGATGATACTCTTATATATGAATACGATCGTAGAGAATATTTTCAGGGTAACATAAATAAATAAATAAGAGTGAAAGTACTAGAAGTAAGTAAATAATTACCTTAATCATTAATACACGTGATTCATATTATACGTTTGTTTGTTTGTTTTTTTTTTTTTTTTTTAAAGTTCTAAATTCTCGTTCTTTTTATTAATAAAGAGAAAATACTCACACATTCA
Organism: Elaeagnus macrophylla; assembly: GCA_029378325.1. NCBI lineage: Eukaryota > Viridiplantae > Streptophyta > Magnoliopsida > Rosales > Elaeagnaceae > Elaeagnus > Elaeagnus macrophylla. The sequence goes on from CM055642.1 coordinate 9,605,082, forward strand.
GTGTAATTCAAACTTAAATTTCTGATGGAAAATTAGGAATCTTACCATCTGAATCACAAAAGATTTCAAAAAAAAACTTAACAATATTATACGTTTGGTTTGTTTTAGAATATTATTGTATTTAGTCCAACTTTAAACATTAATTCATGCATCTTTTGAGAATATATTCTAATGGTCTATTTTTTTTTTTACTATTTATTTAATTATTTATGATTTTTTTTCATTTTAACTCATTTATATATTTTTTAATTTTATTTTATTTATACTTTTATAAATTTTATTTTAATATTATTATTTATTTTAATTATATTACCTAAATTAATATTATAATAATATTATTATTTTCATGCAACTCAATTCAACCTTTTACCGTTTACGAATTAAACACAACATAAGAAACGTTTACAAATGGTTGTAAACAGTTCAGCCAGAGAATGCTTTTTGCAGGTACAGATAATGAGTTTGGTTGCAGGTGAAGATAATGAATCCGGACATTAAATAATATATATATATATATAATTTAACTAATTTTAAAATAATATTTCAATTATATATAACATATGGTAAATAATAGGGAGCAAATCATTTAAATTATATTATTTATATAATTTAATTATTTAATATTTTAGTTTTAAAAAAGAAAAAAAAATTATAATTAAAATATATAATTTTAATAATTTTTAAAATTAATATTTTAATATAAAAAATATTAAAATAATATAATTTTTTCTTGTTTCTTAAAAAATAATATTTTAATTAAAAAATTATTGAAATATGTGTTTTGTTATTAATTGACTTTTTTTTTTAAATTAAAGAATTAAATAATATTATTTATAATTTAAAAATTAAATGATATAAATGAGACTCTTTTCTCTGCATATTACATTAATTTATGTATAATATATATATGATGTAAAAATTAAAATACTATTTTTTAAGCTAATTCGATGTAAATCATAAATATGTCGTATTTTTGTGCTTGAATAGTGACGACTAGTACAGATAGGTCATAGGGATACCACTGGTTGATGGTTTGCCGTAATTGATTTTAAATTGAAGACTTTGTCTTTGTTTGCTTTTTTAAAAACATAAATTATTAACATTATATTAGATAATAATTTTAATTTATAATTTATAATTTATAATTAAATAATTAATTTTTATAATTATTTTATAAAAATAATTATTAATGTATTTGATAAAAATTTATATTTAGTAATTTTCAAGAAAAAAAATAAAATACTCTAAATTATTTAATAATACTTTCTATTTTTTAATTTTTTTCAAAAAACTTTAAAATAAAGAAAATTTTGGGTTTTTTTTTTTACAAATTTTAAATTTGTAATCATTCTTTTCAAATATTTATACATATAAAAGTTATAAGATTTAATTTACTTTTTTAAAAAAATGTTTGGTCGAAAAGAAAAAAAATTTAAAATCACAAATCTGATTAATTTTTTTTTTAAATATTTATAAATTATTTTATATTTTGTTAGTAATTTCTTAAAAATATATAAATTAAAAATTATTATTAAATATATCTAATTAAAAAATTATTTAAAAAAATTAAAAATCAAAATCTACCAACTTTTCTGTGGTATTTTAATTCTCAATGACATATTTGAAGTTTGGACATAAACGAAAACAACAAATGACAGAGAGTGAGTTGCACTTCTTTATCCTGGATAGACATGTTAAATGAGTTTTTACCTCCTATTTTATTTAATATTCGGTTTATAAATTAAAAGTTGTCCAATTATATTTAGATCTCATCTTATTTTATATCATTCAATTTAAATTATTTCTAATAAGCATATAATTATTATAAATAATCATTTTCTTTTTGTAATTTTATTTATATTATTTAGGTTCATCTAAAATAAATACGATATTTAATCATGTATTATTTTATTAGCATGTCAAATTATCAAAAAAAAAAAAAAAGAACAGATAAAATAAAATAAAATTACAAAATTTATGAATGGTAACATTCATCGCATCTCGTTTCACAACTCGTCGACCTCGTGGCATATAGAGACACCTCATAAACCAGAAGAAGTAATAAAAGCAATAAAAGGTAAAAAGACAAATAGTATCTCTCGTTATTTTATTACGTTTGATTTTAAAAATATTTTTTTATTACAATTTAATATATATATTAATTTATATAATATAATTTAATTGATTTTATATTAATACAATCATTTAATCATAACACATATTCAACTTTATTTCTAATAAATAACTAACACATTACTTAATACATATTACAACTTAATATATATAATATTACTCATTTGAATTTATTTTTTTTAAAAATGGCTCTAAAGTTCTATTATTTTTTATTAATAAAGAGAAAATACACTCACATATTTTGGTGGGATTCGAACTTGAATTTTTAGTAAGAGAATTAAAAATTTTACCACCTAAAACACAAAAAATTTCCGAATTTTACCAAACCAAGCTGATTACAGAGTGGTATAATCTTTCTAGTTTTATGTTCGTTCTTTAATACGTTCATGATTCATGTTTGCTTCTTCTTACTTTGTGTGAATCAAAATTGTGACAATGAGTCTTTTTATTAGATCATTAGTGAACCACAAAACATGTCTTAATTATACCCCATGGTATTTGTGCTTTGATCTCTCAAAGTCATCAGTCATTTGTATTTATTTATATAAAAACAGGATAGAGAAGTTTTGGAACAAGTTCATATATATATATATATATATATATTTTACGTCAAAGACAGGAGTGTTAGAAAATAAGTAAAAAAAAAAACAAAAACAAAAATAATACCTCAAAATTTATAATAACAAAAATAACACATTTGTATTCAAATCATATATTTTAATAATTAAAAAAATAATTATTAAATTATTTTTCTTTAAACGTCCATTCAATTGGATATCATTTAAATTGAATTGCTGCAATTCAGATCATTTCAATATAAACGTCGTTTAATTTGATATTATTTAATATTATTGAGTGTTATTTTTGTTATTATAAATTTTAAAAATATTTTTTTCAATAATTTTTCAAAAATCAATAACTATTAGCATATAACATATTGTATATAGTAATCTCTCCCTACACTGCCGACATAAAAAAAGAAGAAGCTCAAGTTGGTTGGATAATAATTTTCAAGCACACCATAAATAAGACATAAGAGTCCATAATCGTATTTAAATTAAATAAATAAATAAATATAACAGACTCCAAAATATGAATTGGTTTTGGACATTAACAAATTGACAAAGGGTCTCCTTTGTTTTATAGCATTTAGATATTTTTATCCGAAATATGAGAACCTACATGAATGAATTGTGTGTTGGTCACTTGCCTAACACATTTCTATGTCCTAACACATTACAGAGTAGAGCTAGACTGATCTAACACATTCTAGTTTCTGTACGTTTTCCACGTCATCCACTCAGACTCAGTTACATTAATTGCTTATGTAAATTAATACTTAAAACATCACGCCATCTGATAGTTTGATTCCCAGGGGAGAAGAACAGCAACAAAATAGAAACAAACAACACAAGATTTCAAAAGCTATCAAAAAATATGAAGCTCCAAAGAGGACTACCCTATGTAATTATCATTTTCAAGGACTTTCTCATTATTGAAACTAAACTCTTACAACCCTTTAGAATGCTTAGCAAATGAATCAACTATGGGAGAGAAAATTTTCCGTACTTTTATAAGTATTGTCAGCTTGGTTCAGCACAATAACAATATGGGAGAGAAAATATAGTTCAAGGACTAACAAATAATTCCTACTAATAAACTTTAAAAAAAGTAGCAACCGCACCAGAGCTTAATTAATATAAATGATTTTTAATTTAATTCTATGTACTTAATATTAAAATTATTTTTTTACCGCCCTTGGCTAGTCCAATAGTTGGACTTCTTTAGTTAATTAAAATTGTTCTCGTAAAGTAGGGAGTAGATTCGGGACTTGTAGCACTCGTTATTTGTCATTTGAGAATGAGCGTAGTTTCTTTGCTCTTCGAATACAATGCTCTATTAAGTAGAGCTCTAGTCCCTCGATGCCTTTGGCTAGCTTGCTGCTAATAAAACAACAAATAGCCAATCACTTGTGTAATAGTGTGTGATATTTGTCATATCTTTCGTACCAAGTGAGATTTATTTATTATAAAAAATATATAAAAATTATTTTATGTGGACTAGTATAAGATAATTTTAATTCTATAAAAAAATAATGAAAAATGTTAGGACAAAAATTAATTTAATGAAACAAGTATTAAATAAATATGTGTTTTATTTAAAATTGAGATGACTAAACATATTAAACTGTGTGCTAAGTTCATAGGGTCGTTATTAGATTAAAAATTGGATCAGTTCAAAAATTATTTAAAATATATGCTGTGTTTCCCACAAGTTTGAAGACATTCCATCTTGGTTAGAGACCAAGCGTTCTATCCAACACGTCACTACCAATTTTGCTGTATATGCTGTTTTTAGTATATTCGTTTTAAAAATAGAAAGATAAAAACTTGTCTTATGCACGCTCAAGGAAACAAATGGTGCTCTAACCACTACGCCAAGCGCAATATCTCGTAATATATATATTTGTTAAACTTAATAACTAAACGGTCATAATCGTAATCAGATCGGATTGTACAGTTTAAATATCTCTAATTCGGTGTGTTCGCGACCATCGAGTCATTTAGAGGTACTCATGTGCCAAGCGGGCCCAACAAGCAAGGCCTAAATATGTTGGGTCTTGGCTTGGGTACAATTAGCTTAGGCCTATATGTCTAGACTGACCCACACAAATTTGAGATAAAGGATTGAATTTTCATTTTTAGATATTTACCCAAATATTAAAAATATAATAATATATCAAACATTTTTCAAAATAGTAATAACAATTAATCATACAAGATAACAATGGCTATAAGAATTATTACAGCACTGACTAAATTTTTTTTTTTTTAACGCTTTTAATTTTTAAATTTTAATATTTTTTCTTGTGATTTTTATAAAAAATGTTTGATAATAATTTTTGATTTTATTTTCAATTTTTTAAGAAATTACTTACATAATCAGGATTATTCATGAGTATTTAAAATATATTTTTAATCATATATCATATATTAGAAATTTTTAAGGATAAATATTGGAAAAAAAAGTTTAAAATACAAATATATAAATAATAAAAAAATTCTTAAATTCCTATTTTTTTTTTTTTTAAAACAAAAAATCTCAAAGTGTTACCGAATAATTGTTATTAAAAACAATGTTAATTATTAATATTTCATTTAAAAAAAAAAAAACTATTTCAATTAATATTAAAAGTATAATTTTCTCATGCTCAACGACAAAGACATCTAACCGGCGAAAATCCTACAAATAACAGTATCCAGCATAAAAGGAAAATAATTATTTTAAAATAATTAGGTTAATATGCTTATATTATTGGAAAATAGGCTGGTTTAACCCCTTATTAATAATCTTAATCTGAGTTAACCCCCCACTAGCATTTTTTAAAAAATATCTCAATTTACCCTTATTAACTATTTTTACAGTTTTTATTTCTTTGTTTGTGTATTTACCGGAGGGTTGTCGATTGATTTGGGCAAGTGGGTTGTTTTCCGTGTTTCGATTCGAAGGAGGAACAGAGGCTGAATCCAGAGAAGCAAAGCGATGATCGAATGTTGGGCCAACCAGCGGCAAACTCTAACCTCTCCAAACTGCCGTCTAGTAAGTAACTTGTTATTTTTTCTTTCCTCATAAATATGCCCTTACTTTTGGTATTTCTATAATTATTTATGTGATTGATTTGTGGGATCTGGGTTTTGTTTAATTGATTCAGTTTTTGTGATGAACATGTTGTTAACGCTTCTTAATGCTAAAGTTTTGATTACTTGGTTTTGTCCATTGCTATTTCTTCAGAATTCAAGTGCGTGAGAATCTTAGCTGCAATTTCCATTTTTTTCTTCGAAAATGGTCGTCGCAGCTTCCTATCTTTCTAGGAATTTTTAGTTTCTTATACAATTTCGTTTCTGCTATGCTTAGGCGTTTCTATATTCCGATCTGATTTGTTACTTCTTATGTATTTCTGATTATGCCGATATATTTAATACCTCATCTAAATTTCCAGAGTTTATACTATGGTTTCTGCTAATATTGTTTTTTCAAATTAGAGAGGCTAACAGTAAAGATGGGTGCTCTGGTTTTCAGTTGGACACATGTCCAACTCTGTTGAGGTGAGTTGGACACATGTCCAACTCTGTTGAGGTGAGTTTGACATACGTCCAACTGAGGGGTTATTCTGGGCAGTCTAGTTGGACATATGTCCAACTCGGCTCCGGCGAGTGGACATATGTGTCCTCTAAAATATACTCCTCTGGTTTTCAGTTGGACACATGTCCAACTGAGGGGTTATTCTGGGCAGTCTATGTCCAACTCGGCTCCGGCGAGTGAAGTCGCCGGCGGTCAAAATTTCATCAGTTGGAACAGTCGTCCAACTGAGCTCCGGCGAGTGGACATATGTGTCCTCTAAAATATAAAAAAACTCCTCTGGTATTATCATTGGACACATGTCCAATTTCTCTGTTGAGGTGAGTTAGACAGTCGTCCAACTGAGGGGTTATTAAGGGCATTTTTGTCACAATATGTAAAAAAATCAAGTGGAGGGGGTCATATCAGATTTTTAATAAATAGGGGGTCATGACAGCATATAACCCAAGATTATTTAATATTTGTCAAAAATTAGATTTGATCACTCTACTTGTTTTTTTATAAAACATTTCAATAGTACTTGTTAAAGACACATGAGCACGTAATTTATTTTAATATTTTTTAATTAATAAATATAAAATTAATTTTTTTATAATTTTAAATAATTATAAAAATAGAAAAATATTTAAAATCTTTATTAAATATTATAATTATTATATTTAATTTTTTTATGCTTATAAATTATTTATAAAAGTAAAATAAAATTATAATTAAAATCTGTATTAAATACAAATGGGTAACTTTAAATCTCTTGCTAGTCTTGTTATCTTGTATCACTTTTTTGGTGTATTTGTATTTAGCACTAATCTTTGTATATAAAAAGTCGCATGTTTCGTCGCTCTTCCGATTTTTTTTTTCTTTCTTTCTCCGGGCTTCATTTCTTTTTTTACTTCTCTTTTTAATTACTTTTTGTTAGTTTTTAATATACACTAATAAATATTATAATAATCTTATAATAAATACAATGATAAATAATTATTTTATTAATTTATTTTGTATGAGTCTAATTTTTCTTAATTTTTTAATATATCAATAAATATCAAAATGTTTGTATAATAAATAAATATTCTTATGAATAATTATTATGATAGTTTTATTATGAAAAAACTCCTGTAAAAAATACATTTTTTATAAATAATTATTTTATCAATTTTATTGTATATTATTTTTGTTAATTTTTTAGTACACTAATAAATATCAAAATGTTCATGCAATCAATAACTTTCTTAGTAGTAATTGTTTTATAGCTTTATTATGAAAAAGATTTTATAAAATATATAATTTTATAAATAATTATTTTGTTAGTTTTATTACACATCGTTTTAATTTTTTCAGTATACCAATAAATTATTAAAATTCCTTTATAATAAATAGAATTCTTTATGAGTAATTACTCTTGTAGTTTTATTATTGTATCAAAATGCTATTATAATAAATATATTCTTATAAATAATTATTTTATTAGTTTTATTGTGTATCATTTTAATTATTTTATACTTTTTTTCTTTTTAGTGCACCAATAAATATTAAAATATGTTTATAATAAATAAATTTTCTTATAAATTTATTTTGATAGTTTTACCGTGAAAAATGCTCATAAAATAAATATGTTTTTTATAAATAGTTATTTTAGTAGTTTTATTATATATTAACTTCATATTATTATCCGTGAGTAATTATTTTATACCAATATATTATATGTTATGAATAGTTATTTTTGTATTATTTGGCTATATTTACTCTCTTTTTTTAATTAAATTTTTTTACAATAATTAATTTCAAAATGTCGCTACAATAAATATATTTTATTATGAATAGTTATTTTAGTTATTTTATTGTGTATTTTGCATTATTATTTATGAGTAATTATTTACATTAAAACCCTTTTAAAATAAATAAATTTCTTATTAATGTTACTTTGTTAATTTTATTGTGTATCATTTTGATTATTCTCAACTTACTTACTTTCTTTTATTTATTTTTATTTATTTTTTTAATACATCAATAAATATCAAAATACCTATATAATAAATATATTTATTACGAATAGTTGTTTTGTTAGTTTTATTATGTATTAACTTTAGATTATTATCTATGTGTAATTATTTACACTAATAAATACTAAAATATCTCTATAATCAATACATTTATCATAAAGTAGTTTTTATTGAATTATTTTCAATAAATTAACAAATTAATTATTTATTTATTTTAACAATATTGATGCAAACCACTTATTCTAATAAAAATAATCTAAAAATTTATAAGTAAGTATATTTTAAAAATAAAATAATTTTTAAAATAGTAATAATTATTACTTAATAATTAATATTATTAATATACTTATTAAATTTAAATCATGTATACATGAACGGCCAAAACTAATAATAACAATTAACAAATATATAACTATTTTATTTATGTGTTTGTCAAATTCATTTGAAAATTGGAATCTAAATATAGGCATATAAGTTGCAACACGATAATAACCACTCCACTACACACACTCAGGCCCAACCGACCGGATTATTCCTAATAGAAAACTATTATGTTGTGTGGATCTTAAAATAATTAATAAGCTATTAAAAAAAGTTAAAAAAAATAAAAATAAAAATAAACATTATTATGTCAACTCAATCATATTTTGTATAACAAGACTTTTTCCACCATTATTTTCCTAGAGTATTTCCTTAATGACATTTAGTTAATTGCCCGTGGAATCGAATGTTAGATCGTATTATATGTATTTATAATATTTTATATTTTATTAAATATTTATTAAATTTATAATAAATTTTTAAAAAAATTAATTAATATAATATAATATGCATGAATAAATTGATTGAAATTTTTACAAATAAAATTAAACAATTTATTTTGTTACATTTTATATTATAAATCAAAAAATTTATTCACTGTACATTCGTATTTATAAGAACAAAAAAAATTAAAGAATTGCTTACTCTACGAAAAGTCCTTCTTAGCTTGTGTTATAACGTACGTGGAAATTTTTTTTCTTGTATTATGATCATTATATAATATGCCTTAAGAAACTACTACTAACAAAAGCATAGGATAAAATATGATTACAATACCAAAATATTATGCCCATTGAGCATCATAAGCCAACTATGTATTTGATGCCAATAGATTCTACTATACATATAGAAGTGGAATTCCTTAACATTTACCCTTTTAGATCAATAATTGAATTTTTTATATATATATACATAAAAACTTGTATGCATTATAGTTACACAAACCTTCACTTTAGAAGTGTTTTTAGCCTGCATTTTGACATGACATTCACTTTTACCTATGAAGAACCGATAATACTAATTATATTAAGAAATGGCAATTAATATATAAAATAAATTAATAATAGATTAAAAAAATAGCTTTTCTTTTTCCAGCTTTCTCAACTCCACCCAAAACTTGTTTGGGAGCACCTTTTGTTTTTTACTGTCTTCTCTCTTTTTCTCTCTTTTTTTTTTTTTTTTTTTTTAAGTAAGGGGACTCTACAACTTCAACATAACAATTAAAAGATTTCTTCTATAAAAATTATAGATATAATAAAAGAGTAGTGATATTATTACGATATAATTTATTATTATTATAATAATAATTTATTAATAATCACTTTATTTAATATTAATTGTATTAAGATGTAATTAATAATAGAAATAAAATAAAAATTTTATATTTTATTGTGAGAATAACCAAATATTTGTAACAACATCATTATTTTAATAAAAAAATGAAAGTTTTGTAATTAATGTTTTATTAAAATGATAACTATTAAATGAAAAAAAAAGTAAAAAAAATGATGCTATGTCATTACAAAAAGTATGAGAGTGCATTTGAGAGTACTCTCAAATTTGCTATATTTAATAAAAATATATTTTAGGTTTCATACAAATTATAAATTTATTATATTTATTAAAAAAAAAAAATTTATTTTATAAAAATAATAAATTTGTACTACTTTTATAAATCAATAGGGGCAGAAGTTACATGTGTGATTGTGCTTTTTTTTTTTTTTTAACCTACTGAGTAGGCCTACTCTCGTGTCGTAGACAATGAAGACCCAATTTCACGTTGGAGTAGTACAACGCCAAATCCTACCAAACATTTACAGATAGCATTTAAACCCCAAAAGTTCAAAACCAACATTATTTATAGCCACACACAACACTCAAAATTAAAGCCTCATCATCTCTCTTATTCTTAAAGCTATAAAAGAAACAATACACAGAGAAAAGGAAGCAATGGATCGTGGTCATGGCATGGAGGGAATGGGAATGGGAATGGGAATGGTAATGACACCTCCACCGCCATCATCATCCAATATGCCTATGCCTAACAAAATGATGATGCATGTGACTTTCTTTTGGGGAAATAACGCCCAAATTCTGTTCCCTAGTTGGCCCGGAACGAGTTCTGGTATGTACGCTTTGGCTTTAGTCTTCGTCTTCGTTCTTGCGGTTCTAATCGAGTGGCTTTCTAATTGCCGGTTTATCAAACCCGGTTCGAACAAGGTTGTGGCCGCTTTGGTTCAGACTTTTTTTCATGCCGTTAGAATTGGTTTGGCTTACATGGTGATGTTGGCTGTTATGTCGTTCAATGTAGGAGTCTTCTTGGCTGCTATTTTAGGTCATACTCTTGGCTTCTTTTTCTTCGGAAGTAGGTTCTTCAAGAAATCTGATGCTGAGAAAGTTGGCTCTGATCTTACTCCATTAAGTAGTTGATTTTTTTTTTCTTTCTGTTTTTATGCATGCAGGGGTTCATAGGAGGAAATTGAATGTAATAGAATTTTACCGTTATAGTTTTAGTGATTAGTAGGTGTGTGAGAATGGTGAAAAATATACTCCACAACAGTTGTATTAATCTTAGAATTTATTAGTTTGTTGCAATACTTCGTTTGTGATTATAAAGAAATTAAAATACAAGAATTGTGTGCTTCTTGAAATCCTAATTACATAGAATTCATCATATGAATCACAACATTTGAACACTTCAAATAACAAAAAGAGTAGGTTAATCATCAAGTTTTTTAAATCAGAATTAACATAGAAATTTTCACATATACAGGAAAATGCACAATTTATCAAGGCATAGTAATTGTTTTGAAATGCCTTTTTTTTAATCCAATTTGTCGATTAGTTTTTTTTTTGCCATCAAGAAGCAAAGATTCATTCAATGCAATCAATAATGGATCACAGGATTACAGTACCCTCTATTCAATGATCTAGCTCACACACAGAGTTTATGTATTCACCTTCCACTCATATGTTTCTTTGTTTCTTCTTATCTCTTTTATGAAACGTACTCACCTAAAATCTATCATAGTAGTCTTATAAAAGAAATTTTCAAAAAATTATCAAAAATAATACGTCTAAAATTTATAATAATAAAAATAATACTCAACATATTAAACGATGTTTAATTGGACGATATTCAATATTAAACGGATCTAAATTGTCGCAGTTTAATTTGAACGGCGTCTAATTAAACTGGTATTCAAAAAAAAAATATATAATAGTTATTTTTTTAATCATGAAAATATATAATTGAAATACAATGGATGATTTTTTTATTATTATAAATTTTAAAAAGTGCTATTTTTATTATTTTTTCTAAATATTTCAGTTACGAAATATCGCTCTGAATATGACCATGTAATATCATTGAAAACAAATTATAGAAATATGATTGATTGAATATTTCCGATATTATGTAGATAATATTCATAAATATAAATACAATGACTCTTACAGTGTAATTTAAAAAAAAAAAAATCGAGATAATATCAATTTTTTTGAAAATTTTCCTGCGTAATGTTTTGAGGGTTTTTTTTTTTTTTTAATATTTATGAAAAACAGCTAGCACCAAGCAGACTAGCCGTGCCTATGTGCGATTTTGAAGCTCAGAAACACATTCAAATTAACATAAAAGAAGAAAGTTGCCATTTAGGGCATAAATATTTAGGAAAACTGGCTGCTTATATGACTTTTCGGTAAGCAAATAATATATTTGAATTAAAGAATATAATTCGATTTAAATCAAATTACTATTAAAATTATAAATAAATTTATATTTTATTTTTAATATGTTATATTTAAATATTAAACATACTATAATTACATTAAATTATTATTTTGACTTAAAAAAATATAAATGGTAAATCCTCTATAATAATTTAATAATATTCAATAGCATATTTTTTTTATAATTTTGATTCTCTTTGCTATTATAAATAAATAAATTTACTTAATAATGTACCAATTTAAATATTAATATATATTGTAATTTATATATAATAATAATTTAAAAATAAATTATAATCTCAATCCATCTTTATTCGTTCCAAAAAATTCTATATGTTCAGATTTGAATTGGTTCAAAAGTATATCATTAGATCGGATTCATATTAGATATTTTTAAATTTGCTTTACATCATATCAAATTCAAAGCTCATATCTAACTCCTCGCTGCCATTCTAGGAGGGATTAGGAATAACAAACTACTCTAATTGAAAATTTTAATATTAAAAGAGGTCCATGCTTTTTATAAACAAATAACGGTAATGGTAGTTTAGTCACACTTATTAGGAGTTCAGTAGTAAATTTGTTATGTTCCAAAGTTGAATGATATTTTTGTATAAACAGACACAATTTAGTGGTATATTTGTTAATTAACTAAAAATATAAATATTAACAATATAGCGTCAAGGAGTTGGACCGGCTTGAGAAACAACATGATAGAAATGGGCTTTTGGCAGATCCTAGAAATAAAGTCGGGTCCATGGGCATTGAATTTGTGACATATTGTGAGAAGATTGGGAATCCGAAGACATAAATTGAAGCTACTATTAATATTCATATGTAAAGAAAAGATAAATTTTTAAATATAATATATTATATGCTATTGTAGTTATTAATATTATAAACATATTTAATATTTTTTATTTACTAAAAAAATAAATAGTTAAGATTAATCTTTTTCATCATGTAACAAATACAACCATTGTATATAATAATATCGAGCTTCTATATGACAACACTTGTTCCTTTCTTTGTTGTAATTGTCAGGCATTTAGAGGGGTTTTAAAATGGTGGGGTTGAGAGAAAGGAAGAGGAACCTCTATTTAGAGGGGTTTTGATATTGGTGGTAGGTTGTTCATTATCAAAATTTGCCAATTATTTGCTTACGGTTTGGTAAAAAGATGATGAACAGTGAATGTTATTAATTTTTTAGATTTTTTTTTTTAAATTTTAAATTGCACATATGAAGGGAAGATTGACAAAGTGGTATGAATGAAACCTTTTCTTAGTTTCATGGTAAATATTAGATGAAATTTAATTTTATGGTAAAAACAATACAAATATAATAGTTTAGTCGTATATTTATAGGTTTATCCAAAATTTGTAGCACTGGCACAGCCTTACAGTTGAACTTAATATAATTGAACAAATAGTTCATATGTATTTTCTAACTAAATTATTATTGTTAATTTGGGACTATAAGTCCATTAATTAGTCTGTTTCCAACTATTATATTGAATTAGTTAGTCATTAATAGCCGACTTTATTGGTACCCTCACTTTCAATATACGTTGCTTTCATTCATAGCATCTTATTTCAACATCTTCTCTAGAGAAGCAAAGCTCGAACTGATAGAGCAGATGGTCCAATTACATAACCTTTTTTTTTTTTTTTTCATTACTTTCATGATGGTGCCTTGTGGCACGCCAGCACCCATACTATTGAAATGGTTTTGATCCTCGATCTCCTATAGCTAGGGATGAGAGTAGGTTGGTCGGTTCGATTTTTAACTCAAAAAAGTAACCGAACCGATTTGGTCGATTAGGCATTTTTATAAACCAAAACCGACCTACCTATCAAAACTAACCGAACCGCAAACCAACCTATTTAATCGGTTTGTTCTGTTCAGTTGGTCGGGTTGGATCTACTATATTTATTAAAAAATATATATACACATAATAATATCAACTGCACTATAATATAATATTAATTGAATAAAATCACCAAAATTAAAGTAATGTAATAAGTTTTAAGCTTATATAAATATATCATAATGATAATATGTAAATATTATCATAAATAAATGCTAATAGAAATAAAAAACACGTCATTTTACATTAAAAAATATTATTTTAAATATGTAAGTTCGGTTTGGTTTAAATAGGTTTTTTTTTCATCTAAACCTTAACCGAACCTATTTAATCGATTTTTTAGAAAGTTGAATCGAACCGAACCTACTAAATCATTAAAAACCGACTTAAAAGGTTCGATTTAAGTCCGATCTAGTCGGTTTGGACGGTTTTTTTTATTTTATGTCCATCCTTACCTATAGCCATAGCCTATAGCAAATTCTCTTATGCTCTTATTTCTCAGTAATTTTGGAGTCACGTGTGTTTTCAACCATTTATTTTTGCGGTCTAAATGGTATAAAAAATTTTGTAATAAAATAAAGGTAATAAATTTAAGTCATGTTTGTGGATGAAAATTTTAACTTTATTAAAAAAATTGGTAACATTAAAATTTAATTAATTATAAGGTTAAAAATTCATTTTATATATTATTGTTGACATTAACAAAAATATTTATAGTAATATCATTAACTTTTCTACTATTAGTATTTTCATAAATTATTATGAAAATATTTAATATTTAAGAGAAAATAATTTTTTTTTTTTTAACTTTTAAGAGAAAATAAAATGAATGAACAATTATCTCATCCTCAATTACACACACACATTTGATCCCAAAAAAAAAAAAAAAAAACTACACACACATATATGTAATTGAGCTTCAACAAAAAAAAAATTTATGGGTCTGTCAATAAGATGACGGAGTTTTTTTGTTTTTATTTTTATTTATTAAGATGACATAACTTTAATACAACTTAATCTTTCACGCCAAAACTCTAGTTAATATTACTAACCAAGTTACTACCTTGAACTGAGGGTTAATTTTTTGCTTGAAATGATCGATGGTTATATATTTTGTTCTGAATATATTTTTTTGCTTCAAATTAAAGATTAAATTATATATATATAAGTTTATTTTATTATCAAGAAAAAGTATGGTCGAGAAGTTTATTTTGTTATCGTTCTTGTATAATTCGATTTATTTCTATCCACTAATTTAGAGATTAATAATATATTTTTTTACCATAAAAATTTGGATCTTTTAGAAGGAGAGAGAAAAATAATATTCTTTAAAATTTATAATAACAAAAATAACAATTTTTATGTTCAAAGTTATATATTTTTATAATTAAAAAAAAGGACATTTACATTAAATCCATTCATTAATATTATTGTGTGTTAATTTTATTTTTATAATAAATTTTAAAAGCATTAATTTTAACAATTTTCCAAAAAAATCACCCCGAACAATTTACAGAAACTATGAAATTTTGAAGTTCAGTAAGACCAGTCAAGAGACAGAATCTAACTTTCCAAACTAGAGACAAATCGTTCTGATTCTTCTTCCAAGCTGGTCCTGGACAAACAAAGAAGGTAAAAGAGGATGTACTTAATTATTCTTGTAAACGTAACAAGCATTGAGATATGCCTCCTACGGTAAATATTTGGTATCTTATTATGACCACCAAAGTGTCTTTTGACAAAGACATTTTCCATTCTTAAATTTATTTTTCTAGTAATGAAACCTGTGAAATTCTTTTTGCTTTTTTCCCCTTTGAAAGGTTTAGCAGCAAAGTTCATGCGCGAAACGACATCAATAAGTCCACTCTTGGGGTAGACTCGTCTCATTATTACATTTCATGGCCGGCACCGTCTGATTCTGGCGTTTCTTCTGTGAATGTATGTCACTCCTCTCTCCATTATTTGCATCTAGTAAGTACATTGACAAACGAAATTAAAGTAAAAGATACATAACATGTCAAAATAAAAACAACAAATTTCAATAATATAAAGTAAATTAATTTGATTATGCTCAATTAAAAAAAAAAAAAAAAAAATTATCCTCAATAAAATTTAAAATCCTAACTTGATAATCTGTTTTTCTTAAACTTTTTCGGTTTAGTTGGCACCAATAGAAAATTATAAATGATAATGAGAAAGTTTTTTTTTTGGTATTTCTATGTTTGTTATAATTTTTTTTTATAAAAATGTTTGATTTAATGTTCATTTCGAATGATATTGAAATCATTCCACCGAACTAAAAATCTCATTCCTCCAACACCTAAGTTAATAATATTTTATTTTCATCACATATTTATATATATATTTAAAAAAAATTGATTTAAATCACATTATTTATAGAAAGAGGTAAATTTTCATTATCAGTCACATCCTCTCACTAACATGTATGTTGGCATTTGTTCAAACTAAATATCATTTATATAGGGAAAAAAAAACTAAATATCATTTTAAAATAATTTGAATGAAGTAGATTGGTTTAAACAAATATAAAAGTTAAATTGAATATATCTTTCAGTCACTGTAAGATAGAAATGACCCCAGAGAAGAGCTAAAGGGATTAAGAAAAAGATGACGCACCTAGATTCCCATAAAAAAAAAAAATTTACTAAATATTATAGAGATAAATTGTACAACAGACAGACAACAGTCATAGCAAAGCAACCAAAGCACTCACCACATTTGAAGGGGAAGCTTGAATCACTATTTGGTGTTAATCCAGTGGTTGAGTGACCCATTCGGTCAAAGTGAACTTTCAGTGCCTGCAATACTTTTGCCGGTATAAGAACTGGAGAACAACCTGATTCATACATATAAAAAAGGCAATCAATAATACAAAGATACCTTTTTTTTGTCACGTTTACTTTTTAAATGAACAATTCGCAAGAGGGCCGAATTTTTTTTTTTTTTTTTTTAAGGATTTTGAAGTTTTTATTTTATTAAATAAAAAAAATACACTCACTTAATTAAATTCAAACTTAAATCTGATTGAAAATCCTACCAAGATATTCCCAAAAACATTGAATATAATTGCAAGAGGGCCTAACTTTAAAGCAAGTGGTCGACAGAAAATAAATTCCCGTTCACACAAGCCAACAACAGTTTTGGGTTCACTTTCCACCCTTTTAAGATTTAGGAGATTAACAGGAATCTTAGAATATAGACCTCAGTTCTAGATTATGTGTCACAACCGTGATTAAGTATCAAATAATGTTAGATATGAAAATAGGTGATATTCCACATCAAAAACCAACCACTCCGACGACTACGGAACCAAAAGACAGTCCTTTCAGTTTTAAATAAATAAATTACTTCTGTTGGATTTTTAGTAATAACACATAATTCTAAATTTTCAAATTTAGATTTAAAAGTTTATTACCTCGTTTATTTTGTGATTTACATGTATTAGCAGAACTATTGCCAATAACGCAAGGCAAGAAGACACCTGTCCCAGAAGATAATGACCCATTTGTTGGACCCGACCCATTAAGAAAAACCGCCTTCGTACCCGAACCCGATACTTGCTGCTTCGTCCATGGCATTGAAGGTGAAGAGGAATAACCAAATGAACGAGCCCCTCCTCTTCCATTAACAAATCCAGAATGATCTTCATTCTTTTTCTGAAACTTTTGCTTTAAAACTTGATCTTGTTTCATCCTATTAAACCATTGATCGAATTAAAACAGAGTAAGTAAAAGATCAGAGCATCACATAAAAACTACAGTATATAATAACATACGTACTTGTATGTCTTCATTAAACCAAAACTTGGCTTCTCCGAATATATAGGGGTTGAATTGGGCTGTGAACAGAATGTCTGAAATTGCCCAAGTTCTGGGCACTCTGTTTCTTTATTATTTGTATTTACCGTCTCGAACTTTCCGACCATACCATTTGTGATGTTATCACAAGTTCGCTCATTTTTAATCAAAGCCGAGATTTCCAGAGAAGACCCTTCTCGGGTTCCATTGTTTAAGGCCAACGGTGACCAGAAGTTTGCATTTGGCTTACCGGTAAAACCCCATGACTGTAAAAAAAAATAAAAAATGGAGAAACAGATTAGTCAAGAATAGCGCAAATAGAAATTGAAACGGAAAAAAAAAAAATTTTGATTGTAAAGTCCTAAAGATTTGAATACCTTGTCAGTTATGTCTTTGTCATCGTCTACAAGCATGTAGTGAGCCATCTGACGAGCCAACTTAGCATTGTAATCGTCGTCTTCGTCTGTTTCTGTCTCAGAGTAAGTAAATTCCGATTCTTGTGAAGACAATGAAGGCGAGGCAGATTCAAAATCAGAGTGTTTATGGGTAGAGCCGTTTCGGTCGGAACAATTAGTCTTCGAGATAATATTGCCGGCGTCTTCACTGGCCAGGAACCGAGAGCCAAATAATGAGGCTTCCCTTCGATGAAAGTCTATAGCCATATTTGTAGAAACAAAGAAAAGCACTTTGAAGGCAAAAATTGAGAATATTTAACGAAGATGAGTTACAGTTTGTACAGGAAGATTTAGAATCTTTGGATATATGGGGAAGGGAAAGAGACAGAGATGGAGTCAAAAAGAACAACAAGGAAGTCAGAAGTATTACAGTACAGTTACCCTCTTAATTAAGAGGTTAGGGAGGTAGAGAGACAAAAGCCCTGAGATAAATGTGGAGAGTGAGGTCTTTTAGCGTAGGAAAATGAAATTTATGGAAGAAATTATTCACTAGTATGGGATGGGCGAGTGGCAAGAATAAAAATAATTAGGGAAAATCACAAATACAATATTTCTTAAATTTTATAACAATAAAATTAATATTTTTAATATTAATTAATATTTTTTTTAATTATTATTATAAATTTTAAAGATTGTTATTTTATATAATTGAAATATTGAAAAAAATTATTTTTATGAAAATATGAAGAATATTATTAATATTGATTAATATTTGATAAATATAAAAAAAATTAAATTTATATTATTTTTAAATTTGATATGAATTTTTAAAATTGTTAAAATAAATAATAATAAACTAATTAAAATAATTTTTTATTTAAATATTATATATGTGACTCAAATATGACATAAAATATACAAATATAATGTTAGCTTATTATAATTAATATTACTTTTATATTAAAAAATAATAATTATATTTAACTTTGTGATATCTATATAAATTATATTGAAATTAATAAAATAGATAATAATAGTTCAAAAGTAATAATCACATATATTAAAAAATAAAAATAAAAATAGCATGATAAAGAAGAAGATAAATATAATTGGAAAAATCACATAACTAATTATTTATAAATAAATCACAATTTAATAAATTATAACTTATTTAGGTGTGAAAAATAAGAAAAACTAAAACCAATTATTTTTTTAGAAAATTTTGACGTTTATCAACTTTTTCATAGAAATATAGAGTAATTTTGCATAAAATTTTCAAATATTATGAAAGATATTTTAAAATTATTATATTCATATCGGTACTTTTATTTTATAAATTTTTTATGAAAATATCAAAATATTTTCATCCATCAATAGTAATAATTGATACTAATTTTATTGAGATAAAATTTTAGATGGGACAAGTTCATGGGCAGTGTTTTGGCTAGTGTTAAGTAAAATGAATAAATATAAAATAGATTTATATATTACTAGAGATTAAAGAATAATAAATAAATTAAATTAAATTCTTTTATAAGTGAGTTTAGAATTAAAAAAATTTGTTAAATTGAATGAAAATAAAGTATGACTAGAGATTAAAGAACAATAAATTAATTAATTTTTTTTTTATAATTGAGTTTAGAATTAAGGAAATTATTAAATTGAATGAAAATAAAGAATGATGAAGAAACTAAAAAAAAATTATATTGTTTTTTTAATATAAAAAGTGATTATATTATTAAAAAAATTTGTTTTAATCTTTTTTTTTTTTAATCTGGCCATAGATTGTAAAAATATTTGAATTAAGATATTTCACATTATAATTAATTTTGCATACAATTATTTTAAAATAATATACTTTTAACAAAATTGGTTTTTTTTTTTTTTTATTATAGCTCAGCAAAACTATTTAAGAAGACAATTTGATGTATATTTCATCTTATATAATATTGTAGGTCCCACTATATAATAAACGTGTCTCGTTCTAACTTCTAATCACATTTAAAAATAACCTACATTTTTTTGGGGACATATTATCTTATTTTTTAACAGAATCATTATGGTATGTTTAAAGTATTATTGATTTAATCCATCAGCTAATAAGATTGAATATATATATATATATATATATATATATATATATATATATATATATATCATAATTAAAATTATTAATATTATAATTACTTTTTATTAATGATAATTTTATTAATACAAGTGACATTAATGAGTATTTAATTATAAGTATATAAAAGTAAATTTATAAACATATATTGGTAAAAATCCTTCGATGCATGAATAATTAAGTTATTTAATTAATTTTATTTTCATTTTCTTTTAACACTAAAAAATATATATTTATTTATGTTATAAGAAAATGAACACGTATTTCTTTTTTTAAGAAGGTTAAAAATGAAACTTTATACATAAATAAAAGTTATGACATATAATTAAATCTAATAAAAATAATTATAATAATATTATTATCTAATTATGTAAAAAGCAAATGCCTATAAGTTTGTAAAAAAAAAAATACAATAAAATTGAGAGTAATACTAAGTATTGCAACCCAAATGTATAATAACTTATAATATTACTTATATATAAAATTATGGTCGATTAAATTATATATTAAATAATAAATATAATACAAAATTAAGTTCAGTATGTCAATAAATTTTTGCCTAATTTTGATAACTGTTATCACTTCACTAACTACATGAATAATAAACAATTTCTCTGTGATAACTTAATACATATAAAATAGAATACTTTATGAGCAATATTACTTATAACAAATTTGAGATAATTATATCTAGCATGGTACTTATCATTTGAATATATATATATATATATTTTTTTTTTTTTTTTTTTTTTGGTCAGACAATTTTTTTTAATTTTAGTTGTACTAATTAATAATATACTATCATCCCATTTATAATTTATTAAAATTTTGTGATGAATACATTAATAACATATCCTACTAAATCTCAATAAAAAAAAATAATGAAAATACCATATAAACCATTACGCGTCTCACCATTGTAGAATGTTAGAAAAATACATAATTAATAATTTTTAACACAATTTACGAATCCAATATTACCTACCCACGAGATACATGGATCGAAAATAGATTGACTCGATTAACTTATTTAAAAATAAATTATTACTAAAATATTTATAAATACGTAGATGATTGTTTCTAATATAATTGTTTTGTAGTTGTAAACTTTGAAGGATTCTTGATATAATGTACAAATTTATTACATTTTTTTATTTTTGTGTGTTGTTTATGAATTTATAGTAATATGTTATTTAATTTAATTTTGTGAGTTTTAATTATTGATTATTTATTTAATACTCAAATAAGTTTTTATTTATAAAAAACTTATGATATTTACATATTTTTGTTAGGTTTTTTAATGTATCATAATATTTATAATTATTGATTTTTTTATTTTATATTAAATAATATTTTTAATAATTTTGTTGAAATAATGTTTAATTTAGTTTTATAGAATTTGATTAAAATTTATTAAATTAAAAGATTATATAAATATATGTTGATAAATAAAATTGTTATTTTTTTTATAATCTTTCTCATGAGAATGCTGCCCATTAATAAGAAAATTATGTAAGACACTGTATAAAAGAATGTTGTTAGCCTAATTAAATGGGGCTTATTTAGTACTTTAAAGTTTAAACATATTCCGAAACGAACTCGGAAATGACCAACGCTTTGGTAGAGAAAAAAAAATCCACATATTACACAAAAGGTATTTATTTGTATTTTTATTTTTAAAATGACATTTTTTTAATTTTTTTATTTAATTAAAGATATTTAATTAATTTAATTTTAAATAATAAATATAATTTAACAAAAAATTATTTATCTTTTTACATATTTTGTATTGCATTTTCTAGAACGCAATAAAAATAATGTCAAAAAATACAGAAAAATTTCTTAAAATATAAATTTATAAAATAGTTGATAAAAATATAAATAAAAAATTTATATATTTATATTATTATAATAACAAAAATAATATCTTTATATATAAATTAGTATTAAAAAAATATTATTATTATTATTATAATTTTTTTTTTATTAATTTTGTGATTTTTTAAAATTAAAAAATATATGTAACTTTTAAAATATGGATACTTTTTATTAAATAAAAGGTACCTTTAACTCACCGAACCCATTGACAACTTCTCCGATTCTCGATTCCAACTTTTGAACTTCTGGGAGAATAAAATAATGAATAAGTGCATAGCGTACTTCCTTCTTCCAGATAAAATTTTATTATTTAATCTCTTTTTATGTCATGTTCGTGTGTATATATATATATATATATATATATATTATAATGTGCGCTTTATTTTTAAATATATATATAATACATATATTTTTAATATTATAAAAAATATGTATATAATAATTAAAAATAAAATTTTATTTATAAAAAAATTATGATATGTAATTAAATTAATTTTAAATATGTGTTAGTAAAAAAGGTTCTTGCATTATTATATATTGTTATGAATTTTTGTTACAAGTGTTAGTTGGAGAGAGACTGCACTTTAAATGCCTGAACGACTTTAGTTACTTGTCTTTCAAAGTAGTCTGAACTACTTGAACTACCCAACTAATTTGTTGTAAAATTTGTTTAATGAATATTATCCGCATTTCTTATTTTAGTTTATATTAAATCTTTTGGTATGGTTATCTTGAAAATTTGATAAATTATTAATTTTGTGAGAAAAGTAAAATAAAAGCATCTAGCACTCATCAATATTTTTTATTTTCCAGCCATTTTAATAAATTTTCCCGAAAAATATAGGGTTTGGTATTTATAGTGAAAATGATACTTAAGTTTTGTTATTATTATTTTTATTATAATTCAATTATATTATTATTAAAAAATGACTGTAATGATAAATTTAATATTTTTTTATTTTATTTTTTAATTCTATTAGATAAATATTATTTTGAGTTAAATAACTATAGTTAAAATTTTGAATTTTTTTTATAAATAAAAACATAAAAAATATCATTTGTCTAACTTTTTACTAATAATAAGACTAAATTATAATAAAATATAAATAAGAGAACTATGCAATTTTGAAATAAGTATGAGACTGGTATGTACTCTCCCATATTTAAAATGTCATAGAAAGTTTGGTACAAATCTCACATCAAGTAGGCAAGTAGCACAAAATTATAGATAATTGGATCAACAAAACTAAACCAATAATATATTTTTAACATTCTATCTTCTTAATTTTATATCATGTTATTATTATTATTATTATTGACCTTATGGTGAGCTGCCCATGACTAGAAGGAGCTTGGCACCTCTAAATGTTTAGCAAAAATTAATTAGTAATTAATATATATAAATATAAAAGTAATTTGAAAAAGAAAAAAAAAATTAATCATCTGTTGTGCCTACCCTTGAAACACTACCAAATTAAAGAACATTGTAGGATCAACGTTAGCTAAATAAAATTTATTAAATATGAATAGTTTTATAACATTCTTATGACGCAATTTGTATGGCATATTTTGTATGAAATTTGATTAAAAATATAAAATTATAAAAAATTAAGGACTATTTTGTATTAAAAAAAAAATTGAGAACTAAAATTTGTTATTTAATAAAAGTTAAGGATCAATATAGAAATTAAAACTAATATTTCAGTTATAAAAAAATTAGATAATTTTAATATTTAAAATAAGATATAACATAGTCGATTCTTATAGTTAAAATTCTTTCAAGTTTATATAATACACACCTATTTTGCCATTGAAAATTTGAAACTTGCTTTCTCACCCTTTTTGAAGCTAAACTTGCATCCCACTAAATTAAAAAGTAGTTATTTATTATTTTTAAAAGTATACACTTTATTACTGATTAAATATTTATATTTTTTTAAAATTATTTATATTAATTTTAAATATTAAATTATTATTTATTTTAAAAATAATGGATAATCTTTTGAGCAATATATTTTTTATAATAATCAACCGACAAAGTTGTTGAACCTTAAAATTATTTCAGTGTGTTTGTTTTGTTCCGTAGCGTTAAATAAAATAATTTCGGTCCCAATTAAATTCATTTTTAAAAATACTATGTCATATAAAATGATCCATTTTATATAAATTGGATTAAAAATATAATTTTTTTTTAAAATTAATGATCATTTTGTATAAAAAAAAGGTTGAAATTTAATGTCTATTATCAATAAAGATTAGAGAGTAATATGTATCATATTTTAAAAGTTATTCAAATTAATTTTTTTTAATACATAATAAACTATAATTAATATATGTATAAATTTAACATTACTTATATAAGTGAAACACAAAGTCTGAATCAAGGAATTAAAAGCTTTCCTGCCTTATTCATGTGCTTGTTTGTCTCTCAGAAAAATAATTTGCTCCAGATCTGATGAAGAATTGAGAAAAAGAGCATGAAAGGGAAAATAGTATTTAATATAAAAGTTGAATATTACGGCGGAGCTAATAGTCTTGATATTATTTGTTTACTTCTATATGGCTTAAATCATTGGATAGAGTCTCTATAAAAACAAATACGTGTGCTTAATCTTTCTATAAAAAAAAAAAAAAAAAAATTGTTCAAAATTTACTCTATTTTAACCTAACTTATTTAATTCCAACCAATATAATCCATAGTGACTAATTTTTTATTTACATTTTTCAGGATTAGTTCCAAAAATTTTATAACTGATCTATGATTGATTAGATCGATTTTTAATGTTGCAAATATTATATGTCTCGATCCAACCTACCATATTAATAGAATGAACTTGCATATAACATATAAATTATATTAATATTTATTTAATCACAAAACTATTACTTAAATCAATCACTTAATTTATGTTTATATTGATTTGAAATTAATACTAAATTTATACGGTAAAGATAATGTCTTTATAAATATTGCTTCTATATATTATAAATATCAAATACTTACAATTCAACAATTAAGAATGTTGAGTCTTGAATATAGAATCTACAACTCTCTAATACCATGTAAAAAATTATTAGGAAACTAATCCTTTCAAAAACTATAACCATTAAGAAAATGATCAATATTATTTGTCTACATCTATTATATTTAATTATTAAAAAAAAAAATTGATGATTGACAAATGCTTGTTTATTTGAATCTAACTGAGTTATAATAAAAATT
Organism: Elaeagnus macrophylla; assembly: GCA_029378325.1. NCBI lineage: Eukaryota > Viridiplantae > Streptophyta > Magnoliopsida > Rosales > Elaeagnaceae > Elaeagnus > Elaeagnus macrophylla. The sequence goes on from CM055642.1 coordinate 9,630,709, forward strand.
ATTTAAAATAATACCCCTAAAATTTATAATAATAAAACTAGCATCTTAATGCACGTTTATAAAAATTATTGACAAATACACGTTTATTATTGAATGTGTAACATTGAACGTTTAACATTAAATAGTTTAAATTGCTGCAATTTAATTTAAACCATGTTAAAAGAAAAATGATACAATTTTTTTTTAATTATGAAAATATATAATTTAAACATAAAAGTTACTATTTTTATTATTATAAGTTTTAAAAAATATTATTTTTGTTATTTTTGTTACAAATTACAAGATAATTTTCTCGTAATTGGATTTCTCCTTTGCATATAGCCTCGCTTCAAATTGTCTATCAAACACGAACTCTTGAATGATGCAAAACTGTATCATTCGATAAAACTATTATAGGGTGTTCCATGTGGAACAAAACTGTATCATTAGATAAAACTATGTGGAACAAGATAGAGATTCTACATACAAGAGCTAAGATGAGAAAGTAGAGATTATGTAACGACAAAACATGGAAGCTTACCCCCTAATTTATACCCTCTTGTAAAAGAGTACCGTTCAATTATATTGTTCGTTTTTGAAAAAATAAAAATAAAAGGCTCATTAATTTATTTAAGTTCTTATCATTTGATAACTAATTTTTTAATTAACATAACTTAGTCCCTAATTTTTACAAATTTGACAAATTTAGTTCAAAATCTCAATTTTTGTTAAATTGATTTAATAATGTTATATTTAACTATCATATTATTGAAAAGTTGATGATCGAATTATAGTTTTTTTTTTTCATAAGTATCAAATTATGTATTTTAAAATAGATTGGGGATCAAATGAATTAAAAATGCAAGTTTTATTATATTTTACTTATAACTCCATTAATTCAATTTAACAAAAATTGTGAGTTTAAACTAAATTTGTCAAATTTTGAAATATTATGGAATAAAATATGTGAATTGAAAGATTAAGAATTAAATTATAAGATTTTATATCAGTTAGGGACTAAATGAATAAATAAGCCAAAATAAAATAAAATAATATTGTTTGTTGCCGTACATGTTCAATACATGGATAAGCAAATAATTTGATCAATTTGCCTAAAATGAGAAATTCAATCCAATTTTTCGGATTCAGATTAAATTTAATTGACATATTTTATAATCGGATAGAATTTAAATTGGAAAGTACACAATCGAATTCAAATTCAGATAATTCACTGCAATTTAATTTTAATCAAATTATTATTAAAATTATAAATAAAAGTATATTTTATTTTATAATGTGGTATTTAAATATTATACACACCATAATTATATTAACCTACTATTTTAGTTTAATAAATAAATATAAATATTAAATCTTTATAATAATTTAATAGTTATATGAGCATACTTTTTATTATTTTGATTCTTTTAATTTTAATTATAAATAATAAATTTTACTAAAAATATATCATCTTAAAATTTAATGATATATATTTTATTTTATATATGACAATAATTTATAAATAATATTAACCTTATTTAATGAAAAAAAATTAATTTGCTTGAATCTAAATTCTTTTGTTCTGTTGTTTATGAGATTGTGTCTAATTGGAGAGTTATACGTATTATGAGGGCTTCATTTTGATTCTAGAGTGTGTAATTAATATAATTATTTAAAAAAAATATATGTAATTTACTAATTTAGTAAAGTTACTTCTTTGGTTTTCCTAAAATGATAGCCACTTTTACACAATACCCTGTATGTGATTATAGGAAAGAAACCATTTAAAGCAAAACACTTGTAAATTATTGGATGTTATGAGTTAATCGTAAACTTTGATGTTTTTAATATGTTATTTGTGGATGATACGTTGAATTTTTTAATTAATTACTTTACATAAATATATTTTCTTGTAAAGTGAGTCCTATTTTCAATAAACTCTAACAATATTTATTAAAATTATGAAAACATATATACATTTGATGGTACAAAAGATCTTCATTATTAGCCTCACAGCCACATGCTCACACTGAATAAATGCTTGTCAAAAAAGTTATTAAATTTGTAAAATAATAATTATTTATAAAAAAATAAAAATTAAAAACTTTACGTTAGATGAGGTTCCAACTTAAATAACTTCGGTGTCCATTTAAAATATGGGAGAGTAATATATATTATACTTTTTAAGTATACATATATATATTTATTTTTTGATAATTTAATTATATTGTTATTAAAAAATAACTTTATAAAAAAATGATTATTTTTTATATTTTTAGTTTTTTTTTCTATTTTGTTTAATTTTTTCTTAATTCTTTTGATTATATATAATATAATTAAAAAAATAAATTGATTTTATTCTTATGTGATTATTTTTTAATAATAATAAGACTTTTTAATAAAAAAAAACTAAATTATTATAAAAAATAAATATAAGAATTAAATATCATTTTTTTTTTCGATAAGTATAACATTTTAGAATTATTATTTTTATTAAAATATATGTTATTATGATACAGAATAATTTGAAGGTAAAAAAACATAATAAATATCAATTATATAACCGAATCCATATAAAACTTGCTTCAATTAGAAAAAAGGACCGTTAAACTATATCATATTCTTGCTAAAAAGTAGCCACTACATGTCTGTTTTCTAGTTGCCTGGGGTAAGCTTATTTATTTATTTTTAGATAAATAGACACATGGTTATTTAATTATATCATTTAGATTAATTTAATTTTTTTATATAATAATTTAATCATTTTGTTGTAAAAACCAACGACAAATTATTAAATTTTAATTTATTATTTTTTTATTAATTTTATAGTAATTATTATTTAATTTTAAAGATAATCTATACAATTGATAATTCAAAAATAATTAAAAAATATGAGATAAATAAAAAAAATTGATCGTTTGTTTTGTATTTTTACTTATTCAAAATAAAAATACATAACTTAGAGCACCCCCCCCCCCCCCCCTAAGGATTGCTTGGTCCTTGATGTTTTTTTTTTTTAATAATATACAAAAATATATATATGGAGCAATTTAGTAGCAACATCTTATTAAAAATAGTAGTACTCAATTTTGCTACAAAAATTGGGCTGTCATGTGGCTTCCAGTACATCGACAGTTATTCACTAAATTATATGCATCAAGTCATTATTTTGAGGAGTGAAACAGTCGTAATTGTACATAAAAATTCATCTGACGACAAGCTGAAATGTTAATTACTGTTAATAATTTCAAAACAAAACGTTGATCCGTATAAATGGAGTATAACAGGTAGCGGACGTTGCACCACCTCCCCAATAAACTTTTTTCTATTAAAAAAAAAATGTGGCTCCCAATACAATAACTTCTTCTTTTTAATTAAGTTATGTAAGACTGTAACTATTCTTAAAAGCTAATTCTAGTAACATCCTGCAAGTTTCCCAATGTCTAAAATTATTAAGGGTACGTGCATTAAAATTATTTGGAGGATTTTGTGGAATGTAATTTGAATTTATCTTCTTAAAAGCCTTGTATTATTCATTAAATTTCTATGGGCCAGTATAACTATTCTTATACTGAATGGGCTCTTTCATGATGAAGCCCACATGTTCCTTACTATTTTTGTTTATCATATATTTGTTTCTCAAACGGGTGGTAAATTGTGTTACAGTATAATTATTTAAATTGAATATAAATTACAAATTATAAATTGAGCACGACAGTATTAAATTTAAATTTAATTTAAGTTAATTTAAAAAATATGAAAAAATTAAAGTTGAATTAGGTCCAGTTCAATAACACAAAATTAAGAATAATTATAATTATAATTATATATTATTATTATTATTTTTTTAATAAATTGAGTCTATTAATTCATATCATAAAAAATTTATTGCATTTTTTTACTAAAAATGTGAAAATATATTATGTTATCAATAATCACAATTACATGAAGTTTAAATCTAAAATATTTATTTACTTTAATTTTAGATAGTAGTTCATTAAGTTATTTTGTAATATAATTATGACTTTTAAACTTTTATTTTTAATTTTGCAAAAAATTTGTGACAAAATTTTTATTTGTATATTTAATCTTATTAGAATGCATTGAATTTGGTTCAAATCTTTTATTATTCTAATTACATTAAAAATTATAAGAAAATTTATAATATTTTCAATTAAGATTGAGTTAAATAAGGTAAAAAAGACTAATTAATATATATAAATAAAAATTTGGATAAATTCATGTTAGTTTGGTCACGGTTTTTATAACCGTGACTATAGACCTATGGTCACGGTTTTTATAACCGTGACTTAAGAAGGAGAGACCTTAGACTAGAACCTATGGTCACGGTTAAAAATCGTGACTGTAGACATATGATATAGTCACGATTTTTGAAAGACCGTGACCAATTATTCACTTAGGTCTCAGTTTTCCTAAAAACCGTGGCCTTAAGTAATACATATGGTCACGATTTTTGTAAAAACCGTGACCATATAGATGTATATGGCCTCGATTGTTACAAAACCGTGACCATATGTATTACTTAAGGCCACGATTTTTACAAAAATCGTGACTATATGTAATGTTCATTTGAAAATAATTACACATATTTTTTAGCATTTTCATAAATTTAAATACCTGTTTCTTCAATATTATAAGTGCAACATTCATATCGAAAAACATATTATTAAAACTAATATAGCGATAACAGTTCATGCAATCCGAAACAAAATTAAATTACAAATATTAATGCATAAATTGTTTCAAAATTAATGACACATTATAGAGTGTCATATAATAATTACAATACTAATAATTAAATGTACATATATGAAATTAAAGTAATTTAAAGTATTACATAATACTATTGCTTTAAGAAGCGATTTGTGAACTCCGCCCATTCATTCCGCATTTCATCAATTTGACTATCGGTGTATGATCCTTCGTTATTAAGCTACATATATATGAAAACAAATTTTAATATGTCGTATATAAAGAATCCAAGACAGAAAAGGCACGTGGAAAGAGTTTGTTTCAACTGACCTTGAGAGAGATTGTCTTCTTTACTTCTTCTGTCCTATCTTCAAGATCATTTCTGTGCTTCTTGTCCAACTCACTCGCTGATACCCAATTAATCTTTTCTTGAATTGAGACCAGTAGATTGTCTGATGTAGCCAGCCTAGGTATCATTCATGAGTACTATTAGGTATGTAACTACACCTTTTCATATACACTATCATGAGAACAAAAGGAAACTTCATGTGAAAAAAAAAATGAGTGTGGTAATATTTCTGAGCTTCATAGCTATAATTCTCAAGAGTGCACAATTGTGCACATTGCAAAAATGGAGTGCATAATAAGATTGGCTCCGCATGAGGCTCTAGAGAATGAAATAACTCAAACCACATAACAGTCACAGAATTGAGGACTCCATAATTTATAAAGAACATACATACCACTACACTGCCAGGTCCAAGATAGTAATCATATTCTTGGATCATTTCAACAGCATCTGGACGCCAACCGAGCAATAGTATGTGTTCTTTTGGTCCCAGAGTCCAATCTGAAGCCTAAATCCATAAGAAACGCTTATTTAGATGCAAACCTTCCAAGGTATAGTGTGTCAAAATGTATAAATGTAAAGTTGTTCCATCTTCAAAAAGCTTTAAGCTTTTAGGTGGATTGTTGATCAACACATGAATTCAGTAAACTAATGATTTTCTAGGATCAAATGTTCATTTGAATTCAATGATTCAAACTATGAAACAAATGTATAAAATAAATGAAATTAGCACGCAACAGGCTCAACAGATTACAATTGCAGCAGCAAACAAACATCTATGACACAAGATAGACCTAACACCACAGAATAGCACAAATTGAACTTAAAAAATGTATCCTCAGAATATTACCTCGGAAAATATGTCTGAATTTCCATTCATTGTCATGAAGATCTCTCGCAATTAATTCCTGAGCAGGTGGCTGCATAGAATAATCCTAAACAAACCAGAGATCAATTAAAAACATAAGAATTTGTAACTGACAAATGGATAAATGTCAGACAGAACACCTGTACCCACATTAGGCTCAACCTCCACATGCAGAAAATGCAAGATATCAGCATTGGACAAGCTTAATGTCAATGCCACCCTTCGACTCCTAAAGCAACAGACGACCTTCATCAACATTCAACACCTCTGGTCTGGCATATCGTCCAGGAACAACACAAATAGCTATCACCAGCATAAGTTTATTCTTGATGAACTCTTGGATTACAAGCATGAAATCCAAGTCATTAGGCCAATTAAGCCTATCTTTCATCCTCATCAGCGCAAAAACCAAGCTATTAACCAAAACATCCATACTAGACCAGTAGAAAACAACAAACGCAAAACTTTTACAACGTCGAGGAAAATCAGTGAAACAGAACAACAAAAAGTCACAGATCAACGACAAACACAACCAAGGAACAATGTCCAGTGAGTACAACAACTCCCGTCTTGAATCATGAATCAACATAAAGCGATTTGAAAAATCGCAAATCACGGATACAAAAAAGGCAGACAAACTATAAAAAAGCAAAACGATTTGAAAAAATGGCGAAGGCAAACAAAGATCAGCTAAGAGAGAAAAGGGATTTGAAGAAAAATGAAAGAAAGATCAGCCTAGCTACCTGATGCAGGACGAGGACGACGACGAGGACAACCTGGTGCTGTAGATCTGGTGGCGAGGAACCACTTGAGGGTGGCTGAGGTTGGAGCAGGACGCGGACGCGGACGCGGCTGGGCTGGGAGGACGCAGACGTGGGACGCGGACGCGGCTGGACCACCTCAGGATTTTTGGAATTTGATTATTGTCCGAATAATCCAAGAGCAACGCTGCTTATTAGGTTTTTTTTTTTTGTTATATATATTACTTAGTTTTTTTTATAACAAGAAAAAAAATAACTTTATTGTCACGATTTTAAAAAAATTAAGACTATATTACATGATAAGGTCACGATTATTTAAAAACTGTGGCTATAAATTTTGAATTTTTTTTAGCTTCACTTTTGGTCACGGTTATTTTAAAAACCGAGATTATAGATATACATTATGGCCTCAGTTTTAAGACGATCGTGACCAAAAATTTATAGCCTCGGTTTTTTGTAAAATCGTGGCCAATTTTTCGAGACTAAAAATCAGTTTTGTTGTAGTGTACGTAGTTCATGACACGAATTAAATTCAATGTAAATTAGGGTTGGCAGTTCATGACATAAATTAAATTTGAGTCAACTCGCACGAATTGACACCCATAATTTCTCATTTGACAAAGGTTAGTTAATTTTCTAATAAAGTATACATGATTAATAAATTTAGAAGAAAAAAAATTGTAATCAGATGTCATATTTATAAGCCAACAAGCTTATATCTTAATCATGTTTAGTTCATTTAGTTATATGGAATGTCTGAAGTTCAAATATCTATAGTAAGTGCGTAAAAATTGTAGCTATATAAAAAATGTATCATATTTGTGATTTTTTTTTCTTCCTATTTGAAAGAATTTTTTTTCTTAATTTAGTTGTATGACTTTCTTATGAATAAATATTGCAAAAGTAGAATTAAAAACATAAAATTTATAATTTACAAACATTTTATTAACTATCTAATGTTTAGAAAAAAAAAAATATATATATATATATATATATATATATATATATTAGAAACAACTAATATGTGATTTCTGATGAGATACAATCAATAGAGTAAAAAATCATTAGCAAACATATAAATGATTATTTTTATTAAAAAAATTAATTATTCAATCAATTGTCATAATTGTTATTAGATTTTCTATTTTGCTTGTAAAGATTTTTATAGGTTTCTTAATGCCTTGTTCTTTCTAGGTTTTTCTTTCAATGAATATTATTATTATTATTTTTTTTTTTCAAAAAATGGTTCACTAAGGTGTAGGAAAGATATGATCGGAGTCACACACCACCACACTATCAAGAGTTATCGTCGAAGGCCTAAGTAGACCTCCTATTTGAGTTTTTAACCAACCACCGGAGTACCTAAGATCGTGTTCAGGCTCGACATTAAAACATTGGTCTCAAGCTTCGAACCTATGTTCCAACTGTCCAGTTAGACCACGACTTTATGCATAATACCCAATCAATTGGGCTACCGGAATATGGTTTTCAATGAAATATTATTGACTATACAATTAGATGATTCTTTTCTTAAAATGCATAAAAACATTTCAAAGAATCCAACATAAAAGTGATACTAATAATAATGTATTTGTTAACCATGATAAAAATCAGGGTCCAATTTATGTTACAATCTAGATTACACAATATAAATTATTTTTAATTAAAATTAAATAATAATTTTTTAATTTATAAATATATTAAGTTTTATTAACATTAATAAGCAAATTATAATTTTATAAAAATTACCACATAATAAATTTTTAGTTAAGCAAAAAAAATTAAATAAGTCAAAAAAATCATATTATATCATATATCTAGTACATGCTGTATTTTTTAAGGGTATTTTTTTTTTCATTTTTTAAAATTTAAATTAAAAAAAAACATAAAACTCAAAAAATTTACAGGTAAGGTGTTGTGGGTAGAAGTGACAATTTACGCTATAGTACGATTGTTCAAATCAAACAAGAATTGAAAAATATAAACTAAATACGAATAAAATAAATTTGGGTCCAACCCAAATAATACGAAAATAAAAAATAATTATAATTATTATTATATATTATTACTATTATTTTTTTACAAGTTGAATATGTTAATTTATGTTATAGAAAATTTGCTACATTTTATTTCCTAATAATGTGCAAATATATTATGTTGTTACTGATTACAATTATATGAAGTTTAAGTCTTAAATATTCATTTACTTTAATTTTAAGTAGTGGTTCATCGAGTTATTTTGTAATATAATTATGAATTTGAAACTTTTAATTTTTAATTTTGTAAAAAAAAATTTTATTTGTATATTTAATATTATTATAATATATTAAATTTAGTTCAAATATTTTATTATTTTAAGACTAAAAATTATAAGAAAATTTATAATATTTTCAATTAATATCAAATTAAATAAAGTAAAATAGACAAATTAATACGTATAAATAAAAGTTTGATCCAGTTTCGACCAACCCAAAAAATTTTCGTTTGAGTTATAGTTGAAAGTTCACGACATTAATTAAATTCAGTTTAAATTTGAATTGGCAGTTCACAATACAAATTAAATTTATGCCAATCCGAACTAGCTTAGTATGCACAAATTATCAACCAGGCGGGTGGAGGTTGAGTCTTTGTTTTTGATTTTTTTAAATCAAATTTTAAAATATCAAAATTACCTTAAAAAATATTACATGTGCTAGACATTTTTTATTTTGTACAAATTCTTATTTTTATTATAATTAGTGTACTAATTTTATTTAGATTAATAATTAAATTACTAAATCACACTTTTGAAAAAATTATAATATTATTTTAGCTATTAATTCAATGAATAATTTGGCTTAAAATAAGTAATTTATATTCAAAATTTATATATCATATATATATATATATATATATATATATATATATATATATATATATATATATTCTAGTATTAAATATATATGTATTTCATTTGCATCAATTTACTATATTATTTCAGCTACTATTCTAATGAATAACTTGCCTTAAAACAAGTAATTAGACTAAAAGTTAATTATATGTGTATATTTTAGTTTAAATATATGTATTTGATTTATATTAATATTATTTTAATTATTAATTTAATAAATATTTGGGCTTAAAAGAAAAAATTTAGATTTAAATTATATATATATGAAAAATATATTTAACAAATAATATTATTAAATTATTACAATTATATGATAGTTTAAATATGAATGTTACTTAATTTTAAAATTTAAATATAATAAATAATTCTTAAAATTAAGGAGAAAATAAAGTTATAAAAAATTATATTCACAACCAAATGAACTTAAATCAATGGTTAAAGATAATTTGATAAATAGATTTATCTAAATAATTTGTAAGAAGAATGATCGTTTTTCTAATACTAATGTTATATCAAAAGTATTTTAAATTGATCATATTTTTAAACGATTTTATTTTAATACTTATATTTTTAAAATAATTTTAATTTATTTCTTTTTACTTAAAATAAATGTACCGAAAAAAGTGCTAAAATTTAATAACATCAATATTAAATTGAAATGTTTTAATAACATAAATATTGAACTGTAACTCTTTCGTAACTTAAGTATTAAAATAAAATATTTTGATAACATAGTCAATTTGTGATATTTTTTTTAAAATATGACCATCTAAAAAGTAATGAGACCTTAAATATATATATTTTATTTACGTCATATATATTAAATCATAATATTTTTAAAATCTATACTTATAATTAATATAATTAAAATATAGTTAAAATACTTCACTTTTTTATATTCATAAAATTTCAAAGTAACCCATTTTTTTCGTCTCTTACGTAAGTTTATCATGTATCGTATAATATTAGCATTATATATTATATTATTTAACTTTTTTTTTAATAATAATTTTAATTTATTTGAAGTAAAATGTACATGAAATTTTTAATAAATCTTTGACTTTGCTAGTTCTTTTTCTTTTCTTCCTTTTTATTTTCCTATTTTAAATTATTTGTCAATATATACTTTAATTATCTTGAGTACTTGCATCATATTTTATTCTTTAAAATTTGATGTGTTTATTTTAATTTAAATTTTAACATTAATAAATCTTTACATATTTAATTGTGCTAAACGTTTGATGAAATTAAATTATAGTTTATTATTGAATTTATTTACAACATAACTCCAATACAATATTACTTCATCACATTTTATCTTTTGTTTATGTTACTTAATTTTAATAATATATTATAATAAATTTTTTACGTGAAAGTTTTAAGGTTTTGTGTTGTAATATGACTTTTAAAAAGTTTAGACATGTCATAAATAACATATTGATTAGAATAGCATGAAAATATAATTAATTTTGTATAATTTTAATTACATGTAAAATTAATATATTTTATATGATTAAAATAATATAAAAAAGGTGATTAATTGCATAAGATAGTTTCATAGATATTTGAAAAAGACACACAATAACACAAATATTTAAAATGCATCTAGTTGGTTATTTGAACTTATATATAATTAGTATAATTATAATTTTACAAGCATAAAATTATAATGGACCTAAAAATCTCCTATTGGAAATAATTTATGTCATTATCAAATGTATCAAAACATTAAAAAGCGAATTCCTAATAAAACATATATGACATATTTAGTGTAATATATCAAATAAATTAAATAAAATTAGATTAGATTAAATTAAATTAAATTATATTATAATTAATATATATAATATTTGATGATAAGTTGTATAATATAATCAGATTATATTAATTATATATATTTTAATAAAATAATTGATATTTAAAATACATTTTTTATTATAAAATTTACTTAAATTAATATTTAATTTATTTTTATATTTTTATTTATTTTTAATTTGAGATAAAAAAAAAAGTTAAGATTTATATTTTATAATTAAAAATTCAGATGGATTAAGTTAATTATCCAGTATAATTTAGACACATATTTCTTAGTCGTACAAAATTTTTACATAATCGTAATATTTTATATTGTACGATACAATTTAATTGAAAAACAAAATGCATAATTATGTATAAATCATATAGGCAAAATATTTAATACGATATAACAAACATATTGATAGGATATAATCATTCAAATGTTTTAAAAATTAAAAACACTAAATACAAATTGACAATACTACTAATTATGAAATAAAATATGTTAATATATATGATATTAAAATTGTATTAATTAATTTTTAAAAAAAATTCTTACACATATTATATTGTAATTAATATTTGTATAAATATAGGTAAATTTATCTAAATTTAACTTTTTTTAAAAGGCTATGTGTATTTTTTTTAGGAGAGTTAGTAATCTAGGAACAATAATAAAAAAATAATTTATTTATTTATTTCAGAGCATAAAAAGTTAATGCAAAATAATTTTATATTAAGTGATTTTTAAAACTTAAGATTTTATTAACATTAAGTGTTATGACATGGTCAGAATCCCCCTACATCTCATATAAAAAAATTTAAATGTAATTTTATGAAATATTAAATAAATTATATGATTAAAATATATAAATTTAATAATTTGAATATATATATATATATATATTCACTCAAATAAAATATACATAATATTTTTTAAATAAAAATAAAAAAATATTATTATTTATTATTTATATGATATCCCTATATAATTAAAATTCGAGATCCACCACTAATTAATTACATACACTGTAACGATAACATTTAGCATTTAAGAAAAAAAGTAATTATATTTTTCTCATTGTTGTTAATTTTGAATTAATTAAAAAAAACCGATTTTGTTATTAAATTAAGTAAGATTTATAAATATATATGAGTCATGTAATATATTTTGATTTAATTATATGAGACAAATTTTTTATACATAAATTTTTAATTTAATTTATTTTAGTTAGTGCATATATATTTTTTATAATATAAAAAATTAAAGTTTTTTTTTTTTTTAAAAGGAGTTGCATTTTAAAGGGGTTATAAGTAAAATTACTGAAATAATTGAGTAATATATGAATGAAAAATATGTATATTTTGGGTTGGGAAATCATGTTATACAATTTTATTTAGATATAACGAATTAAAAAAAAAAAAAAAAGGAGAGAGAAGGGACAAGTGGCATTTATCAAATCACAAAATTTCAGCATCTTAACTTTTGAAAAGAAGCCCCACCCAAAATTCAACGGAGCTCTTAAAAGCATGCCATAAATATCCTCTTTACGATTGGAAACACGCATTTCTCCTAGATCTTGTTCTTGAAGTTTCTCTTTACTTTAGACCAAGAGAAAAAGGATGACCAAAGACAGGCAAATTGGGGTGGCCTTGGACTTCTCAAAGGGAAGCAAGATTGCTCTCAAATGGGCAATTCATAATCTTCTGGATAACGGTGACACTCTCTATTTGATCCATGTCAAACATCAACAAGGAAGTGAGACTCGTAATCTTCTTTGGGCCGCTACTGGTTCACGTATGTTCTTCCCCTAATTGTTTATTATTCAAAAGTTTCTGATCATTTCTAACACAACTTCATATTTGGGTAATGATTCTGATTGTATTTGAGCTTTTCGCAGCTTTAATTCCATTAGTAGAGTTCAGGGAACAAAACGTGATGAAAAATTACGAGGTTGATCTTGATCCAGAGGTTTTGGATTTGTTGGACGCAGCTTCCAGGAAAATAAATGTGTGTTTCTTACGTAATATGTTATAGTGTTTATCATCTATTCGATAAAAGTACTGACTTTTTTTTTTGGCTAAGTGATAAAAATACTGACTTGAATTTGAATTGGTTTAGGTGACAATTTTGGCAAAGATTTACTGGGGAGATCCAAGAGACAAACTTTGCTCGGCTGTTGGAGATTTGAAGCTTGATTGTCTGGTCATGGGTAGCAGGGGACTTGGTACCATTCAGAGGTATTTCATTTTCTGAAACGTTTGCTATGGTATTTGTTTCTGCTTATGGGATTGGATCTATTAAAGCGTTTCTGACAAAAATAGGCTCTGTTAGAAGTACTTTTAGGCTTAGAAAATACATTTTGTGTTTTCTTGATGGAATCGCTTTTTTCTGAAAGAGCTTCTGTTTAAAACTAATCAAATATACCCTAAAAATTAACTACTCTTCACAAGTTTCTAATTTATTGAGAACCCATCTCTAAGTCTTTGATCTCAGTTACATAAATTTAAGAGTTGAAGAGATTGAAATTAGTCGATTCATTATAGTTTGATTTTTAATATTGTTTATGGGAACAGGGTACTTTTGGGAAGTGTTGCCAACCATGTCACAGCAAATGCAACATGTCCTGTGACTGTTGTCAAAGATAAGTGAGAGTTCATCGTAGGCTATGTATGGATGCTACTCTTGACAAATTACTGTATGTTATGAGAAAGCAAATGATCTATGTTTCTTTCTGCCTCTACCGGTCATGGTAGTTTATTTGAGTGCAATAATTTTCAAGTGAGACTCGTTGTCTGAGGACTATTTTCACAATGTATCTTAACGTTCCAAGTTGCTAGGTGTTTGATGACGAAGCCTTCTCTATTTATATAAATGTTTCTATTTTTGTTAATTTTCAAATTTCAATTGCCCAAGTTGGAGTTTGTCATTATTGTAGCATTACGATTCAATTACTAAATCAATACACAACACAAAGAAATTGTACAATCAAGCTCAAGGAGAGTTGATTAGTTTTGAGCTCCTAATAATTTCCCCCTTCAAAACGAGCTCTAATATATGCTACATGTTTCTCTCTAGGAGGGAGGCATTCATTTACAAGATCAATATCACTAAGCTTCTCAATCCATTTATATAGCATAGGAAATTTTTCTTCAGAAAACAACTGGATCCCCACGACCTTTTGCACCAAAGGGTACCAAAAGGCGAATACCACTGCAACAATGTCCAAGTATCCATGGTTTTCACCTCCCAAAATTCTTCAATGGCCTTTTCGTTTTCACCATGTTTGCCTTAAATGCTACTGGCTGGAGCTGCATACAAAAAGTTGAACAACACAGTATGATTTATTAGTTTTAGGGTTTGTTTCTGCTTCTAGACCTAAAGCGCTTCTGAAAGCAAAAAAAAAAATGCTTCAGGATCAAACAAAAAAAATTGTCACAAGCGCTTTAAGTTATCAAAAAGCACATTTAGCACATTATGTGCTTGTTGAAAGAAGCACGTTATCTTATAATTACTTTTTTCTGAAATCATTTTTAACATAAGCAATAGCAAACAAACTCTTAGTAATCCATCCAAACAAATTCATGAAACTGAAAAATAAATGCTACCCATTTGACCTTTTCATCAATGAATTTAGCCCAGAAACGTGCTCTTGCTCAGTCATGAGGGTCTATCGGCAAAATAGGCCTTTCGCTTTCCAGGTTTCATCGATGTACTCAAGAATGACAAGTGATTCTGCAATAGACCTCCCGTTATGTACAAGTACTAGGATCTTTTTATGAACTGGGTTGTACTCAAGAAGTCATTTACTCTTTTTTGTGAGATCTTCTATCTAATCATAATGCTTTTGAGTTTTAAAGCCAATTCAACTCTACGATTATTATAAGCACTTGCCCACATGCCAAAAAGCTTAACTTCTGCCATTTATAGTGTGTGCCCAACACTGGATGGTTGTAAATTGTTTTTGAGTTTATTCTTTCCCTTAATTTGATTTTCCTAAGAGTTTCAGGGGCCTTCTGTAGAGAATGCTATGAGAGCTTTCGTGACACTCTAGGTCGTCATTTTGTACTTAATCAGAGTTTTGAGATTGCCAGGCAAGTTTTTAGCTCAACTTGTTTGATATCAAAATATTCTTGTGGTGGTAAATGATTCATCATTTTAATATTGGATTGGATTAATTGGGATTTCTATGCTGAAAGAGGTACTCAATCTTCACGATACCAGCATAAGATTCTCGTTCATCATATTATAACGCACCCACATGGGTAACATCCAAAAAACAGTAATAATAATAATAAATAAATAAAAGGTTTAAATATAGGTGTTTTATGTTGTTAATTACGATAATAATTATTAGTTATTTTTTTAATAATTTAAATTTTTGGAGATTTAATTTATCAACAACTTTTAATATTGTATCATAAATAAATGTTCTGTGTTCAAGGCCTATCAACCACAGTTATTAAGTTGTAAATGTTTGACATGTATAGTGCATAGAGTCAATACTTGTTAGAAAGTGATATATGTATAAAATAATTGTTGACACACCTCCTAATAGCTTAAGCTTTTAAGAGTTGGTTTACCAACAAATTTTAACATAGTATCAAAACTATATATTTTGCATTTAAGGTCCAGCAATCACAATTATTAAACTATAAGTGGTTCACCTACATAGTGCATAGAGTCAACACTTATTAGAGAGTAATAAATATATAAAATGATTGTTGATTTATCTCATGGCAGTTTAAATTTTTAGAATAGTTAGTAAACAACAACTTCAAATATGGTGTAAGAGCTTAAAGTCATATATTCAATGCCCAATAATCATAATTATTAAATTAAAAATATTTAATCTGCATCATACATAGAACTAACACTTTGAGGGAGTGATAAATGTATAATTATTTAATAATTATTTTACGGGTGTGGTGCTAGATTAGTCCACTAACTTTGGTTAGGAGTACATTAACTTTGGCTAGTAGTATATTTTTGTTCATTATATTTTACACGGTATCTCAGAAGTTCATTACTTTTTAAAAATAATAAATTATTAATATATTAGTTAATTTTTTGATTAATTTTTTGCTAAAATAAACATAAGTAACATGTAGAAGGGGGAATTATGAAATTGGAATAATTGTATAACTTAATAGAGTTTATAAATAAATGAATAAAAAATTAGGCTTAAATGGAATGAAAAAAAAAAAAAAAGAGAGAGAACATAGAATAACATTCTCTTTCAACAGAGGAAGACAAAGAGCATTGACTCTTATTGCAATATCCAGGGGCGGAGGATCTCAGGGGCTGAGGGGCTGAAGTCCCGACGAGGGCGGAAGATTTCAGGGGCTGAAGCCCCGGCGGTTTTTTTTTTTTTAAACCTGAAATTACGATTTTACTGCCAGTGTTCGATTGGACTGCTCGTGGTTCTGCCGACTGTCGCCTGATCAGCCTCCGCTGCTTCTCCGTGACTCCGCCCCTGCTGCTTTAAGTTTGCACCTGCGTGAGTCAAAAACAGATTTTGGTTCTGTTGCCGCTGCCGACTGGTTCTACTGCCGCTTTCGACTGGTTCTGATTGTCTCACTAAAATCCTCCGCCCTTGGCTCCACCATTTTCAGCCTCCCAGGTAAAAAATTTTGGCTCCGCCCCTGGCAATATCCAATATTTATTTTGAACAAAAGAGTTTAGATGCTCCATTAAGTCTCAAATAAATGATTTGCTTAATTGCTACAAGAATCTTAAGGGAATTATTAATGAATTTGAAAAAGCTTTAATAAAAGCCCATACTCTTTAAGTAGAGTTCGGTTTGATTTTCCTAGTAACAATTAACTTTTTGAACTATGATTTTTCTGTTTGATTTTGTTTAATCTAACGTTGTATGGTAGATGAGAAAAAATAAAAACGTTGGATGGTAGATCGAGGCTACATATGCACGTACGCCTAGGATAGAGTCAAAAAAAAATTTTGTCATTAATGTGAATTTTTTTTTTTTTTTTAATATAAACTCATTAACATAGTTATTTGAAATATATATATATATATATAATAGGAAAAAAAATTATTAAAAAAAATTCTATCCATATTGTTAAAGTTTGTCACCAAATTTATTAATTTTTATTTTTGCAAATTGCATTGTAATGCAATTGTGAGCGTTTATATATGTGAGTTTGACCTCTGTTAATTAAATATGTCCATATGTGTATGTTTTGTTGAACATAGTTGTTGATCTAAAAATCATATTGTATTTTTTAATTTTTATTAGATTTATTTAGTGTATTTTTATAATAATAAATTGGACAAAAGTTAAATATTTTAACTATTTTTTATTACAATATATAAAAAGTCAAGAATTAAAAAATATTATAATATATATTATTATAAATAATTTATTGATATTGTCATAATTTATTTTATTATTATCATAATAATATTTCATTAATTAAAACTTTATTTAATAATAACATACTTAAATGTAATTAATTGTAAAAATATAATAGATAATTTATACAATTTTATTATGATAATAATAAAAATAATTACAACAATATTATTATTTTAGGATATATATAAATAATTAAAAAAAAAATTCATAGAGAGTACAGCTCCGCCGCCTACCGGTGGGATGTTCCGCCCATGCGTACGCCTTTGACTTTCTTCTTTCTTTCGTTTTTGTTTGGAAACTGGGAAAATCCCTCTTTAATCGAAAGGATGGTTTGTTATAAGATTTCTATTTTGTTTAATGAAAGAGAAAAAAAAAAAAAAAAAAAAAAAAAAAAAAAAAAAAAAAATATATATATATATATATATATATATATATATATATATATATATATATTGTTGTTGTTAAAAATAATTTAAAAACATACAATTAATAAAAAAATATATATTAAATTTAAATCATAATATAAGAATATATATGAATTATGAAATAATTTATGGTATTTAAATATATTATTTTTTTAAATAAAAAAAGATAATAATTGCTACTCATATGATTAATTAAATATTATAAGTATTAAAATTAACATAAATATATATAATAGATTAATGGTGTATTATTTTTAAAAGCTAATAAATTTTTAAAACATCATATAAAATGTATTAACTTAGTGAATTCCAATATTTAAAATTTCAATATTTAATTTTGTTAGCATTTATATCATTTTGATTATTTTTGTAAATAACTAACAGTTAAATAGGTGATTAAAAAAAAACTATGTTAAATAAAATAATTAAAAGAATATAAATATTAACAAAACTAATTGTTAATAAAATTTTTACAATAATTAAAAGTTAAATATTTTTTTGAGTTTGAGTCTTAAATATTTATGCGATATTATTTTAAAATTAATTAAATTATATATAAATCAATATAACAAAATTTAAAAACTAATTTTTTTACCGGTCCTACATAAAATTCACATAAACCATATTTAAGACTGAAAAGACCAACTTTTGACTTTGATTCGACCATGATGAAATCATTTTTTAAATAATTATATTATTATAATTAATTTTTATTATTATCGTAATAAAATTATATTACATATTTATTATATTATTCATTAATATTCATTATTAATATTATTAAATAAATTTATTATTAATTAATTATTAATATGATAATAATAATTTAAATTTTAATACATAATTTCCATGATTTTTTCGTAATCTTTGCAATTATGTCCTCATCAAAGAGAGTGAGAGAGTACTCATCTTTGTGTAGTTCAGTTAAGAAACTAAATTCATTAAATGTGAGTCACGTGAATTGTTCAGATGAAAAATTAACAATTTAAGTCATAAAAAACATACAGTTTTCTTTGCTGAACTAATAACTTTTAAGTACGAATTGTCAAATTATATTATCTGTTAATTTATTGTGAATATTTTGGTCTGAATATAGCTAATAATCTTTCATAATCTATGATACATGTATGTGTGACTAGCAACGAATTTTTTTCATGATTAAAAAAAAAAAAAAAGGTAAGAGAATATTTAAAAAAGGCCAACCCAATTACAAAAGTCAATCAAGTGGAAATAAATATTACTAATCAATCTTGATTGTTTGGTAATACTAAATACTATAGTAATATAGTATGAAGATTAAATCGTTGGAGCCTAAATACTAAATAGCTTAGAAAATTATGTATCATAATTAAAGTTAAAACATGTTGGTATGCATAGGGTCAAAAATATGATATTAACTAGTAATTAATTACTTATTTACCGAGATAAGAGACTAAAAATCTCACTGTATACCAATCAAGTCGTTGTAGTATAGTGGTAAGTATTCCCGCCTGTCACGCGGGTGACCCGGGTTCGATCCCCGGCAACGGCGTTCTTTTTATACTTCCTGCAACCTACGATTCCACGTGTCTCAAACAGCTTGACACAAAATAGATGTCGGCCGAAGATTACAAATTACATTCGTTTCCTCCAATTTCAAGCTTCGAAGACACAAGCATTTCTGAAAACATAGACAATGCAATTCCACTTCATCTGTTTCCGTTTCACAACGTTAAAGAGCACCCTATCTCACTGGAAATATCCGTTGCGCCTCACGGCGTTTTATGCATGTCAACTGTCCACATAAGGGTTTTGACTGCATCGTAACGTCAACTCCCTTTTCCTTTGCGGTTGGGGACTTTGGTTTCTGCAATCGGGTTGGTTTTTGGTGTTGGCTATTTTGAGCTTGGCTCAGATCAAATTGGGGACTTTGGCTTGTGGAAGCGTGTTTACTTTTGCTGCTGTTAATTGTTTATTGGTGGTAGATAACCATCTTTTAATACTTGTTTCAAATTCTTTTAGTAATGAAATGTCACATTGTGCATGCTGGTTTTGCTTAGTTTATGAATCTCTCTCTCTCTCTCTCTCTCTCTTGTTGCATTGCTTAAATTATCTTCAATTACTGCTTGAAGTTCAGTAATTATCTGGGGATAATATATAAAATAAAAAAATTTCTTAATGTAAACAATAAAGTGATTAGAATTACTCAGGCTGTGTGTGTTTGACTTGAATGTGCTTATCTAAGCTTTAGAAAAAAATAAGTTAAACTGCTGGCTAAAAGTAGTTTAGGTTAAAATCATATTGCACGTTGTGTTTCCTTTGATGCAATTCCATTATTTACAGATATGACTGTTTGTGTTAGACAAGAAACTTGAATTCATAGTCTAAATTAAATACTGAGTAAATTGTGTTCTTATGTTAGACTTCCTTTATAATACTGGGAATCATTCACTAGCATCTCTATTTTATACCACTAGTGTATTGAGATTGGACTGTGTCATCTGTTAGAATTAAGATCTTTGTTCTTGTTAAGTACTAAGTGGAGATACAAATTGTGAAATTGAGCTGCTAAGCCAATGGATAATGTTGCTGCTCAATCAAGTTTTCTTATTATTTCACAAACTGTAGAGTGTAGACCACTGAGATTGTCAGTACCTAGGATCTATCTATCTTCTTTTTGCTAAAAGTTGTTATCCTTTGGAAATGATTTTATCTCCAACAAGTTCTGAAACAAGCAGGTCTCTTTTTGATATTGAGAGCAGGGTAATAGATTTCTCCAATCAGAACACTCATCTGAATTTCCTTTCGATCTCACATAACCTACAATTCCACGGTAACTAATTGAGTTAGTATTCTCAGCTTTCGTAGTCTCTGCTGTGTATCTTGTTTCTCTTTGCTTTCTCTTTCATATCCTTTGCCTATTGGTGCAATGGTTATGGTCAATGCTATTCTCTTTAACCTCCTTATGTTTCCTTGTGCAAGGAACTTTCTTTTCCCTCAGATTCACCTCTAAAACCCCTAAAGATTGTTGCATTTGTCAAGAAGTGGCCTGGTATGGTCATTGACATTATTAAAATTTGGTATACTGACATTATTATTAATTCTGATATTTTCACTTGGAAAGCTGATCGAAACAATCAATCAGGGTTCTATTAGGTACCAAACTCATTTGGACTAAATGATTCAAGTTCATGCTCTGTGGAGAAAATGCACACTCCAATAGACTGTACATTTTTCTAGGCTGATTTTATTGTAGTAAAACTGAGACTTTGCGATTCTTGACAAGGTCAGGAGTGAACAAAGCTTTGCTTCGGAATTAGGAACACATGACACAAAAGATATTTTTGAGAGGCAGTGACCAGATTGAAATCATTCTTTGCCTGAATGTGGTCATAGTTTCCAATCATTCAAAAGTTCTCAGTGAGAAGCTGGAAGCATGTTTGGCAACTGCGAAACACCATGGTTTGGCTGATTATAAAATGGTACTGTTCTTGTCTATTCTCTAATTTACTTTAACTTGTGCGATAATTGATGCTCTTTATGAAATTTATGCTGTATATTCAACCATTCAAATCTAATGAAATTTCTCTATAATCATTAATAGCATTGCTCTAGGAAACTCACTTACATCCTTGAAGATATTTTAGCTCCCACAGAAAAAGTAAAAACTCTAAGCCCATCTCATCATTCCATAGTTCAGCAATTGCAGGCTTAAGAAACATGGTAAAATTATTATTAATTACATATAGAAACTTAGTCCAATGGAGAGTCCTGACAAGCTTTAGGCAACTTCTCAGGACTCAACAAAGTATACAGTAAACTCATACAGAATAATACAGAAAAGGTGGAGATTCTGATAACCAGAAGTCTCATGTGACCTTTTACCACATCCACTACTTTATTTATTCTACATTTATGCCGACTTGCGACAGACTTTCTCAGTTACTGCCAAAAACTAAGATAAAATATCTACCTACATGAAATTCTTATTTATATAGCATATTTTTGTACTTTGAAGCCTGGACTCATGGTTCCCTGCAAAATATGACAGAACAATGTAGAAATGCCAATTAGTTAAAGACTTATATTCAAAAATTAATCATCGTTTTCAAAAGAAATAAAGTAATAAAATGAATAATAAAGATATTCTATTATTGTTGGAATTTAACTTTATTAACTTTATTTGTGAAGTCTCATGATGCTTCAGTTGTAGGAATGCTTTCCATTAATTAAGATTTACTTTCTTGCTTCACTACTTTATAATATATTACAAGTTTTTTTTACTTTACATTATGCATTCACTTTATCTGATAAGAAATTCTTTTACAAATTTTAGAATTTTCTATTGCAAAAATAACAAACTTAGGCACTAAAAAATGAAATTCATGGTTTTTGAACTGAAACCTTTAAATTTAATTAACTCTAAATCACAGGGCTTTAAGAACATTAAACAAAAATTTATAGTATCACATAAAACTATTACTTCATGTTCCAGTATTTTTTTATCAAAACTGAGAAAAAATAGTTTATTTATATGGTTTTTGATGAGAGATGTACTTTACCTATTACTGTTTTTTAAAATCTAAAAGAAGTTTCTGGGGCTGAAATTATTTTTAAACACAACGTAGTTAGTTCATACAGTGTTCAGTTATCCTATGTAAACAGGAGAATTTGTTCTCCTTTGTGAAAGAGAATATATGGATTGCAGAATAGTTTGATTCTTGAACAAAATTAGCTGGGAAAGTACCAACCATAATCAAAACATTAAGAACCATATTTGCTAAAAGGAGTGAATTTAACCATTAATATACCTCAAAAACTAGATGGAGAACACATGCAACTCTGGAAGGAAAGGTCCTAATAATAAAGCGAACCTGCATATAAGGCAAGTTAAGCATTCAGTGTTCTATTATTATAAACCATGGTTAAAAGACTCACAGTTCATGCAGAATAAATACCTTGCCACCAATCTCCTCGATAAGCAATGTCAGGGTTGCTTGTGTTGGTATCATCTTCTCCACCATTCTTATTGAACTAAAAATCCAAGAGTATACCAACATTTTTATTTCTGCACATTCTTGTTTCAACTAATAATGCTTGAAAAAGAAAATCAAAACTTTGAAATTTATATGAATGATGTACTAATAAAAACTCACTATTGGGTAAGACCGAGGGGTTTGGGTATTCGGTGACACGGAGTAAACATCTTGTCCACCATAGTATAGAGATGAACTTAGATGACATGGTTCCACTCTTTCTTCCTGAGCATTAGAACTCCAATCCTTGTTGGGCGTACTATAACGTGCACCTTTGCTACTGTCAGTAGCTATAATGTTCAGGACATGCCAAGTTAGAGGAAATTTTTGTTAGCATTCTGCTTCAAATAGAAGTACTTGAAAGTTATAGCAGATCATATTACAGTTTTACTGATTGTGAAATTGTGATGATCAAGGTATTTGTTGTTTGAATTGTTTCCTTGACGAACATGTCCAAGAACTTTTAGTTCCTAACGGTTATACAGGAAACTTGCATGTACATTTATCTTCTTCTTCTTCTTATTTTTATTTTTTTGTTACTTTCTTGAGAAAATTTTTACTAAAAAATGTGAAACTTATCAAGAATGATTGACTTATAAACCTTGCTTGAGGTTCAATGTTTGGTTTCCTGAGTCCTGTTTAAACCAAGATCCTACCATCTCAGAACTTCCAGACTTCCTCCCAATCACCTACAATTATAATTATAATTATGTTAGAAAAAATCAGATAAATAGAAGAATTTGAATGAACCTTACATTAACACACACTATGGTAGTTCCAAGAGAGTTCAACAGAGTTTGTTGTTCTACCTTTTTTTATGCTTCTTTAAAATGTTGTGTGATTTAATATGAACATTAAAGGTGACAAAATAAAGGTTTTACAAAAATGCAAGTGAAATAAACAAAAGAAATCCCAAGTGAGACCAAATCCACTATAGGACTAAAGCTCATAACATAAATGATCACAGAAACCTCTGATGAAAACAAACTTAACATAACAAACAATATATAATACCTTTGATGGTGGCGGGAAAACAGAGGCAAAAATTCCAGTTGATTGCTGTGGTGGCGACTCCTTGGCGCCAAAAAGTTCAGCAGGTAATGAGCAGTACGAACTACCATCTTTTTTGCCCTCCATTAACTTTCTATATCAGTTAACTAACTGCAGAAAACTACTTACGAAGAGTATCTCCAAAAGACTCAGTTGAAACAAACAAAGCAGATTGCAAAGAAAGAAAGGCAAAAGGCAGAGCAAATTGCAGTTAACAAAGAAGTTGGTGGAGATCAAAGAAGGTATGAAGAAGTTGTATCATAAACCTTTGAAATTTATACACAAAATCTTTACATGACTTAGCTAATACTGCTTTCCATGTGGAATCATTAACGAGCAAATGGGTCCTATCAGAGACGGAACTAGATTGTAGTATGAGGTGCTAAATGTCAAATTTGTCCCAATTTGTGTTCATATTTAAATTATTCTTCAATTCATAATAGAGGTAAATACCAATTTTTTCCCATGGCCCCCACCCCAAGCGCCTGGTTCCATCACTAGGTCCTCTTGCTATTTTTAATTTTTTTTTTTATGATATTTCTCTTTCCAATTCAAAAGGACTTGACAAATTTTCTCACAATTTGTTTTCTTTTGAACTATGTTACATCAACTCTTTTAATACATCAACTGTTTTAAATTTTTTTCATACATAATCGGCCATCACAAACTCCTATTTTTATTAATTTTACTCAAAAACAAAAATGGATAAGTGCCACAAGGGCTCTACATATCATACCTAGTAGACGAACAATTTACTGCCATATGTCCCAAATGGATAATTTTAACTCTCTATTATGTTAAATATATCCTCCTTTTTTCAAGGACACTCTCTCTGACCCACCAACCTTTGTCCTTCCCAACCAGTAACTCTTTCTAGGATTGATTTCCTTTTACTGTAATCAAATGGAGCCCTTGGTTTTGAAGAGAAAGAGAGGAAATAAATCTTAAAGCTTCTGATCCCACCAACTGTATAATTTAGATAAGGTGCTCTGATATTTTTAGTTATTTATTGTTATTGTCTTTTCATATGGGGTAGGATACTTGGATCCCAATCTTTGTCCAAAATAGTGTTCTTGTACTCTTGTCCTAAGTTCTCTTATTGATAATAACAGCTAAAAATACCTCTGTACCTGCGTATAAATGAGTAGAGTACCAAATTGAGTGTTGTTCTAGATATATATATTTGATTGGGAGGGAAGGATTGAATCAAAATGGGTACAATTATTGATTTTGAGTAAGGTTGAAGTGAACTATGACAATTCACAAGTCACAGCTTCCAATTTTTCTCTTTTTTTTGGGCAAACAGTCACTTGATTGTCTTTAGTATCTGGAGAAGATTATATTGTTTTAAAAAGCTTTATTCATAATTGATAGTCAACTACGAATCAAGCGTATAGATTAGAGATAAGATGTTATTTTTTAAGTAACTAATGACAATACAAAGAAATTGGTCAACGTGTTTGTATATATCTAGGATATATGTGGTGGGAAATGGGAATATATGTGGAAGCAATATTAGCAACTAGCTTGTCCACCAGCTAAGCTAAATTGTAAACCGCACAATCAATTATCGACTTCAGGATTCATATCTTTTCCTTTTTAATCAAATTATTATGAACCAATGAAGATAAATTGTATTTCGCTTTGTAATTTTTTAATATATCTTGTCTTTAAGTAGACTACTGTAAGATGTGCTGTCCGAGTTAAAAGGGCATTTGAGATCAAAACATATTGGTTTGGAATTCATGAATTTTGAAATTATGTGGGATAAAAGAAGTAAAATATGTAAATTGGGTTTTATTATACCATCTCTTAGTTTATTTAATGTCTCTAATGAGCTCATCGTTCAAAGTTATTTTATTTAAATAAAATTCATATCATCTTATATATAGATTACTTAACGAGTTTAACTTTAAACCTAATATTCAATTATTAAATTTTATTATTATAAATAGTCATATTTAATTATCTCATTTATATTTAGGACAAATAAGATATTTTAACATGTCTAGTCATATCCCATCACAACATTAAGTGAGAAAATATAAGTAATTTCTAAAATTTTACCTAATAATTTAATATTTTAGCATTTTTAAAATAGAAAATAAAAATTACTTTGCAGCTAAAAAAATTTGTGTAAAATGAGAATAATGAATTTGTTAGCAATTTATATAACCTTTAGAAAAATTAGAAGTAGATGTAATAAGGGAATTAAGAATGAAGAAAATTGGAGGTTAGGTAAGAGAGGAATGGGAAAGGAAAATATGGAAATGAAACCCCACATGATGAGTTAAACATTCATGAAACAAAATATTAATATAATTTGAGAAAGGAAAGAAAGTAATAAGAGGTATCTTCGGCTTGAAAAGGAAAAAAGGAAAAGGAAGGAATTATCATTACTTCCAAACATATTGATGAGTCCGGCCCACTAGCAGCCTGCAGGAGGCGGGAGTCCCAAAAACAGAAGAAGCCGTGAATCTAATCTAAACCCAAAATTACGTGAGCGGCTGGATTCGAACCTGCGCGGGCATAGCCCACATGATTTCTAGTCATGCCCGATAACCACTCCGGCACGCCCACTGGGTGAGTTACGCAGCTCAAAAGAAAGTTAATACTTGTAAAATTTGTTCTGTCATTTTTTCTTTGCAATATTTGTATTTTGTTTCACCATTATAAGTTATGTGGTACACCCGTTGGTATAAAAAGGCTTAAAAAGTGCATATTTTTTTGATCCATCTATTTTTACCATTTTTTTTTTGGTAAGCCTCTATTTTTACCTATTGATATTTATATACATAACACATCAAAAGTTATACAAATGTTGATTTAAAAATATATTTAAAATATTAGTATTTTTCATTAATCATTGAAGCTATGATACCATGTTAATTTTACACATAAATAACAAATATATAATAAGATAATATGCCTTGATCAATCATAATTTTATACATAAATAGTAGTGCATATCACTGCTTATTTGAATAAGTATTATAATATCTTTCATTTTCTTCTTTTTATGAAGATTTTTTTTTTCTGTTAGCTTGCTCAAGTGCGCTGATGAACTTTAATAACTATACTTTGAAAAATGCATCAATAATCACCTTTTTCTCATATTTGGGGCATTTGGGATATAGCTCAAACTATTATATAAAAATCACATGCAACAATTAAGTCATTAAAGGAGCAAAACAATGTAAAATAATTTTTTTTTTTTTTTGCCAATGGAACAATTAGAGAAATATGGATGGATACATCCATCAGTTATTGCTTGCCATTACTTGCCATTACGCATTTTAACAATAACTTGATAACAAATTCGTCTAGCAAGATAAGACAGTATAACAATTGGACTATTGGAGCAATCAATATGTTCTTATAAGATTATTTTAATATTATCTCGGTAAGGTTATTTTAGTCATTTATTTTATTTTGTCTTTAAAATTTAAATTTATATTATTTGCAACTTAACTTTTGCGTTCTAAGAAACTTCAATCTTCATTTTCTCTCATTTCTTTCTTCTTTTATTTTTCATTTTAATGTTAGATTTGAATAATTATCACTTCTATCATTGTGAATACCATCAGACCAAATCACTGAAGCAGACACCATAGTTCCATTTGCCATATTTCTTCCTTCCACAATTACATCAAAACTCTTCTCTTCATTCAAGGTCTTGACAAAACGAATATTAGTAATACTTGAATATCAATTTGACTACTTGAAAACATTTTTGCCTTGTAAGTAGATTTTTCAAGGCCAACATTTTTAACCTTTCTGTGAAATGTTGCAGAAAAAGATTGATTTGGTGGTACCATTAGTATCACTGAAGGGTAGTTAAGATTCTTGGTGATCCTTTATCCGATCCCTGTGGGCAAGTACTGTTATTTCCTGACATATGTGTTATGAAATTTATGGGTAAAAGATAATACACAATTAAAGTGAAATTAAGAGAATGAAGATAAAATATATACAAGTATTTACGTAGTTCATCCAAAATAATTACGGGCTATTCTACGGGTAAAGGCCGAAAGAAATTCACTATATCAAAATATTTACAACTTCTCTCTAAATATAAAGAGGGAACAAGATATCCCTCTCTCTTATAATAAGATAATATAATTAATCTCTCTCACAATGAAGAAAGAACTCTTCTAAGTGAAAAAATATTTCACAAGCTTAAGTTTTGTGTTTAGAATGTTGGAATTATTAGAATACTTGAGATTTTAGGATGAGATGCTTGAATGAGCAAATGAGCTCTCTATTTATATAAATTTTAATTTGCTATTGCAAACACCATCATTTATTTTTCTTCCTTCATTTTCTTTGATTGCAACTACTATCCACTTCATTTATTCCAAATATCATTCAATTAGTTTATTTTCTACACAAAAAAATTTATTGATCGGCTCCTACCACCCATTTTTATTTAATTATTATTTTTATCCATGTAAAAATGGTTTAAACTCTTACAATGTCTGATGCTTTTAGTAGCCTATATTGCAAAGCATCTTTATGTAGTCTTGTTTACTAGTTTCATGCACAAGTTCGGGATCTATAGATTTTGCAGGATTGACATGCCCTGCTCCATAAGCAAATTCACCATCAAGATTCTTTGTTTTGTTCATAGCCCAAGCTTTAGACACCAAAAACACAAATGCTGATATAAAAGGTTGGAACTTGCAATGCAAAATGACTAGCCGTAATAAAAGTTAAGATTCGTTTGCTTGTAATTATGTTAAAAGTGATTTCAAAAAAAGAAGTATCAGTGTTTTTCTTGGTCTATCCTGAAGCCTTTTTATAGGGTCCAGAAGCAGAAACAAACACTCTTAGACAATTAGATGAGAATTGAAAGTACCTGTAGTCATAAGAGCTGACTTGATAGCTGATGGAGACCAATCAGGATATAAAGATTTAATATAAGCAACTACACCAGCAACATGAGGGCAAGCCAAAGAAGTTCCTTACATAAGGGTATAGTTTACTCTCCTCTTGTCTTCAAGGTCATATGAAGGTGAAGTAACAGGTGAAAAATGCAGCCAAAATGTCTATACCTGGTCCACTTATATCTGGCTTTAAGTAAATATATTCACCATAGTAAATAAAAATGTCGCGTCTATGTGTTTAAGATTTTAAGATCCTGCAAAATGCAAATTAAGTAACACAATGATACCTTCAGGATCTCAGGTACAATTGAATTTGGTCCACGTGAAGAGAACATTGCAACTACTGGAGCATCATAATCTTCAATGGTTTCACTTTTCAGTATGTGAGCTTCAGGATTTCTGTAAAATATGAAAGGAATTCGACAAAGAATTGAACAATTTGGAAGGTAAGAAGTTGATGAACAAAACATAGGACCTCATACTTTGTGGACTTCATATAGGCCAAGACCTCATCATAATCTTTGTGTCTTAAAAGCAGACCAGGTAAAGGAAGGACAAAAGAACTATCAGGATTTGACTCCTCCATCATAATTAATCCAGCACCAGCTGTACAGTCCGAACCAGTACCCTCACATACCACAATCTTTCCCTTTACTGGATTACTATTGTCTAAGCATCCTTCCTCACAATAACTGAAACAAAACTACTATCTTTTAGCTTTATATGCTAAAAAACATAAGAAAAAATGAATCAAGTGGTAGAAATTACTTGGCATAATAATCTGGGAACAATCTTGAAGAATGGTTCCCTTTGATCAAAGGAAAGTTGGTTCCATTTGAAGGGAAAGAATTGACAGAATTACCCTTTTGTGTGAGAAATTATAAAAACAAACAACACAAGAATTTAGCTATTTAGAAGCCTTAGGTTAAGCATATGTTAATAAAACAATACAAAGAACCTGGGATACATACAACTAGTGTTCTTCCATTCCCGAGAACAACCTTGTCTATGAACCGATGATCTATGCTACTTGCTGCAGCTGTAAACAACCAAGGTGCTAAACTTGTCATAGATGCATAAACAGGGGGGCCATTATTGCCTGCAGAGTTTATGGTCAGTATCCCTTTCTTCATTGCATGAAAAGAACCAATTGCAATAACATCCTCGTTGAACTTTGGTGCGGTATCAAATCCAAATGAAATTGATATAATGTCAACACCATCAGCAATAGCATCATCATATGCAGCCAAGATATTAGCTGAATCGCAACGGAGACTACAAGCTCCATATACATCACTTCTTTGCAGAAGGAATCCCTCTTCTAGCTGTGCCTTGTGCTAATCCGTAGAAACTCACATCCTCCACTTTGTTCCCCGCTACTGTCGAGGCTGTGTGTGTTCCCTGTCCCATAACATCCCTGGCGGACTCATATCCACTTGATGATGATGTGTAATACCGAGCTCCAATGATCTTTCTACAAGATGATGAATTCATACTGTCAATAAATTATATATAAAGCATATCCAAAATACTAGTTGAATTTTTTTTTACAAGAAAATGAATTACTTGTTGCAGGAATTTTTTTTTTTTTTTTGTCTTTCAAGGTCTGTAAGTTTGGCAGCAAATCCACTGAAACTCCTTTTATACCTTCTAATCAAATGTTGTCTAGCAGGACTGGGAACGGCGAAGAATTAATTAGAGGAATACAGAACAAGAGAGAAAATTAAAGTGTGTAGCATGATAAGAATGGCTTCATAGTTTTGAAAGCTAGTTATCTTCCTTGAATGACTGTTTCAAGCATATTAATATGGTAAGACTCCGGTAAGTACAGCTTATGATCAGGAATTGATCGCAAGTAAACAATGTAGTCCTACATTATCATTAACATCATTATTGTTATCAAATTTACAGTAAACCAAATAAAGGTCAAAGAATCATTGAATTGTTCTTCTACAAAATTTAAACATGCCTTTTTATTTGATAATTGTTTTTCCTAGAATTTTTGTATTACATTTATTCTCATTTTCCAATTTCAATAGAACATTTCATCTCTCACAATTACAATAAACGTCGAATCCCATTCCTCCCTTCCCTAATAAGAACTCCACATAAATCAAAGGAATTAAGTCATTTACTTTTTAGTAACTTGATTATGATGGAAAAGTCTTGAATTAAATTATTAAAAAAAAATTGAATCTTATTTTCCCAAATTAACCTATTTAAAATTACTTATTTATGAATTCAAGCAATTTTAGAAAAACAATCATTTTTATCCCAATTTCAGAATAAAATAAGTAAACACAATAAAAAACAATTTAGTTCCAAGTTCTTCTGTTTTCGATTCAGTTTTTTTCGGATTCCTTTCAAATTTCATTATGTAATAGCGAAAGTGCCCTCTACGGAAAGCCAAGTTTTCAGAATTTTCTTTTTTGTTGGTATAAAAACAAAACCTTGAATACCAAACAAGACAGGAAAATGATTTTTTTAATATATTATTATTTTAAATTCATTTCTTAAAAGTTACAATATAAAAAAGAAATTAAAAAAACTCGAAGAATCAGTCACCCAAATAGATTTTTGAGCATGACTATAAATAATCGAAAAGCTCAAAAAGCAACATGGTACTATTGATATGATAATATGGAATAACATGAATCCAGACTAAATAAAATAAACAAAAATCTCCCAAGAGTAAAAGTCAAAAACTAAAGTGAAACGACTGTATGTTCCTCGGAAACAAACGAAAAGAACATAAATGGGCTGTGGTTACTATAAAATATAGGGATGGTTTCTCAATTTGTTGTCTGGGTGCTATACGTAAGGAAAATGCTATTTGAAATGGCAGAATTTTATTAACCAAAGCAAAACTTATGTACACAGTGGGCTAAGTTAATGATATCATAAATCATGCATTAGCAGTAGTGGGGAGCATTAGGTAGATTTTCGAGTCTTGTATGTGATAATTTTATTTTGTGCATTTTAGGAAATTAAGGGGTATGGTATAATTCTGTGTGCCATGAGAAATTTTTGCAATACTTGGATATATTAGTGGGTGTAAAGAGAAAGATATGCCTCGAGTCAAAACATGTGTGCTTTTAGAATTTCCCAAACACAAAACATAAGGAATTACAACATATAGATTAACCTCTTAATTGGTTAAGTAAACACTAATTAAATTCAGAACCAAAAGCCCTGCAATACTAAGCTATATAATTGATTCATTCACATCTACAAGTTACGTGCAACTCAGAACTGTCGTCCTTCTCTTAGTTTTCTACTATGTGAATGTATCTGTGACAATAGTTGATAGATATATAAATCATGTTTACATGGTACAAGGACAGCTTTGAACTTTCTGAATTAGTTCACAGCAATACAAGCAGAATCCGTACATTATATACTACATTGCAGTTTAGGAGTAAATTTCAGCCTAGAATCAGATGGTCTGGAGCCTTCTCAGCCAACATCAATAACTTGATGAAACCAAAACATAAAAAATGGAAACATAATTACAAAATCAAGTTATGATGAATTTAAAACCACAAAATAATAGAGCATAAACATCAGGAATATAATAGAGAATAAGATGTCTTACGATGTCACAATGAATTTAGGCTCCCAAGAACCTAGAAAGAAACATTTGCTCAAGTGTGGAGGTAATTGGCAGCCATCATCAGCTCTAGGGTCAATTCGGGTTCAATATGAAACTCAGTCTCCTTGCCGCTGATAGAAAACCAATATACTTACTCAACAATATACAAGACCATTTAAACGAAGAAACAAAAGGGGTAAATGAGAAGAAGGCAAGAAGTTAAAAGAAACTCTTTGCAAGCCGCCAAGCGCCCTCACGAACTTAAATGTACAAACAAACAAAAAAATTTGTCAACAAATACAAGCTCAATTCCAAAAATGAATAATTAGAAGTCATCTTTCCTCTAATTGACAAACATTTTAAATGATAATCTTTTGAAGTATTAAAACAAATGAAACCAGGTCATCAAGTGACTTACTCATATCCTGACTTTATTAAATATAACCTACAACTACTCGATAATTTGATTATCCTCATCAACAATAAACTAAAATAGGAAAAGCCTCTGCGTACGATTATCTCGAATTATTAAAAAATAATTCCTGTAATTACAAGCCCCAACAAAAATAGCTAAAATCAATTTCTATTCCAACCTCAGATCATATCAATCATGCAAGCAGTTAGATAATGAATAGTGATAAATACATTAAACTCCAAAAAAAATAATTATTACAGATTTCAAACTTTCATTTCAAATTTTAGAGAAACAAAGATTTCAACAAAGTGCTTCTCAACATAAAACATTATCTTAAATTTAATAAACAAACAAATAAAATAAAAGAGCTGATTAAAATCAGAAAGAAAAGAAGGGGGGAAAAGCATTTCTCTTATCTGCACTACGTTAAAATAAGCAAACCAATAATTGAGGTTCAAAGTCTATTGCTGGGATACTTGCAAGAGACAGAGATCAGACATTAAGGACCTTACAAGATCATTAGATAAACCTCCTACTTCAAGTAACTAATAAGGGTAAAAAAACCCCGTTTTTCTCCTAAAGAATTTCAAATTGTCAATAAGTACTCTGGGTAACATATGAAACCCCAAATATTCAACATAACACTGTGAATATCAATAACAGAGAATAGGTGCTTAGTGCTACAGCTCAGCAGGAATATAATATTATTAAGGAACAAAAGTATAGCTTGGGTCAGCATAAAACGACGAAACTTAATAAACCGCCTGTCCTATAAAATGACAAACAGTTCATCAACACCTTACATAGATGACAAAAATCACCAATAGCTATCAACTATCTAGATTCTTAAATCCAAAAATTGGGAGGTTAAGATATAAGAACCTGGCAAACTGAAGATTCCAATAGAAATACTTGCAGATTTTCTCAAGAATAGTGGTGCTAATCTCTGGAAATGTCACCTCCCGATGCTCCTTCTCGGAAAAACTGCCTAAATCCAAAATCAATGGAAATTAAATCATAAAATCTAATATCCTAATAGTGAATTGATCTTTTGAGTGAAATAATCGCGAATAAAAATAGCAAAAGAACAATAAGAAAGAAAGCGAAAGGCAAATACCAGGAGAAGTAAGCATGTTTCGGATCGTTTGAGAGACCATAGCAGCATCTTTGTGGATGACGAATTCGAAACCCTCGGCGCTAATCAGCTTCAGCGTGTCTTCTTTCTTCATCTTCCCACCCAAATTTGCAAGATGTGATCGTTTGGCTATTGAATGAGTGCGCGCGTGATTACGGTTGATTCATTCGAGAGTATTCGAATTGTACACGCGATAAAATCAAACGATTTTAAGACTTTTTTCTTTCTTTCTCTGACGTTGATTTTATCGGCTTGGGGATAAAAAGAGAATTTACAAATACCGATTAAAATTGGCTCAAAGAGTGCCCAAAGTTAACTAAGGGGGTTTATGGTCCACCGTCCACTCCCTCGATTTTTAGCAGCAGCAGCAGCAAAAAAAATAATAAATTAAATTAAATCATTTATTTAATAAAATTATTAAAATTAGAAACTTCCGAATGATTTTGTTAATAATTTTTTATTATAATGCAAATGAATATATATTTTTTTAGTGTTATAAGAAAATTAATTTTTTTATTGAAAGAGTTTAAAATAAAACTAGTTAAATAACTAGATTATTTATACACTAGAGTATTTTTTTTTATTGTATTTTTTAAATTTTAAATTTTTTTCCCTCCAATCATGTTAAAACGTAAAATTAACATAAGAAAAAAATAAAATCTGACCAAATTATTTTAGATATGTTACAAATATAAATTATATAATATCTCACATAAATTAACAATTAAGTTGATAAAATTTATAAAATATAAAAATTATCATAAATTAGATACAATTGAAAACTGCAAACTGTATAATAAAAAAATAAAACTATAAAAAAATAAGTTTTAAATGTAATATTAATATTTAATAATAAATAATATATAACAGTTTGAATTATGAAAAAAAATTTAAAAAATGAATCAAACTGTTCAAACCAATTTCATTTTTTGATTTATTATGATTTGTTCATGTTCATGAACATTGCTACCCTTAACACATAGGGCACGATACCTTTAGTGGATTAAACTTGAGTTCGCTAGTACAACAATTTAATTTTGTCTACCTCTTTTATTCATTATTAGGGTAGTATTTTAGTGATGTTAGTATTTAAAAATTGGTATGTATAATTTTTACACATAACAAGTAGATATGCTTTTAATGAAGGACATTTGTTTCACTCCTTTATATTACAAACAATTTTTCTGCTAAAATAGAGCCCTTATATACATATTTTTCTCTCTTGACTTTTGAACCTCATTCTTTAAACTTAATTAAAATGCATCTAATGGTTCGTACCATCTTATATTATTAAATAAAAAATTTACTGCAAATAAAATTAAAAAAAGAAAAGAAAAAAAAATGCTAATTACTTTGTGCCGATCCTTACTAGTTATTGGTGAATTGTTCAAAATCTATATTGATAACTTTTTTTACTTGTTCGACATCACCAATCATTTGATTAATATTCTCTCCTTGCAACGGATTAATTTGATGTTTTTTGGACAAATTTTGTCCTTTTTCATTGCCTTCAATTTTCTTGTTTACATTATTTTGGTGGCCAAGAATTTGAGATGGGTAAGAGAATTTTGAGATGAGAACCAATTTCCAAAATGAGTATAAAAAGGAAAGATCACAACAAATATTAAGGAATTTACTTGTCTTTGGTACTAAACAACATACTTTGTGAAAAATAGGTGAGTTAAATTGATGAATAATTTACTTGCCACTAATTAAAAAACTCATTATTATTAATCCCATGGAATGCTTAACTAATTAAAACAATTAGAACTCATAATTAGTCCCAATTACTTGATAATCTTCTAAAAATAGAGAAATATAAATCTACAATTTAGCTTCGAATTGGAACAAAAAAAGTCAAATAAACGAGTTTCACCCTTTTTATTTATTAAATCGTTAACTTTATTGAAGAGACGAAAATATCCTCAAAATCTCGCATAGTGATAAATTCCTAATTTATTGTGAAAATTGCACAAAATTTATACCAATTTTTAAATAGCAGTATTACTAAAGTACCATATCAACAATATGGGTAAAAAAGTACCAAAAATTAAATTGTGATACTATTAAGATAGTGAACCTTTAAACCCCCTTAGTCCCAACTTTTAATTAATAAGTACACTTTATTCTCTCTTTTTTTATAAAGAATAACAATTTAGTATCATTTGTATTATAAACAAATATTTTGGTCCTTTTTTCATAGTCATGTTAGTGTGTCGTCGAAGTTTCTCGTACATCTTTCAGGTAGAACGATTTTAAAGGCAAAATAGATTTCTAAAATTTTATTCAAAATAAATAAATAAAAAAACCCTTTAAATTATGGATTTATTTGTATAGATACCAATAAAATTTCTCAAGCATATTTCCGCTCATGAAGGGTACTATGCATTCTCGATTCCTAAAGAAAATGAAAGTTTTGAATAAGTTTTGTGTGTGTTTGTGTTTCTATGTTGTTTTGTTGTGTGAACAGGAAAATCATTTAATAATTGTGCCAAAATGAGACAATAGATTGTAATATGCCTGATAGAAGAATACTTGGATTTACATTTTAGAGGGAAAAAATAGATAAAGAAAGCGAAGAAAGAAAGTTTGAAGATGAGAAAAAAGAAAAACAAAATGAGAATAATAAAAAGAATTAAAAAAAAAAAAGGGCCACGAGACATAGAAAGAGAAACAAAAGAGAAAAAGATAATAAGAAAGGAATGGAGAAATGGAAAATAAGAGATTATCTAAGAGAGTTATTTTATGGTTTTTCGTTGTAAGGAAAAGAGCTCTATCGTCGGATATTCTTTTCTTTGTCGATTTTGTTTGTTTTCTTCATCGTTGTCTCTAACCACATAATTATCTTGAATGTTTTTTCAGCACGTTCCTCCTTAGGGGGTTCAGTGCGTCGCTGCATATTGTAGTATTATTGCTTAGCTTGACCTGCACTGGTGGTTCTTCTGTGCGCGTTGTTCTAACTCGACACCATTTGTTTATTTTATTATTATTTTTTTGTACTGCTTTCTTTCTTTAAATAAATATAACAATAATTTATTCTGTAATTTATTTCATTTCATATAGATTTAAATATAATGTAATTTTTATTCACCTAAATTTGAATTATGATAACGTTAGATATATTTTATTATATTTTGACAAGTTTTTTTTTTTTCCATATCTAAATATATATCTAATAATATTATGTTAATTTTATTATGATTCACAAATTCAAAATCTCAAGCCTTCAGAGATATATATATTTTTTGAATATTTATCACATTATTAATTAAAATAGTTAAATTTATATATAAAAAAAACTAAAATAAAATGCTAGAACAAATTTATTACTTGTATTATAGATTTGTGTTACAGTTTTCAAAATAACTTCAATAATTTAATGTATTTTGATCTTTTAATTTTGAGGTCATTAATCTAATTTTATGTGGAATTAATGAAACTTACATTTAAAAAAAAAAAAAAAAAAGTGAGTTAGAGTGAAAATTAGAAGAAAAAAGATTTTTGCACTAAAACATGTCCTTTTTGAAGGTTTTATACAAAATATTCATTAAATAATATCTCATGTGATTTGCATAGGCTGCTTTCATTCATTTATTAAAGTGTATTTTTTAGTTAAAAAGGGTCCTAAAGGGGTTTAATACTTTAATATTTCATAATATTAATTTGAAAGGAATAAATAAATAAAAACATAAGGAATTGAAAGGGAAAAAAAATGAATCAAAACTAAATGCTTTTGATTGTGTTTATATATTTTATTGTGAAATTGAAATAAAAATGATGATTTATTAAACTAATTTTAATGCAAATGTAATTATTTTTAAAGAAATTAATTTGGGAAGATAATATTAAAAAATCACGTAATTTAATTTAAGATTCTCTTAATATAATTAAGTTATTGAAAATCATTAACTTAATTTTTTATATTTGTTGGATGTCTTAATTACTTGATGGCTTATTTTTTAAAAAAAAAAAAAAATGAAAAGTAATTATCTTGACAAAAAAAAGAAAAGAAAAGTAATAATCTTGGCAAAAAAATTAAAAATAATTATTATTCATAACTTAATTCCCTTTACATGTTGATCAATATGCTTATAGTTCCAATTATAAATAAGTGTAAAATAAATATCAATTAATTGTATATAATTAATTAATTACATGTATATAAATACATATTAATTATAAAGGATATATAATTTACAAATACCATTTACTTGTATGTAACAAATTTAGCCCCATCCCTTGTGTTAAAATAAATACTATTTTTAGTTGGACAAAATCATTACTCTTGAAATTGATTTAGTGCATATATGTTAACCATATATTAAATTGTAAATTCGTAATCTATATATGTACTATTTGTAAAAGTCTCAAAACACATTTGAAATATTCCCAACAAAATTATATATATTTTTTAAATTATTGATATAAATTATCCTTTTAATATCTATTGTTACATTAAATAAGAATTATAAACATGATAACGAAATAAATATTAATTATCACATTCAATAAAAAGTCTTATTTAATTTTACTTTTACAATTAATTTATAATCATAAAAAATTTAATTTGTAAATTATTTTAAATATATTATAAAAATTAATAAAAAAAATAAAATAAACAAACATTACACATATTTTCAATTAGTTAAATAAAAATATATATGCATTATTATAATTTAAATTATTATTATTATAATAACTATTATTTATTAATTCTGAAGCCAATTTTATGAAGTCATATAATTAATTATTAATATAAAATTATAAAATATGTTATGAAAATAAAAAATATATTGTTGGTGTTAGCTGTATGGCAATAAAATTTATTTATTTTATATTTTAAATTATATGTTTAAATTATATTAAAGTATTATTTAATTTAAAAAAAATTAATTGGTATTGACAAGCAAATAACAACCATTTAATAAAAAGTGAAAAATTTATTATAGAGTAATGCTACATATCATAAAGTTATTATAATTTCAAGTGACACGACAGTTTTTTATTTGATATAATTTTGTGGGTCCAATTATACTTACCAATAATAATATAATATATCATTTGTGATTTACTTCAAACTTAATATCAATATCATTTTTCTTTATTATAAATTTTTTTATTATAAAAAAACCTGCATGATGAAGAGGCAACCATTTTATTCTATTTTATCGATAATTTAAAAGAGTTTTAAAAGTTTTAGCTCGTTTTTTTCACTATAATTGCATGCAGAAATATGATAACTTGATAATAAAATATTACCATAATATTTATTTTTATTAATAATAATTTCATTATGAAAAGAGTTATAATTTTTTTAGTCATTTTGTTTGTATTATTATGATAATTTGATAACACAATTTTTTCAAAAAAATACATAAATTACCTATTTTTAAAATTTGAATATTTAATTATATAACTTTAATGTTATAATGAACGTACATAAATAAAATGTTCATTTTTATGGCTTTAAAAATTGAGTAATTCGTGTGTTTTTTATAAAAATTGCGCGATTAAAACATTCAAATAGCGTAAATAAATTAACTTAGGATAATTTTTTCTAATAAAAAATAAAAATAATTAAATAAAGAGAAATAGGTATCTCAACTAGTATTTTATTTTATCAGAAACATAATTAAGGAATAATACCCGAACAAACTCTTTTGTAAGAGTGGAAAACGTCGTGGAGACACGCTAACATACTCTGGCACTACCTGCAAAAGAATCCTTGCCAGCCTGAGACAATTGTCAGTGCCATCTCATATTTTCACCAATTACATTTGTCTTATTCACATAAACGGCGACGTTCCCTTGATGAAT
The DNA here is from genome assembly GCA_029378325.1 of Elaeagnus macrophylla. Taxonomy (NCBI): domain Eukaryota; kingdom Viridiplantae; phylum Streptophyta; class Magnoliopsida; order Rosales; family Elaeagnaceae; genus Elaeagnus; species Elaeagnus macrophylla. The sequence goes on from CM055642.1 coordinate 9,670,781, forward strand.
ATATTATTTATAATTTTTTTTGATAGATATTATTTATAATTATTTATGAAGCATTAACGCCGTTTTATAAATCCTTCTCTCTCATCGGTCTTTTCTATTTTCACTCATTGGGTAGATGTTATGTTAGCGACCAAATGCCATTTATCTGATAAATAATTTTTATTTATTTATAGGAAAACAACGATTTGAAGCGTTCACCATAATTCTTCTTCAGCTTTCAAAGTAGATACACTCTTCTTACATCCAATTTGTGCAGTTTTCGTTCCCTTTTCTGGCTCAAAGTTTCTCAAATCAAAACCTCTTTCCATTTCACTCTCTCATCTATTCATCGCTTCAAGGTAAGTTCTCTAACTTTCTAGATCTTTCGATTCTAATTACGCTTTGTGTGTTTGTAAATTGTTTTTTGTTCTGCGTGTTTGAGTGGTTTTGGTTGATAAACATATCTGAATTTAGGGTTTGGTGATTGTAGGTTTGAGAGATCGAAGAGGGAGAGGGTTATGGCGCATAGGGTAGACCACGAGTACGACTATTTGTTCAAGATCGTTTTGATCGGAGACTCAGGGGTTGGAAAATCCAACATACTCTCCAGGTATACCAGAAATGAGTTCTGCTTGGAATCTAAATCTACGATTGGCGTCGAGTTTGCCACCAGAACTCTTCAGGCAAGTTTCAGTTTGTTGCTTTTTAACTCAATTCCGGTCTCTTTTTTATTTTGGGAACTGATCTATTTGAAGTTTTTGTTTTTTTCTACGTTTTGGTTAATCTGTTTGCTTAATAATATTCGTCATTTTCTTTATTCTTTCTCTTCAGTCTCCTCTACTACTATTTTTTCCCCCGGTATTTTGAGCCGGTTATTAATATTGATCTATTTGATAAATACTTTACCAAGTCCATAAGCACATACTGATCACTATAGTGATTTGTTGTATTATTTATATGAACATTGGACTTTCGGTTACTGTTGGATTAAAGACATCGAAGAAGTCCTATTTGGTTTGATAAGAATGACAGGGTAGCTTTTCACTACGCCAAAATATGGCTTTAAAGACGGTCATTAACCGTCATTATAAAGCTACGATGACGCTTTAAAAAAAATATAATGACCGTCATCTATTCAGGCGTCATCGTAAATAAGCATTGAAAAATAAACAACGACCGTCATTAAAAATCGTAAAAAAATAAGCGACCGTCATAAAAAATATATTCCATGACGGTTGTTATTTCATGACCATCATTGTAAACTGACAATGACCGTCATAAAAAATATATTCTATGACGGTTGTTATTTCATGACCATCATTGTAAACTGACAATGACCGTCATTAAAAATATCAAATAAAATTTAAAAATAACGGCTAGTACATTATTCAATGACGATTATTCAAATGACCGTCCTAAATATGCGTGTGTATATATATATATATTAAATATTGTGCTTTCGATTGATCCTGTTTTATATATTAAATTGACCATATATACGAATAATAACAAATCAATAACTTTATTAATAAATCTGTAATCTCCAATTACTAATTAACTTTTCAAAACATAAGTAGGTCTATACTCAAAATGAAAAATATATAATTATCTAAAATAATCTCACTATACATTAGCTAAAATAAAAGTAAAATTTTATATGTTCTACTATCCACGAATATGCATTGTCACATATATGCACCACTCCTGCCTCAATTGAAATAGTTCTTCTCTTGTATAGCGCAACTTGTACTTCCACTACAAGCATTAGATACAAAACAAAGTTTAGTAAAATAATTAAAACTATATTAAAATGTAAACATAGATTACATAAACTATATTAAAGATTAATACCAATTCAGTTATATTTGTACGAGGATTGTTAACAATGTCTTTCATAAATAGCATCACATAGTAGCCACATTCATAGCCTCCTGCTTGTTTTGGGCACTATTCACAATAAAATTTAAACAAATAATATAATTAGTCAAGTAAATAAATACTATAATTGGACCATAAATAATTAACTATCATATATACCTTAATTTGATTGACTTGCAAAGTCGATGAATTCTCTCTTTGAATCATGACACCCAACATATTATAAGCTCTATGTACAATAATTGTCATCAAATAAAAGTACAAGAATTTTAAAAAAATACAAATAAACAAACATATATGGTTTTTGGTCTTACTCTTGTAAAAGTTTTAAAAAATCAATTGGTATACTTTGATTGATGGAATCAATCCAAGCAATTGTTCCACTCGATGGATTCATCAATGCTAACATCCAATGAGCACTACATAGTTGAAAATTAAATTCTACATGCATTAACGGAAGATTTCACGAAAGCATAAGAATATATGTTAATAAATTTAATTTCTATTACACTTACCCTCTCCAATATGGGCAAACTAGTATAGTATTATTCTCCATACCCTTCATTCTCATAGCAAACATTTGAATTTGGTGATCTTCATTTGCCATTTCGAAAGCAATTTATGTCCTCTTCGTCGATAAAGATCTATTAATGTAACCAGAAGAATAAGGAATGAAAAAAATGAGTATTCTACTTTCTTTCTTTTTTTGGTTTTTTAATTAACTTGGGAACAAACATTATTCAGAAAGAAGAAACAAATTCTAAAAACATACCTTTAAGTTCAGCCCCCAAAGAGAAAGTCAGCTGCTTGATCTTCATTGCCATCTAATAACTTGAGAGCTTGAACGACTGCTTCCCTTTCAAAACCAAGCTCAATAAGCCTTCCAACTTTGGCTTCAAAATCAGGTCCCTATAGCAAGTGCAATACATAAGTATAAAATTGACAGCAATGAAAGCCAAGCCAACTAGAGTATAGCAAAGTTAAATTTTAATTAAAGAATCGGTCCCAAAAGAATAAAAAATTAAAATAAGTTTACCTGAGTCAAATCACCACGAACACTTCCTGCCAAACACAAGAAAAACCAAAAATATCATTGAGTGCATTAATTGCACAGTCACAACGAGTAGAAATCACATGTGTGTATGTATTATATATAATATGAAACTGCGAACATTAGACTTTGAGGAAATTAACAAAATACTTTTAGTCAAAATTAGAAGAGGCACCCCCTAACAAAGGAAACGACAATAAGAAACTAACCAGTAGATTGACCTGCTGCTGGATCATTTTTTATTTTATTTGTTGTTCTTGATAGCGCCTGAAAAGTAACAAAGCACATAACTTAAAAAATATGCTCAAGGCCTAATTCTTTAACTAAAACTGTTAACGAATACACAGATAGTAAAAGTGCTTCTCAATTATTATTTTTTTTTTTTTTTGAGTAAGAACAGGCAGATGATTTGTTGACATGTGCATTAAAGATGTAATGAAACATCAAAAAAGAGAAAAACAGGGGATTCACTTCTTGTTTTTGGTAGGGTGTGGGTCAAATTTGAATGTCCTCAGAACATTAGCCAATAAATTATTTTCTTAAACTATTGTGTTCTACAATTAAGTTAAACAAGGAGTGACCTCATGGGGAAAATGATAAAGATAAGGAAATACTCACTGTTCCACCGGAGCTGGATGCTTGCTTGGCATATTTTTGTTCATCCAGATAATGAGATGGTATATCTTTTTCTGTGAATAATAATTGGTGCATAGTTTTAATGTCATTCGTTGATTTAGATAGACCACAATAAGTTCCAAATGCTTCAGTTGCAAAGAAAGACTTTAATGCATGTGAAAGTAGAGCAGTAGCAACTTCTAAGCAATTAGAACATGCAGAGATTAGGTTACCAACCATGCAAAAATGGAACAGATTCTTCTCCTCCACCAACCCTTAAGACATTTTCTTTTAAATCTATAATGCACTGAAGATAAATTGCGTGGTTAGAGAAAAAATTATGAAATACGGAAATGGTTAGGGCCCTATGCCACTGAAAGAAGAATGCTACCTGATGCTTACGGAGCATATCTAGCCCAAAGAGGAATTCCATATTGGGAGAATCCAGTACCATAAATGAGCAAGGATAAAAGTTATTCCCAATCTACAGTAAGATTAGTAAGAAAAAATGTTGGACTGAAAATAAAAAATAATTTAAAAAGTTGCATTGTCAACAAAGGGTCTATACGAAAAAGGGAAAAAAAAAAAAAAAAAAAAACAAGAATTGATAAAACTGTTTTATCCGAGCTGAATTCTCAACTTTTATAGAATCAAGGTTGATATATTACTTTAATTGGAGCTACATGAATCCGACCCAATATCGTTGATTGACCAACACCATGGGCAATTCCTTTGAAACGTTGGTCTAAAAGCCTCAACAATCTGCATAAAAAAAACGTTCCCTTCATAAGAATAATATGTTTAATCATAGTATATGCAGCATATCAAAGACTTTACTGTAAAGCAGTTGCCATTTTCTGATACTCATAAAACAGATTTTTAAGAGCTATTAATTCCAATTTGCACATAGGGAAAATGGATGAATGATCCAGAGCTCCTCTCCTGTATTTTCCCGAGAAACAAACACACCAATTCACCCAAAAAAAATAAAGAGATATTATATGAGAAAATATAGAAATTCTCACCTCGACCTCAAGCAGAGCTTTGACGTTTTCTACCTATCATCAAATAGTTGAAAAAATTGAAAAGAAAAGGAGAAATTAGCATCGTACATAAGTATTTTATAGTAATTATACATATAAAGAGAACTACGATTTGAATTCTTTACAGTTTTATGAGAATCAATATCCAAAGAAAGGATTTGTTCATCTGGGGTCATTACTGTGATTATCATCTTTTTCACACTCTCTCAGTATCTCTTCGAACCTGAGTTGTTGCGGCTTGTTGTGAACTTGTGTACCCTTTTCGTGTCTTTGAGCACGAAGGCGTTGCCTTTTCTTTTTTAACAAAAAGACTATACCTTTGTTGAGTCCAACTTCAGCTTGTAATTAAACTCTTGAACGCTGAAACTACAAGATAGGGACCAGACATCAGGCGTATATATATTAATTCATCCATACCTGTGCAGCGACGGCGGCAACTGTGCGAGGACGAGCGGCGTGGACGACGCGGGGACGAGCGGCGAGAGGCGAGCCCGAGGACGACGCGGGGTCGAGCGGCCAGAGGCGAGCGTGAGGACGACGCGGGGACTAGCAGCGAGAGGCGACCGCGAGCTGGGAGGACTACGCGGGAACTAGCTGCGAGAGGCGACCGCGAGCTGGGAGGACGACGCGGGGACGAACGGCAGCGGGGACGACGCGGCGACCGGAGAGGAAGAAAACTGGTAGACGGAGCGCAGGGAGAGTCGCTGGAAAACACTGTGCAAGCTAGGAAAATTTTACTGTACAAGCAGGAAAAAACCGAATGTATACATACATACCCTAATTAGTTTCCGTGTGCGAGGGAAAATTTTAAAAAGATTTTACGACGGTTATTTTTTAATAACCGTCATTAAATATATTTATTTTTAATTTTAAAATTTTTGATGACTATCATAATTTAAATGACCGTCATAAAAAAAATTTATTATTTATTTTAAAGTTTTAATGACGGTCATGTTTAAAAATAACCGTCATTAAATATATTTATTTTTAATTTTAAAATTTTTTATGACTATCATAATTTAAATGACCGTCATAAAAAAAAATTATTATTTATTTTAAAGTTTTAATGACGGTCATGTTTAAAAATAACCGTCATTAAATATATTTATTTTTAATTTTAAAATTTTTTATGACTATCATAATTTAAATAACCATCATAAAAAAAATTTATTATTTATTTTAAAGTTTTAATGACGGTCATGTTCAAAACGACCGTCATCATAAGTTCAAAATTTATGACCGTCATCGTTACTTCATATACATATTTTTAATGACGGTCATTTAAAAAAAAAAAACGGTCGACCGTCCTTAAAAGCCATTTTTGGCGTAGTGTTTCTAAGCTACATTTTTGTGCTGATTTAAGATTGTTGAAGTTCTGTGGAGATCCCATAAAAATAGGGATATTCTAAATATCCAATTGTAACAGTAAATATTTAGTTGTTAAATATTTGTTGTAACTGTAAATATTCAGTTAATATTTTATCCTTTTTTTCCTTTTATTTAGATATTGTTAGATTTGTACTTAGTCTATTTAAGGAGCTACACTTCATGTAATTCATACATTCAGATTTCAATAAAACACAATTATTCTACATGGTATCAGAGCCTTACGCTCATCAATAATGGAAGAAACTTCCAATCCGCCTCATCCCTCTGATCACACAGAGGAAATGGCATCAGCAGTTCAAAACACAACCGACAACTCCCCTCTCCAACTCACCATTGAAAAATTCAATGGAAAAAATTACCGGGAATGGGCTCAATCAATTAAATTAATTATTCGGGGGAAAAGGAAGATGGGTTACCTGACCGGTGAAACAAAACAACCTACGGACAGTCTCGGCATTCAGAAATGGGAAGCTGAAAATTCCATGATTATTTCATGGCTCGTTCATTCTATGTTACCTTCAATTGGAAAGACGTACCTATTTCTCCCCACGGCTAAGGAAATTTGGTCCGCTGTTCGGGAAACTTACTCCGACAGTGGAAACGCATCACGCTTATATGAGATAAAAACTCAACTCTGGCAGATGAAACAAAATAGTATGAGCGTCACAGATTATTATACAAAAATGTTGGGTTTATGGCAAGAATTAGATCTCAATACCGAAGAAGAGTGGGAAATCAGTTCGGATAGTATTAAATACCGAGCAAAAATTGAAGGAGAACGCGTATTTGAATTCTTGGCCGGACTGAATCAGGAATTAGATGATGCGAAGAGTCGGGTTTTGAGCCGAAATCCATTACCCAATACGAGAGAAGCATTTTCTGAAATTAGGAGAGAGGAGAGGCGGCGTGAGGTGATGCTCGGCGCCGTTGCTGGTGGAGCGAACGGCGAAGACTCGGTCGGGGTTGGCCTGCGAGCGGCACAGACGGCGGCGCACGACCTGCGTTCGGCGCAGGAGTAGCGAACGACACCATCGTTGCTGAAAATGGAGCTGAACGGCGCACGAGTCTCTTCCTCTGGTCTCGGGTTCAATGGAGCTGGAAAACAGGGAGTGGCTTATGAGGATATACGCTGGGCTCATGGGCCTATTGGGCCGACTAATGCATATGGGAGTAATGGGCCCAGCTTAAGTGAACTCCAAATGAGCCGTGGGCCTTCACTGTTAAATTCTTTCAGCCCAGTCACTGAAAATGGGTCCAATGGGCTGTTGTCTAGAGGAGCCCAAAATAATTCCGGACAGAAAAAACGTCCATGGTGTGATCATTGCCGGAAACTGGGCCATACAAAAGATACGTGTTGGGAATTGCATGGCAAGCCCGCAGATTGGAAACCACGACAAAATTTTAAAAATCGAGGATATCAAGCCACAAGCTCTCAGAATGATTCCTTCAATCCCGAGCAGATGGAGCAATTATACAAACTGTTTTCAAAATTTCAAACATCTGGTCAGTCCTCTCATGTTCACTCTGGTGCATTAGCTTACAAAGGTAATTATTTAACCGCTTTAAATGCAATATCTGAACCTTCCCCCTGGATTATTGACTATGGAGCATCAGATCACATGACCGATAATCACCACCTTTTTCATCATATACTCCATGTGCGGGAAATTTAAAGGTTAAAATTGCCGATGGTACCCTTTCACCAATTGCAGGAAAAGGACGGATACAATTATCTGATACTATTATTCTTGAGTCTGTTTTGCATGTTCCAAAATTATCATGTAATTTACTGTCTATTAGTAAATTAACAGCCCACACGAACTGTTCTGCTAATTTTACCTCTTCTTTGTGTGTATTTCAGGACCTGTCATCGGGGAAGACGATTGGCAGTGCTAAAGAACATGAAGGTCTCTACTACTTTGAGTCAAATACTACGAATAAACGGTATCAAATTACCAATTGTAACTCTACATCATTTTCTATAAATAATGATTTATTATTGTGGCACCGTAGGATGGGTCACCCTAGTTTTTCATATTTAAAACAATTGTTCCCTTTTCTTATTCAAAATAAAGAGTTACCAGAATTACAATGTGAAATGTGTGAACTTGCTAAACATCATCGCACTTCATTTCCAAAATCTCAATATATGCCCTCAAAACCATTTTCCATAATTCATAGCGATTTATGGGGACCATCTCAGTCGCCTAATCGTACTCATACAAAATGGTTTATCACATTTATTGATGATCATACCCGTGTTTGTTGGGTATACTTATTGCGAGATAAAACCGAGGTTTACAATGTGTTCATCAATTTTAACTCAATGATCAAAACACAATTTCAAGCCCAAATTCAAATCTTACGTACTGATAATGGTACTGAATATATCAACCAAACTCTCAACAATTACCTACAAAGTCATGGTATTCTTCACCAGACTTCGTGTGTATATACTCCACAACAAAATGGCATTGCTGAACGGAAAAATCGGCACCTCCTAGAAGTTGCTCGAGCACTCATGTTTACCACAAATATGCCAAAAATGTTTTGGGGTGATGCCATCCTTACATCTGCCTTCCTGATAAACAGAATACCTAGTCGCATTTTATCCTTCAAAACACCTATTCAAATACTCAAGACCAGTTTTCCCACATCCCGTCTCATCTCTGATATTCCACTCAAAGTGTTTGGGTGCACTGCCTTTGTCCATGTTTATCCCCATGATCGGAAAAAATTTGACCCCCGTGCGCGTAAATGCGTCTTTATTGGGTATTCACCAACTCAAAAAGGGTATCGGTGTTATGATCCCAGTACACGACCTATATACACTAGCCTTGATGTGACGTTCTTTGAGTCAATCCCTTACCACTCATCCAAAACTTCTCTTCAGGGGGAGAACATGAGTAAAGATCAGTTTTGTTCCTTTGATCTCTCATTTCCTGCATCTAGTCTTGATCCCAATCTCAATTCTCAACCCACTACATCTTCACCTCCCGAACCTCGTTCACCTCTTCATTCTATTATGCCATTTATAGAACATGATGTAGACACACAACTTGGTAACAAATTACTTGTCTATTCAAGGAAACCGAAATCAAATTGTAAAGGAAAATTTGTGTTCGATGCACTACAAGACTCAGACCCGGTGATGGATCCGATAAGTCTCGAACCTTCAAATGGCTCAGGTAACTCTAATTCTAATGATGACTTGCCCATTGCTCTTCGCAAACAAAAGCGAACATGCACCCTCCATCCTATATCAAAATTTGTGTCCTATAAACATCTATCACCCAAATTCCATGCTTTTACCACTAATCTGGACAGGACAGAAATTCCAAAAGATATTGATGAAGCCTGGGAAATACCAAAGTGGAGAGAAGCAGTTATTGAAGAATTGAGGGCCCTAGAAAATAATGAAACATGGGATGTAGTAGACTTACCAAAAGGAAAAAAACCAGTTGGGTGCAAATGGGTATTTACTATCAAGTATAAAGCAGACGGTACAGTTGACAGATACAAAGCTCGCCTAGTAGCAAAGGGATTCACTCAGACATATGGCATTGATTATACAGAAACCTTTGCTCCAGTCGCAAAATTGAATACTATTCGAGTTCTACTCTCATTAGCAGTAAACTTGGACTGGACTCTTCAACAGTTGGACATCAAGAATGCCTTTCTCAATGGGGTATTAGACGAAGAAATCTTTATGACCCTGCCACCTGGTTTTTGTGAGAAAGAGAAACAGAATATGGCGTGCAAATTAAGAAAATCACTTTACGGACTCAAACAATCACCTAGAGCTTGGTTTGACAGGTTTGCAAGGGTATTACGAAACCAGGAATATCAACAAGGACAGTCAGATCACACAATGTTCTTTAGGCATTCTAAGAGTGGAATGAAAACCATCTTGATTGTGTACGTTGATGATATAATACTCACAGGAGATGACGCAATTGAAATAGAAAGGTTGAAAAAGGTTCTATCCACTGAGTTTGAAGTAAGGGACTTGGGCCAAATGCGATATTTTCTAGGAATGGAAATTGCTCGATCTAAAAAGGGTATAAGTGTCTCACAAAGAAAGTATATACTTGACTTACTAAAAGAAACAGGTATGCTTGGTTGTAAACCAGTTGATACACCAATTGAAGTCAATAAACGACTTGAGAGTGATGACAAACCAGTAGAGATTGAGAGATATCAGAAGTTGGTAGGAAAATTAATCTACCTATCACACACAAGACCAGACATCGCATTCGCTGTTAGCATCGTGAGCCAACATATGCATTCTCCGAAAGAAGTTCATTTGGAAGCTGTGTATCGAATTCTCAGATATCTTAAAGGATCCCCAGGGAGGGGGCTTCTCTTTAAAAAAACAGATGAAAAAAGGGTAGAAGTTTTTTCAGATGCTGACTGGGCAGGTTCAGTTGAAGACAAAAGATCTACAACTGGTTATTGTACCTTTGTTTGGGGTAATTTAGTAACTTGGAGGAGCAAGAAACAAAATGTGGTGGCCAGAAGCAGCGCAGAAGCAGAGTTTCGAGCAGTTGCACAAGGGATGTGTGAGGGTCTGTGGTTAAAGAAACTTCTAGAAGAATTACAAGTCGAAACAGAAACTCCACTCAGACTATATTGCGACAATAAAGCAGCTATTAACATCTCTCTCAATCCAGTTCAACATGATCGAACAAAACATGTGGAAGTTGACAGACACTTTATAAAAGAAAAAATTGAGAGTGGTATTATTTGTATGACCTACATACCGACCCAAGAACAAACTGCAGACATTCTCACCAAAGGACTTCCAAGACAGAGCTTTGAAAAATTGAAAAGCAAGTTGGACATGATTGACATCTATGATCCAACTTGAGGGGGAGTGTGGAGATCCCATAAAAATAGGGATATTCTAAATATCCAATTGTAACAGTAAATATTTAGTTGTTAAATATTTGTTGTAACTGTAAATATTCAGTTAATATTTTATCCTTTTTTTCCTTTTATTTAGATATTGTTAGATTTGTACTTAGTCTATTTAAGGAGCTACACTTCATGTAATTCATACATTCAGATTTCAATAAAACACAATTATTCTACAAGTTCCTTTCTAATTGTGACTAATGGATGGATGCATTTTCGATTGGATTCATGTCAGGCTTTGTTGCTTTATAAATTTTGAGGGTCATGTTCTGCTCTGGACTGTGTTTGGTAGCTTATTAACTTAATTAGAGGTCGTATGTCTTCCAATGATTTAAGGACTTTTTGAAACTTCCTGTAAATCTGTAACGGCTTTTACCAAATGCAGTTCCATAGATATTATAATATAAATAATATAGTAATGAGTTATAAAAAACAAGAGTTGGCGTTTTAGAAACAGCTATATTAATGTTGAACCAAAGGATTATAGACGTCTTATATTTTTCTTTTGATGTTAAAATGTCCTCAAATGTATTGATCCGCGCATCACCTGCTTATAAGGTTCTGCTACATGCTATGACTTGAGTTATGTTTTTTGAGCGTGATTTATTGTTGTGTTACATCTACTATTTGAAAAACTTGCAATTTCTTATGAACTTTCATTCGTCTATTATGGTGATGTTTGTGACCCTTCAAAATATAACAGTAAAACTCATCATCCCTGAAACTTTGTTCAGGTTGAAGGAAAGACTGTTAAGGCACAGATCTGGGACACAGCAGGGCAGGAGCGATACCGTGCTATAACAAGTGCTTACTACAGAGGAGCAGTTGGCGCGTTTCTTGTATATGATATAACTAAGAGGCAAACATTTGATAATGTCCAGAGGTGGCTGCGTGAATTGAGGGACCATGCAGATTCTAACATTGTCATCATGATGGCTGGAAACAAATCTGATCTGCACCATCTTAGATCTGTTTCAGAGGAGGATGGTCAGTCCTTGGCTGAGAGGGAAGGACTTTCATTTCTTGAGACCTCAGCACTTGAAGCAACCAATGTTGAGAAGGCATTTCAAACTATTTTATCAGATATCTACCATATCATTAGCAAGAAAGCTCTAGCAGCTCAGGAAGCAGCCACAAATACCACTCTTCCTGGTCAAGGAACAACAATTAATGTTAGTGGCGACACTTCAGGTACTGTGAAGAAGGGTTGTTGCTCTACCTAAGGTGAATTTTGGGAAGGGGAAAGATATGTTAGATTGCCAGGCCTTTTTCTTTTCTAGCTTTATATTTTTTTTTTCTCATTTTGAGTGGTAGAGAGACTTGTAGAATACTGAATAGCAATTTACTTCATTGAATTGTGATAAGGAATCTTTTCAAAATCTGAAACGACAATCGTGTTAGTGCTATTTTGGGATCCTCTTTTTGTTGTTCATTATTTTGTTAACATTGCTTTAAAATGTTGAAGCGATTGACTTATTGGGTGGGACGTGATATCTCAACCTGCTTTTGTAGCAAAGCAGAAGAACCATGTAAATGTAGTGCTATATTGTGTGCTATATGGATGAAGTCAAATCCTTACATTGAATAAAGTTGAAACCTTTTCTATTCTTACCCTCCTCTCTTTCCACTTCTGTCTATATATCTTTTCTGAGAAATTATTCATTAGTTAAGGAGTAAATGACTTTTTGATAATAATGTTATATCATATTTATATCAACAACAACAAAATATTGATAATAATGTCAACGTTTTAAGTTTCTTACACAAATTCAAGGAAAGATTTGCACTAAATAAACACATAATTGGTAGGACTACAATGTCATCCATACTCTTCAACACTGGGTAACGAAAATATGAGTTGACCCTTGATATCTTGTTAAATGGTATAAGCAGCATATATACCTGTCATCCAGGTATGTGAATCAAGATTGAATTGTGAGCTAGAGTTCAAAGTCAAGCTTGATTACTTAGATCGTAAATCTGTAGAATTTGCTATGCCTTTATCATTCATGAACTAAATATAAGCTTCACCCGGCACTTGTTTGCCTTGAAGAATATATTTTTCTTGATATTTGCTAGCAGAACACAAGAGCTTAGCTCATCTCCATGAATTTTTTTCAGCATAAGCAAATACTTCTTTGAAGTTGAATCACCCATTTGCATCAAGTACCAAATGGCTTGGGAATGATTCATGCTTATATGTCATTGATTATAAGCTTGTGCTCAAAAGTGAGAACACGTAACTCTGAACTTAGCTAGCTGAGTTTCCCATTAATTTGAGGTGCTTAAAAAGTAGTAGGATTCACCCTTGCTCGTTATCCAAGCAGACAACAGAACCATGCTAGAATCAAATCCTTACATAAATTATTGAGACAACTTAAAAATAAATGGAACAGTATTTCGTGTACAATTTTACAAAGATTCTTCAATCTGTATAGTTACATGATGTATTTGGTGCGTTCTTTCACAATAATCTTTAATGTTGTAAATCAATTGACCAGAACTAACTGTAGGCTCAACCACTACATGGCAAGACAACAGTGTCTTTCCAACTGTTAGAGCCCAAACGTGTAGGTCATGAACGCCATGAACTCCTTGTATGCACTTGAGCCCGTTTTCTAGTCCAGCAACATCAATCTCACTTGGTGTTTGCTCCATCAAAATGCCATATATATTTTTAAGCATGGATATTGTAGTGGTTAGAGATACAACAGAGAATGCAAGAGTGCAGATCAAATCAACCACTAACCAATCTGGTTTCATCCAAATGATAGCTCCAGCAATCATTACTCCAATAGACTGGATCATATCAACCATGACATGCAAATAAGCACCTTGGAGATTTATGTTCAATGTTGTCATTTTTCCAGGAGAACCCGATGTCAAAGTATCAGTTTCTCCTTCAGAGATTGCACATGCTTTCTCCATTTCATGATCATGATGCCCGCAAGCATGATGATGGTGATCATGACCAAGCCATAAGACCATGATAAGGTTAAGAATGAAGCCAAAAGCTGCAATTGCAAACATGAGAACACCGTTGACCTTAACATTTTTGTGAAGCATCCTGTATACAGATTCGTAAATTAAGAACCCAGAGATAAGCCATATGAGCTGTACAGATAGAAGAGCCCCCAGAACCTCAAGACGGTGATAACCAAAAGACTGGCTTGATGTAGCCTTCCACCCTGAAGCCCACACTGAAAATAGAGAAATAGAGAATCCAGCAACATCACTTAGCAAATGTCCTGCATCTGTAATTACGGCTAGACTGTTGGCTTTGACACCACCGACAGCCTCCACTGACATAACTACCAGATAGAAAACTATAAGTACAACAAGTTTCATTGCTGACTTATATCTTTGTTCCGACTCTGAAGTGCAGTTTTCATGTTTGGAAAGTAGACAAACACCATTGCAAGATGAGTTTGGTGGTATGGAAAGAACTTGTATCTTTTCAGGGACTATTGGCATCTCAATTTCTTCTTGATGCTCTGCTTTCAAAATGGGCACTTTGTCTTCTTCCATGTGCTTAATTGTACTTGATGACTAATTCAGAGATTGAAACAAATCATATTTGATTTAAAAATTCAAAAGTATGACTAACTAGCAGTTCAAATTTGAGAATGGATAAGTCATACTTCAACAAACAGAACAATTATCCAAATAGGACAATACATGAAACAACAGTTATAGCATCTCCAGTTGTAAATACAAATAAGTTATCACCCATATGAGATATGAACTTCAGTGACAGCTGACTTATTAGAAATTGTGAATCCTATAATTTTGGACTTCTATTATTTGTTTACCTGCCATTTTCATTAACCATAAAAGCACATGTGAAAACCAGCTTGGATGGATGAACTGCCGAATTCTATGTACACATTTCACAACCTATTAACTTCTAACTATGCCTTTTCTACCACAACTTAAAGATTAAAATGATTTTGTTCAAATTATACTCAACTTGTAAAAGTATGTAGGTATATTCTACTTGTTCTATGCTACATAGTGGGTACTCGACACTCCAAATTGGTGGAAATTAAAACATAATTGTAGAAAATAGGTGAGTTTGACACTCCGAATGTGTATCCAAAAATATAGGACACTAAAAGAGTCAATGTAACATAGCTCTTCTCCAGGAAATATTGTTGGACAAGTCATTTTTCATCTAAAACTCTCACTTAAAACACTCCGAAAAACATAGCCCAGTTGGCTTACTCATGCGAACTATAAACTCTTCATTACAGCAGTTGACTTTCAGAAGTAGAAATTGATGATAATTCATAAAAACCCAACAGTCAGTGCAAGGGTCTGAACATAAAACACAGACACAGTTCTGAATAAACAATTGTAACAGCAACCAGAAAGGAACTTCAAGGGACAAGAAAAAATTCCCAGAACAAGTATCCCAATTCCTAATCAAGCATAGCAAATGGATGACATGAGGCAAACAGTTGTTAATCATCAAAACCCTATTTTTTTCCAAGAAGATAAAAAAAATCCAATAAATTAAAAAGTGATAATGGCCCTACATTATTAAAAATACCCATTAAAGAAGGAAAGTTAAATCCCAAAAATTATTTGAAGAGGTTAATGATAAAGATCAATTGGGGAAGATGATACGTATACTGACCTGTAAATCAGTGTAGAGGAAAACAAACCACCTTGATGATGAATCTCTGCGATACTCAGTGATGGGGCAAGTGGAGGAAGTAAAAGACCTAGAGTAACAACTGCAAATGGATCAAGTAGTTAAAATCAAAGAAAAAAAAGAATTATCAAGTTTGGTACACTCTGTGTTCTCTTGTTGATGGATCTGTGACCTCCGTGAAACAGCGATTGAGTCGTTTGGAGAAAGATATTAAAGCCATTGGTTAAAAAAAGTAAAGAAATCAGAAGAATACAAAATGAAGATGAATAATAAAATAAAAAAAAAAAACCTCGTAATTCGACTATGACGGGAAAATAACGAAGAACGAGGGGACAAAAAAAAAAGTTTATTCTTTTCCTTTTTTCTGTCTTAAAAAAACCTTTAAAAGAGGATATAAAATAACCATTATTATTTTTTTTTTTTTATAATCAGAATAACCCTTATTTTGTTGAAAATGCTATATATTACAATTTTAACAACTGAAAAAAATATATATTATAAATTTGTGAAGGTTATATATATATATATATATATATTTTTTTTTTTTGGACTTGATTTCATTATCTAAAATAAAATTTTTGTAGATCATTTATAAATTAGTAGTTAATTTCGTCAAGCAACTTTATTTTAAATAACTGATATCTAGCAACATTATTCTATTTTATTTCAACATTAAAGTTTAATGTCGGTTTTCAAAATAGGCAAAAATGCTTTTAAAAATAATTTTTAATGATAAAAGAAATGTAATAAAAAAATGTTACTTTTTATCATTTTAAAATTTTAGCATATCTATCTTGTGTTGTTCTTTGGTCGAATGATTTATGTGCCTCTTGGAACTTGACATTTCTATGTGGTTGATACTTATATGATGAAATCTGTTGTTCCAACCTGCTAAGTCTATCTATGTAAAATGGATACATGTGTTAAGATTTTATGCATCAATATTAACATTTAGAGAAAATTGTTTGTTCATGCTACTTTTAATTTTTTTTTTATTAAGGAAGAAGCAGAGTATTAAAATTTATGTAAATTCGGAGTCACGAAATTGACACAAGAAGCAGACATCATTAAAATTTATGCATATTTGGAGTCACGAAGTTGGCATAACCACATCATATGATAAGATAATTTTTTTGTTCATACTATTGTGCCCAACCGATGGAGCTTTAGGACTAACAAGTCCAATATTTTCAGAGAAGAGGCAAAACGCTTGATTTATATTTTTACTTCCTTTCAGATTCAACATGCCTCTGTATACATTTGGTTTGTAAAGAGTGGTTGTCAGACTCTTCAAGTGAATGCTACAATCAGGTATTCATCGCAATGAATTTTGCCACGAACTATTGCATGCGATTACGATTGCTGCATGCTCCCATGTCACAGCATTTTTGGCTTTGAATATAATGAAGATTGGATTTTTTTTCCCAATCAGAGATGAGCACATTCCACAAGGGACTGCGTTCCATCCTCGAATCTTGTACATGTAGTTTGAATGTTAGCTTTGCCAAATTGTGCTCCACTTTAGATAAACAAATGCTTTATTTCTTCACTCTTGTTTCTATATCCAAAAGCTTTATTTCACCATATTGAACATTCTGCCAACTCAACCATGACATGAATCACTCCGTATACATCCCTTTATCAAATCTATACACCACACTAAAAATGTTGTCCTAAATAATAGTTTAATTGCCCATTCTGTCTATGCATCTTTGGGCAACATACAAATTTCTCTCTTCTAAGCTCAATGTTCCTTCGTGATATTTTACTTCACCATTTTCGTTCGTCCACCTTCTGAACCTACGGCTTTGGTCTGATTCGAGAGAAGGAAGGGAAAAAAAAAAAACTACTGTCTGAGCCCGGGTTCGAACCGGGGACCTCTAGTGTGTGAGACTAGCGTGATAACCGACTACACCACCCAGACGGCTTTATTGAAAGATAAATCGGAGACTTCTTATGACAGAATCTTCCTCGTCTTTTTCTCTTTCGCTTTCCCAGCGAAATGTTCAATTTTGCATTTGGAAATTGATTTGTGATTTCTCAATTGGAAGAAATTCGTCAAAAGCGAGCAGCAGTACAAAACTTCTTCTGGTCAATCTAAGCACAGCTTCAAATTCTACAGGTTTTTCCAATTAAATCTTTTCTATTTATTTTGCTTACGAGATTCTGACAAATTCACTCTTACTCTCTCTGTTTACCGTTCAGTTTAAGTCTAAAAAATCGGAGAGCGGGAATCGACTTTTTTATGTCTGATATCACTCCTTGTTCATTTCATTTTCTCAAATTTCTGGGGGTTTTAAGAGATAATTGAGGGTGTAATTCAGTACAATTATTAGCGACTTTAATCACGTAAGGGCTATATGTTGGAATAACATTACCTTGATATCTTTTACTTTGGATGGTTCTGCATCGTGAACAGGGGTTTGGGATCGGTCTCGGCCACGCCAATCGTCCTCCTTAACAGCAACGTTGTCCAGAACACCATGGAGAGAGTCGAAGAACCCCAAGGCATCAACATGAATCCGATGAAGAAAGTCACTGATCCACCAAGCATCAGAGACAGCGAAATCCCTAAAAGCATCGAAGCAAATCCAGAAAGAGATATCTGCTTCGGCGGCTTCCATTTCATTTCGATTCATCTCCCAAACTCCATTTTCTCTATTGTAGCTTTTCATTGAACTCAAATGGCGGCAGCTGCTACTCTTACTTCTCGAAGATCATTCTGAGAATATCGCAATCGAACTTGTTTGACAGTGCCGCTGCTATCGCAATCGAACTTGTTTGACAGTGCCGCTGCTATCGCAATCGAACTTGTTTGATTCCTGAGAATATCATTCTGAACTTGTTGACGTTGTTTATTTCGAATCCATAGTAGATCCTGGAGGAATTCAGTCCAACGCCGCTAATCCAGAATGCGGAGGCGAATGTCGTGATTTGACGAAGATCTCTTTCACCGGGAAGAAATCGGTAGTTTGGTCGAGAAAAGTAGCTCCTACTCGTCGCCATTTTTGTGGTTAGAAGAAATGCTTGTTAAAACGGTGAAGTCTGATCGTACAAGTCTGAAGCAGAAGGCGAAAGCGAAGAATCAAACGAAGAGGACGATGAAGAGTTCTCTGAAGAGTTAAAAACGTGAAGGGTATAATAGGAATATTATTAAAATTGTAAGTGGGGGGTCTAATGTAGAATAAAAATAGTAAAAAGGGGTTATATGAGCCTATTTCCCTTATTTTTTTTATAATCAGAATAACCCTTATTTTGTTGAAAATGCTATATATTACAATTTTAACAACTGAAAAAAAATATATTATAAATTTGTGAAGGTTATATATATATATATATATATATATATATTTTTTTTTTTTTGGACTTGATTTCATTATCTAAAATAAAAATTTTGTAGATCATTTATAAATTAGTAGTTAATTTCGTCAAGCAACTTTATTTTAAATAACTGATATCTAGCAACATTATTCTATTTTATTTCAACATTAAAGTTTAATGTCAGTTTTCAAAATTGGCAAAAATGCTTTTAAAAATAATTTTTAATGATAAAAGAAATGTAATAAAAAAATGTTACTTTTTATCATTTTAAAATTTTAGCATATCTATCTTGTGTTGTTCTTTGGTGGAATGATTTATGTGCCTCTTGGAACTTGACATTTCTATGTGGTTGATACTTATATGATGAAATCTGTTGTTCCAACCTGCTAAGTCTATCTATGTAAAATGGATACATGTGTTAAAGATTTTATGCATCAATATTAACATTTAGAGAAAATTGTTTGTTCATGCTACTTCTAATTTTTTTTTTATTCAGGAAGAAGCAGAGTATTAGAATTTATGTAAATTCGGAGTCACGAAATTGACATAAAAAGCAGACATCATTAAAATTTATGCATATTTGGAGTCACGAAGTTGGCATAACCACATCATATGATAAGATAATTTTTTTGTTCATACTATTGTGCCCAACCGATGGAGCTTTAGGACTAACAAGTCCAATATTTTCAGAGAAGAGGCAAAACGCTTGATTTATATTTTTACTTCCTTTCAGATTCAACATGCCTCTGTATACATTTGGTTTGTAAAGAGTGGTTGTCAGACTCTTCAAGTGAATGCTACAATCAGGTATTCATCGCAATGAATTTTGCCACGAACTATATTGTATGCGATTACGATTACTGCATGCTCCCATGTCACAGCATTTTTGGCTTTGAATATAATGAAGATTGGATTTTTTTTCCCAATCAGTCAATCAGAGATGAGCACATTCCACAAGGGACTGCGTTCCATCCTCGAATCTTGTACATGTAGTTTGAATGTTAGCTTTGCCAAATTGTGCTCCACTTTAGATAAACAAATGCTTTATTTCTTCACTCTTGTTTCTATATCCAAAAGCTTTATTTCACCATATTGAACATTCTGCCAACTCAACCATGACATGAATCACTCCGTATACATCCCTTTATCAAATCTATACACCACACTAAAAATGTTGTCCTAAATAATAGTTTAATTGCCCATTCTGTCTATGCATCTTTGGGCAACATACAAATTTCTCTCTTCTAAGCTCAATGTTCCTTCGTGATATTTACTTCACCATTTTGGTTCGTTCACCTTCTGAACCTACGGCTTTGGTCTGATTCGAGAGAAGGAAGGGAAAAAAAAAAAAAAACTACTGTCTGAGCCCGGGTTCGAACCGGGGACCTCTAGTGTGTGAGACTAGCGTGATAACCGACTACACCAACCAGACGGCTTTATTGAAAGATAAATCGGAGACTTCTTATGACAGAATCTTCCTCGTCTTTTTCTCTTCGCTTTCCCAGCGAAATGTTCAATTTTGCATTTGGAAATTGATTTGTGATTTCTCAATTGGAAGAAATTCGTCATAAGCGAGCAGCAGTACAAAACTTCTTCTGGTCAATCTAAGCACAGCTTCAAATTCTACAGGTTTTTCCAATTAAATCTTTTCTATTTATTTTGCTTACGAGATTCTGACAAATTCACTCTTACTCTCTCTGTTTACCGTTCAGTTTAAGTCTAAAAAATCGGAGAGCGGGAATCGACTTTTTTATGTCTGATATCACTCCTTGTTCATTTCATTTTCTCAAATTTTTGGGGGTTTTAAGAGATAATTGAGGGTGTAATTCAGTACAATTATTAGCGACTTTAATCACGTAAGGGCTATATGTTGGAATAACATTACCTTGATATCTTTTACTTTATTTGAATGGCCAGGTATTGTTTTGGACCAACATTGGAATGAACAGGTAAAGTGTATATTTCCACTAGCACATTTATATGCACTCAATAGTCTATTTACGTTGTTATGCAACTTGGGTTTTGCTGCAGGAAGTTATTGGTAGTTTAGAATCTCAGATAAGAGAAATATAGATCATGAATGCAGATTTTGATTAGCAAAACCAAAAATTGGCTTCAGAGGTAGAAAAACAACATCTTACTATGAATTCTTTGTCTATCCTAATTGAGGAGGCGTTTGAGTAATTCTCTAATCTTATTCTTACCTGATATCTTCTTTTATAATCAACTTGTTAGCTACAAACAACATATGCAAGTAACGATCGATACACTATAGAAGCAACTGAGGGATGTGGTATAAGCCAAAAATCATTGGCTCTCTAGATGACCATTGCCCAGTATATATTTATGGCGAACCTTCAGTTGTATTGTGTGATTTTCAATTTTTTCTGTTGGGACTAATATTAGTTTTCTTATAATTCCTTTAAATCAATAATAGAATTTCATTTTAAAATGTACTAATCTGATTCTTCTTTTTTCCTTGTCGAAACTTCTATATTTATTTTGAGGTCAATTCAGGCAATTGCTCATTGGGTCCTGTATAAAATACATGAAGGCATGTTAGTTTTGTTAATTTAACACTTTCTTCTGCTACAGGGCAAATAAGATGCGGCAGCCTTGAGACCAGAACTGAATTCAATACAACAACAATCCATGAGTGGTTCATTAGGAGGAACCTCACTTGCAATTTGCAAATACCTAGCTTGAAATCCGAGTTACAGGTAGCAGCGTGTACACTTGCTCTTTTTTAATTCCCATGTTTGGAGTTCTTGCTCGTGTTGAGTTTAATGTTTGCTTAAATTCTAGCACACATGCACATCACTATTAAGGCCACAAGAACACGAGCGGTTGGAGGAGGAAGAATGAACATCTATGCTCATGTCGGAAAAGCAGGAGTGGGAAGAGAAACTTGCTGCTACGTTTACAACTGCAGCAGTTATATCTCATGAGTCTGTTTCTCTGGAGTTCACTTTGTTCGTTGGCATACAGAAGAGATCAGGAAAAATTTTCATTTGTTATATGATCCTAGAAAGCTCAAGGAAGCACTTATTGGACTGATTCATTGACCCAACAAGGAAGCCCTTTTGGAAACAGTGGATGCAATTAGAGTTTAAGAGTTGTGGATAGATGCAAAGAAAGTGCACCAAGAAGAGATTAAGAAAGGGCTCATATTTGATCACCATAATTGAAGATAATCAAGGGGCCTTACAAATGGGTCAAAACAATTGGTTATACTTTATTTTCTCACAAATTCATGGACACAAGAGGGCTGACTTATAATCATATGCTGTAGGCTTCTCTAATAATTTGATTTATGGCCGTAAACCCAATTAATTTGTAATTTTAATTATTGGACAGATTTTTAAATTTTATGTTTAATTGGGTGGCACACACATGGAAGTAGTAAGCCCATTGTGGCAACCAAGTGTGTTAAGCTCATTAGATTTTCTAGTCTCATTAGGATTTTCTTTTTAGGCTATATAAATATGTAACTATGGCTGCGAAAGAATGAAAATTTGAATGGAATAAATCTCAAAGAATTTAGAATTTTTAGCTCCTTTTGTGTTTATAATACAAATTAGAACTTATCGAGGCTTAGGAAACCTTGTGACGTTCATCAATGGCTTATCTAGGCTTGGAAAATTTTGTGACGTTTTCTATATCACAATGATACCTTTAATTCCTGGCTCTATATAGCCAATGGGTCAAAGTTCTTTATACCTTTGATTCTTGGCTTTTTATAGCCATTGGGTGAATGTTCTATTACTCAATCTAAAATTGACTTTTTTGGGTTTAAAATTAAATTATTGTTGGGTTTTTAAGCATGTTCTTGGGGTTCTCAAATACAGGTTGTCCGTAGGTCTCACGGCGTGTTCTACAAAGTTCGTATCAATTTGCGTAATTGCATTGCTTTACATTCTTTATTTTTTAAATAACTAACATTCAAAACTGTCTTATATGTTAAAATTGAGAATACTTTTGCATTCTTATAGTTACTCAGTAGCACCATAAAAAAAAAAACTAATATTTTATGTAACGGTGGTAATTTTTGACATTGCATGGCAATATCATGCCTAAATGATACAATTTTGACACAACATACATAATTCTTTTAAAAAAAATGTTAAATACAACGCGACACAAAAACAAGAGTAAAATTATTTAATATTTTATAATTAATTAACATAATAATCCGAAACGAAAGTATTTAATAAATCATTTAACAATTCATGACCAATTTTGATGTTTAAAGTATAATTTCAAGCTAACACCGTATTTTATACTAAATGTGTAAAAATTAAAATGTAAATGCATTAAAAAGAAAGAGAGATCAAAATAGTAAAATAAAAAATAAAATGAATAAATTATAAGAAAATAATAAAGTGAACAAAGTATATATATTATCTTCATATAGTATGTTTTTCATTTAATACTATTTCTTTTTTTTAAACTAGTAAAAGCTTTATCTCAAAATTCATAGCTACATATATATAAATACTAAAGATTAACTGTATATTTTTATATAACATATACATCTATTTTTATAAGTTTGTTAATTTAGTTTACTCTACAATTTTTAAATATAAACCTACCTTTATATGTAACATGTTATATCTACTTCTATTTTTGGATGTAATAGGTTTATCTATCTTTAGCATGATTGATAGAGCTTTAATAAAAAATTAACATATTATATCAAATTCCACCTTTAAATGCAACATATTATGTCCGACTTTATTTTTGAATGTAATATGTTATGTTCACTTTTAATGAAGTCGTTAGCAAAGCTATTGGAGCTACGGTGAGATCACTGAAAATGTGGTACGGTCTTCTAGTTTTCTTATTTTATTAAAGTTATAAAATAGGGTAGTTTTGTCTATTTATTGCATAGTTTGATAAAAAAAAATTACGAGTTTGATGATGAATTATTGTTGGTTAAAAAAAGATCAATTTATCAAAAATAATTTTATTTATACCAAAAATTGGTAAATAGTAGCTCTCAAACTTTATTTTATTTTTTAAAATTGGGCCTGTATTCTAGAACCTACTCGTACTTGATCAACTTGGCCCAAAATGGAGTGAAGCAGATGTAACTTCCTGTAGGCCCAAAAAGGAAAAAATCTATCATGTCCACACCAACTGAGATCCTATACAGTATCTATCAATTTTGCCCTACTCACATCAACCAAAATCTCTACTTTTCCATTCATTCTCCGTTTTCACTCCGATGTCGCGACCAGGATCGGCGCCGAGCCAGAACAATAACCCTCCGGCAAAAATCCGGTGGGGTGAGCTCGATGAAGATGACGGAGAAGACTTGGATTTTCTCTTGCCGCCCAAACAGGTGATTGGTCCGGACGAGAATGGGATCAAGAAGGTTATTGAGTACAAATTCAACGACGAAGGTAACAAAGTGAAGATCACTACAACTTCTCGTACTCGGAAGCTTGCTAATGCTCGACTGAGCAAACGCGCTGTGGAACGCCGATCTTGGCCCAAGTTCGGTGACGCCGTGCATGAGGAGGTTGGTAGTAGGCTTACCATGATTTCCACTGAGGAAATCCTCCTCGAGCGCCCTAGGGGTCCAGGTTGGTTTGTTTGTTTCTTCTTTACCTCTCGATTTGGGGCGTGAGATTGGAGTTGGTAGTGTTGTTTTATAGGGAATTTGAGGTAGGGATTTGATTTTGTCAAATTGATTTATGTGTTCCTTCCTTTCGTGGAACAATTTTTTTTATTTTTTATCATTTGATGACAGGTGACAACTTTTAGGAGCATTTTTTTTAATGCTTGATATCAACTTCTTAGTAAGTATAATTTTTTGCCTTAGGGGATATCAAATGTTTACAGTCAGAATTGTGATGAGTAAATCATAGTACTTGTGCATTGAGTTTGGGGATACTAGGGGAATGAATGACATTTCTTTGTTACAAAAACATTGATAAATGAGTATTTTAGGGATTCCTATTTGATGAATAGTAGTCTGGAGAGCCGTTCCTCACGAAATTGGCACAGGACATCATTGTCATCTGTCTTAAGGTTTTCCACTCATTCTGTAGGAATTCAATTGAGCTGTCAGTATATTCCTATGTTTTCATTTTGCTGCTATTCTGTCACAAGTTAAGTCACTGTGTTCATGCTTTCATTGATTGATCTACACAGAAGTGGCTGGATGAATGGAATGTATTGATTGTTATTGTATTGGTTCGTAATTTAGCCAAGTGTATATCTGAACTATGGTTAACTTACTGATAGTATTGGCAGTTTCTAAATACTCTTGCACTCATGTTTTGATTTCTTTCAGTTTTTATTCTTAAATATGCCTTTGTGTATGAGGGTGTGAAACTCACCTTAAATGTCATAATTCTTTTGCTTCCTAATGATGAAAATACCTACAGGGAGCAAGGCAGAAGAACCAAAGGTTGCGGGAGACTCCCTGGCTCAACTTGGAAAGGGAGGTGCTGTGCTCATGGTTTGTAGAACTTGTGGTAAGAAAGGTGATCACTGGACTTCAAGGTGCCCATACAAGGATCTTGCTCAACCTGTTGAGTCATTCGTTGATAAGCCTCCTGCTGCAGAAGGAGCTGCTGCTCCTGCTGTCACAGGCAAGTCAACGTATGTTCCTCCAACCTTGAGAGCTGGTGCTGGAGCAGAGAGAACTGGAACAGAGATGAGAAGAAGAAATGATGAAAACTCTGTTCGGGTCACCAACCTTTCTGAGGATACGCGGGAGCCTGATTTGCTTGAACTTTTTCGACCTTTTGGTGCAGTCAGCCGTGTTTATGTTGCTATTGATCAAAAGACTGGCGTTAGCAGAGGATTTGGTTTTGTTAACTTCGTAAACAGGGAAGATGCTCAGAGAGCTAT
This sequence comes from Elaeagnus macrophylla, assembly GCA_029378325.1. NCBI lineage: Eukaryota > Viridiplantae > Streptophyta > Magnoliopsida > Rosales > Elaeagnaceae > Elaeagnus > Elaeagnus macrophylla. Next base: position 9,696,495 of record CM055642.1, read on the forward strand.
CAACAAACTTAATGGTTATGGTTATGATAACCTTATCCTCCGAGTTGAATGGGCCACACCACGGACGAATTAGAACAGCTCTCGTGTAATTGTGTTCTCCCCTCCCTTCTTATTTCCCCTTTCTTTGGTCCTGGCTTCTTCGAAACCTTATTAAGATATTGCTGGATTGTCATTTTCTATTTATTAATATAACTTATAAATTAATGTTTGTTCAAGCTCTTCTTGTTGATCTGATTTTCATATTTGAATATGTTTCTACGTATTGTTTTCGGATTGAAATTCTTGTGAATTATTATTGGGTAATGTTAGCTTAACGGTTAAATAGGAAGTTTTACATCTCTTCCTGATTCTAGAATTGATTCACAGTGCTACCTTGATTACTCTCTTGTCATGTCCTAAAGTGTTGGGCTTCAGTTTTATGCCTGACTTGTGGCGGTTTGGGCGAAATGGATATTCTAGCAGAAAGATGAGGAGTGAGTAAGAGGTGGTTCAATTTTACTTCAGCTTTGGGAAAAAAATGATTATCTTAAGAAGGGTACAGAACTACGAATAGACACTGAGAAATGATCGTGCGACCCAAAGAGACTCGAGCCCAAACTTGCTATGTTTAATGTTTACCTTCAGTGTACTGTCTACTGTGTACCAATGATTTAATGCAAATTGGAGTTGGAAGTCTCAAAGTTTTGATATTTGACATATTTCTTTATTTTGTTTGATTCGATTAGGTGCATACTAGTTCAGGATCAAGGTTACGGTCTCTCATTTGAATAGATTTTGAATGACTGGTTGACTGAACATTTTTCCCAAGGCCCACCCTAAGCCCACAAGGTGCCCTACCCAATAAGGGCCCAAAAAGAGCCCTGGGTAACTTAAGGGCAAGTTAACGCTACCCACACGTAACCTGGAAGCAGGTGATATCTTTCTTTCCCCAAAAAAGGGTACCCATTTAGTGGATAACATGGTTTTCGACCAAAAAAAATAATAGTAGATTATTTTAAAGATACATGTTTTTGTTATTAAAAAAAAAACCTTAGAGGACAACCTGTGGACAATCATTCACAAGGACAAAACACCTCAAGTTATTTTCCTGAGCTAACCAACACTGGGGGAGGTTACATAAGATTATGTAATTGTAAAAGTTTAATACTTTATATCATTTGAAAATGGAAAGGAATCATTCTATGATAATGTCAAGGAAAATAGAATTAATTACTTAAAATATTAGAATTTTAAGGCTCAAATGCATTTCAACATAAATAGTATTTATAAATATTAGTAAATAAATGATAATTTTATAAAGAATAAAATTATTTATTTTTAATTATATTAAAATTAAAAGTTTTAAGGCCCAAATAGAGCTCTGATTCCTATGGAGGCTTGAACAGTCTGTCTTATCTCTCGCGGTCGTGAGGTGATGGACCAAGTCAATTTTTGTAACGAGCGATAAATATATATAAATAATATTAACCTTTCCTTCAATAAATAAACGATAGCTTTAACTTGGGAGGTGGGTCCCGAAACTTTTAACACTTTTAATCACCGAATATGTGGCAAAATGTTTTTTAAATATAAATAAAATAAAAACATTATTTTAAAACTTATAAAACAATTAAGAATAAAATTTAATTTAATTGTATTTTGATGGTGATCATATTCGTGCGTGTTTGCGGGAATTGCCACCCTACACATGCCGTACTAAGCTTCTTCACACACTCAGTCTCTCGCTTAAATGAGCGTGCCTCTCTCCCTGAGATCGTCAATCTCCACTGTCTAAACACAGCTTCCATGGCTTCCATTATCGAATCTGGGTGGATGGTACTACGTTTCTCTCACTCTTCTCTACTTTTACCACTTGCTCAAAGCTTATGCTTCTCTATTCCCTTGATTTTCTACTACATTCTTCTTATTCTTCTTTTTAATCTCAAGATTTAATACTTTTTTATGGGCATTACTGTTTTATCTCCTGTATGCTTATATTCGTTTATGAATGTATGCAATCGTGTGCAGAACATTTGGATTATGATGCGTCGCATTCGGTTTTTCTGTGGATTCTACATTTGGTTGTTTTGATTAGCACATTTAGTTCAATGGGTTTATTGGTTTTTCCGTTCATAGAGCGGCATTCAGTACTCAAATTTGGAGTCTCATGGGGTTTTCAAGGTGCTTTTTCTTTAACAAAGATAGCGCTTCTTGAAAAGAAGATTGTTATTCTTTAAATGGATTCAAATTTTTGGAGTCTGTTTCACTTCAAATATCATTATTGATATGATTTTCTAATGTGAATTAGTATAATGATTTGGTAATGATGATGAGCTCAAACCTCTGTTGCAACTGAACCTTTGTTCATAATTTAATATGCGATGCAGTAGATTGGTTGGATAATTTGATTTATATGTTCCAATCGACAGAGGAAATATTTTTATGACCTGAAGCAAGGATAGAAATCAATACAATTTTAAAGGAGCGTTGATTCTTTTTTTCCTGTAGATTAGGCCCAAATAGGTTCCAACTGCACTTTGTTTCATTTCAAATCTACAACTTTTTGTATTTGTATAGTACCACGCTGTAGTTTATTTGACGTCATTCTGTGGACAAGGGTGTACCAAGAGCAAACCTTTTCTAGGGCATTCTTCATCCATTCTATGGGATGAAGTAGTTTATTTTATGTTATTTAAGGAATGCATGTTTTGGTTGCTTTTTTCTTTTGTTGGTGTGTTCATACGGAATATTTACTGGAAAACTAAAATGTGCATTTTCGTTGTTTTATGATCTCGTAAATTGTTGATTTGTTGAAGCAATTATTAGTTGTTCTTTCTTCATCATTTTATCCTCTCACACATATGAGATATTCATCTTTACAAAATCATTTTTCTTTGATGCAGTATCTGATCTCACATTTCAGTGACTTTCAACTTGCATGTATAGGGAGTTTTCTTCTCCATGAGAGTGTCTTCTTCTTTTCTGGACTTCCCTTTGTATATCTGGAGAGATCAGTTTGGCTGAACGAGTATAAAATTCAGGCATAGATTTCCACTCTAAACTTTTTTTTTTTTTTTGGTTCTTTGTTTACTTGTTCATATTATTATTTTTCCCCTTCAGAAGGTTAGCAATTTGCTTGAGCAGCATTGTAGCGCTGCTACTATTAAATATGTCTAGAGCACTTTGCCTACTAAGGGTGCATAAAGGAAGAAACTATAGGGGACTTCCAGTTCATTGTTAGAATTAGATATTGAATATCGTGTTTCTGTTTTTTAGTTTTTATTTCTAAAGTAAAAACCTGTTGGCTCATCCTTTAACTCGTTTTAGTTATCTGAGCTCATGATTAATTCTTTTTTATTTTTCTGGTATAAGGGCTTATAAGCTTGCTTCCACGAGAATTGTTACCTTGTGTTTTTAGATGCTAGCAACTAATGTATATATGTTTGTTGATATCCATCTCCTACTCAGTTTAAATTTGCATTCTTTCTCCTTAGACAGTATTCAACTTTGATCTCTGAAATTTAAACTGTGAGAGGTTCTCTCTGCCGAGTTTTTGTTGGTGTTAGTAATGATCCATTTTCACATATTTTAAGTTAAATTTTTTTTGGTTGAGATTTCATGAAAAGTTTGGGTTTCACAGTTGTCATCTTTACCTACTTCAATTTATGGGGGTTTGCAGGGAGTAATTGTTGGGAAAATATTGGATAATTGCGGAATCATTTCCCACTACCAAATTTACGGGGGAGCAAACGATAAATAATGTAGAGCAGGAACAAAGAAATAACACACAGAGAATTTTTACGTGGTTTACCCCAAAAATTAACTGGGCTACTCCACGGAGCTGCTGCAGCTCACTTTCACTATGGGAGATAATATTACAGTGTTTAAAATACAACACTCAACTCACAAACCCCAAAACCCAATACAACCAAATAAATATTTCTTTTTCTTTTTCTTTCTTTTCTCTCTCTTTTCTTTCTCTTTCTTTTCTCTCTTTTCTTTCTTCTTTTTTCTCTCTCTTTTGCAGAGAGTTTTCTGCGAAAACAGAAACTCAGAAACTAAGAAACTAAGAAACTCTGAATGCTTGGGATGGATTATTTGGGATTCAATCTTCTCAATTTATAGGAGAAAAAACTAGCTACTATTTGGGTGATGAGGTAAGCAATGACCTCATTGCATTTTCTTCTTTCTTCTTTGGCTGCTCCTTCTTCAATGGCTGCTGCCGCCATTGACAGCCACCATTTGACAGCCGCCATATCTGACAATCTCCCACTTGGAAACTGATTTTAATCTTGTTTCCACATATGATCACTGCAGCAACTCTTCCTGGGTTTGTTACGTCCGCAGGCCAATTGAAGTTGAACACAACTTCAATTTATCAATTGTCACCGTCTTCGTAAACATATCAGCTGGGTTATCATTTCCTTGTATCTTCTCAAGCTTGAGAACGTCTTCTTCTAGAAGTGACCTGATGAAATGATACCGTAGTTGTATATGTTTCGTTCTGGAATGAAAAGACGGATTTTTTGCAAGATGAATGGCACTCTGACTATCGCAATGTAACACATTGCGTTCCTGTTTCTTGCCTAGTTCTTCTAAGAAACCTTGCAACCAAATCATCTCTTTGCTGGCTTCCGTGATTGCAACATATTCAGCTTCAGTGGTGGAGAGAGCAACAATCTTCTGCAGCTGAGAAACCCAACTCACTGCTGTTCCGCCAAGAGTATAAACATACCCTGTAGTGCTCTTTCTATTATCAATATTTCCAGCTAAGTCAGCATCCACATAGCCTTCAAGAGCCATATCTCCACTTCTAAAGCATAGTGCCATATTTGTGGTACCTCGTAGATATCTAAGAATCCACTTGACATCTTCCCAATGTGTCTTGCCTGGATTATTCATGTACCTACTTACAGCTCCCACTGCATGTGCAATGTCTGGTCTGGTACAAACCATGGCATACATCAAACTTCCAATAGCTGAAGCATATGGAACATTTTCCATTCGAGCACGTTCTTCTGCAGTTTTAGGTGACTGCTCTTTGGATAGTTTGAAATGAACACCTAAGGGCGTGCTCACTGGTTTTGCATCCTTCATGTTGAACCTATCAAGTACTTTGCTGATATACTCAGCCTGTGACAACATTAAGGTTCCTGATGCCTTGTCCCGGTTGATCCTCATTCCAAGAATCTGCTTTGCAGCACCTAGATCTTTCATTGCAAAATGTTCTGACAATTGATGCTTCACATTATTTATCTCTTGCATGTTTGACCCAGCAATCAACATGTCATCTACATACAAGAGTAAAATAATATAACTGTTGTCGAACTTCTTCACATAGCAACAATGATCTGCCTGGCATCTGGTAAAGCCACTGCTGCTCATGAAAGAATCAAACTTTTTGTACCACTGTCTTGGAGCTTGTTTTAGACCATACAAGCTCTTTTTCAACTTGCATACCAAGTTTTCTTTGCCTGCTATTTCAAAACCTTGCGGTTGCTCCATGTATATCTCTTCCTCCAAATCACCGTGAAGGAATGCTGTCTTTACATCTAACTGTTTAAGATGTAAATTCTCCGCAGCTACCAACTTTAATACCAGCCTTATTGTGGTCAACTTCACAACTGGAGAGAAAATCTCAGTATAGTCGATCCCTGCTTTCTGCTGGAAACCTTTAACAACCAATCTAGCCTTGTGCCGCTTACTCCCATCATGCTCCATTTTCACTCTGAAAATCCACTTGTTATGAAGAGCTTTCTTACCTTTTGGCAATCTAACAAGTTCCCATGTTTGGTTTAACATGAGTGAGTCCATTTCATCTTTCATGGCAGACTCCCACTTGACAGAATCATCCATCTGTGTTGCTTCTTCATAAGATTCTGGTTCTCCGTTGTCAGTTAACAACATGAAATTTTGGGAGGGTGAGTAGCGTTGTGTTGGTTTGTGTGGTCTGGTGGTGCGTCTCACTCTGGGTGTGCTTGGTTCCTCTTGCTGTGGAACTTCTTCTTGTTCTTCCAGTGGAACTTCATTCTCTGGTTCTGGAATAACTTCATTCTCAGGGTTATTGTGGACCCTTCGATGCACATCATCTTTGGAGATCTCCTCTAAATCAACATACTCTTTTGTTTGAGTATCACTGTCAATGCCACCAGATTTTACTGTTGACCTGTCCTTATATACAATCTTCTCATTGAATATGACATCTCGGCTTCTGATAACTTGTCGTCTTTCATAATTCCAAAAGCGATAACCAAATTCATCATAACCATATCCAATAAAGATACATTTCTTGGACTTCGGGTCAAGTTTACTTCTTTCAGCAGAATCAATATGAATATATGAAATACAACCGAAAACCTTTAAATGTGAAAGGTTTACCTCTTTACCACTCCAAACTTCCTCTGGCAATCTTTCATTCAAAGGAACAGAGGGTCCACGGTTGATCAGGTAAGCTGCTGTATTGATGGCCTCAGCCCAAAACATTTTAGGCAAGCCTGCATGTATTCTCATGCTTCTGGCACGTTCATTCAGAGTTCTGTTCATGCGTTCTGCTACACCATTTTGTTGTGGTGTTCTTGGAATAGTCTTCTCCATTCTGATTCCATTGCTTGCACAAAAGTCTTTGAATCTTCTGTCTGTGTACTCTCCTCCATTGTCAGACCTTAGGCACTTTACTTTCAAGCCAGTCTCATTTTCCACCATAGCTTTCCATTTTCTGAAAACATCATAGACTTCTGATTTATTTTTCAGAAAATAAACCCACACCTTCCTTGTTGAGTCGTCAATGAAGGTGACATAATACGATGAGCCTCCAAGGGAATTAACTGGAGCGGGTCCCCACACGTCTGTATGAACCAACTCTAACTTTTCTGACTTCGGTGTTTTTCCAGTTTTTGAAAAACTAACTTTCTTCTGTTTGCCGAGAATGCAGTCCTCGCACAAACCAATGTCCACCGATTTCATATATGGTAGTTTTCCTTTTGACAGGAGTACCTTCATCCCTTTCTCGCTCATATGACCAAGCCTTTGGTGCCACAGATTTGATTTTTCATCTGCGTCCATGACTGCTATAGTGCTCCCACTATTTGAGGTCACATAGAGGGTACCTTCTTTATTTCCACGAGCTAAAACCATAGCTCCTTTTGTTATCTTCCACGTGCGATCCGTGAAGGTTGTTGAATAACCTTCCTCATCAAGCTGTCCTATTGAGATTAAATTCCTTTTCAGACTTGGAATATATCTCACATTCTTCAGCTTCCATACAGTCCCATTTGGCAACTTCACTGGAACATCTCCTTTGCCCACAATCTTCAAGGGCTCATCATCTACTAGATAAGCTTTTCCGAAATCACCACCGGTGTAATTCTTCATGATTTCGCGACAGGAGGTAGAGTGAAATGATGCACCTGAATCCAAAATCCAGGATTCAAACGGACTGTTGACACTCAATATAAGAGCATCATCTGCTTCCCCAGCAATATTTGCAGTTTCTTTTGCACCATTATTTTTCTTCGGTGCTCGACAGTCTCTTCTGAGATGTCCTTTTTGTCCACAATTCCAGCAATTTAAGTTTGCTCTGCTAAATCTTGACTTACTTCGTCTAGACTTAGACCTTCCTCTGCTTGAGCTTCTCTCAAACATTCTTCCTCGGGATTCTGTATGTAAGGCAGAAGATGAAGCCTCACCAGATTCTTTTCGACGAATTTCGTCGCTTAGAATCAAATCACGAGCAGTATCCCATGTCATCGTCGTGCTTCCTGAGGAATTGCTTATTGCTGTCACTGTGCCATTCCAGCTTTCTGGTAGAGAGGATAAGAGAATCAAGGCTTGAATTTCGTCATCGAAATTTATGCCTACTGAACTCAACTGTGTTAGAGTAGAGTTAAGAACATTTAGGTGATCTGTAACTGGCGCTCCTTCTGACATCTTCAAATTGAATAGCCTTCTCATCAAATGTACTTTATTTGAGGCAGTTGGTTTTTCGTACATATTTGATAAGGCTTTCATCAGACCTGCCGTCGTCGTTTCTTTTGCGATGTTGAAAGCAACGTTGCGAGACAACGTTAACCGGATTGTTCCTAGCGCCTGTCTGTCAAGAAGATCCCAATCTTCTTGCTTCATATTTTCTGGTTTTGTTCCTGATAAAGGTTTGTGCATATTTTTCTGGTACAGATAATCTTCAATCTGCATTTTCCAGAAACCAAAATCTGACCCATTGAATTTCTCGATCTTAACTTTTCCTTCGTCTGCTGCCATCGCTCCCACTCAAATCTGGTAACTTCAAAAAATCACTATCGTAAAATAATGATGTGTAAATAGTGACGTGAATAGTAAAGTTACTATTCAACTTTTGACTTTCACTATTCACTTTTACTTTAATGATTGGTGAATAGTACTTCCACTATTTGCACAGTAACCGTTACTATTTGATGAATAGTAACCTTTGCACAATGTGATTTTCTGTACAAGAATTTCACAACCTTGTAGCTCTGATACCAGTTGTTGGGAAAATATTGGATAATTGCGGAATCATTTCCCACTACCAAATTTACGGGGGAGCAAACGATAAATAATGTAGAGCAGGAACAAAGAAATAACACACAGAGAATTTTTACGTGGTTTACCCCAAAAATTAACTGGGCTACTCCACGGAGCTGCTGCAGCTCACTTTCACTATGGGAGATAATATTACAGTGTTTAAAATACAACACTCAACTCACAAACCCCAAAACCCAATACAACCAAATAAATATTTCTTTTTCTTTTTCTTTCTTTTCTCTCTCTTTTCTTTCTCTTTCTTTTCTCTCTTTTCTTTCTTCTTTTTTCTCTCTCTTTTGCAGAGAGTTTTCTGCGAAAACAGAAACTCAGAAACTAAGAAACTAAGAAACTCTGAATGCTTGGGATGGATTATTTGGGATTCAATCTTCTCAATTTATAGGAGAAAAAACTAGCTACTATTTGGGTGATGAGGTAAGCAATGACCTCATTGCATTTTCTTCTTTCTTCTTTGGCTGCTCCTTCTTCAATGGCTGCTGCCGCCATTGACAGCCACCATTTGACAGCCGCCATATCTGACAGTAATTATTCCTCTATGAACTTGAGAAGCATTCATTTTCATCTAAAAGTGTTTGTTGTAGCAAATATCATCTAGTTTTTCCACATATGCAGTAGGCACATTAATTATTACTTAATAATATTAAATATATCATCTACGTATGATTTAAATATGGTTATTCCCCCCTGTTTCATCTACCTCACTTTATTATTGTCTTATATTGCTGACTAAGTTTGCTTAATATACTGTCTTAACTTCTTTCTAGTTTGATGCAGACCAAAAACAACAGCCCTGCTGCTCAAGCGAAATGTATAATTCGCTTGCTGCTGTACCACTTTTGTGTTAATTTACCAGTTATGGTCTGTTCATATCCTGTCTTCAAATACATGGGCATGCGAAGCACTCTTCCCCTACCATCCTGGTATTTTCAGGTTCTTTATATGCTAAAGAATATTTTTCTGTCATTATGGTATTAGAGGTTCTTGTATTCTAGATTAGCACAAGAAGCTCGTAAGATTTCCAATTAGTTATACTATGTTCCCCTTCTGAAAGAACTGTTTCCAAATTCTTATTGTGTTTTGCAGGAAAGTAATATTGACACAGATAATATTCTATTTTATTATAGAGGATTTTGTATTCTACTGGGGACATAGGATACTGCACACAAAATGGTTGTACAAGCATGTACACAGTGTGCATCACGAGTAAGTGAGAATTATATACATTGCAGTTTTCAGAAACTTTGGTTTGATTAATATTATTACTATTACACACTCTGGGCCATGCTCTTATTTTTGCACTGTTCACTTCTAGATATGCTACTCCATTTGGACTGACCTCTGAATATGCACATCCTGCTGAGATATTATTCCTTGGATTCGCAACCATCATTGGTCCTGCCATCACTGGGCCCCATCTCATAACGCTATGGTTGTGGATGGTACTTAGAGTGTTGGAGACAGTTGAGGCACATTGTGGATATCATTTCCCATGGAGTCTTTCTAACTTTTTACCTCTATATGGCGGGTAAGTAATGAGTATGCATAGTTTTTTACCTCCACTTCAATTTTGGTTTCTTTAGAACGATGTAAAAGAGTCGTCTTAATCTGCAGTGCTGATTTTCATGACTATCACCACCGTTTACTCTATACCAAGTCAGGCAACTACTCATCAACTTTTACATATATGGACTGGTAAGCTTTGGGGCCTATAGTAGTTTAATGACTAATGTATAAACTCATGTCGCTCAAATGTAACTAATAGAATTGCTCGGAGCCAAGCTTGCGACCATAGAGTTTTATAATGTGAGATTGATCCGATTTTCAGAGCTCATTTTACCATGTAATTGTTTAGCAACATTGAGGAATGTAGTCTGGTGAAGATCACCCATATTGGCAATCATAACAGTGGAGTAAAGGATAAAACGAAAACATTTGCGTTTTGTCGTGGAATGGGGTATCCTTCTGTTATTTACTTACTAGTCCATGAATCATATAACAAATCGTCAGACTTGTTTCACAGGGGAATTATTCATTGTCTTTGAATATTTAACCCTCCTCCACGTAACATGCGCATGATAACCTGAGGTGATTGTTGTGAATATTTGCATGCAATTGGTAGATAGCATACAAATTCAGTATGAACATAATTTCTAAAGGTCTTTTTGTCGATGAGATGGGTTTGTACATTTGCTTATACTTAGATGGGTTATTTTCTTGGATGCATTAGTAATTCAGACTGGTATAACATAATTGAAAAGACAAATATTGGCATTGGGAAAACTGCTTTTGCTGCTTGGATTACATCCCTTATTGATGAAGGATGGAATAATGTTCAGTATTAAAGCGTCTTAATAGTTTTTCAATGTGTTCATGTCTTATGTCGATGAATCGCAGGATATTTGGAACCGACAATGGTTACAGAAAGTTGAAAGCACTAAAGAAAGGTGGAGTTGAAGATGACCGCAAGGAGATGTAATGATGATGACGACAACGATGACGATGAACGCATAAACTTTTTCGTTCTAAAGTAGCTGGGCATCAGAAAGTGAGTTCCTTGATTTTGAAATAGTTCTTATTTTCCCCACTTCACCTTGCCTGAAACCTATTTTGAAATTTATGTTAGTTTTAGATAACGTGGTTACTGTGGAATCAGGGAAAAGAGCATTTGTGGGCACTCGTATTCCCTCATATTTCTTGAATGAAGTAGTTTTTTTTATTTATTAGTTTCACCTTTTTGTTCCATTCCTGTTATTAATTTCATTTTTTAATATTTTAATTGTTGAAAGAATTGCTAATATCCATTTGCCCAGATGATGGTGGTGTCTAAATCTTCAGATTTAGATACTTAATAACTGTACCCTCAAGTGCCCTTGATCACTCGATAATTTAACTTATTGGAGCTAAATTAGGACACATATTTAATTAAACAAATTTTTATAGAGCGAGCGGTGACTCCACTAATTAGACACATTGTCCAACTCGTTCGATTTTAAAATACCGACAATACCACTCACCAAAATCAAGTTAGATAAATACTCAACTAAATGTTAGGATTTTAATAGTCCGAACTTTGCAAGATATGTTTATAATCACCTTAAAATTGAAGCTCATTACACTTCTAACAAACAATTTTCCAGAAAAAACCAAACAAAACTACCAAAACCATCAGCCATGGCCCATCCAATCATCGCTTATCCAACCACCAGTTGCCACCTATCCATCGCCTGCAATCAAACAAATTTGCAAATCTCGCACCCACAACCAAGTCCACTACACACCATTGCAACGCAAAGAGATACCCGCACCACCACCCACCAAACTGATCTAGCCTCACCAGAACCATCGTCCACTGTCCACCGTAACCAAAACCACATCCTCGCAATTGGTCAAATATCCTAGCAACTCTCATTCATACACAGTGTCACCAAGATCCTCCCTGTCGTTCGTTCTCCACCAAGATCTGCCACCTGTTTCCTGGTGGCCTTTGCGTCTTGTGCTTGCTGATCCACCGTTGTTGAATCACTTTCGTTGTCGTCTCATGCTCCACCAAGATCCTCATTGTCGTTCGTCCTCCACCAAGATTGTTAAATGTGGATTGTTAATAGGATTTAATAATGGTTAACGTTGAAATTTTAATTAAAAAAGTAAGTAGGAGTATATATAATACAATTATTAAATGACGCCTATTACGGTCTTCTTCTTTTTTTCTTAATTATTTAAATAAAGTTTATTATAGTAAAATTTTATTATTTCAATATTTGTGCTCTAATGGGTTAATTATATTTTATATCTCTAATATATTAAATTTATTAAAAAATATGTTAAAATTTATTTCTATTCAAACACATTTTTTTGGCACGTCCACTTTATATATTAGTAATCAACCATGTTAGAAGAAATGACATTGTGAGATGTCATTTATCCTAATAATTATTCTAACATTTTATGCTATTTTTAAAAAATTTAAAAACATCTTTTTCTTGTTTATCCTGATAATTATTTATTGAATCCATTTACTTTTTTCATATTTTCTATTCAAAACCAAATTTCAAATACATAATTAACAATTAATTTGACATAAGTAATAATTAAAAATTCATATTAACAACATTCTTTTTATGTTATTGATTTCATATATTACTTAGCATTTCTTAAAGAATTATTACTTAACATTTTTAATTTAATAAAATATATGAAAGTGTTTAAATTAGCTTAGAAGACTAATTTTAAAAATATATATTCTAGTATGAAAACAATTTTTAAGAATAATCGGACAAACATCTTGATAGAAATATTTTTTGTTTTTTTGTTCTTAAGAATAATTTTTAAAAATAATGGTCAAACAATTTATTATTTTTAAAAATTATTTTTTAATAATGAATTATTTTCAAGTTAAATAGTGAACAGACCATTTATATTTTTCTTCATCTGCAAAACAAGTGTTCAAGTTTTATTACATCCAAAATTTACTTTTGAATAATTCATGTGAGTAGTAGAGTTTGAGGAGATTGTGTAAGACTGTGAGGGACCATACATCTAAAATGAGATTATGAATATTCAATTGATTACCTTAAACATGAACGTGGCATAATATTGATATGAAAATGTTAATTTTATATAAATTATTTTTAAAGTATTTATAATATGATACACATATTATGAAAAAATGAAAAAGGAAATAACTTTTCTAAATTGTTTTTACGTAACTATATAAATAATTGAGATGTATAAATATATATAAATTTTTGTGATATTAAATTTTGATTGATTTTAAATATATATGAAGGAAGAAGATAAATGAAATCATGAATGTCGATTGTCCAATTCCTTATCTTACTTAAAACCATCCAAAACTAGACAAAGTAGTAAATTTTATGTATTAATTCTTGTGATATAGTCATGTCAGTTGTCAAATGATGGATTTAGATGCGTGTACGGTGTATAAATAATAATTTGAAGTATACGTTGCATGTGAGATTGTTTGACAGTAAAATTAAGTTTTTTTTTTTTTTTTTTTAATTTTAAATTTAAGATAAATTTTAAATGAAGAAATGTAGTGGTAATAAAAATTATAATTAAATATACTGTATTTAATAAAAAAGTTTTATAATGTATTTATGATATATAATAATTTTCCTTTAAAAGTTGTAGTCATTGTACACTGTATTTAAACTTTTGAATGTAAGAACTCATGAGTTTGGATGACTCATGAAATATAAAATTCATAAAGTGTTAGGATGGCTCAGCAGATTTATATTTGATTGAAAATAATTATAATTATAATTATAATAAAAATTATTTGAAATATTATTATATTTAATTTAATTGTATTTTATAATAAAATAAAAAGAAATTACAGCAGTAACAATAATCTTCATTACGCCTGCAATCTTTAAGAATATATTATAATGCTTTATTTTTTTTTCACAATTTGTATAATTATTTATGATTTTTTTCTCATTTTATCTCTTTTAGTAATAAAAAAAATTTATTTTTTAATTTAATTTTATTTATAATTTTATAATATTTATTTTAATATTATTATTGTTAGTATTACTTTTATATTCAGCCAATCAAATGTTAGTTAAGAGTTTTTTTTTTCCTGCTTTTATTATAAAAGAAAGTGCTTCTAATGAAAAAAAAAAAATGTTTAAGAACTAAACATGAAAAAATTTGGACAACTCATAACATTAAGTTAACCTTGGTAGCCTACAAAGAATTTGTGCTTTAGCAAATTGATACAAGAGGTGGTATAGAATCACATGTAGCACCGTTGTGAGAAAATCGTATGGTACTGGATATAAAAGTAATATGATCAATCTATTTAAATTGATGCATCAATTCAATTTCTTAAATTTGAATTAAATCTATAGATTTTATAATAAAATTGTATTTGAATTACAAAACATAACATACAATTTATTGGTACATGAATTAATAAATTTTATAATCAACTATAATTCAATTTATATTAAATTACTATTAAAATTATTAATAAATGTATATTTTATTTTATAATACATTATATTTGATATTATACATATCAAAATTATATTAAATTATTATTTTAATTTAATAAAAAAAATGTAAATTTAAAATCTCTATAATGATGTATTAAGTCTCCTAACATACTTTTTATTTTTATAAGTCTCTTGGTTATAACTATAAATAATTTATTTTGCTAGTAATATACTAATTATATATTGTTTTATCTATGATAATAATCTATATAATTGGTTTAAAAGTTATTATTCAATCAAATGATTGAACTACATTAATTAACTTAAATTTAACAATTTCGATGGACTATAAAGCAAAATTTATTTGCGCTTTGATAATTGTTTTTTTACAAAAACGGAAGTCACATTAATCATCAAAGTTCAAAGCATTAAAATAGCTTACCAAAATAACAGCCGCATTCTTAAGAAAAAAGCTCGAACAAAATTACTTACTAGTGATAAAAAATGAACATTTGACACTAACATATTTAGCTGACTAGTCACAATTATTTAACTTAGTTTAAAATAAAATGTTTTTTTTTTCTTTCTCTTGTGTGTTTTCTTTTTTTGTCTTTTGTCTACAAATTGTATAGAGATTGAATATTTGTTAGTTGTGACTTGTGATCAAAAGCTTCATCGATATACTTGTTAGACACTTCTTCTCCCCATCTCACCTGACAGCAAAGTGCAAAGCTTAATGGTTCTAGTTCTATCACGCAACGCAACAGTCCATGTACACGCCAATTAGCACGTGGCAAGAGTCGTAGTAAATTATTGTTTAGGGAAAGAAAAAAAAAACCCATATGTACGTAAGAATACCAAGTAAGATTCATATTCATAAATCAAGTTTGAATTTAAGTGGTAGTGGTAACATTGTTACTGTCACAATAATAACTTGATAAATTTATTTAATAATAATAATATTAAATTATAATTAAAAATAAAAATAAAAATAAAATAAATTTTTATATATTTTAGTTATAATAAAAACAAAAATGAATGTGGCATGAATACATTATCATTACCCTTGAATTTCAATAATCGTAAACAGATTAGGAGAGGTGCGGAAACAAAATAGGCTCGATGCATTAAAATTGCAAGCCCTCTTAAAAAGTACTAAAAGATTGCAAACTATTTTGTGAAGAGGATCAGTGAGATTATGTTCTCATTATCAAATTTTAGGAGTTATTATCGCAAACTACTTGTCTCCCTCTAATTGAGTGATTTGGTACTCCCGGAAAATTCCTAGATTTAAATCCTCGACCACTAAAAAAAGAATTATCATTACAAACTGAGGCTATTTATATTTTTTGAACTATTTTTTTTTGGTTGTTGGAATTCGGTTAACATTCTTAAAAGAAAAAAAGATAAGAATGAATCCAAGAGTTAATGAAGAAATTTCTAGAAATTTTTTGCATGTCAATTAAAATTCTAGATTTAATATTGTTAACATCTAAGTTGCTAAATGAAAAAAATAATAATAAAATAAAAAAAAAATCTAAAATTATATTAAATGTTTGAATGATATACTTAAAAAGAATATATATTAAAAAATAAAAACACGTAAAGACTCCAATTGTTACTACAATTTTTTAATATCTAGTCCAAAATTTTTCATACGTCACACATTCTCAATCGTCCAATATCACATAATCAATAGGGAATAAACACGTTAATTTTTTTTTTTTTAACTTGCTCAAGTTAATCTTTGAATTCAAATTTGATTAATTTAGTTTCTTAATTTTAACTCACCTTTGGTAATCTCGAATTTATTTATTTTATTATTATTTTAAATCACTATTGATAAAATTTAAAGCTAAAGTATTAAATTAAACATGCTAAAATTCTTACATAGTAAAAAATAAAAAAGTAAAGCGGAAACATAATACAGCTTTTCCTCTCTAGTAATGCAAAGAACATCAAATCCTCGTCAAAAATTGCATTCATTAGCATTTAAAAGGAGGTATACTAACATTACTACTACTTACATTTTCCCAATAAAAAGAGGAAAAAGACATTACAACATACCTTTAACAGCTTTGCTCAAGTTTTCTCCATTTTTCCCTTTTCTGTTTTGGGTGATTGGATTTCATTAGAAACAAAGCACTAGCAAAATCACGCTGCGCCAAGCGAACTTCTTTTCCTCTCATTAAAATCTTCATTTCCATCTTCCTTTCTAACATCAAACCTCAAGAACTGTTTTACATTACATTACTTATTTATATAACCCCACCCCCTAAAATAGAGTTAAGAGGTTAATTTTTTTCCGCAAACTGAAAAAACCATAAAAGCTATTTAGAGAAAAACCGAAGTTTCCAGTTTACACCCCCTTTCAGGCTTCAAGCTACGTGTTGCGTGTTAGATCAACGACCACCACGCTAATATTGTCAGTACTGTGCCTGGCCAAAGCAAGTTTAGTCAACAACGTTGACGCTTCTGAACAAGCTTTATTCGAAAGACTCTCCTGCCGGGGAACACCTTTCTTCTCGTTCGGATGTGAGCAAGAACGACGACGCTCACGGGATTTCCCTCTCAGGCACATCCGTGCCACCGTACACGCCGTGTCATTTTCCACCACATCCCATAGCCCGTCACTAGCCAGTATTAAACACTCATCCTCCACCGTCCGATCCATTATTGTCACCTCCGGTTCACAGATCACGTACGGCTTCAAGTAGTTATCACCTGTGAGTAGAACAAACAAAATGAGAACTTCCTATGTGCGTAAGATAGTGCTGGTGGTGATATAGTGGACCGAGGGTGTGAGGCATCTGTTACATACCAATGGCCCTGGACATGGCTAAAACTCCGAGAACTCTTGGACCATCCCAATAGATAACCCGACCGCCCGCTACTTCGATCCGATCCAGTTCATCAGGACGATCCGGCTTTTTATAAAGAAAACATGGTCTCAGCAAACAACTTCACTCGTCATTATTGATAATCACTAAACAAACAGTTTTTTTTTCTTACTCGTGCATTTTATCATACATTTGGGTGTCATGAAAATAAAGAAATGAAAAATTCCTTAATCTAATCAAGTTTGATTATGAGAATTTGTTTCCATTGTGTTCATTAATCAAGCTTGGTTAACAAGTGAGGTTGAAAGCATTTAAAAGAAGCTAGCTAACTGACCTTGTGATCGGAGGAGAGAGGAATAGGCTTTCCTTTACGGCAAAGGACAGCTCTGGAATCGCCACAGTTAGCGACGATGATCTTATCGGGAGTGACAATGGCGATGACAGCTGTTGATCCAACGGCATCGCAGTCCGGCATTTGAAGCTCGCATTTACATTTAGCTTCCGAAACAGTTGCTTTCCAAGCAATTACTTCTTTGTCCATGCGATTAAAGCTTCGCTCCATCGCTCTCTCCCACTCCAATGACGCCTCACAGCTCTCGAGTTCTTCCTTCACCAGTTCATGAAGTCTTTCTCTGCACCTTGTCGCCACCTAAACCAATCGATCCAAACACAGTAAGTTTCAAGCAAACATAAGTAAAAATATATGTTATCGATTAAGAGAGAGATCGGAATCGCACATGAGAGCAACCATGGCCGTCGTAAACCCCAAAGTAATGCAAATCCTTGGTTATATCTTCAAAAGTGCCACAAAACGAGGGAAGAATAGTCACAGCGTCTTCCATCTCTGTCTGCCGACCATAGATCGACGAGAACCCGAACTTTAAAACTGCAGGATTTGGCAACTTCATCGGTGCCGGAAACATGACTGATACGCCGGAATTATCAACATCTTTAACATCCGGTTCTCCATTTTCAATAATCACCGACTGTTCTCCTACATCAGAAACAGAATTATCCACCGTTTTCACAGAGCACTGCGGAACTGACGACGACGTCTCAATTCCCTCATGTTTCTGCCTCTCTTGCACAGGCTCATCGTTAACCGAAGGGGACGAGCTTGAAACGATGTACTTGCGAATCTCCATCCTCTTTCTCTTTGCAACTTTCGACTTTGGCTCAGGACAAGTACAATTCGTCGCTGTCAATTCTTTTTCGCTAAATATTCCGCAGCAAATCTCTGCCATTTCACTTCAAATAATCATGAAACAATAAAATACTAACACTTCATATTCATGGCTAACATTACCAATTTTAAACAAAAATGCAAAAATATTAATATAAAAAAATATGATAGAAAAGAGACGATGAAAGAGAATGTTCGCTCTGCGTTAAGAACTTTCAAAGATTTTTCGGGGACACCATTTTACGTGGGTACTTGTTTCGACCGTTTCTATGGATTCCCTAAACTCCTAAGAGAAGGTTAAGGACGAGGGATGGAGCCGGGAGACGATGAGCGGTTACTTATTAAATTTGTACGAAAGGTGCATTAAAGTTTTTTACCTTCATCAAAATAGTATTCACATGGAGGGAATGCTTTCGTTACAGTCAATTTACAATTATTTTTATATTCATAATAATTATATTTTTATCTGTAACAAAATTATCTTAATAATTAAATTAATTTTTTATTTTTTTTAAAGATAATTTTATTATGTATCAAAATTTAATTAATATAAAGATAAAAATTATTATTTTTATATTTTAAACATTTTTCTTGACATGAGTTATAAAGGACTTAAGGGAAATGTGGTATTAATATATCACTTAATATTATTACATTTAGTGCTTTAATAATATTATATGAAATTATTGTTTAATTTTTCTTAGATTCAATTTTTTTTGGAAAAAGCATTAATCAATTCTTAATTATTATAGGGTATTATTTTTTAAAAAATAATATATATATATATATATAATGTGATAAATTTTGAAATAATTTTAAAGAGAAAAAATATAATTTTTTTAAAAAAATAGTTATATTTTACATTATAATTAGTATAATGTAAATGTAAGTAGAAATTTGCATTATATTAGCATTTTTCTTTTGCCTAATAACAGAATCTCAGCCGTTGATTTTTCTCTTCTGTGTTATTTTCTGTTCCTCCATCATTGTCAAACACGTGTTACTGCTGTCTCCTGTCTTTGGTACGTGGCCCAATGGTGTTGTAACAACGAGAGATGGTAAGGCTTACTTTCCTGACACGAATGTGGTCCTAGGCGTCGTCTAAAGTTTAAATTTAAGCTCTTTTTGGTCCTTTCATTTCTCTCCGGGTTTAGAGTTGGTGCCAGGTGTTGCACCCACAGATACGAGATTGAGTTTTATTATTAAAATTGTAAATCTATTCTCCTTGTGCCTTGTGGTCCAATTAAATTACTCTACGTATTGTTTGTTTGTTTTGATTTTGACGCATGGGACCCGGTTTCTATATCGTTGACGCACCTAAAGTATCTTGGAAAAATTATACATCTCCTTGAATGTTAATATAAGATGATAATAATATAAAAAGAAAAAAAGAAAAAAAAAATTTATTTTTAAGTTTTTTTATTCTCTTTTTTTTATTATAATAGCGTTTTATAACATTTTATTCAAAATTAATAAATAATTCTTCTATATCTTAACTAGAGAAAATTGATTTTGGATAAATGTAAAATTTATTACTAAATAGTTAAATAGTTAATATAAATTATTTATATTAAAATTTAGTTATTTAGTTAAGAATAATTAGAGAGTTAAAAGAGCAGTCTTTCAATCTTTTAAAAGTCTTCTCAATTTTTCTGAACTTGAAGAAGGCAACATGAATCATAATTATGAAACAAATATAAAAGTGAAATTTTTATTTGTATATTCGATAATTATTGTTTTGCATATAAGATCGCACATAAAAATGCAAAACAGTTGATGCGAAATCCAAAATTAGGAGTTTTTTTATTTTTTATATTATGATAATATCTAGATAGTGATATTGTAGAAGAAAAATAGAAATATATAATAAATTAATATAAAAGAAAAAATAAGTAAAAATTTAAGAATTCACATTATTCTCTCCAATCAAATATACATATTCTTTTTGTACTACCGTTTAAAAAATTTTCTTAGTATTAACGAACATTAATTAATATCTTTTTAATTTAAAAAAAATTATTATTTTATTATTATAAATTTTAAATAATATTATTTAAAATAATTTTCTTAAAAAAATAGTTCTCCTAAATTAGCTATTCAAATGACTGACCGGTATATGTTCTACTAACCGTATCTATATGATATCCGACCCAAATATGTATGTTACAAATTTATTGAAGCTGAATATTATCAGTGAATTATTTATATAGTAAAGATATATTAAAAAATGTTAATATTATCTAAATAGCAAATTTAAATAGTAAAATGGTGAGTTTCAATTAGATAGTAATTAAATATAATTTTTATGTAACCTGTACATATAAATTTGTATGTAACCTGTACATTCACATTTTGTATGTAACCTGTACATTCACATTTTGTTTGTAACCTATACATTCACATTTTGTATGTAAGCTGTTCAAAACAACAATAACATACAAATAATACAATGTATTTCATGTGAATGTACATGTTTCATACAAGATAAATTTGTATTTGTATGTACAGGTTACATACAAATTTGTATGTACATATTCAAGATGTGTTCCTTGTTCTTGTTCCTCTGTTCTTCTTCGTTGTAGAGGATAATAATTAATTTCATAATTAAAGTGTGATAATAAAGATTCATATTTAAGATGTGTTTCTTGAATTTAATCCTCAAACTTATCATCACTATCTGTTTCAGAAATTCTACTTGATATATTAGCTCCCATTTGGAAACTGGAATCCCCCCAAACAAAATTGAAAACGCAGAATCAATTCTTCAACTTTGAACCTAAATTTGTACACTTTTTGAGACCGAAATTCGGGAGAATGATATCAAACAACCCCGAAATTGATTTCAAAGGCATTGAATTTGGAAGACGGAGTTGTATCTTGCTCTACTTCTCTTTCAATTTCTGTTTCTGCTTCTGCTTCTCTTTAAAGTGTTATTTGTATCTTGCCAAAATATAGTCGTTTTGTTATATTAGGTAAAAAATCAGTTTTTATTATATATGTATCATTTAAAGGAATTAAATCAAATATGATGGATCATTTATATGTCTTTATTGTAAGAGATAAAGCAACACCAAGAAAATATTAAATTAAACATATATTTCATAAAAAAATATATTTTTTAATTACTATTTATTTGAACTTCTTTCACTATGGCTATAATGTTAAGTTTTATACTAAATTTTCCTAATGTTAACTTTTAATAATAATTTGTTAAGTGTTGCCTTAGGTTGAATTAAGGAATGTACATATTTGGATGTTTGGCTGCTATCTTATTCGAAAAAGATGCAAAAACAGGGGTGGACTTACACGGGGGCTGGAGGGGTTGAAGTTCCCGCGGCGATTTTGAATTTTTTTTATATATATAATGTAAAATGACCATTTTACTCTCATAACCTAATATTAATAAACCCCCAGCTGCTCGTGGAAAGAAGACGCATGTTGTTTATGATTTCAGCTCGCGTTGGAGTCTTGGAGAACGCCGCCTGCCTAACCTCCTCGCGTGAGTCACTTCGCTCTTGCCCAGCCTCCAGCCACCAGCCTCGATGGTCGAAGCGTTCACCGCCAGCCTCCAGCAAGGCTATTACGCCACCAGCAACGCCTTGCGTTTAACGATTCAACTCCAAGTCTCCAACCGTTCCGTTAACGCATCAACGCCTTATGCGGTTACGCCACCAGCCCACCAGCCACCAGCCTCTCAATCTTAGCCCTGCTCGTCTACTCCATAGCTCCAGGTAGTCTGGTACGCGTACCATACGCCGTTTTAATTTATAAAATATTTTATTTATGTTCCTGAGCTGAGTCTAATAATCTGATATGCTCTTAAGTCTTAATGTTTAATATTATTGTTATATTGTATAAATAATGTGTTATTTATATATCGAAATGGGGAGGGTTGATTGGTTGGAATATTTTTATATATACTTAATATTAATAATTTTATTGTATAAATAATGTGTATTTTATATATGGGAATGGCAGGGCTGATTGGTTGGAATAATTATTTATATGTTTAATATTAATAATGCTATTATATAAATAATGTGCATTTTATATATCGGGATGGGCAGAGCTGATTGGCTGGAATAATTTTATATGTGTTTAATATAAATAATGTTATTGTATAAATAATGATAATTTTATATATGAGGATGGGGAGGGCTGATTGACTGGAATAATTTTATATATGTTTAATGTAAATAATATTATTGTATAAATAATGTGCATTTTATAAATGAAGATGAGCTAATTAGCTGGAATAATTTTTATTTAATTATATATTTACATATTAATAATAATAACATATTGTGATATAATTGTTTAATTGATTTATAAAATTTTAAATTTTTATTATTATATTGTGGTATTAATCATACTATTAATTAATATAATATTTTTATTTTTTTATTAAAATATTTTATTTATATTAATATACTATAAAAAAAATTAGCCACTTAAGAATAAATCCTTCCTCTGTCCAGAAACATTGTTGTCATGTTCTACTAAGCTACTAATGGAAAATACTGTCGAGGTATGTTATTATGACATATCTTTCTACCTTTCAATTTTTAGAATAAACTTTATCACTTAAATATTGGTTTTTGGTTGTTGCTTGCTATGAAATTCAAAAAAGATTTTTATATTTGATATTTTCTCTTAAGATAACATCGTGGCATCGTGGTGAATTTAGAAAAATTAATTTAAGATTTTCATTTTCCACAAATCATCTAACATAAATATCAATCAACATTCTCTTTATTTTTTTCGATTTCTTTCTAAAAGACATTTTATATCTTAATTATGTAGGATGAAGTAAACAACTTGAAGAATCTTGCAATACTTGCAAGTCAAAATTGTTTGGGAAAATAACAAAACTAACACCCCTTAAAAATTATAATAACAAAACTAGCACCCCTGTGTTCAATTAAAATTGAACGACGATAATTTAGACTCGTTCAATATTGAACGTTCAATATTATCCGTTCAATTAGAATTGAATGACGACAATTAGACCTATTTAATATTGAACGTTCAATATTTTACGTTCAAATTGAATATTGAACGTTCAATATTAAACGTTCAATTTTAATTGAACACAGGGGTGCTAGTTTTGTTATTATAATTTTTAAGGGGTGCTATTTTTGGTAATTTCCCAAATTATTTTTCCATCAATATGAGACACAAAACGGGAGGCATCACTAATTTAATGTGATTTTATTTTATGATGCTATCAATATAAAAATTATTAAATAGATTGTATCATAATCTCAAACAAATTAACAATGTAAGATACAAATATAAATATCAATTCAATACCAATTTTCACGTGCAGTATGAGTTTGGATCTAATTCTCACATTGTCTGCAAATTAATAACTTTTGATTTGATATTATATTAAATAGGTTAAATTTCACTCTCAAAAGCTAGATTAAAGGAGGAGGGTATTCAACCCCATATAAAAATTATAACAGTCAAGTAAATTAATAATATAAAATATAAATATAAATATCAATTTAATAAAAATATCATCATGTATTAATATAAATATTAATATAAATGCAATAGGCAATATTTTGAGTTTAAAATATGCTGGTTATAAAACCTTACAAGTTGCACTTGTCAGATTTTTTTTTTTTCTCAATAAACATATTTAATGTTGCATTTAATAATATTATCTATAGTTTTTAGAGACTTTAAAAGTATGAAGTGTTATGAAGGATTTTATTTTGGATTTATAAATATGTTATATAAACTATATTTTGGATTTGAAAATATTTATGCAATAAATGTTATATTAATTTAACGATGGTAAACTTACTTTTTATTTTTACATATTATTTTATTGAAAATAATTAAAGAGTAGGGCCCATTATGATATTTATGTTATTTTTTAAAAAAATATCGATAAGTTAACAACGAACTGACTTGATGGCAATTATAAATTATAATTTATAATGCAAAATAATGCACATAGGATATGTCAAATATGCATATTTGTTAAACATAATGAATTTTTTTTATTATTAAATACAAATTTAATCATATATATACAATAAATATTCACCCGTGCAAAGCACTGGTCGAAACCTGGTGTATATGTAAAAAATTGTAATTTATCTGTTAAATGAAATAGACAGGACGGAAAGTTATTGCCACACGTAAAGAACAGACCAATAAAAGCAAGTGGCAACCACAGTTCTACATTTCAACCATAGTTAAGTCTCATAATTCATAGGTGTTAGAACCAAATCATATTATATTCACCCATATTTTTTATATATCATAACTATACCATGAATCTAAGTTATGTTATAATTTTTATTAAAATTAATTATAAAAATTTAATTATATTTACCAATAATATTATATTATATTACTTGTAATTTATCAAAATTTATAATAAATAAAATTTTCTATTCTCACGAATAAATAAATAAATTTACATAAATTTATATTTAAATTTACTATTATTATTTATTAAAATGTGACACATAATAAATTTTTAAAAAATAATTTTAGCACATAGATCAAAATAATAATTATTAGTATAAATTTATATATATTAAATATTTAAGTGGCGTTTGGTTCGCTGAATGTAATCGTAATCGTAATCGTAATAGAATGTAATGTAAAGGAATTAGTATTACGATTACAGTGTTTGGTTTATTCACTGTAATCAAAAAAGGAATCAATATTACAGTTTTTGGTTTGACAATTGTAATGTAATAGAATAGAAAAAAAAATTACAACAATTAATAAATTTTAATTAATCACATAAATTAACAACAAAAAAAATTAATTTAGAATTTTTTTTTTCATTATAACAAAAAAAGTAACAA
The DNA here is from genome assembly GCA_029378325.1 of Elaeagnus macrophylla. Lineage (NCBI taxonomy): Eukaryota > Viridiplantae > Streptophyta > Magnoliopsida > Rosales > Elaeagnaceae > Elaeagnus > Elaeagnus macrophylla. The sequence continues at coordinate 9,721,849 of CM055642.1, forward strand.
TAATTAATAAATTTTAATTAATTACATAAATTAACAAAAAAAAAAATTCATCACAAAAAATGGACAAAAAAAAATGCAATTTCAGAAAGAAAAATAAAACAATTAAAAAAAAAAAAAATCGCGATGGCTGAGGAAACTGGGCGACAGGCTGGACGGCGATGCGAGCTGGACGGCGATGCGAGCTGGACGGCGACGCGATGGCTGGTGATGCTCGCGATGGCTGGTCTCGCTCGCTTGCTCGCGATGGCTGGTTTGGTCTGGTCTGGTACTGACGGGATGACGACGGACGCCGAGGAGGACGGGACGGGACGATGAGCTGGACGGCTGGACGACGACGCCGCCAGCTCAGGGAAGGGATGCGACGGACGGACGCGATGGTTGAGGAAACTGGGCGACGCGAGCAGGAAAAAAAAATTTACTGTTCAACACGTAATGTAATCCCATTCAGTGTAATGAAGTGTGTAATCCTTATTACAATTTCTAATGTTATTGATTACATTACATTACATGTGTTTGAACAAACCAAACAATATAATGTGTTGAATCATTTACATTACATGTCTCTTTACACTCTACCAAACACACACTTAATATATAAATTGTTTAGTGTGTTTTAAGTAAAGTAAGTTGGTAAAAGATTATCACAAAATAAATAATTTATCACTATTTTATTTAATATAATTTTATTAATTTAATTATACTATTTAATTAAATTCTATTGTATTATTTTAAATTTGGGATAATTAAATATTGTATATGTTAAGAAATTAATTATACTAATTTTATATTTATTAAGATAAGAGTGCTATATCATTGAAAAGTTTTTAATCTAAAAATTTTAATCTAAAATTTTAATTTTTGTTATAATTTAACATTAATTGTGTCAAATTTTGATGTTGTTTGATATTAAAAAAAAATTTACTTAACTCTTTTTATATTATATATTTTTAATAATAAAAGTAATAAAAATTTTAATAACATATAAAAAAATATGAATAAATTCTTACTAAATTTTTTATCTATGTTATATTGTATTATTGAAATCATATAAAAAATTATTATTTTTAATTATTATATAATTAAAAAGTTGTAAATTAAATTATAATTTTTCATAAATTAGTATTTTAAAATATTTTGAGACTAAATAAACTAAAAAAATCAAGTTTGAATTAAAATTTTGAATTTAATTTGTTAAATTTAAAAATATTAAGAATTAGGACGTTATATATCGTATTATAATATTTTAAATAAATTAAAAAAAAATAAAATCATTTCAAAAATTATGGTGTGTCGAACACGTGGTAAAGAGGGTATGAATCAAGTGCCAAGTGTATTATGAGGTTGCATTTGTAACAGCATGTGGCAAAGGAGGGTGCGTAGTATTTCAGAGCCTGGGACTAATGAGATAGGACTTACCGACTTAAACAAGGAAATTGTTTTTTATTATCTAAAGTTACGATAAAACATAACTTATTATCATATTTTAATTAAATATTTATTGAAATAATTTTTTTCTTAATAAATATGATCTACAATATAAATTTAAAAAATAATAAAAATAAGATCCCTTAAATATTTATAGTAATAAAAATAGCATCTCTTATATTTAAACTTATAATTTTATAATTTAAAAATAATTAATATATCATTTTTCTTAAAACACTTATTTAATTGGAATTGAACGACGATAATTTAAATCCGTTTAATATTTAAAGTTTAAATTAAACGGTCATTGCTATTAAAATGCTAGTTTTGTTATTATAAATTTTAAGGATGTTATTTTTGATAATTTTTTTAAAAAATTTTATCAATTATAAAATGACATCTTAATTTTAAATAAACTACAAATTCTAATATATACGATTACTCGTTAAACAAGCACGCGAGCTTTGCTCATGCTTGTTTTTCGTTGAAAAATTAGTAGTAGAAAACCAAAAAAATTAATGTTTGATTATGGAATTAAAAATCTAAATAATAACAATATTATGACAACCATTTTAATTATTATTATGACAAAAATATAAAAAAATATATTATTATATCTTTATCATTAATTGTTATTAATTGAATTAATATGAGATATATGTCAAAACTTCTTGAAAGTTTTTTTTATTTTTTATTTTAGAAGTTATTTTCACTACGTTACGTAACATAATGAGAGAACAGTGGGAGTTGAAAAATATACAAATTTTTCCCTATATCTCTTCGTATTTCTTCCATGTTAATTCATGTAGACCACCATCTTAACTTAAACCTTTACAATTTTATATATGTTATTAGCATTTTTTTTCTTAAACACTTTTTGTTTACTTCTTTTTAAAGGAGCATTTTATGAAGTGTAGTTTTTTTATTTTATTTATTATAGTAAATAAGTTTGGAGAATTCTTGGGTGTGGAATTTGTTATGCTATACATGCAATGTCGGATGTACGTGAACGTGAGAAGGGGCATGTGCTTGATTTTAATTTTTGCTAAATAAAATTTTAAGTTCAATATTTATTAAATTATAGATAAATTACATACACAATTATAATCGTGTTTCATTTGAATTTAAAATTTTTAATATTTAATAACTTATTATAAATTCAATAATTTACACACATTTTAATTAAAATAATATAAATATAATAACTTTTTTTAATTAAAAATAAGTATTAATTGAAAATATCCAATAATATTTTTTTACCTTATAAATAATGCCCTTGGTAGATATACATTATAAATTCGTGCATGCACTTTTCCTTTTCTCACTAAAAAAAAAAAGTAGAATACATAAGGTAAAGTCCTTGAATTATTGTTCATTAATACAAAGTGTGCGCAAGTGATTTGTTAGTAAGTATGGCTAGTTTTCACTCTTATGAATTTTAAAATGTAGTAATTGTTGTGAAATGCAACATTATCTATATTGGGTTGGTACAGTGGTAATAACCTACTAAACAGTAAACATAGTTAGAGGAGAGTGTCTAGCGAGGATACTCTCCAATGCTCAATTTAGTCATGAAAAAGAGGAGAAGCAGAAAATCTATGGAAAAAAAAAAAGATGAAAAGAACGGTGAAGAAGAGACAATCAAATGGAAAAGCCGAAGCCCCCTTTTTAAGTTCATCAATTGGGCTGAGCTTTTAGGCCAATACATAAGCCATTTCTATAATGAGCCCAATACATTTTTAAATAGTAATATTGCTCAATTTTATTATTATTATTTATTTTGGCATATACTTTTTTGTTACTTCATTTGTATATACATTTGATGATTGAATGTTGTTGAAATGATGTTTATTTATATATGATATATTAGAATGTATATATTTTTAAAATCCATGATATGAGTTTGAGAAAATTCAAATAAAAAGGTTACAAAATATGAAGATTAAAGAAATCAAAGATTGAATCATCCTCTTGTATAATACCGAAAGCTTAATTCTTAAAGTATTCTCAAGATATATATAAAAAAGATTAACACGCTTAAGATAATCATGCTAATTTGTGCAACAAGTAATATAATAAAATTAGTGGAAAGAAGTATTATTAAATTATGTCCATTAATTTTTGTAAAATTGTATAATTGCCTATAAAGTTAGCATATAATTTTTTTTAGAGAAATTAGTTTATGCCTTAGTGGTGTTTACTCTTCTCTTTTTTGAAAAAGGAACCAAATAATAATAAAATTAATTTTTTTAGTATCTAATTTTATTTTAAATAAAACAAAATATCCCATATGACATATTTGCTTATATTTTCGATTGACATAGGAAAACATACTCAAAATTGAAAATTGCTTCACAATTTTAACTAAAATAAAAATATATTATAATGTATCCACAATAAAAATCGTTAAGAATTGTTTGTTAATAATTTATTATTTTGATTTTTACATTTTTAAATAATCAATATCAAAATATGGGCTTTAAAAAGAGGATTTTTGAATCAAATTTCTTATTTTTCATTTTTACCAAACATTTTTTTAGAGAATAAATCAAGATTTATAAGTTTTGTATATATAAGTATTGAAAGAAAATGATTAAAATTTATAATTTGTAAAAAAAAAAATAACCAATATATTTTTAAAAAAAATTTCTTTGAAAAAAAAATAGAAAATATTATCAAACAACTTAGAAGTGATTTTTTATTTTTTTCTTGAAAATCATTAAGTAAATTTTTTTATCAAACATATTGGTGATTATTTTTATAAAAGAATCAAAAATTATAAAATTAATTATTTAATCATAAATATTATAAATCAAAATCGTTATCAAACATGTAATTATTGATTTAGATTAATAAATTCTAAAGTCATATGAGAATAAAAAAAAAAAAAAAACTAGATATATTTGTCAAAATTCAAGCCACGATCTCTTAATAATCAAACATTTTTTCTAGAGAGTAAATCAAGTTTTAATTCTAAAATTAAATTTTTCATTTTAAAAAATTTCAGTAATAAAAAATTATAAAATTTAATTTCAAATTTATTTTCGATAAATTTTTATCAAATTTTAGCCATTTAATCATTTTTAAGTAATGTTAAGTATGATTAATTTATTCATTTTTAGTATCAATAAATAAAATAAAAAATAAAAATTCAATTCTAAAATTGAATTTTTTTTAATATTAGAATTTGACCAAATTTTAAAACTAAATTTTAAAACTTAAAAAAGAGAAATTAGAAACGAGGTATAAAAAGTACCTAATTCCAAAATTTCTAAAATTTAAAAATTGAATTAGGAGTTAAAAATTGAAATAATTAACAAACGAGCTCTTAAAAACGTTGCAATTTGTTTTTGTGCTAGCATGTGTGGTTGGCAACTAAGGAATGCACTAATTTAAGGGAATGAGGTGCGGGTGGCTCAAAGAGTTAAATGTGGAATTGGTCAGTTCTTAGAAGTTCAGGTTATGAGATGTTTAGCGGCTGAATTCAAATGATGGTTAACCTCCTGAATTTTGAACTATATTATGATGTCTCTATCAAAACTAATTCTTGGAGTGGAGATCGTTTCGCTGTGGTTCCCCGTGACTGTAAAGGTGATCTCCCGCTGGTAATGAAAACGGGACACATTTTCCAACATGATAAAATCACTCTTATCTTTTCTTGTTTTTAAATTAATTTTTTTTGTTTTCTAGTTGATTTTTTAAAGATAATATAAACTGATTTTGTAACAAGTTTTGCTTTATGCTTTTTAATATGTGTACACATAATATAATATAGAAAACCCATTTGGTGAAACTGTGTTATGTTTTCCGTGTTCTGTTTATATTTTTACATTTAATAATTATTGGACAAAAAATAATATATATATTATGCGATTATAACTTGTTATTCAGTTCGATAAGTAATGAGCTCATTGATAGATAAATGATTATTAAATAAATAAACGTAGAATATTTTTTAATTATTTAATAAAAAATAATTTGAAAAAAATATGCCCCTATATAAAAATAAGTATATCTATTTAAGTAAATAATGGCTAATAAATATATCTTCATTTTTTATATAATTCACATGATGTACACAAATTTTATGTTCATAACAACATATAAAATAATACACAAATTTTATATTTTTTTTATCTCTACTTTTTTTTTTCCCTAGGGTCTCCTTGTTATTGCCCAAATAATTTTAACATATTTTCTCTATTCATAAGTCCATAATAAAGAGTACACTCCATTCTAATGTTCAAAAAAAAAAACATCAACAACCAAAATTTAATCTTTTCCATACTAAAAAAAATAGCATAAGATAAAAAGAGCACTCATTTTTCTTTTCCATACTAAATTTTAATCTTTTTTATTGAAAAGTGAGATTTTGAATTTTTGCATAAAAATTGTTAGGATATGATTTTGAAATTTAATCATAAGAGTCTAAAAATATGAAATTATAAAAAAGTTCTAAAGATTCTTTATTTTCAAGTTCCAAATTTAGATATAAAAAAATAGAACATCTTTTCCAACTAAAATGAAAACTAAAAACATAACTAATTATTTAATAATACTAAATTCAAAAACTTGAAACAGCACCCTAAATGGTTATGCTACCCAAATGAATTTGAAACTACTTAAAATCACTTCTCATCCTCTATATATAAATTGAAATCATGCAATACACACGTTACAACATGATAAACACATTCGGGGATAAGAAAACTAAAGAGTCGTTCACTTTAAAATATCCTTGCACATGTCACATATTACACAATATTATTGAAAGAGCACCCCATTAATAGTTGCACCTCCATCGACGCAAATAGTTTGCCCTGTTATATAAGAGGCTGCAGGCATGCATAAAAATGCTACCAAAGATGACACCTCTTTTACTTCTCCAGGCCGTTTCATTGGATTTCTTGAGTTAATAACCTCTACAGTTTTTTCATTGCCCAAAAACTGCAACCAAGAAAAAGTCGAAAATCAACCTTCTAACAATTCGGGTTGTAATTTAAGAGAATACGACTCTAGAGTATATTATATTTCATATAATTATTTATTCTAAACATTAAAATCAAGACACAAAAATTAATTAAATAATTAAATCAAATGATATAATAGAGTGGTGACATTCAAACTACTCTAAAAATAATGTTATATAGCATTTTTCGTAATTTAAAGGATTAAGGGTGATCATTTTTCTTTCAGGACCTTACTTATCTATCTCTACATTTTAGTCCCACACTTGATGTACGCATATCTTATTTTAGGACATTTCAATCCCATATTAGTATAAGTTATGTGACTAATAATTGTCCCAGAAGTAAACTTAACCAACTAAGTTATCAGAAAATAAATGAAGAATAGTAGTTTAATGTTTACCATATCACCAAGCTCAGTTTTAATGAACCAAGGGGCAACACTATTGGTCCTAATATCGTCTTTTGCCCACTCGCATGCCAGATTTCTTGCTAACTGATTCATTGCTCCTAAAATATATTTGACAAACAAGACAATAAAAAATTATATATGTCTCTTGCCTCAGTTGTTGTAGTTAAAATCTATTAATTATGCAAAAGAAAATTACCTTTAGTAGCACCATAAATAGTACCAATTTCCAACGATACCACACCAGCGGTAGAGGAAAGGAAAACTATACTACCTGCTGATGAAGCTTTGAGAAGAGGGTGTGCCAATTGACAAAAATGGTAAGCCGATTCCAAATTCGTAGACATTATCAATGAGTAATCTTCAGCTGTGTACTCTTCTGTTGGTTTAGGTATGTTTATTCCAACATTGTTTATCTAAAATCGTACCACACAGATCACAAACAACAATCATATGTGTGTATAAATTTCCTTTTTCAATCGATAAGACTCAATAAAAGTTGATAATAAAGGCAAAAGGAGAGATTATATTACGAGAATGTTAAGCTTTCCATTGAATAATGAGGAGACTTTATTAATCAATTCCTCTCTTTGATCTTTAGAGGTGACATCACATACAGATGCTGTTACTTTGAAACCTTTCGTCTTCCAATTGCGCAAGCATTCGTCGAGATGAGCTTCGTTGCGCGAACATGTATGAACAATTGCTCCAAGATTAGCTAATTCCTCCACAATTGCATACCTGTTTGTTGATCAGAAAAATAACCCAACATATTATATATACAAGAAGTTAACAATTCTAGTTTCATAGAGCAAAAAGATTTTAAGGAAACAGAAAACGAACCCAATTCCTTTACTTCCACCAGTAACAAGAGCTGTCATTCCCTGAAGAGACCACCTTGGATCTTGGCTACTGCTCATATTTGCCAATATTACTAACTTTGGTTAGCTGACTTTTATAAGCATCTTTCTAGTTACTGCACACTTTAGACAAATGGTGTATGTTAATATATATGTCTTTTGATTATGATTGTCGATAGATTACAAATAAGTGAAGGACCAATTAATCAATTAGCTTCTGGATAGCTGGATAGCTGGATAGCATTGAGTGGGGTTTTGTGGCCAGATTTGACTTGTGTTCAAGAGTATTGAGAAAAACTTTTGCAAGTTGAAAGCTAAATAGAAAGAACACAAAAAAAAAAAAAAGAAGAAGATAAAAACATCACTTCCGCTGTCAATTCCAACTGAGACAAAGACGTTGAATCCGCGAGAAGATTTTATGTATGATTTTTACTTAAATGAAATGATTGTTTCGGGGACACATATCCCGAAAAGAAAATTAAAATTTCCACTTCTGTCCACTGAAATGAGTATTGGGCCGTTGATGGGAGTAAGGCCCAAAATAAGTTACCATTCAGCAACCCAACGTCCTTTGAATACAAGTATCATAAATACTCGTGTCTCTCACATTTTTCAAAAATATATTAAAATTTCTTCACATATTTATATTATTATTTTCTTATTTTTATTATTTAAAAACAAAAAAATTCATTCTCTAATTTTGTTGATATGCCAAATTTTGATGGTGGTCATCCTTCTACAATTGGAGATAACTGTGTAGTTTTTTTTTCCATTTAATTCTTCAATTTTCTTTTCTTCTCTTTTTCATTTTTTAAACCACATTTATTGTTATTTAAAATTATGTTAACATGATTATAAGTTATTGTTTTGAAGAGATGTACGTGGAATTTGTTTAGATGAATAACAAAGATAACTATGTTCTTGGAGAAAACAAATTTGAAAGAGAAGAAGATTATTTGATGTTTGATGAAAATGTTGATCTAAATGTAAAAATTGTTGGTACAAACATACCTAAAAGTATAGACAAAGTAGAAGAAAATGCCTCTGAGTATGACAATGACAATATGTTAGATAGTGGAAAGGGGTGCTTAAACTCGGATGAGAAAATTGAGACCAATAAGAAGTCCTAAATATCCAAAATTTAGACTATTGACTAATATGAAAAATTCAATATTTTAAATCTCAATGAAGTTTCTTGATAGATAATCTATAAAACAAGCTGTGAGGAGACATGCTTTGCTCACTTGTAAGGTTATGTGAATCTATAAAGTTGACCCAACAAAATTAGAGTGCATCTGCCAAGATCGTTATCCATAGAGGTTATATGCAATTAGACTTGATGATAAACAAACTTAGTAAGTGAAGACTTACAACTAGAAGCATCATTGCCTTATGTGCATAAGAATAAGACGGAAGATAACTTAGGAGTTCATCAATGATTTAAGTAATAATTCAAATACATTACTTTATAGACAATGCACTCAAGAATTATAAACTACAACTAATAAGATTTTAAGTTTACATGGCACACGCAATTGCTTAGAAAATGATTCATGACATTTATGAAGAACAATATACAAGATTACAGGATTATGCTAGTGAGATCAAAAGGAAAAATAAAGGCACAATAGTATTTATAAAGAATTAACTAAATGCAAATGGAGATCCTATTTTTTATACATTTTATATATGTTGAGATGCATGCAAAAAAGGGTTTCTTGAAGGGTGCAAACCACTAATAAAATTGGATGGTTGTCACATTAAATCACAATAAAAGAGCTAAATATTGAATGCTATTGGGATAGATGAAAACAATACAATGTACCCGATTGCATATACTATTTGTGAGTCTGAGTAAACTAAAACTTGAAAGTGATTTTTTGAGATATTAAAAGAGGATCTTGAAATTGAAAATGTTAATGGCTGATGCATCATTATAGACAAGCAAAAAGGTTTGATGGGTGAGCTAATGCAAAATATAGGGATTGTGTGAGACACCTTTATAATAACTTAAAAAAAAAAAACACACACACACACAAGGGGATGGTTGTGGAGATGTCCAAAGGCTACAATTATCCCAAAATTTTATGAAAAGATGCAAAATTTTCTTATATTATTAGAGAGTGCTTACAAATAATTGTGTGAGAAACTACCATAATATCAATCTAAGTCAAATTTCAATACATTTCCTAAATGAGACATGTTGTTAAATAACATGTGTGAGGCATTAGATTCTGCAATCCTTTTTTTTATGTCTAAATCAACTATAATTATGCTTAAAAAATATAAAGTTATATCTTATGAAGAGAATTGCCACCAAAAAGCTTCAACTTGGTAGGTGGGAAACTAATGTGGGGCCACGAGATTTTTAAGATATTAGGAAAGATGAGAAAGCAAGGTATGTTGAAGCCAATTCAAGTGAAAAAAGATTAATTATAAACCTATTGTGCCTCCTAAAGAAAAAGAAAAAAAAAAAAAGCAAAAGTAGGCCTCCCAAAAAAAAAGGAAACCAGAGCTTGATGAGACAATGTCAAGAAAGAAAGACACAATTGAACATAAAGGGAATGAAAATGTGATGCACTATAGGTACAAAGAGTAATCATAATTAGAGTATTTGTCCAAAGAAAGAGTTATCTAATTCTACCTTACATGAGAATTAAGTGTAATTAGCTTCTTATAATTTATTATTTTATTTATAATTTTATAATTATTATTAAATTTATTGATATTGTTTATTTTGTAAACTTCACAACAAGTTATCAATGTGGTAAATGTTAGGCCAAGTGAATATCAGATATCATTTTTATTTATTATTTTTAGCTCATCAATAATTAATTATTTATGGTATTTTATTAAATTTTGGGTTGTTATTATGAATAAAAAATTGAGAAACAAGCCAAACAAATTCAATTTCTCACAAATGACGAGGTGTAATATGCTTATTTTGATACCTACACGAGTGTAATTCAAAATTTCTTTTACTTTTGTATTTATCAAGACCTGCAAAGAATTACTTCAATCAAAACATGCAGTTAGCCGTAGTAATAGGCAAAGAATTCATAGTTAATCGGTGTAAATTCAAGACACAAAAGGAGGAAGTCAATTAACTCAAGCATAGTCAAACCAATATCGATGCTAAGAGGAGGATGAATACTAAACAAGTTTATTACTTTGTTGTTAAAGTTTGAATACTTAATAGTACTTGAATATGAAAATTGATGTTGGCATACGGCCTAAAAGACTCCTTTAGGTCCAATTAAAATTGCAAGAACACGAAAAGCATACTTTTGTTGTTTTATAGTTTATGTCCAGGACAAATATTAGAACATGCCTTGAAGGAATTGATGGATTGCTTTTATTCTTATCCATATGCCCTTTTATCATTTATTTTTAAGTTCAAATCTACCCAGAAATCACAATTGATTTTTTTTTTTTAACGTTCTTTTATTATTTCGGGTGAAAAATCTAAACAAGTGTTACGTTGATACAATTGATTTTTTAATTTTTATTGGAAAAATTGGTTTTGGCACCAAGTTTTTTTATTTTACAATTATACCCTTAAAAATGAATCATCTAATTAACTCAAGTTTAAAGTTTTAACGCTTTGTAATCGTACTTTTTTAATTCATATAAAAAAATTAATGGCATATTTGGAATATTTAAAAGGTAAATGACATGTTTGGAAACTTGAAGGCAAAAATAAAAAGTCTTAAAATAAGGATAACTCGATCTAAAATATCAATCAAATGGTTGAGAATGGATTGGTTTATAGTACTCAATGAATAAAATTGATTTTCATTTTTCAAGGTTTTAAATGTTTTAAATTGGTTAACTAAACTCAATTCAACCTAAGTTTGCACACTTTATTATAAATGATAAAAAAAATTAATTTTTATTAAAATGTTGAATTTTTTTTTTTCAGTTATTATTATATGAAAATATGTATTATATTCATTTATATATTTTTTTCATAAAAAATACAAATTTTATTTTGCACGTTTGAATATAATTCGAGTAAATATTTTATTTTTCATGGATCGTGTATGTATATAACATGAGCATAATACAGAAAAATAAGTGTTTGATACTTTTTAATATCCAAATCTTTTTACTTTGTATCCTAAATTATCTTAATTTTTAATTGAATAAAATTAAAAAGAGTCTTGTAAAAAAAAAGTAATCTAATATAATAAGATATACAGGTTAAAAATATAAAATAATATATTTTATAACAAATAAAAATCTACATTTTAATAAAAAATGTTAAACATAAAATGTCATATATTAATTACGTATAAAATTATGATATAATTCATAAAAATAATAATATTACCATTAATTGATGTGATTATTATAAAACATTCACATTTTTGTTGTTACTACACTAATATAAAAATAATATATTTTAATTGTGGTTATAGATTTATAATCATGATTAAAAATCAAGGCTTAAAATTGAAAAACCATAATTATTGGTCACTTAAAAAACAAAATTTATATATACTTACGACTTTTGCTAAATAACTTTTTAATATAATCTCAAAAATCTGAACTAATATAATATAAATATTAAAATGTCCCTGCACATATAACATATTACATAGAGAAATTTGGCCTTAAATATAGGTGCTCATAAATATATAAAATTATAAATAGAAGGATACAAGTCCTAAACACACCGAGAACTTAGGCCTTATTCAATCAAGTAACTTTTAAATCATGCAGATTGGAAGAGCAAGCCATTAACAGTTGCACCTCCGTCGACACAAATAGTCTGCCCTGTTATGTAAGAGGCTGCAGGCATGCATAAAAACGCTACTAAAGATGACACCTCTTTTGTCTCTCCTGGCCTTTTCATTGGAGGTCTTGAGTTAATAATCTCTGCAGTTTTTGCATTGCCCAAAAACTGCAACCAAGAAAAAGTAGGAAAATTATATGTACGAATACAAATCAGAATTATATTCCCATCCAATTGGTACATTTTAGTCACTTTTTATATTTATGAATTTATGTTGAATTTTACGACACTTCAACTCCTTATTAGCATAAGCAATGTAACAAATAAGTTCCCAGAGTTTCGGCTCAAATGCATAAATTGCGCCAACTATTGTTAAGAGAAATAAACTTAACCAATTGAGTTATCAGATAATTCTTAAATGGGTAAACGTTATATTTCCTACTAAACGTTTTAAATTACTATCAATTTAATACTTTATATTTTTTTATTATCATTTTGCTACCAAACGTATGTGATTTGTTATCAATTTGATATTTCTGTTAAATTATGGGTTAAGTTTGGATGAAAAATGTCATGTGCTAATAATAAGGGTATATTTTCTATTTCAATTATATTTATATAAAAAAAGAATGAAATAGGCACAAAAGGGGCGTTTTTGTTTCATATTGTATTTTCTTTTCAACTTTTATTTGCCCGACGTACACCACTTCCAATCTCACATTCGTGTACGACTCCCAATCTCACCGAACCAATGCTGGAGACACCGCCGCACCACTAGTCAAAACCTTGCCCCACTGTCAGCCTCTCTGCTCGTTCAACCCAGGCAAACCAACAACAAAACTCTAGGTTAGACTCGCGGTCCAGTCCATAACAACCTGTATTCCGACTAACCACCACCTGTTGAAGATCAAACCCAGCCCATTAAGCCCAATCTATTTGTTTTATTTTAGCCCAAGGAAAATAAAAGCCCAAATCCATGGAAGCTTCTCAATAAATGTAGAAGAAATATATTTTTAAGAGAAAATTGTAGAAGGATGTAGAAATGAGATATTTTAGAAGAAGTGTGTAGAAAGGAGATATTTTAGGAGAAGTGTGTAGAATGTGGTAATAATGTGTGGCTAGGATTATTTCTTAATTTAATATTTGTATGGTGTAGATTGCATGGAGATGACTATAAATATCATCCATTGCATTTGGTTTAGGTATCCTCCAAAAGAATAAGTCTTGAGTGTGAGTTGTGAGTTTCCTATTGAGTGTTTATTTGTATTTCTCTTCAAGTTGTGAGGGGTCTTTAGAAAGTGTTGTCGTATCTTTTATTGTGGGTATAATACAAATAATTTGTTTACTTGTTTGGGTCCAATATTAGTAAGTTTAGAGTTGTGCACTCTAAATTTTTCTCAACAATTGGTATCAGAGCGGGACGATTAGGGATCTTTCTTGGTGGAGCTATCTTAAGTCGTGAGGAGTTTGGTACTCTATAAGTTTATTAGTCAAGCCTGTTTGGTATAGTCGAAGTTTTGCCAGCACGATGGGTGACCTTCAAGTAGTTGGACGAATCAAGAAGCTCAACAACAAAAACTACAACACGTGGGCAACATTATAGAGTTTTACCTACAAGGTCAGGACCTTTGGGAGATTGTCAGTGGTGGTGAAGTTACACAATCGGCTACAGAAGATGCCAATGGCATCTTGCGAAAGTGGAAAATTAAAGCAGGCAAAGCGATGTTTGCTTTAAAGACCACAATTGAAGAAAAAATGTTGGAGCACTTTCGGGATGCCAAAACACCAAAGAAAGCATGGGATACTTTTGTTACACTCTTTTCAAAGAAGAATGATACAAGACTGCAACTTCTCGAGAACGAGTTGCTATCAATGGTGCAACGTGACATGATGATTGCCCAATATTTTCATAAGGTGAAAGCGATATGCCGCAAAATTTTAGAATTAGATCCGATAGCTCCTATTGGGAAAACCAGGATAAAGAGAATAATTATCCATGGTTTAAGACCCGAATATCGAGGGTTTGTTGCCGCTGTACAGGGATGGCCGACACAACCATCCCTTGTTGAGTTTGAAAATTTGCTTGCAGGTCAAGAAGCTATGGCTAAGCAAATGGGAGGAGTCTCGCTGAAGGGTGAAGAGGAAGCGCTTTACACCAGCAAAACTAGAGGCACTTTTAAGCAGTACTCTGGTAGTGGATCTAAAAAGGATGCTGACAAGGTGAAAATTCATCAAGGAAATAAAGGCTCTCGTCCAGAGGGAGCATTAAAGAATTGCGGTAATAGTAGAAAGTTCGATGGCGAGTGTTACAACTGTGGGAAGATGGGCCACATGGCGAAAGAGTGTTAGACCAAGAAAAAGTGTGTTGAAAGTAATACTACTACTTCTAGTTCTAAGGAGAATAGCGAAGTTGATTGAGATGCCGAAGCGTTATTTGTTATGGAGGAAGAAGAATTAGCTCTCACGGTAACAACACCATAACATATTGACTACAAGAATGATTGGATCGTCGATTCGGGTTGCTCAAATCATATGACGGGTGATAAAAAGAAGTTACAAAACATGTCTGAGTACAAGGGAGGCCGTGTGGTGCTGACAGTTGTCAACTCAAGGTTACCGATAGCTCACATCGGTAAGACGATAGTTAGACCTCGATATAATTCTAACTAGGTGCCATTTCAAGATGTTTATCATGTCCCAGGAATGAAGAAAAATTTGCTATCTGTGGCTCAATTGACATCATCAGGCCACTATATCTTGTTCGGTCCCCGAGATGTAAAGGTGTATCGTGACCTCAAAATCTCAGAAACACCAACAATGGAGGGGCAATGATTGGAGTCAGTCTACGTGATGTCAGCAGAGTCTGCATATGTAGACGGGATAAGAAAAAATGAGACAACAGATCTATGGCACATGCGGTTAGGTCACGTTAGCTATTCCAAGTTGAGTATGATGGTGAAAAAGTTGATGCTTAAGGGGCTACCTCAACTTGAGGTGCGAACAAACACAATATGTGCAAGATGTCAAATATGGTAAAGTGCACCAACTGCCATATGAGGAATCAATGTTTAAAGCAAAAGAACCATTAGAGTTAGTTCACTCTAATGTATTCGGGCCCGTTAAGCAACCATCAATTGGCAGTATGCGGTACATGGTGACATTCATTGATAACTTCTCAAGGTATGTGTGAGTTTTCTTTATGAAAGAAAAATCTGACACATTCTCAAAGTTTAAAGAGTTCAGAGAGTTAGCCGAAGGAGAAGCGGGAATGAAGATCTGTTGCCTGCGCACAGATAACGAGGGAGAATATAGCTCAAGTGAGTTCTCTCAATACCTAAGGGAATGTCGAATACGTCATCAGTACACTTGTGCCAACACACCACAACAAAATGGTGTAGCTGAGAGAAAGAACCAACATCTTGCAGAAGTCTGTTGAAGTATGCTACATGCAAAGAACGTACCGGGAAGGTTTTGGGCTGAAGCAATGAGGACTGCAACCTTTGTGATCAATATACTTCCTCAACCGAGATGTATCTTTGTGGGATACGACAGTCGAAGAAAATGGTGGAAATATTGTGATCCAACAAGTGGAAGATGTTATACTTCATGAGATGTGGTGTTTGATGAAGCGTCTTCTTGGTGGTCCTCAAAGAAAGTGGTGCTATCAGACTCCAGAGAATTTGGAGAAAAGTTACAACAGAAGATGGGAGAGCATACTATTCAACTCCAACCAAGTTCAGATGAATCAGGAGATCTAAATAACGATGATGTCGAACAAAGAAAGACTCAAAATCCTTGGCAAACTGGCGTGTATCAACAACCAAATGAAGAAGCTGGGCTTAGTGAAATGGAAGAATCAACTCCACAATCTCAACTCCAAAGTCAACAAGAACACGAAGGCCAAATCTTAAATACGCCAATGCAGCCATAATTGAAGAAGCCACAGAGCCTGAGACGTTCGAAGAAGCATCGTAGAGTTCTGAGTGGACGACAACTATGAAAGACGAGCTTGATGCACTTCAGCAAAATCAGACTTGGGATCTAGTGCCAAAGCTAAGAGATGTGAAACCTATATCTTGCAAGTGGGTTTATAAGATAAAGCGCCATCCAAATGGGTCAATCGAGAGATACAAGGCAAGATTGGTAGCTCGTGGTTTTTCTCAACAGTACGGACTAGACTATGATGAAACGTTTAGTACAGTGGCAAAACTTACAACAGTACGAGTCCTACTTACACTTCAGCCAACAAAGACTGGAATTTGTGGCAGATGGATGTAAAGAATGCTTTTCTTCATGGAGAGCTGGATCGGGAGATCTACATGATCCAACCAATGGGTTTTCAGAACCAAGATCATCCTGAACATGTGTGTAAACTGAGGAAAGCACTCTACGGATTGAAACAAGCACCCAGGACTTGGTATGGTAAGATTGCTGAATTTCTAACACAAAATGGTTATTCAGTAACACCTGCAGATTCCAGCTTGTTTGTCAAAGCTAATGAAGGAAAGATAGCTATCATGCTAGTGTATGTAGATGACTTAATCATAACTGGTAATGATGAGGCAGAAATTATTTAGACGAAGGAGAATTTTTTAGTTCATTTTCAAATGAAGGAACTTGGTCAGCTCAAGCACTTCCTTAGTTTAGAGGTTGATCGCACACAAGAAGGAATATTTATTTGTTAGCAAAAATATTCCAAAGATTTGTTGAAGAGGTTCGGAATGCTCGAATGCAAGCTGATTTTGACGCCGATGGAACCAAATGCCAAAATGTGTGCATGTGAAGGAAAAGATTTGGAAGATGCGACGATGTATCGACAATTGGTAGACAGTCTGATCTACTTAACCTTGACTCGACCTGACATTTCTTATGCAGTTAGTGTGATGAGTCAGTACATGCAAAATCCAAAGAAGCCTCATTTGGAAGCAGTTCGACGAATACTGAGATATGTGAAGAGTACAATTGACTATGGGCTTTTGTACAAGAAAGGTGGAGACTGCAAATTAGTTGGTTATTGCGATGCTGATTATGCAAGAGATCATGACACTAGGAGATCAACAACTAGGTATGTGTTTAAGCTAGGCTCCGGAACAATTTCTTGGTGTAGCAAGAGACAACCAACGATATCATTATCAACCACTGAAGCTGAGTATCAAGTAGCAGCAATGGCAGCTCAAAAGAGTACATGGTTGATACAGCTAATGAATAATATACATCAACCGGTAGATTATGCATTTTCGTTGTACTGTGACAATCAGTTGGCAATTCAATTGGCGAAGAATCCGGTCTTTCATGCAAAAACTAAGCATGTTGAAGTGCACTATTATTTTATTAGAGAAAAGGTTCTGTAAGAAGAAATTGAGATAAGGCAAATCATGACAGATGACCAAGTTGCGGACTAGTTCACAAAAGGCTTGAGCACCAACAAGTTCGAAATGTTTCGCTATGAACTTGGCACCGTACAAATAGTGAGAGCTGGTGTTGAGGGGGAGTGTTGAAGATCAACCCCAGCCCATTAAGCCCAATCTATTTGTTTTATTTTAGCCCAAGGAAAATAAAAGCCCAAATCTATGGAAGCTTCTTAATAAATGTAGAAGAAAGATATTTTTAGAAAAAGTGTGTAAAAAGGAGATATTTTAGGAGAAGTGTGTAGAAAGGAGATATTTTAGGAGATGTGTGTAGAATGTGGTAATAATGTGTGGCTAGGATTATTTCTTAATTTAATATTTATATGGTGTAGATTGCATGGAGATGACAATAAATATCATCCCTTGCATTTGGTGTAGGTATCCTCCAAAAGAATAAGTCTTGAGTGTGAGTTGTGAGTTTCCTATTGAGTATTTATTTGTATTTCTGTTCAAGTTGTGAGAGGTCTTTAGAAAGTGTTGTAGTGTCTTTTATTATGGGTATAATACAAGTAGTTTGTTTACTTGTTTGGGTCCAATATTAGTAAGTTTAGAGTTGTGTACTCTAAATTTTTCTCAACACCACCAGCGCGCACAGACCCATCTTAAATTCATCTCTATGTGTGAAAGTTAGCCCAATCTCCAATTGCACATTTTTAAGTTGTGACTTCACATCAAAATGTCTTGCCATAAATTTTTTGTCATCCTAGTCACTTTCTGCAAACATCATCCTATCGTTCCATGAATTTTCCTTTCGGTAGGTCAGTGCACGTTGGTATCGGCGAGAGCTGGTGGTGGTCGCAAGCGGTGATCAATTGAAATACGGGTTGTTATGGACTGGACCACGAATCTAACTTGGAGTTTCGTTATTGGTTTGCGCGGGTTGAAAGAGCAGAGCTAGGAGGCTGACGGTGCAGCAAGGTTTTGACTGGTGGTGCGACAGCATCTCCAGCGTTGGTCCGATGAGATTGGGAGTCGTGCACGGAGGTGAGATTGGGAGTGGTGTGGGTTGTTATAGACTAGACCACGAATCTAACCTGGAGTTTCGTTATTGGTTTGCGCGGGTTGAAAGAGCAGAGCTGGGAGGCTGACGGTGCAGCAAGGTTTTGACTGGTGGTGCGGCGGCGTCTCCAGCGTTGGTCTGCTGAGATTGGGAGTCGTGCACGAAGGTAAGATTAGGAGTGGTATACGTCGGGCAAATAAAAAGTGAAAAGAAAATACAATATGAAATAAAAATGCCCCTTTGCGCCTATTTCATTCTTTTTTTTATATAAATATAATTAAAACTGATGAAAATACCCTTATTATATGTCATGTGCCAACATTTTTCATCCAAACTTAACCTATAATTTAATAAAAATATCAAATTGATAACAAATCACAAATATTTGGTAGTAAAATGATAGTAAAAAAATATAAAGTATTAAATTGATAATTATTTAAAACGTTTAGTAAAAAATGTTTACCCTTCTTAAATAATAACAAATAAATAATAAAAAAGTGGTTCAATCTTACAAGGTCAGCAAGCTCAGTTTTAATGAACCAAGGGGCAACACTATTGGTCCTTATATTGTCTTTTGCCCATTCACATGCCAGATTTCTTGCTAACTGATTCATTGCACCTGAAATATATTCGACAGAAAAAAATTTGTTAAATAATAATTGTTGCCTCAGTTAAATATCAGAGGCAATATTAGAATTAATTATGGAAAGAAATTTACCTTTACTAGCACCATAAATAGAACCAACATCTATTGATACCACACCAGCAGTAGATGAAAGAAAAACAATGCTCCCTGCTGCTGAAGCTTTGAGAAGAGGGTGTGCCAATTGACAAAAATTGTAAGCTGATTCCAGATTCGTAGACATTATCAATGAGTAATCTTCAGCTGTGTACTCCTCTGTTGGTTTATATGTGCCGGTTCCAGCATTGTTTATCTACAAACAATAATCATGTATCATTTATTGGAGGAGTCCTTGCAACATAACAACCTCTTCTTTTTTCATTCAATAAGTCCCATCTCATTTTTGGCGAGTTAGACTTAATCAACTGAGCTACCAATTACTTAACAAAAATTAACAAAGGCATATATAAAGAGAGATTATATTACGAGAATGTTAAGCTTTCCATTGAATAATGAGGAGACTTTATTAATCAATTCCTCTCTTTGATCTTTAGAGGTCACATCACACACAGATGCTGTTACTTTGAAACCTTTCGTCTTCCAATTGCGCAAGCATTCGTCGAGATGAGCTTCGTTGCGCGAGCATGTATGAACAATTGCTCCAAGGTTAGCTAATTCCTCCACAATTGCATGCCTGTTTGTTGATCAGAAGAATAACCCAACATATTATATATACAACAAGTTAAGAATAACAAGAATTCCAATTTCATATACTGCATAAGGTAAGGAAACAGAAAACAAACCCAATCCCTTTACTTCCACCAGTAACAAGAGCTGTCATTCCCTGAAGAGACCACCTCTGATCTTGGCTGCTGCCCATATTTGCCAATATCACTAACTTTGGTTAGCTGACTTTTATAAGCATCTTTGTAGTTACTGCACACTTTAGACAAATGGTGTATGTTAATATATATGTGTTTGATTATGATTGTCGATAGATCATAGATCACCAATAAGTGAATAACCAAGTAATCGATTAGCTTCTGGATAGCTGGATAGCATTGAGTGGGACACAATTACTTGTTTTGTCGCCATATTTGACTTGTGTTCAAGAGTATGAGAAAAACTTTTGCAAGTTGGATAGTGAGAAGGAGAGCTCAAACTTGGACCAGAAAATTGTGAGACCAATAAGTGGTCCTAGATATCCCAAATTTAGACTATTGATTAATATGAAAAATTCAATATTTTAAATCTCAATAAAATTTCCTAGTAGATAATCTATAAAACAAGCTGTGAGAAGACATGCTTTGCTCACTTGTAAGGGTACGAGATTCTATAAAATTGACCCAACAAAATTGCAATGCATTTGCCAAGATGGTTATCCATGGAGGCTATATGCAATTAGACTTAATGATAAACAAACTAGGCAAGTGAAGAGTTACAAGTAGGAGCATCATTGCCTTAATGTGCATAAGAATAAGATGAAAAATTCCAAAAAAGATAGCTGAGGAGTTCATCAATGATTTAAGTAATAACTCGGATACATTACTCTATACCGTCAAATACAATGCACTCAAGAATTATAAACTGTAACTGACAAGATTTCAAGTTTACATGGCACACTCAATTGCTTAGAAAATAATTCATGGCATTCATGAAGAACAATATGTAAGATTATATGATTATGCTAATGAGATCAAAAGGACAAATAAAGGCACAATAGTATTGATAAAGAATTCACTAAATGTAAATGGGGATCCTATTTTTTATACATTTTATATATGTTGGGATGTATGTAAAAAAGGGTTTCTTAAAAGTTGCAAACCACTAATAGGATTAGATGGTTGTCACGTTAAATCACAATAAAAGGGACAAATATTGAATGCTATTAGGATAGATGAAAACAATGCAATGTACCCAATTGATATGCTATTTGTGAGTTTGAGTAAACTAAAACTTGAAAGTGATTTTTTGAGATATTAAAAGAGGATCTTGAAATTGAAAATACTCATGGATGATGCATCATTATAGACAAGGAAAAAGGTTTGGTTAATGTGATGGGTGAATTGTTTCCTAATGCTAAATACAGGCATTTTGTGAGATACCTTTATAATAACTTAAAAAAAAAACACACACACACACACACAAGGGGATGGCTATGGAGATGTGCAAGGGCTACAATTATCCCAAAATTTTATGAGGAGACGCAAAACTTACTTGTATTATTAGAGAGTGCCTTCAAATGATTGTGTAAGAGACCAACATAACATTAGTCTAAGTCAGATTTCACTACATTTTCTAAAAGTGACATGTTGCTAAATAACATGTGTGAGCTAGGCATTCAATTATGCAATCCTTGATTTTATGTCTAAACCAATTATAACAATGCTTGAAAAAATAAGGTTATATCTTATGAAGAGGATTGCCACCAAAAAGCTTCGACTTGATAGGTGGGAAACTGATGTAGGGCCACAAGGTTTTTAAGATATTAGGAAAGATGATATAGTAGGGTACATTGTTTACTATTGAAGCTAATTTGAGTGGAAAAATACCAATTACAAACTTATTGTGCCTTCTAAAGCAAAAAAAAAATAGCTAGATAGGCCTCCCAAAAAAAAGGAAACCAGAGCTTGATAAGACTATGTTAAGAAAGAGCAAGACACACTTGAACAGAACAGGAATGAAGATACGATGCATTATATGTAGAGAGTATGGATAGGAGTAGGTTGGTCGGTTCGATTTTTGTCCTAAAAAACTACCCGAACCGACTTGATCAGTTAGACATTTTTATAAACCAAAATCGACCTACTTATCAAAACTAACCGAACTGCAAACCAACCTACTTAATCAGCTTGTTCTGTTGGGTTGGTCAGTTTGGACCTATTATATTTATTATAAAAAAAAAACATACATATAAGAATATTAACCGCACTATTATATCATATTCAATTAAATAAAATCACCAAAATTAAAGACATGTAATAAGTTTTAAACTCATATAAATATATCATGATCATATTATGTGAATATAGTCATATATAAATGCTAATAAAAATAGAAAACATATAATTTTATATATAAAAATATTATTTTAAATATGTATGTTCGGTTCGATTTAAATAGGTTTTTTCTTTATAGAAATTGTAACTAAACCGATTTAATCGATTTTTTACAAAGTTGAACCGAACCGAACCGAACCTACTTGATCAACAAAAATTGACCTAGAATGTTCGGTTTAGATCCGTTCCAATCAATTCGGTCGATTTTTCTAAATTTATGCCCAACCTTAATAGAGAGAGTAATCATAACTAAAAGACTTGTCCAAATAAGGGGTTATCTAATGCTACCTTATATGAGAATCAGGTGTTAGCTTTTTATCAATTGTTATTTTATTTGTAATTTAATAGTTATTATTAAATTTATTGATATTGTTTATTTTATAAACATCACAACTGTAAATGTAATAAATGTTAGGCCAAATAAATATCAAGTATTATTTTTATTTGTTATTTTTAGCTCAATAATAATTATTTATGGTATTTTATTAAATTTTGGATTGTTATTACGAGTAAAAATTTAAGGAACAAGTCGAACAAATCAATTTCTTACAGAGAGAGGTGTAATATGCTTATTTTGACTTGTATGTATAAATATTGTAATTCATAAGTTCTTTTACTTTTGTAGTTCTCAAGACCTGCAAAGAATTGCTTCAACCAAAACAATGCAGTTAGCTGTAATTATAGGCAAAGAATTGACAATTAACTGGTGCAAATTCAAGATACAAGAGGAGGAAGTCAATTAACGCAAGATGAATACTGGACAAGTTTATTGCTTTGTTGTTTAAGTTTGAATAGTTAATAGTAGCTGAATATGGAAATTGATGTTGGTATATGTTAAATATGGCTGCAAAATTATTTTTAAAGAAGGGGCCTATATGTAATTCTCTCTAATTAATATAAGTAACCCTAATTCAATATATATATATATATATATATATATATATATATTGGTTTTGTTTCTTGCGGGGTTGGTAGAAGCAAATCAGATTTGCCGCACAGTGCAGATTCGAGAAGAAGAAAATCAATGCTGCAGCAAGTAATCAAATAAATCAGCAGAGAAGAACCAGTCAGAACTGCGTGACCACCATCCTTCTTCAATTTGATAAAGCCATCAACTACAATCAATTACTATTCGGCATCAGACAATCAAAAGCAGTAAACATTGGGCTTGTTCCTTCGGTAATTATAATTAGCAAAATTATGTCATTTATTTTTGCTATTTGATTACTACTTTTGATAGAGAGTAATTTGGATGTATTTGGAGATTTGATATTTTGAGTGGCTTTTGAATATTGGTGTTTGTATTCTCCATTTGGATTCTAATAGTGGATTTTCCTCGGTGTGCCGTCGTCAATGGAGTAGACTTTTCACATTGAAAGGTTGAACCACTTAAATCATTGTGTGCCATTTATTTTTCTTATTGCTTATTATTTTGCCGTTATCCATAATTAATTATTTGTGCAACTAAATTGGACCCGAACTACGCTTCCGCTAGCGCCAATTTATAACAAATTGGTATCAGAGCTTTGGGTTATTCTGCTAATTATTGGAACTGATCAAGTTTGCTCTTTTGGATTTATTTTGAGCTTTTGGTTATTTGGTTGGTTTCATATTTTTGGGTTGTGCTTCTATTAATTTAATTTTGGGTTTTCTGTCATGGCGGCAAAATACGAAATTGAGAAATTCAATGGTAGGAATGATTTTAGTCTTTTGCGAATGAAGATGCGAGCCATATTGGTTAAAGAGGAGCTCGTTAAGACACTTGAAGGCAAGGATAAATTATCAGAAAAATTGACTGAGGAAGAAAAAGACGCATTGATGGAAAATGCTCTCAGTTCAATTCAGCTATCCTTGTCTGATGAGGTACTACGCGAGGTTGGTGATGAGAGATCTCCTGCTGGATTGTGGCTTAAATTGGAGGGTGTGTATATGACCAAGTCTTTGACAAGTCGGTTATATTTGAAGGAGCGCTTGTACACTTTCAAAATGTCAGAAGGTACGCCTTTGCACGATCACCTTGATGAATTTACTAAAATCATTCGTGATCTGAAAAATGTTGGTGTTAAGATTGATGATGAGGATCAGACCTTAGTTTTGTTATGTTCTTTACCTCATTCGTTTAAACATTTTGTTGATACCATGCTATATGGGAGAGACACTATTTCTTTGGAAGATGTCAAAGCAGCTTTGAATTCCAGAGAGTTGAAGAAAAAGGTGTCTACAGGTAATAATGATAGTAGCGGTGGTTTATTTGTCAGAGGTAGAACGCAAGATAAAGGATCAAGCAATAATAGAGGCAAGTCTAGATCAAAATCTAGAAAGAGAAAAGACAAATGTAATTATTGCCGTCAGGAAGGGCATTGGAAAATTAACTGTCCAAAACTCAAAGGTAAAGGAAAATTTACCACAACATCTTCTGGTACTGATGATGTTGCTGGTGTTGCAGATAGTTCTGGATCCGAAGGTGATAATGTTCTATCAGTATCTATTAGTTCTTCAAGAGATGTTTGGATTCTTGATTCGGGTTGCACTTACCATATGTGCCCCAATAGGGATTGGTTTGTTTCTTATTAGTCCATTGATGGGGGTGTTGTCTTGATGGGAAATAATGTGTCCTGTAAGGTTGTTGGTATTGGTACACTCCGGATTAAGATGCATGACGGTATTGTCAGGACTTTGAGAGATGTTCGCCATGTTCCAGATTTGAAAAAGAACCTGATATCTTTGGGTACTCTTGACGCACAGGGCTATAGGTACATAGCTGAAGGTGGAGTTTTGAAAGTTATTAAGGGTGCTCTGGTGGTTATTAAAGGGCAATTGTCTCGTGGTCTCTATGTGCTTCAGGGTAGCACTGTCATTGGCAGTGTTTCAGTTTCATCCTCGTCATATCAAGATTCAGATACGACTCGCTTGTGGCATATGCGGTTGGGGCATATGAGTGAGGCAGGGATGTCTATTTTGAGCAAGCGGGGTTTACTTGGTGGTCATAAAACTGGAAAGCTTGATTTCTGTGAGCATTGTGTCTATGGAAAGCATCGCAGAGTTAAGTTCAGTACAGCCATCCATAAAACGAAAGGTACTGTTGATTATATTCATTCAGATCTTTGGGGTCCTTCTCGTGTTGCTTCCAAGGGTGGTGCCCGGTATATGTTGACTTTTATTGATGACTTCTCTCGTCACGTTTGGGTATATTTTTTGAAAAATAAGAATGATGTGTTTTCGAGATTTGTCATTTTAAAGCTTGTATTGAAAATCAAACTGGCAAGAAGATCAAGCGTTTGAGAACCGACAATGGCTTGGAGTTTTGTGAGAGTCAGTTTAATGAGTTCTGTGAAAGGAATGGCATAGTGAGACATCGCACTGTGCGTAATACACCACAACAGAATGGAGTTGCAGAACGTATGAATAGGACTCTTTTGGAAAGAGCTCGTTGTATGCTCTTTCAAGCTGGTTTGGATAAATCCTTTTAGGCAGAGACTTGTAACCATGCTTGCTATTTGGTGAATAGGTCTCCATCAACTGCAATTGAGTTGAAGACTCCGTTTGAGGTATTTTCTGATACTCCTGCTAATTATTCTGATTTAAAAGTTTTTGGTTGTCCTTCTTATGCTCATGTTAATGATGGTAAGCTTGAGCCTAGGGCATTGAAATGCATTTTTTTGGGGTATCCTTCTGGAGTGAGGGGTTATAGACTATGGTGTGTTGAACCCAAGTCACCTAAATTTTTAATTAGCAGAGATGTTAAATTTGATGAGTTTTCCATGTTGGAAAAGAAAAAAGAGTCTGTTGTTGCAGGTAAAGACCCCGGTGTTAGTGAGCAGGTGGAGCTTGAGAGTGGAGCTCCTAGTCAAGTGCAAGAGAGCACTTTAGATCAGCCATTTGTAGATGAGGTAGATGATTCTGCTCCTGATGTAGCAGAACAGCAACAAGAGCAACCATACAGTATCGCTAAGGGTAAAGGAACAAGAGAGATTCGACGCCCTCAGAGGTATGCAGATGCAGATTTAGTTTCTTATGCATTGTCTGTGGCAGAGACTATTGGGGTGAATGAACCTACTAGTTATCGTGAAGCTGTCACTTGTGATGAGTCTGCTCAATGGTTAGTTGCTATGAATGAAGAGATTGAGTCACTTCATAAGAATCATACTTGGGAATTGGTAAAACCGCCTAAGGGCCAGAAGATTGTTGGAAACAAATGGGTCTTCAAGAAAAAGGAAGGTATACCTGAGGTTGAAGCAGCTAGGTTCAAGGCACGTGTTGTTGCAAAGGGCTATTCTCAGAAAAAGGGTATCGACTTCAATGAAGTATTTTCACCCGTTGTGAAACATAGCTCCATACGTGTATTGCTTGCTATGGTTGCGCTGTTTGACTTGGAATTAGAACAACTTGATGTCAAGACAGCTTTCTTACATGGTGAGCTTGAGGAACAAATTTACATGCATCAGCCAGAGGGGTTTGTTATTTCAGGAAAGGAAGATCATGTTTGTTTATTGAAAAAGTCATTATATGGTTTGAAGCAATCTCATAGGCAGTGGTATAAGCGATTTGATTCTTTTATGATTGATCATGGTTACTCTAGGAGTGATTACGATAGTTGTGTTTATCATAAAAGGTTCTCTGATAGTTCAATTGTCTATTTGTTGTTATATGTTGATGACATGCTTATTGCTTCTAAGAATAAGTTTGAGATTCAGAAATTAAAGTCTCAACTTAATGGTGAGTTTGAGATGAAAGATTTGGGTGCAGCAAAGAAAATTTTGGGCATGGAAATTTACAGGAATAGACAAGCGGGCAAGCTTTATTTGTCACAGAAAAGTTACATTGAAAAAGTTCTTGAACGTTTTGGTATGAAAGAGTCTAAACCTGTGAGTACGCCACTAGCTGCGCATTTTAGGCTTTCTTTAGATTTGTCGCCACAGTCAGAAGAAGAAGATAAGTATATGTCTCAGTTTCCATATGCTAGTGCCGTTGGTAGTTTGATGTACGCTATAGTTTGTACTCGTCCAGATATTTCACATGCAGTTAGTGTTGTTAGTAGATACATGGGTAACCCTGGAAAGGGTCATTGGCAAGCAGTGAAATGGATTCTTCGGTATTTGAGAGGCACTTCTAGTTTTGGTTTGGTGTATGATAGGAGTTCTAATACTGGTTGCAGTGTTATTGGTTATGTAGACTCCGATTATGCTGGAGATTTGGATAAGAGAAGATCTTTGACAGGTTATGTTTTCACTCTTTCTCATTGTGCCATTAGTTGGAAGGCTACTTTATAGTCTACAGTTGCTTTGTCCACTACAGAGGCAGAATATATGGCAGCAGCAGAAGCAGTGAAAGAAGCCATTTGTCTTAGAGGTTTGGTTTGTGATTTGGGCTTACAGCAGGATACTTCTGTTGTATTTTGTGATAGTCAGAGTGCGATACACTTGACCAAGAATACCATGTTTCATGAGAGGACCAAACATATTGATGTTAGATACCACTTCGTTCGTGACATTGGGTCTCAGGGTACTATTGTTATTAATAAGATAGCTACTGCAGAGAATCCAGCTGATATGTTGACCAAGCCAATTCCAATTAACAAGTTCAAGCATTGCTTGGGCTTGGTTGGTGTTTGTAGTAAGTGATCGCCATTCGGGGCTTTTTTGGACGACGGCCATTTGATATTTCGAGGAATCCTAAATTTGAAGAACTTGGTTCTGTTTTGAGCCAAGGTGGAGATTTGTTAAATATGGCTGCAAAACTATTTTTAAATAAGGGGCATATATGTAATTCTCTCTAATTAATATAAGTAACCCTAATTCAATATATATATATATATTGGTTTTGTTTCTTGCGAGGTTGGTAGAAGCAAATCAGATTTGCCGCACAGTGCAGATTCGAGAAGAAGAAAATCAATGCTGCAGCAAGTAATCAAATAAATCAGCAGAGAAGAACCAGTCAAAACTGCGTGACCACCATCCTTCTTCAATTTGATAAAGCCATCAGCCACAATCAATTACTATTCGGCATCAGACAATCAAAAGCAGTAAACATTGGGCTTGTTCCTTCTGTAATTATAATTAGCAAAATTATGTCATTTATTTTTGCTATTTGATTACTACTTTTAATAGAGAGTAATTTTGGATGTATTTGGAGATTTGATATTTTGAGTGGCTTTTGAATATTGGTGTTTGTATTCTCCATTTGGATTCTAATAGTGGATTTTCCTCGGTGTGCCGTCGTCAGTGGAGTAGACTTTTCACATTGAAAGGTTGAACCACTTAAATCATTGTGTGTCATTTATTTTTCTTATTGCTTATTATTTTGCCATTATCTATAATTAATTATTGATACAATTAAATTGAACCCAAATTATACTTCTGTTAGCACTAATTTATAATAATATATGGCCGGAAAGATTTCTTTAGATCCAATTAAAATTGCAAGAACACGAAAAGCATACTTTTGTTGTTTTATAGTTTTATGTTCAGGACAAATAGAATATGCCTCGAAGGAATTGATGGATTGTTTTTATTCTTTTCCATATGCCTTTTTATCATTTATTTTAAAGTTCAAATCAAATCAGAAATCACAATTTTTTTTTTTTTTTTACGTTCTTTTATTCTTTTGGGTGGAAAAATATAAGTAGAAGAAAATCTAAACAAGTGTCACATTAATACAATTTGATTTCTTAATTTTTATGGAAAAAATTGGTTTTGGCACCAAGTGTTTTATTTTACGATTATGCCCTTAAAAATGAATCATCTAATTAGCTCAAGTTTGAAGTTTTAATGCTTTGTAATGATACTTTTTTAATTCATATAAAAAGATTAATGGCATATTTGAAATATTTAAAAGGTTAATGACATGTTTGGAATCGTTAAGGGCGGCAGCAACAACAACAACAACAAAAAAGTCTTAAAAAAAAAGATAACTCGGTCCAAATCAATCAAATGGCTGGAAATAGATTGGTTTATAGTACTCAATGAATAAATTTGATTTTCATTTTCAAAGATTTTGACTAAACTCAATTCAACCCAAGTTTGCACACTCTATTATAAATGATAAAAAAAATTAATTTTTATTAAAATAAGTTGAAAATTTTATTTTTTTTCAGTTATTATTATGTAAAAATACGTATTATAATTATTTATAGATTTTTTTTCATAAAAAGTACAAATATTATTTTGCACATTTGAATGTAATTCGAGCAAATATTATATTTTTCATCATGTATGTAACATGAGGATAATGCAGAAAAAAACAGAGTTTGATATTTTGTAATATCCTAATCCTTTAACTTTCGTATCCTAAATTATCTTAATTTTTAATTGAATAAAATTAAAATGAGCCTTACAAAAATACACCCAAAAAAAAAAAAGTGATCCAATATAATAAGATATCAAGTTATAAATAAATAGGTTAAAAATATAAAATAATATATTTATAAAAGATAAAAATCTATATTTTAATGAAAGATGTTAAAAATAAATTATCTCACATTAATTGATTAAATATAAATTATGATAGAATTTATAAAGATAATTTTCATATCAATTGAGTCAAATTTTTAAGATCTAAAGATTTATAGCTATTATAAAACATTCACATTTTTGTTGTTATTACACTATTATAAAAATGACATATTTTAACAGTGGTTGTAAATCAATGATAGCTTAAGACAAAAAAACCAAAAAATATTGGTCACAGTTAAAAACAGAAATTATATATACTCACTATAATTACTGACTTTTGCTGAATAACTTTTTAATATAATCTCAACCATCTGAATTAATATAATATAAATATCAAAATGTCCTTGCACATATAACATATTACAAACGGAGAAATTTGGCCTCAAATATAGGTGCTCATAAATATATAAAATTATAAATAGAAGGATACAAGTCCTTAACACACTGAGAACTTTGGCCTTATTCAATTAATGTAACTTTTAAATCATGCAGATTGGAAGAGCACCCCATTAACAGTTGCACCTCCGTCGACACAAATAGTCTGCCCTGTTATGTAAGAGGCTGCAGGCATGCATAAAAATGCTACTAAAGATGACACCTCTTTTGTCTCTCCTGGCCTTTTCATTGGAGTTCTTGAGTTAATAATCTCTGCAGT
Source organism: Elaeagnus macrophylla (assembly GCA_029378325.1). Taxonomy (NCBI): domain Eukaryota; kingdom Viridiplantae; phylum Streptophyta; class Magnoliopsida; order Rosales; family Elaeagnaceae; genus Elaeagnus; species Elaeagnus macrophylla. The sequence goes on from CM055642.1 coordinate 9,752,443, forward strand.
TTTTGCATTGCCCAAAAACTGCAACCAAGAAAAAGTAAGAAAATCATAATGATATGTACAAACACAAATCAGAATTGTAGTCCCATCCAATTGGTACATTTTAGTCGCTTTTCATATTTATGAATTTACGTTGAATTTTACAACACTTCAACTCCTTATTAGCATAAGCAATGTAACAAATAAGTTCCCAAAGTTCGGCTTAAATGCATAAATTGCTCCAACTATTGTTAAGAGGAATAAACTTAACCAATTGAGTTATCAGATAATTCTTAAATAATAATATATAAAAAAAAAAGTGGTTCAATCTTACAAGGTCAGCAAGCTCAGTTTTAATGAACCAAGGGGCAACACTATTGGTCCTTATATTGTCTTTCGCCCATTCACATGCCAGATTTCTTGCTAACTGATTCATTGCACCTGAAATATATTTGACAAAAAAAAAATTATAAATTTATGTTTGTTGCCTCAGTTAAATATCAGAGGCAATATTAGAATTAATTATGGAAAGAAATTTACCTTTACTAGCACTATAAATAGAACCAACATCTAGTGATACCACACCAGCAGTAGATGAAAGAAAAACTATGCTCCCTGCTGCTGAAGCTTTGAGAAGAGGGTGTGCCAATTGACAAAAATTGTAAGCTGATTCCAGATTCGTAGACATTATCAATGAGTAATCTTCAGCTGTGTACTCCTCTGTTGGTTTATATATGTCGGTTCCAGCATTGTTTATCTACAAACAATAATCATATATCATTTAGTGGAGGAGTCTTTGCAACATAACAACCACCTTCTTCTTTTTTCAATCAATAAGTCCCATCCCATTTTTGGCGAGTTAGACTTAATCAACTGAGCTACCAATTACTTAACAAAAATTAACAAAGGCATACATAAAGAGAGATTATATTACGAGAATGTTAAGCTTTCCATTGAATAAAGAGGAGACTTTATTAATCAATTCCTCTCTTTGATCTTTAGAGGTTACATCACATACAGACGCTGTTACTTTGAAACCTTTCGTCTTCCAATTGCGCAAGCATTCGTCGAGATGAGCTTCGTTGCGGGAACATGTATGAACAATTGCTCCAAGGTTAGCTAATTCCTCCACAATTGCATACCTGTTTGTTGATCAGAAAAATAACCCAACATATTATATATACAAGAAGTTAATAATAACAAGAATTCCAATTTCATACTCATAGAGCATAAGCTAAGGAAACAGAAAACAAACCCAATCCCTTTACTTCCACCAGTAACAAGAGCTGTCATTCCCTGAAGAGACCACCTTGGTTCTTGGCTACTGCCCATATTTGCTCTTAGTTCTTCTCACAATTACTAAGTTAGATTAGCTGACTTTTATTAGGATCTTTATATGTAGTTGATGTCAAAGTCGTAACACGTATATAAGAACGTGCTCTTCCAAGGTCCACACATGTCTAATAAAATTAATATAGTAGTTGTGTTTAATAAATGTGAGACTCTAATCTCAATAAATTACAATTTAAAGAGTACCAAATAGTTAATTTTGATACGTTATTTAAAAGATTCGATCTGATTTGATCTGTGAATTATATAGATTAAATTTGTTATTAATTTATAAATTATATAAATATTTATGATCTGATTCAAATTGTTCTAATTTTTTTTCTAATACATTATTTAATATGATAGATTACATACTTTAAATTAATAAATATAAATATAAATAAAAAAAATTATAGAATTATTGAAAAGTATTTATTATTTATTTATAATTAATATACATTCAACTTTTTCATTAATATTATAATCTATAAATAAAAAATACTTTTATAACAAAAAATTAACATTATTAACTTGATATCATCTAAAATTATAAAAGAATAATATTATAAATTTTTCTAAATAAATAATTATAAAAATTTGAAAAATATTTTTGAAATGTGTGAATTTTTTAGTAATAAAATTATAATTTTAAAATAATTAATTTTAGATTGATCCATGGATCAATTTAATTTGGCTCAATTGATTGATTGATCTGTTTTAATTTAATTTAATTTAATTCAATTCGATCTATTAATCTTACACGTAGATTATAATCCATCTCAAAAAAATAATCATTCGATTCGATGCAGATCGTATAAAACAGAAATTCAAGAAACTCTAATTTGGTGAATTTTTTGCCATTCTTATTCTGAATGGATAGCACTGAGTGGGGGGGAAAAAGACTAGTTTTGCATTCAATAATATCTTAGTGGGAAACATTTCTGCAAGTTGAATTAAAGCTAAATAGGACAAAACAAAAGAAGCCGTCACTTCCTTGCTAATTTCCAAATTAGAGAAAGATGTTGAATCAGTGAGTAGATTTTCCTGCCAGGGTCACATGGTACAACTTGTATGTTTTCATCAAATGGATACTATTTTTGTTTTTAATAGAAATCTAGTTGCATTTGGCCACAACGTATAATTCACATACTCCAGTTACATAAAAACACCCATAGTAGATAAATACTAATTGAATTATACGTATAAAATTATGAATTTAATGGATAAAAAAGTTGCAATTGTACATAAAAAAAATTTTAATGATAATTTCAAGTGCTAGGCAGTATTGATACTCTCACAACAAAACATTGGTCATTATAAATAGAAAATATCGAACATTTATCCGTTTCTTCCGAGAAGCTAATTTCTGTTTTTAAAAAAAAAGAAGTTACATACTTATTTAGTACTTTTTTTTTTTTTTTTTTGCAATGTGTTATAATGTACTTGTAAAATCAAAATTAGTATTAATGTGATTGTTTGAAAATATACATGTCAATTACTCTTGGAACAAATAATAAACCCTCCTACAACGATAATATGCTTTAGAGTTTGGGAGAATATTACTATAAACAAAAGTTCATTATTTTAATTAAAATAATTATTTTTAAAAATATAATATTTTAAGTCAATTTAATCATAAAATTATTAACAAAAATTTAATTACGTGAATCGGATTGTGTTATCTTATTAACAAATTGTTTTATTTGTGCCTTTCGTGTTAGGATGTATTCGGTTTATATTTCTGGTTTTGACACAAATTACTACCTAAAAACGAAGGTATTAGATATCCTTCATTATTTTGAATTGAAAAGACTGAATTAAAACATAATTTTTAAATTTTCATAGGGTTTAACAAATAAATTATTAGGTTTTTTACTTAAAAAAAAATACACAGTATGTATAGATTATTAAATTCCCAAAATCTGTTAGTGGGAAGACAGAACTTGATAAGAATTGGACATGAGGATAAGGAAAACAAAAATATCAGAAATGGACATTAATTTTTTTTTTTTATATTATAAAATTGTTCACATATTTTAAAGTAAATGATATCCGCATATATAACTCTTACAAAACACGTGAGCTTGATTAGTAATATTTAAAGGAAGGCTAAATTATCACAATAATTTTTATATTATTATATATAACTCTTACAAAACACGTGAGCTTGATTAGTAATATTTAAAGGAAGGCTAAATTATCACAATAATTTTTATATTATTATAATAATTATTTATTATTTAATTATAATTAATTAATCATTATATAAAATTATAATTATAATTATAAAAATAATTATTTCAATATTACAACCTTATTTATAACTTTGCCACATCATTTTGATTTAATATCGCAAAAGTATATAATATATAAAAAGAGTTTGGAAATAATAATGGGCACTTAAAATGATAAAAATACGTAAATTTATATATATTTTTATACTCATTAATAATATTGTAATATATAACAAAAGTATCTTGAAAAATGAAGAATTAATTCAAATTTCTATATAATTTTATTATATATCATAATATGATAATATGATAATGTGGGTATAAAAATAAATACAAATTTAAGTCATTATAACATTCTTATAATAGGTATAAAAAAAAAAAAACAGTAGGTAAGGAATAAAATTTCAATTCAATGAAAAATTTTCATTTGATATAATTTTATAAATTTAATTATATTTATTAATAATATTACAACATATTCACTCAACGATGTCAAAGTTTTTATTGAAAGAAAACCTTATGAATGCTTAAAATTATAATACAAACCTTAATGACATTCACATGTGCCATTTTGCTCCTATATATTAGAGCACCATTAATTATAATATTATATATCACAATTTTAACTAGGTGAAAATTTTTCATTTGATATAATTTTATAGATTTAAAGCCATTTTTCTAACATATTATTCGGTTACATTTAAAAAAAACATATAAAAGTTAAAAATGAGTATTTTTTATGAACCATTTTCAAAAAAAAAAAAAAAAAATCGAGAAAAATTATCAAAAATAACACCCTAAAGACTTATAATAATAAAACTAGCACTTTAATAACATTAAATATTCAATTTTGAAATAGTCTAAATTGTCACAATTTAATTTAAAAGGCGTTTAATAAGATGAACATTAAAAGAAAATTGATGTAAAAATTATTTTTTAATTGTATAAATATAATAGATTTTATTTTTATTATTATAAATTTTAACATATGCTATTTTTATTATTTTTTAGAGGATTTAAATTAAAACACATTTTATTAGCTATGAAACTATTATGACCCGAACAAACACACTTTTAGGACAATACTTAAGTTAGAAAACATGGTAAAACTAAACAGTACTTGACAAGAGAATAACATTCACATCTTATGGTGATTGGATAACACACAATCTTATTACAAGTGGAACAGTAATAAGAAGAAAATCTAAGTATAGAAATTGGCGTTTATGGTTCAAATCTTATGGTGATTGGATAAGAAAGCCATTGATGGTCAACCCTCCATCTACACATATGGTCTGCCCTGTTATGTAAGAGGCTGCAGTTAGGCACAAGAATGCCACCAATGCAGATACCTCTTTCGGCTCTCCAATTCGTCCAAGTGGTGTTCTTGTGTTCACAACCTCCAAAACCTTTTCACCTTTCAACACCTATAAACATACGTATTCACACAGATTGTACAGGTAAATAGTATAACATTAATTATTCATTAACAAGTTAGTATATATACTAGCTTGGGGGGGTAGGATTAAAGATAAAAAGTTCAAAAAAAATTCACTTTTATGTGAAGACTACCGCGAAAATCCACTTTGGTACGTGTGACGCATTGTACTAATCCTTAATAAATCATAAATAAATTGAGTTTTCTTACCATTATATAAATAAATAAATTAAAAATAATTTTTTAATATTAAAAAATATATATGAATTTAGGCCATAAAATACAAACACTCAAAATTTGAACAAATTGCCACCACTATGTCCACTTATTTTACAAAATAGTAAGAGTAAAATATCATTTTACTTGTACGCATTAAAAAAAAAGGGTGAATCTTACAGTATCAGAGAGGGGTGTTTTGATAAACCCAGGTGCAACACTATTAACTCTTATGTTATCTTTTGCCCACTCACATGCCAAGTTCCTTGCCAATTGGTTTATTGCTCCTAAAAATACAAAGACAAAATCATAAATCTATTTATTATATAGCATTTCTTCAATAATCATAGTTGTAGAAACTAGTTGCTAAGGAAATTACCTTTAGCTGTAGCATATATGGAACCAACTAGATCCATATATACCAAACCACTGACAGAAGAAAGGAAAACAATGCTTCCTTGTGCTGAAGCTTTCAAAAGAGGGTGGGTCAGTTGACACATGTGGTATGCTGATTCAAGATTGGTACTCATTAGAAATGAGTAATCTTCATCTGTGTACGCTGTTGTTGCCTTCTTTATGCTGGTTCCAACATTGTTTATCTGAACTCACACGCAGATTTCAACAAATTAACAACAGTTTTCAAATGGCTAAAATAAGTAAGGGTCATTTCGTCCTTTGTTTACATTTACTTATTTAATTTGTTATGAAAATTACGACACTTAAGTCTGATTAGTACAATATATAGCTTGCAAAATTAACTAGGATATAGCGTGCCAAAATTGTTAGATTTTCCTCAACTTGTGTGGCATCAATGATCCACTAGCTTCGAGGAGGGATGGGCATTTTAACAATTGATGATCAAAATTATAGTTACAAGTACAAATTTGACAATTTTTTTCCCAAAAATAAGCGAAATAAATTAAGCATGGGGCAGAAATGGTTATTGCTAAATCAAAGATATATTAATCTTATATTTTTTTTAATACTTTTACTGCTATAATATATAACATTTTGAATAGTTAGATTAAATTTTGTCTATTATTACATATATATTTTGTATTTTAATTAAAAACATATGCTAAATAGCTAAATAATGAAAATTAATGTCAGTATTTTAAATAATGTAGTAAAGTAATTATTATGTCTATATTTTAATTTTTTAAATTAAATATATTTTTAAATAAATATTAAAAAAATAAGAAGCATGAATAAATTGTAAAAAAAATTGTTACCCGTTCATAACCTACTTTTATTACCCAATTCAATCCAAAATAGTATGGGATTGTTATGATTATCTCCACGCACATTCCTAGCTACGAATAATACGTATACAAAAGGAGTTCATCAACTTTTAAAAATGGGACATCATGCATAATTTCATATGGTGATTTGAGCAACGTTGGTTTTTCAACAACATCTTAAATAGAAGTGGTAGCATTGACAAGTAGTGATAAGCTCATTAATAGGCGAGTTTTCTAGCGACATGCTTGAGGGTATGCTTCAGGGTGGAGGAGGTGGCAAAAAAGATTAGTCTTCACCCTCTCATCTGTGCTTAGAAGGCTCTTATGTCAACAACTAATCATCATACGAAAAATACTGATATTATATAAATTTGTATAAAATTATATATTTATAATAAAATAATCATGCCATCACAAAAATTTATGTCGAGAAAAGCCATTAATATAGTTATATTTTTTAAAATTTAGTATCACTCAAACCACTTGATAAATGTCTAGTGAAATATTCTAAAATAATGGATCGAAGTATCTACGAATAACTAATATAACGATAAATATAACAAAAGGCAAAAGAAAAAGCCTTACAAGGATGTTAAGCTTTCCATGGAAGAGTGAGGAGACTTTGTTGATTAACTCCTCTCTTTGAGCTCGAGAAGATATATCACAAACAGAACCACTTACTTTGAAACCTTTTGTGACCCATTCACCCAAGCATTGGTTGAGTTGAGTTGAGTCACGAGCACATGTATGTATAGTTGCCCCAAGGCTTGCTAATTCCTCAACAATAGCATACCTACACAATATGTAATTTATATAAACAAGAATATTGCACCAATATATATGTCAGTTTGAGAACAACATTTTTTTTATTAGTATTATGACCAACTTTTAATTATAAAATTTATAAATAAAATAGTTATCAAATATGATTAAATTAATTTCAAGATACTCATAAGCAAATTAAAATTATAAAAAAAAAAAAAAAAAAAACAAAAGCAAAGAAACCAATTACCCAATTCCTTTGGTTCCACCCGTGACAAGAGCTGTCATTCCTTGAAGAGACCATCTTAGGTCGTTCACGATTTCTGTGCTTGCCATTTTTGGTTTCTTTCTTTTAGCACAACTGCTAGAATTAGTGATTTCTGTGCAGCAGAGGTGACTTGTATATATAAGGAAAATTTCACTTTTTTTTTTTTTCTTTTTAAATGATCGTTTTATATCTAGTTTTAATAAATTTATATTACATTTACTATTTTAATAAAAATTTATCAAAACAATATATTTGTTTTTATATAAATGGAGAAAAAAATATTTAAATCACATAAATTTAAATTTATGTTCACGTTAATTATAATTATAATGTATGACTTGCTAAAAGAATTTTAAAAATGATTTAACTTATTCAGTTTTTTAGCATTGCTCATCGAGCTAATATTGGTGTTAGTGAATGTTATAGAAATTGCAAAACAAAATTGCGATGATAGAAGTTGACGTGTACATTATTTTGATAGACGTATTATTAATTGAATTTAGATTTTAGAGTATATTCACCAATTATTATTAATTTTTTATATATTTATATTTTTTTATAAAAAATATTTACATTTTAAATTTTATTTATTTAAAATATTACATTATTATTATTATGCAACAACTAATTTCTCGTTTTTTGATGATTCAAGCAATGACATAAATCCGTCTTTTGAAAAGATTTGCCGACGGACTTTGACGAATCCAAATTGATATACCTTTTTAGTAGGATAAATCTAAACGCAAACAAGGTCAAATTTTCAAACGAGACCCTATCATATAATATGATGTGGTTTTAAATTATTTTAATTTGATAAAGGAAAAAATAAATAGATGATAATAATTAACGGTGGACATAATAATAATAATAATAATAAATTAAGTAATATATTCAATTAAGTTTTATATTTATAAGTTCAAAAATATTAATTTTAATTTTAAAAATATAAAAATTGATTTGTATTTAATCCGATTTAAACTTTTGTAAAATTGATATATATATATATATATAATCCACAAATGTATTGCTTAATTTGATATATTTGTAGTACATGAAACATATATGTTTGTAATAATTTAATTTTAGTTATTTTTTTTTATGTTAATTGAGAATACAAAATAACTTGTATTATTATTTTTTAATGCTCATTTTTACAAATTTTATTATAACTATTAAAAATCTAAATTATATTTATTTATCAAAACTTAAATAATTTATTCATTTTCAATAGTTTTTCTTTACTTAAAAATTGGTGCAGGTTCTATTTTAATTGATAATATACAACTTTTTAAATTAAATTATTGATTAAATATTAAATTTTATTTATTAATTTAATATTAACATATAATTAAGATAGTTTAAATTTACTTTATAAATAAGTAAATATAAATGCAAGCATAACATATCAAACTAGCATACATAGCTTGGTCTAGTGTTATCCGATCGACATTTATAGATTGGCTTCGGTTCTTAATTTAATAAACTATTATATATCGATTCAATTAGTATTTTAGCAAAAATTGAACCGCCCCAACTCCTAATTATAATATGAGAGTTTATTTTTGGCAAAAAAATCAATTTTGAGGGAAGTTTAGTCGCAAAAGACAAAATTACAAATTGTGGAAAGAAAAAAAGTGTACATGAATCAATAGACTTCATAAATTAAATATATTGATCAGTTTGACCACATTACTATTATATATTGATATTTTAATCATTTGAAATTAATTTTGGTCATTTTAATCGCTTTATTTTCTAATTTTTTTAATTTTTGAGACTTTAAGCATATAAATCAGTAGAAATATCACAAAAATTAAGATATATAATTTTAGTATGATGCGAATAATAAATTTGTGCATAAATATAAAATTTACACACACGATTAATTTGTGGAAAAATAATATTAACTAATTTTATACTCACAATTATTTATAAAATGATGTAGAACTTTATGTCTAATGTTTATAAATTTAAAATAAAAAAAGATTAATATATTTAATTTATAAAAATTTAAGTAACATCTGAGTACAATTTTTTCTCATACATGTATGTGTTTTCATGGTACCATTGTAAGAAATAACCAGTTTATTAATCTAATATCACTTCAAGCCTAATGTTTTCTTCATTATCTTCTCTGCGATATGGTTTTTGTTTTAGTTGTACTTTTATCGAGAGTAAGAAGGAGATTAAAATGTTTATACTTATTAAAGTTTAAAATATTATTTTTATTAATAAATTTAAATTAATTATATATATTGAATGTAACCATAATAGTTTATATTTAAAAATAAGTATAAAAAATAAACAGAGTATCTTAGTCCAACTCAAGTGGTCACCAAATATCGTTTGAATTTTGAACAATATAGATAGAAAGATGATAAGTTCCATGGATATTTTTAGAGCTCGACACCATTCTTTTTCAAACAAATATGTGACCACAAGTTAAAATTAGTGAAAGTTGATCATGAGTCGACAAATATAAATTGTAGCAGAAAATTGAGTAGAGTTATATATTAATGTGTAAATAATTGAGATGTAGAATTATAAAGAAATAATTGTGTAATTATTTATTAATAAATGATTGATATTATATTATATAAATTAACATTTATATTAAATTAGGATAAAAATTAATTTTTTTTAAAGGAAATATGTGCTTACTAGTCTCAATCAGACAAAGGGAAAAACAATTTTGAGTCATCCGTATTGTTAACTCCCACCAACTTATAAAATTGAATTGACTTTTCAGGCAATATTTTAATGCTTTTTTTAAACGAATTCATAAATCCAAATCCAAATTCTCACACACAATAAACCATCTGTGTAAAGCTTCCAAATGGCTGCAATATAGGGTAAAAAATTGGCAACTCAAAAACATCATAATTATGTTGACCCAAAAAAAAATAATGATTTTCCAGCTTTTTTATATTATATTTTTTTATAAAAAATAAAATTCAAACGAGTGTGTGAGTATGTAAGTGATTTTTTTTTATTGATAAAAAAAATAGAATTTTAGAGCCTTTAAAAAAAATTGCTTAAATTACACAAACAAATTAGGAAATCATCAAATTATAGCTCGAATATAATCTAATCAGTTACAAATCGCTTTACTTTATTTATTTATTTTTCTTTTCTGTTTTTATGTGAAGGTAAACTATGTATAACACGGCTTGTGACTTGTGAGGACGGCCAAAAGAATAGTAAATATTAGCAATGATGAATAAGTATGGGAGTAAATCAAACATTTTAAACAAAAACGATTACGTCGTTACTGAAAACAATAACAACAAAAACGTTATTTTGTACATGGATTCTCTCTACCCGTAGTAGGTTTGGGCTTGGTATCGTTTTTGATTGACTTGGTGTTTATCATTTGAACTACACATATATTTATGTATATTATATCCAAAAAAATATTTACTAAAAAATCAAAATAAATCAATTCATTTATTCATCAAATGTAACACATTAAGTTATTTCTTTCAACTCTTTATTTCCATCTAAACTCTGTCTCTTTCAATTAATATATATTTTGTACATGAATGTTCGAAAAAATTTGCTTCCATATTACAACTAAATTTTAAGAATTATCATAATAATTTAATATATTTTTAATTTTTTGATTCAATTGCTATTATAATCATCTTGATTTGAATGAATATAAATATATTTTTCTCAAAACAAAAAGAAGAGAGAGAGAGAGAGATCTTTGTTGTTGCATAACTCCAATATACACTCTAAATATAACACTAAAGTACCATAATTTGCAAACATATAGCACTTATATATGGCACTTCCGTGCTATTACTAGTAACCTAGTAAAATTAAACAATATATTTACAAGTTTCTTAAAACTTGGATGTAGTACATTTGTTAATTTGCATACTCTATTTCTTTAGAAAAGAAGGCATGCGTAATATAAGCATAAAAAATCAAAAATCGGATTGAAAAGTCATTATCACCAAATTTAATATAAATTATCTCCATGATATACGAATATTTTCTTCTTCGGATTATAATTGTCATGTTAAAAACAATTTTTTTGGTCAAATGTCATTTGAACATTTGATGTCGTCTTTAAAGGGAAAATACTTGCAAGAAGCTTTGTTTCTTCTCTTCTTCCTTTTTTTAAAAAAATAAAAGAGTTCTAAAGTTCTCTTTTTTTTATTAATAAAGAGAAAATGGGCTCACACACTCAGATAAGATTTGAACTTGAATTCTTAGAATTTCCAAAAAAAAAAAAAAAATTAATAAAATGTTGTTTCTTCTCTTCTTTTTTTATCATCACATAAGGAACATTTGTTATTCCAACATAATGGACCAAAAACAAATAAGTTACAATGTACAGAAATGTTGAAAGGAAAAAGAAAAAAAAAATTAATAAAATGTTGTTACAGTAATATGTAGGCCACGTTATTTAAATGCGTACTTTTTGCTTTGATTTTAAAATGAATAATGATATTTATTGCAATTAAAATATGTATCCCAATTAACTTATCAAGTTTTGAATTTTGGAGACAAAATTAGAGAATTGGAATCACTAAAAGTAAAAAGCCAATTATATCTTTACAATTAAATTGTGTTTGTATCTCAATTGTGATTAAAAATATTTTTCTTTTAAAAACATATTGATCGACAATCTTCGTCTAATTGACCCAAAAAAAAAAAAAACAATCTTCGCTTAAACTTAAGTTGTCAAGCAACAAATAGCAAATATCTTCGTCTAAAAGGAGGAAAATTAAGAAAGCTATATAAAATATAATCCATCTTACAAACGTTTGGAAATATTACATACCATGTCAAGCTAGAAAAGAAGGCTTTGATCTCAATTCTCAACTTCTCACGTACTCCATTCTTTAATTAACAATGATATTAGTACTTAAGTTGATTATGTTGCATGCATAATTGCATACATCACTCTATAATCAAACATACCTAAATATTTTTCTCTCTTACAAATTGCAACTTGGCCAATATGGAATCAAAGGACCAACATCAAAACCCAGAGCAAAAAGTAGTAAGTACACAGCAATAATAATTCAACAAAAGATAGCTAAGCAAGTAATGCTACTACAAGTGCAAACCAATCAAGAAGAAGAATATATATGACTGTAATTTCTGTAAAAGAGGCTTTTCTAAGGCACAAGCTTTAGGTGGTCAGATGTGTTGGAAAAAAATAGGTTTTTAACCCATGGATAAATGCCATTTTGATGTATTATTTTAAGTGGAACCTACTTGATTTAAGTATGTGGTCATAATTAATTTTTGTTCTCCTCCGTGAGAGCTTCAAAATATTATATTTACATGCTCAAAATGATAATGAGGTGAATGAGAAATTGAGTCTCAAAGTTCACTCATTGAGAAGGAAAAATGTAGTATTTTGTATTTGTCCTACATGAGAAAAACAACAACACATGGAATGCTTTATAAAGCATTTGCTTTTCTATGATAGGTAAGCTTGTGTAGTAAAGAAAAAGGCTTTCTAAGTATGGACATGAATATTATTCAAATTTGATGGGCCTTGCGTGGTTCAGTTTTTGCTACATGTAATTTTTTATTTTCCTTCTCATAATAAAAAAAATAACTATTGAAATTTCATGTGATCGTTGGAGAATTATGACAACTGTTACAAATGAATTAATTTCAACAGTTTCATGGAAATTAATTACAGCAGTTTCATGGCATTTAATTGCAACGGTTTTTTTTGGTTTCCAGCAGCCATATTTGAATGAATATAAATTGGCTCCGAGCTGAGGGAAAAGGAAGAACAAAAAATGTCATTCTCTCTCAAATATTTTCCTACACCAAATTCATTTCTCAACCAGAAATATTTGTAATCTAGAGCTAGACTTTAGTGTGATAGAAAGCAGGTACAAATCAGTTTACCGAAATAGACAGGACAAGAAAAAATGAGACAACAGATCTATGGCACATGCGGTTAGGTCACATTAGCTATTCCAAGTTGAGTATGATGGTGAAAAAGTTAATGCTTAAGGAGCTTCCTCAACTTGAGGTGTGAACAGACACAATATGGTAAAGTGCACCAACTGTCATATGAGGAATCAATGTTTAAAGCAAAAGAACCATTAGAGTTAGTTCACTCTAATGTATTCGGGCCCGTTAAGCAACCATCAATTGGCAGTATGTGGTACATGATGACATTCATTGATAACTTCTCAAGGTATGTGTGGGTTTTCTTTATGAAAGAAAATCTAACACATTCTCAAAGTTTAAAGAGTTCAGAGAGTTAGCCGAAGGAGAAGTGGGAATGAAGATCTGTTGCCTGCGCACAGAAAACAGGGGAGAATATAGCTCAAGTGAGTTCTCTCAATACCTAAGGGAATGTCGAATACGTCATCAGTACATTTGTGCCAACACACCACAACAAAATGGTGTAGCTGAGAGAAAGAACCAACATCTTGCAGAAGTCTGTTGAAGTATGCTACATGCAAAGAATGTACCGGGAAGGTTTTGGGCTGAAGCAATGAGGACTGCAACCTTTGTGATCAACAGACTTCCTCAACCGAGATGTATCTTTGTGGGATACGACAGTCAAAGAAAATGGTGGAAATGTTGTGATCCAACAAGTGGAAGATGTTATACTTCATGAGATGTGGTGTTTGATGAAGCGTCTTCTTGGTGGTCCTCAAAGAAAGTGGTGCTATCAGACTCCAGAGAATTTGGAGAAAAGTTGCAACAGAAGATGAGGGAGCATACTATTCAACTCCAACCAAGTTCAGATGAATCAGGAGATCCAAATAACGATGATGTCGAACAAAGAGAGACTCAGAATCCTTGGCAAACTGGCGTGTATCAACAACCAAATGAAGAAGCTGGGCCTAGTGAAATGGAAGAATCAACTCCACAATCTCAACTCCGAAGGTCAACAAGAACACGAAGGCCAAATCTTAAATACGCCAATGCAGCCATAATTGAAAAAGCCACAGAGTCTGAGACGTTCGAAGAAGCATCGTAGAGTTCTGAGTGGACGACAGCTATAAAAGAAGAGCTTGATGCACTTCAACAAAATCAGACTTGGGATCTAGTGCCAAAGCTAAGAGATGTGAAACCTATATCCTGCAAGTGAGTTTATAAGATAAAGCACCGTCCAGATGGGTCAATCGAGAGATACAAGGCAAGATTGGTAGCTCGTGGTTTTTCTCAACAATACAAACTAGACTATGATGAAACGTTTAGTACAATGGCAAAACTTACAACAGTACGAGTCCTACTTACACTTTAGCCAACAAAGACTAGAATTTGTGGCAGATGGATGTAAAGAATGATTTTCTTCATGAAGAGCTGGATCGGGAGATCTACATGATCTAACCAATGGATTTTCAGAACCAAGATCATCCTGAACATGTGTGTAAACTGAGGAAAGCACTCTACGGATTAAAACAAGCACCCAGGACTTGGTATGGTAAGATTGCTGAATTTCTAACACAAAATGGTTATTCAGTAACACCTACAGATTCCAGCTTGTTTGTCAAAGCTAATGAAGGAAAGATAGCTATCATGCTAGTGTATGTAGATGACTTAATCATAACTGGTGATGATGAGGCAGAAATTCTTTAGACGAAGAAGAATTTTTCAATTTGTTTCCAAATAAAGGAACTTGGTCAGCTCAAGCACTTCCTTGGTTTAGAGGTTGATCGCACACAAGAAGGAATATTTATTTGTTAGCAAAAATATTTCAAAGATTTGTTGAAGAGGTTCGGAATGCTCGAATGCAAGCCGATTTTGATGCCGATGGAACCAAATGCCAAGAAGACAGTCTGATCTACTTAACCTTGACTCGACCTGACATTTCTTATGCAGTTAGTGTGATGAGTCAGTACATGCAAAATTCAAAGAAGCATCAGTTGGAAGCAGTTCGACGAATACTGAGATATGTGAAGAGTACAATTGACTATGGTCTTTTGTACAAGAAAGGTAGAGACTGCAAATTAGTTGGTTATTGCGATGCTGATTATGCAAGAGATCATGACACTAGGAGATCAACAACTGGGTATGTGTTTAAGCTAGGCTCCGGAACAATTTCTTGGTGTAGCAAGAGACAACCAACGATATTATTATCAACCACTGAAGCTGAGTATCGAGCAGCGGCAATGGCAGCTCAAGAGAGTACATGGTTGATACAACTAATGAATAATATACATCAACCGGTAGATTATGCAGTTCCATTGTACTGTGACAATCAGTTAGCAATTCAATTGGCAGAGAATCCGGTCTTTCATGCAAAAACTAAGCATGTTGAAGTGCACTATCATTTTATTAGAGAAAAGGTTCTGCAAGAAGAAATTGAAAAGAGGCAAATCATGATAGATGACCAAGTTGTGGACTTGTTCGCAAAAGGCTTGAGCACCAACAAGTTCGAAATGTTTCGCTATGAACTTGGCACAGTACAAATAGTGAGAGCTGGTGTTGAGGGGGAGTGTTGAAGATCAACCCCAGCCCATTAAGTCCAATCTATTTGTTTTATTTTAGCCCAAGGAAAATAAAAGCCCAAATCTATGGAAGCTTCTCAATAAATGTAGAAGAAAGATATTTTTAAGAGAAAATTATAGAAGGATGTAGAAATGAGATATTTTAGAAGAAGTGTGTAGAAAGGAGATATTTTAGGAGAAGTGTGTAAAAATGAGATATTTTAGGAGATGTGTGTAGAATGTGGTAATAATGTGTGGCTATGATTATTTCTCAATTTAATATTTGTATGGTGTAATTGCATGGAGATGACAATAAATATCATCCCTTACATTTGGTTTAGGTATCCTCCAAAAGAATAAGTCTTGAGTGTGAGTTGTGAGTTTCCTATTGAGTATTTATTTGTATTTCTCTTCAAGTTATGAGAAGTCTTTAGAAAGTGTTGTAGTGTCTTTTATTGTGGGTATAATACAAGTAATTTGTTTACTTTGTTTGGGTCCAATATTAGTAAGTTTAGAGTTGTACACTCTAAATTTTTCTCAACACCACCAGCGCGCATGGACCCATCTTAAATTCATCTCTATGTGTGAAAGTTAGCCCAATCTCCAATTGCACACTTTTAAGTTGTGACTTCACATCAAAATGTCTTGCCATAAATTTTTTGTCATCCTAGTCACTTTCTGCAAACATCATCCTATTGTTCCATGAATTTTCCTTTCGGTAGGTCAGTGCACGTTGGTATCGGCGATAGCTGGTGGTGGTCGTGAGCGGTGGTCAATTGAAATACAGGTTGTTATGGACTGGACCATGAATCTAACTTGGAGTTTCGTTATTGGTTTGCGCGGGTTGAAAGAGCAGAGCTAGGAGGCTGACGGTGCAGCAAGGTTTTGACTGGTGGTGCGGCGGCGTCTCCAGCGTTGGTTCGGTGAGATTGGGAGTCGTGCACAGAGGTGAGATTGGGAGTGGTGTGGGTTGTTATGGACTAGACCACAAATCTAACCTGGAGTTTCGTTATTGGTTTGAGCAGGTTGAAATAGCAGAGCTGGGAGGCTAACGGTGCAACAAGGTTTTGACTGGTGGTGCGGCAGCGTCTCCAGCATTGGTCTGCTGAGATTTGGAGTCATACACGGAGGTGAGATTAGGAGTGGTACGTCGGGCAAATAAAAGGTGAAAAGAAAATACAATATGAAATAAAAATGCCCCTTTGCGCCTATTTCATTCTTTTTTTTATATAAATATAATTAAAAATGATGAAAATACCCTTATTATATGTCATGTGCCAACATTTTTCATCCAAACTTAACCCATAATTTAACAAAAATATCAAATTGATAACAAATCACAAACATTTGGTAATAAAATGATAGTAAAAAAATATAAAGTACTAAATTGATAGTTATTTAAAACGTTTAGTAGAAAGTAAAATGTTTACCTTCCTTAAATAATAACAAATAAATAAATAAATAAAAGTGGTTCAATCTTACAAGGTCAGCAAGCTCAGTTTTAATGAACCAAGGGGCAACACTATTGGTCCTTATATTGTCTTTTGCCCATTCACATGCCAGATTTCTTGCTAACTGATTCATTGCACCTGAAATATATTCGACAGAAAAAAATTTGTAAATTTATAATTGTTGCCTCAGTTAAATATCAGAGGCAATATTAGAATTAATTATGGAAAGAAATTTACCTTTACTAGCACCATAAATAGAACCAACATCTATTGATACCACACCAGCAGTAGATGAAAGAAAAACTATGCTCCCTGCTGCTGAAGCTTTGAGAAGAGGGTGTGCCAATTGACAAAAATTGTAAGCTGATTCCAGATTCGTAGACATTATCAATGAGTAATCTTCAGCAGTGTACTCCTCTGCTGGTTTATATGTGCCGGTTCCAGCATTGTTTATCTACAAACAATAATCATGTATCATTTATTGGAGGAGTCCTTGCAACATAACAACCTCTTCTTTTTTCATTCAATAAGTCCCATCTCATTTTTGGCGGGTTAGACTTAATCAACTGAGCTACCAATTACTTAACAAAAATTAACAAAGGCATATATAAAGAGAGATTATATTACGAGAATGTTAAGCTTTCCATTGAATAATGAGGAGACTTTATTAATCAAATCCTCTCTTTGATCTTTAGAGGTCACATCACACACAGATGCTGTTACTTTGAAACCTTTCGTCTTCCAATTGCGCAAGCATTCGTCGAGATGAGCTTCGTTGCGCGAGCATGTATGAACAATTGCTCCAAGGTTAGCTAATTCCTCCACAATCGCATGCCTGTTTGTTGATCAGAAGAATAACCCAACATATTATATATACAAGAAGTTAATAAGAACAAGAATTCCAATTTCATACTCATAGAGCATAAGGTAAGGAAACAGAAAACAAACCCAATCCCTTTACTTCCACCAGTAACAAGAGCGGTCATTCCCTGAAGAGACCACCTCTGATCTTGGCTGCTGCCCATATTTGCTCTTGGTTCTTCTCACAATTACTAAGTTAGATTAGCTGACTTTTGTTAGGATCTTTATATGTAGTTGATGTCAAAGTCATAACACATGTATAAGAACGTGCTCTTTCAAGGTTTCACACACGTCTAATAAAATTTATATAGTAGTTGTGTTTAATCGATGTGAGACTCTAATCTCAATAAATTACAATTTAAAGAGTACCAGATAGTCAATTTTGATATATTGTTTAAAAGATTTGATCTGATTTAATCTGTGAATTATATAGATCAGATACGTTATTAATTCATAGATTATATGGATATTCTGATCTGAATTGTTCTAATTTTTTTTCTAATATATTATTTAATATGATATATTATATATTTTAAATTAATAAATATAAACATAAATAAAAAAAAATTATAGAATTATTGAAAAATATTTATTATTTATTTATAATTAATATACATTCAATTTTTTCATTAATATTATAATCTATAAATAAAAAATATTTTTGTAATAAAAAATTAACATTATTAACTTAATATCATCCAAAATTATAAAAGAATAATATTATAATTTTTTTTAAATAAATAATTATAAAATTTAAAAAATATTTTTAAATTATGTGAATTTTTTAATAATAAAATTATAATTTTAAAATAATTAAATTTAGATTGATGCATGCATCGACTCAGTTTGATTGATTAGACAAATGATGTATGTTAATATATATGTCTTCGATTATGATTGTCGATAGATCATAGATCACAAATAAGTGAATAACCAAGTAATCGATTAGCTTCTGGATAGCTGGATAGCATTGAGTGGGACACAATTACTTGTTTTGCCGCCATATTTGACTTGTGTTCAAGAGTATGAGAAAAACTTTTGCACGTTGGATAGTGAGAAGGAGAGCTCAAACTTGGACCAGAAAATTGTGAGACTTATTCCTAGATATCCCAAATTTAGACTATTGATTAATATGAAAAATTTAATATTTTAAATCTCAATAAAATTTCCTAATAGGTAACCTATAAAACAAGCTGTGAGAAGACATGCTTTGCTCACTTGTAAGGGTACGAGATTCTATAAAATTGACCCAACAAAATTGCAATGCATTTGCCAAGATGGTTATCCATAAAAGCTATATGCAATTAGACTTAATGATAAACAAATTAGGCAAGTGAAGAGTTACAAGTAGGAGCATCATTGCCTTGATGTGCATAAAAATAAGATGAAAAATTCCAAAAAGATAGCTGAGGAGTTCATCAATGATTTAAGTAATAACTCGGATACATTACTCTATACTGTCAAATACAATGCACTCAAGAATTATAAACTATAACTGACAAGATTTCAAGTTTACATGGTATACTCAATTGCTTAGAAAATAATTCATGGCATTCATGAAGAACAATATGTAAGATTATATGATTATGCTAATGAGATCAAAAGGACAAATAAAGGCACAATAGTGTTTATAAAGAATTCACTAAATGCAAATAGGGATCCTATTTTTTATACATTTTATATATGTTGGGATGCATGTAAAAAAGGGTTTCTTAAAAGTTGCAAACCACTAATAGGATTAGATGGTTGTCACGTTAAATCACAATAAAAGGGACAAATATTGAATGCTATTAGGATAGATGAAAACAATGCAATGTACCCAATTGATATGCTATTTGTGAGTTTGAGTAAACTAAAACTTGAAAGTGATTTTTTGAGATATTAAAAGAGGATCTTGAAATTGAAAATACTCATGGATGATGCATCATTATGGACAAGGAAAAAGGTTTGGTTAATGTGATGGGTGAATTGTTTCCTAATGCAAAATATAGGCATTTTGTGAGATACAAAAAAACACACACACACAATGGAGATGTGCAAGGGCTACAATTATCCCAAAATTTTAAGAGGAGATGCAAAACTTACTTGTATTATTAGAGAGTGCCTTCAAATGATTGTGTAAGAGACCAACATAACATTAGTCTAAGTTAGATTTCACTACATTTTCTAAAAGTGACATGTTGCTAAATAACATGTGTGAGGCATTCAATTATGCAATCCTTGATTTTATGTCTAAACTAATTATAACAATGCTTGAAAAAATAAGGTTATATCTTATGAAGAGGATTGCCACCAAAAAGCTTTGACTTGATAGGTGGGAAACTGATGTAGGGCCACAGGGTTTTTAAGATATTAGGAAAGAAGATATAGTAGGGTACATTGTTTACTGTTGAAGCTAATTTGAGTGGAAAAATACCAATTACAAACTTATTGTGCCTTCTAAAGCCAAAAAAAATAGCTAGATAGGTCTCCCAAAAAAAAGGAAACCAGAGCTTGATAAGACTATGTCAAGAAAGAGCAAGACACACTTGAACAGAACGGGAATGAAGATACGATGCATTATATGTAGAGAGTATGGATAGGAGTAGGTTGGTTGGTTCGATTTTTGTCCTAAAAAAACTAACCGAACTGACTTGATCAGTTAGACATTTTTATAAACCAAAATCGACTTACCTATCAAAATTAACCGAACTGCAAACCAACCTACTTAATCAGCTTGTTCTATTGGGTTGGTCAGTTTGGACCTACTATATTTATTATATATAAAAAAAAAAAAAAACATACATATAAGAATATCAATCGCACTATTATATCATATTTAATTAAATAAAATCACCAAAAATTAAAGACATGTAATAAGTTTTAAACTCATATAAATATATCATGATCATATTATGTGAATATAGTCATATATAAATGCTAATAAAAATAGAAAACATATAATTTTATATATAAAAATATTATTTTAAATATGTAGGTTCGGTTCGATTTAAATAGGTTTTTTCTTTATAGAAATTGTAACTAAACCGATTGAATCGATTTTTTACAAAGTTGAACCGAATCGAACCTACTTGATCAACAAAAATTGACCTAGAATGTTCGGTTTAGATCCGTTCCAATCAATTTGGTCGATTTTTTTAAATTTATGCCCAACCTTAATAGAGAGAGTAATCATAACTAAAAGACTTGTCCAAATAAGGGGTTATCTAATGCTACCTTATATGAGAATAGGTGTTGGCTTTTTATCAATTGTTATTTTATTTGTAATTTAATAGTTATTATTAAATTTATTGATATTATTTATTTTATAAACTTTACAACTGTAAATGTAATAAATGTTAGGCGAAATGAATATCAAGTATCATTTTTATTTGTTATTTTTAGCTCAATAATAATTATTTATAATATTTTATTAAATTTTGGGTTGTTATTACGAGTAAAAATTTAAGGAACAAGTTGAACAAATCAATTTCTTACAGACGGAGAGGTGTAATATGCTTATTTTGACTTATATGTATAAATAGTGTAATTCATAAGTTCTTTTACTTTTGTAGTTCTCAAGACCTGCAAAGAATTGCTTCAACCAAAACAATGCAGTTAGCTGTAATTATAGGCAAAGAATTGACAATTAACTGGTGCAAATTCAAGATACAAGAGGAGGAAGTCAATTAACTCAAGATGAGTACTGGCCAAGTTTATTGCTTTGTTGTTTAAGTTTGAATGGTTAATAGTAGCTGAATATGGAAATTGATGTTGGTATATGGCCGGAAAGATTTCTTTAGATCCAATTAAAATTGCAAGAACACGAAAAGCATACTTTTGCTGTTTTATAGTTTTATGTTCAGGACAAATAAAATATGCCTCGAAGGAATTGATGGATTGTTTTTATTCTTTTCCATATGCCTTTTTATCATTTATTTTTAAGTTCAAACCAAATCAGAAATCACAATTTTTTTTTTTTTACTTTTTTTTATTCTTTTGGGTGGAAAAATACAAGTTGAAGAAAATCTAAACAAGTGTCACATTAATACAATTTGATTTCTTAATTTTTATGGGAAAAATTGGTTTTGGCACCAAGTGTTTTATTTTACAATTATACCCTTAAAAATGAATCATCTAATTAGCTCAAGTTTGAAGTTTTAACGCTTTGTAATGATACTTTTTTAATTCATATAAAAAGATTAATGGCATATTTGTAATATTTAAAAGGTTAATGACATGTTTGGAAACGTTAAGGCCAACAACAACAACAACAACAACAAAAAAGTCTTAAAATAAAGATAACTCGGTCCAAATCAATCAAATGGTTGGAAATGGATTGGTTTATAGTACTCAATGAATAAATTTGATTTTCATTTTCAAAGATTTTGACTAAACTCAATTCAACCCAAGTTTGCACACTCTATTATAAATGATAAAAAAAATTAATTTTTATTAAAATAAGTTGAAAAAATTATTTTTTTCAGTTATTATTATGTAAAAATACGTATTATAATCATTTATAGATTTTTTTTCATAAAAAGTACAAATATTATTTTGCACATTTGAATGTAATTCGAGTAAATATTATATTTTTCATGGATCATGTATGTATGTAACATGAGGATAATGCAGAAAAAAACAGAGTTTGATATTTTGTAATATCCTAATCCTTTAACTTTCGTATCCTAAATTATTTTAATTTTTAATTGAATAAAATTAAAATGAGTCTTACAAAAATACACCCAAAAAAAAAAAAAAAAAGTGATCCAATATAATAAGATATCAAGTTATAAATAAATAGATTAAAAATATAAAATAATATATATATAAAAGATAAAAATCTATATTTTGATGAAAGATGTTAAAAATAAATTATCTCACATTAATTGATTAAATATAAATTATGATAGAATTTATAAAAATAATTTTCATATTAATTCAGTCAATTTTTTAAGATTGAAAGATTTATAGCTATTATAAAACATTCACATTTTTGTTGTTATTACACTGTTATAAAAATTACATATTTTAACCGTGATTGTAAATCAATGATCGCTTAAAACAAAAAAAACCATAAAATATTGGTCACAGTTAAAAACAGAAATTATATATACTCACTATAACTACTAACTTTTGTTAAATAACTTTTTAATATAATCTCAACGATCTGAATTAATATAATATAAATATTAAAATGTCCTTGCACATATAACATATTACAAACGAAGAAATTTCGCCTTAAATATAGGTGCTCATAAATATATAAAATTATAAATAGAAGGATACAAGTCCTTAACACACTGAGAACTTTGGCCTTATTCAATCAATGTAACTTTTAAATCATGCAGATTGGAAGAGCACGCCATTAACAGTTGCACCTCCGTCGACACAAATAGTCTGCCCTGTTATGTAAGAGGCTGCAGGC
This sequence comes from Elaeagnus macrophylla, assembly GCA_029378325.1. NCBI lineage: Eukaryota > Viridiplantae > Streptophyta > Magnoliopsida > Rosales > Elaeagnaceae > Elaeagnus > Elaeagnus macrophylla. The sequence continues at coordinate 9,776,055 of CM055642.1, forward strand.
ATGCATAAAAATGCTACTAAAGATGACACCTCTTTTGTCTCTCCTGGCCTTTTCATTGGAGTTCTTGAGTTGATAATCTCTGCAGTTTTTGCATTGCCCAAAAACTGCAACCAAGAAAAAGTAAGAAAATCATAATGATATGTACAAACACAAATCAGAATTGTAATCCCATCCAATTGGTACATTTTAGTCGCTTTTCATATTTATGAATTTATGTTGAATTTTACAACACTTCAACTCCTTATTAGCATAAGCAATGTAACAAATAAGTTCCCAAAGTTCGGCTTAAATGCATAAATTGCTCCAACTATTGTTAAGAGGAATAAACTTAACCAATTGAGTTATCAGATAATTCTTAAATAATAATATATAAAAAAAAAAGTGGTTCAATCTTACAAGGTCAGCAAGCTCAGTTTTAATGAACCAAGGGGCAACACTATTGGTCCTTATATTGTCTTTCGCCCATTCACATGCCAGATTTCTTGCTAACTGATTCATTGCACCTGAAATATATTTGACAAAAAAAAAAAATTATAAATTTATGTTTGTTGCCTCAGTTAAATATCAGAGGCAATATTAGAATTAATTATGGAAAGAAATTTACCTTTACTAGCACTATAAATAGAACCAACATCTATTGATACCACACCAGCAGTAGATGAAAGAAAAACTATGCTCCCTGCTGCTGAAGCTTTGAGAAGAGGGTGTGCCAATTGACAAAAATTGTAAGCTGATTCCAGATTCGTAGACATTATCAATGAGTAATCTTCAGCTGTGTACTCCTCGGTTGGTTTATATATGTCGGTTCCAGCATTGTTTATCTACAAACAATAATCATATATCATTTAGTGGAGGAGTCCTTGCAACAAAACAACCTCTTCTTCTTTTTTCATTCATTTTTGGCGAGTTAGACTTAATCAACTGAGCTACCAATTACTTAACAAAAATTAACAAAGGCATATATAAAGAGAGATTATATTACGAGAATGTTTAGCTTTCCATTGAATAATGAGGAGACTTTATTAATCAATTCCTCTCTTTGATCTTTAGAGGTTACATCACATACAGATGCTGTTACTTTGAAACCTTTCGTCTTCCAATTGCGCAAGCATTCGTCGAGTTGAGCTTTGTTGCGCGAACATGTATGAACAATTGCTCCAAGGTTAGCTAATTCCTCCACAATTGCATACCTGTTTGTTGATCAGAAAAATAACCCAACAAATTATATATACAAGAAGTTAATAAGAAAAAGAATTCCAATTTCATACTCATAGAGCATAAGGTAAGGAAACAGAAAACAAACCCAATCCCTTTACTTCCACCAGTAACAAGAGCGGTCATTCCATGAAGAGACCACCTCTGATCTTGGCTGCTGCCCATATTTGCTCTAAGTTCTTCTCACAATTACTAAGTTAGATTAGCTGACTTTTGTTAGGATCTTTATATGTAGTTGATGTCAAAGTCATAACACATATATAAGAACGTGCTCTTTCAAGGTCCACACACGTCTAATAAAATTTATATAGTAGTTGTGTTTAATCAATGTGAGACTCTAATCTCAATAAATTACAATTTAAAGAGTACCAAATACAAACTGTATATGAGTTAATTCAGTAGGTTTAGTGTGTATAGCTGTCACAACCATATTGGTTGAACACATATTGTATAGCTTATATATATATTCGGTTGTAACTAACTTGTTTGATAAGGAATAAGAATTCAGTTACACATTTCTATTCTTCAATTTTCTCTTTAGCTCACACGAGCTTGTATGGTATCAGAGCAATCTTCCTCTGTGTTCTAAATCATCTTCTCCATTTTCTTGATCTTGTGCAATCTGCTCACTGATCGTCCAACAGTCTTCGATGTCTGCTTCTGAAAGTACTGGTAAAGGATTTGCTGATGAAAGTGGCTCGGCATCATCTGTGTTGCCACTTTCTCTCCCGCCTGTTGCACTAAGTTTTCCTATCAAGTTAGATCGATCTAATTACTTGATATGGAAAGAACAACTGTTGTGTGTGATAGTCGCATATGGTGTGGAAGATTACATTGATGGATCTGTTCTTATTCCTCAACAGTATCAATCTGGTACAACAATTCCTAATGCTCAGTACTCGATCTGAAAACGTACTAATGGAATTATTAGAAGCTGGATCTACGGTTCAGTTTCCACTGAGGTCTCAGGGTATCTTACTGGCTCTAGCACAGCATATGATCTTTGGAAGACATTTGAGAAAGTATTCTCATCATCAGCTCAGTCTCGAGTAATGGAACTCAAGCTACAACTACAAACTGTGAAGAAAGAAAATATGACAGTTGATGAATACATAATGAAGATAAAAAAACATAGTTGATAGCCTCAGTGCTATAGGTGAACCTATTCCTTCAAAGGAAATCATCATGCATGCAGTAACCGGACTGAATCTGAGATATAATGCCTTTGTGTGTAACATCACAGATCAGGCTAATTTGATCTCTGTTGAAGAATTTCATAGCAGATTGCTCGTGTAGGAGCATCGCCTGCAACAACAAGATAAAGATGAGGAGCAACAAATATATCATGCTAATCTTGCCAAAATTGAAGCTATGTATGTAACTAATGGATCTGGTAATATGAAGTCAGTTCAATCTATACCAGAAAGAGATCAAGGAACATTTCATAGAGGAAGAGGAAGAGACCAAGGTAGAGGTCGTGGAAGAGGTGTACAGTGTCAATTTTGTGGTAAAAGTGGACATGTGGCCTCGACATGTTACAAATTGAAGAACTTACTTACTGCAACCACAAATTCTCAGCAAAGTTCTCAGCAACAAAACAAGTCAGTGCCTGCTCCTTGTCATTTTTCTTCTGTTGAACGCAGTTCTCCATTTTCACCTTTTTAGTGTGTGGTTCCTGTCTCACCTGTGTCTTCTTCTGCTCCTAACCCTGCACCTATCTTGTCTTGTTCTTTTGACTCTCTTTTGTCTGCTTCATTACCTGCAACATTTTCTCCTAATGTTCCTTGCATTGCTAATGAGCATCCTATGCAGACTCGTGGTAAGTCTGGCATTTTCAAACCTAAGGCATATACTGTATCCCCAGAGTCTGTGTCTTCTACTGTGCCTTGGGAACCTCACTCTTGGCAAGAGGCTATTTCTTATCCTGAGTGGAAAGACTCTATGCTTGCTGAGTATACTGCTTTATTAAGAAACAAAACCTGGGATTTGGTTCCTCGCCCTCTTACTCACAGGGTTCTTGGTTGCAAATGGCTTCATAAAACTAAAACTTTGGCCAATGGGCTTATTGACAAGAGGAAGTCACGACTGGTTGCTCAGGGATTTCTTCAAACTCATGGTTTGGATTATGGTGAGACATTTAGCCCTGTGGTGAAGGCTACTACCATCCGTGTGATTCTCACACTTGCTGTTCAGTTTGCCTGGGATTTGAGGCAGCTTGACGTTAACAATGCCTTCCTCAATGGCGACCTTGAAGATGATGTCTACATGGCACAACCACCTGGTTTTGTGGATAGCTCTCGTCCTGATTTTGTGTGCAAACTCAGAAAATCCTTGTATGGCCTTAAGCAGGCACCTCGTGCCTGGTATCACAAACTCAGTTCTTGTCTTTTATCTTGGGGCTTTACCAATGCTCTCACTGATACCAGCTTGTTCTTCAAGTTTTCTGGAGAGGACATTGTTGTTCTCCTTGTGTATGTTGATGACATTGTCTTGACTAGTAATAATTCTTCTCTTCTGCAGCGTTTTGTTTCTCAGTTGAATGCTATCTTTCCTCTCAAAGACTTGGGTTTGTTACACTATTTTTTGGGAGTTGAGGTTAAGCCATCTGCGTCGGGTTTATTCCTCAATCAGCAGAAGTATATTTCTGGCCTTGTTGAGCGTGCGGGGCTGTCTTCATGTAAATCTTGTGCTACACCCATGCTTTCAGGGGGAGTATTGTCCAAATATGATGGGGTTTCTCTTGATCCACAAACTGCTTCTCAATATAGGAGTGTTGTAGGTGCATTACAATATTGCTGCATTACAAGACCTGAGCTAGCATTCTCTGTTAACAGGTTATGTCAATTTCTTTCTGCTCCCACAGATGTCCATATGCAGGCACTTAAAAGAGTGATTCGATATTTGCATGGTACTTGCACTCTGGGATTGAAAGTTATGAAGTCTGATTCTTTGGAGCTTGTAGGATATTCAGATGCAGATTGGGGAGCATGTCCATATGACAGGAGGAGTGTAGGGGCATATTGTGTTTTCTTGGGTGATAGTCTTGTATCATGGTCTTCTTCCAAGCAAAAAGTGGTTTCCAGGTCCTCTGCAGAGATTGAGTATAGAGCCCTTGCTTCTTTATCTTCAGAAATGAAATGGATTCAATCTTTACTAGCTGAGTTGAAAGTTAAACTCAAACAAGTACCTGTGCTGTTTTGTGATAACATAAATGCAAAATACTTAAGTCAAAATCCAATTATGCATCAAAGAACTAAGCATATTGAGATAGATATTCACTTTATTCGTGAACAAGTTCTGAAGAAACAGTTGGTGGTAGAATTTTGTCCCTCACATGATCAACTTGCTGATCTCTTGACCAAACCATTATCTAGGCAACGGTTTGTTGAGTTGAGAAGCAAACTTTTGGTGTGTTATCCACCATAAAGTTTGAGGGGGAGTACAAACTGTATATGAGTTAATTAAGTAGGTTTAGTGTGTATAGCTGTCACAACCATATTGGTTGAACACATATTGTATAGCTTATATATATATATTCGGTTGTAACTAACTTGTTTGATAAGGAATAAGAATTCAGTTACACATTTCTATTCTTCAGTTTTCTCGTTAGCTCACACGAGCTTGTACTAAATAGTCAATTTTGATATGTTGTTTAAAAGATTCGATCCAATTTGATCTGTGAATTATATAGATCAGATTCGTTATTAATTCATAGATTATATAGATATTCATGATCTGATCCGAATTATTCTAATTTCTTTTTTAATACATTATTTAATATGATATATTACATACTTTAAATTAATAAATATAAATATAAATAAAAGAAAATTATAGAATTATTGAAAAGTATTTATTATTTATTTATAATTAATATACATTCAATTTTTTCATTAATATTATAATCTATAAATAAAAAATATTTTGTAACAAAAAATTAACATTATTAACTTGATATCATCTAAAATTATAAAAGAATAATATTATAAATTTTTCTAAATAAATAATTATAAAATTTAGAAAATATTTTTGAAATGTGTGAATTTTTTAGTAATAAAATTATAATTTTAAAATAATTAATTTTAGATTGATCCATAGATCAATTTAATTTGGCTCAATTGATTGATTGATCTGTCTCAATTTAATTTAATTCGATTCGATCTATTAATCTTATAGGTAGATTATAATCCAACTCAAAAAAATAATCATTCGATTCGATGCAGATCGTATAAAACAGAAATTCAAGAAACTCTAATTTGGTGAATTTTTTGCCATTCTTATTCTGAATGGATAGCACTGAGTGGGGGGAAAACGACTAGTTTTGCATTCAATAATATCTTAGTGGGAAACATTTCTGCAAGTTGAATTAAAGCTAAATAGGACAAAACAAAAGAAGCCGTCACTTCCTTGCTAATTTCCAAATTAGAGAAAGATGTTGAATCAGTGAGTAGATTTTCCTGCCATGGTCACATGGTACAACTTGTATGTTTTCATCAAATCGATATTATTTTTGTTTTTAATAGAAATCTAGTTGCATTTGCTCACAACGTATAATTCACATACTCCAGTTACATAAAAACACCCATTGTAGATAGATACTAATTAAATTATATATATATAATTATGAATTTAATGGGTAAAAAAATTGCAGTTGTACATAATAAAAAATTTTAATGACAATCTCAAATGTTAGGCAATATTAATACTCACACAACAAAGCATTGATCATTATGAATAGAAAATACTGAACATTACTCCATTTCTCCCAAGATCTGTTTAAAAAAAAAAAAGAAGTTACATACTTATTTAGTACATTTTTTTTTTTTTGCAATGTGTTATAATGTACTTGTAAAATCAAAATTAGTATTAATGTGATTGTCTGAAAATATACATGTCAATTACGCTTGGAACAAATAATAAACCCTCCTACAACGATAATATGCTTTAGAGTTTGGGAGAATATTACTATAAACAAAAGTTCATTATTTTAATTAAAATAATTATTTTTAAAAATATAATATTTTAAGTCAATTTAATCATAAAATTATTAACAAAAATTTAATTACGTGAATCGGATTGTGTTATCTTATTAACAAATTGTTTTATTTGTGCCTTTCGTGTTAGGATGTATTCGGTTTATATTTCTGGTTTTGACACAAATTACTACCTAAAAACGAAGGTATTAGATATCCTTCATTATTTTGAATTGAAAAGACTGAATTAAAACATAATTTTTAAATTTTCATAGGGTTTAACAAATAAATTATTAGGTTTTTGACTTTAAAAAAAAATACACAGTATGTATAGATTATTAAATTCCCAAAATCTGTTAGTGGGAAGACAGAACTTGATAAGAATTGGACATGAGGATAAGGAAAACAAAAATATCAGAAATGGACATTCAAATTTTTTTTTTTTTATATTATAAAATTGTTCACATATTTTAAAGTAAATGATATCCACATATATAACTCTTACAAAACACGTGAGCTTGATTATTAATATTTAAAGGAAGGCTAAATTATCACAATAATTTTTATATTATTATAATAATTATTTATTATTTAATTATAATTAATTACATTTTAATAGTATTATCATTATATAAAATTATAATTATAATTATAAAAATAATTATTTCAATATTACAACCTTATTTATAACTTTGCCGCATCATTTTGATTTAATATCGCAAAAGTATATAATATATAAAAAGAGTTTGGAAATAATAATGGACACTTAAAATGATAAAAATATGTAAATTTATATATTTTTTTATACTCATTAATAATATTGTAATATATATATCTTGAAAAATGAAGAATTAATTCAAATTTTTATATAATTTTATTACATATCATAATATAATAATGTGTGTATAAAAATAAATACAAATTTAAGTCATTATAACATTCTTATAATAGGTATAAAAAAAAAACAGTAGGTAAGGAAAACACGGAAAGATCCAAAGAGAACCTTCCAAATGCTTAAAATTATACAGCAAAGTAGGGGTGAACAAATATGGGTTGGTTTGGGTTTAGACTAAAATTTGAACCAACTCAATATGATCGGTTTTTTAAAAACAAGAACCGAACCGAACCAAAAAAATTGAAAAATCAATCCAACCTGAACCAAATTTTTTGGTTTGGTTTGGGTTGGTTAAAGGAAATTTCTTCCTCTTTTTACGGTAATGAATTTTGTTTATTAAATTTTTTTAAAATTCTTGTATTATATATAATTTCTAACATTTTTAATGTTAATTTTATTATAATACCTAAATTTAGAAATATAGATATCGATCACTTATCTAATACCATTATTCATATCAAATATAAAGTGCAAGAAAAATTTAAAATTAAGACAAATAAGCAATAAGGAATAGTAATCACATACTTGACAAAATTTACTAACTTTCGGATTTAATAATATTGTTCACCAATGTTATTCATGCAATGAAAACTCTACCGACAAAAATATGAAAGATGATGTAATTATAAATTTATAATGGATAAATAATTAAATAATATCAAATTCGTGTATCATGTGAATAAAAGATAAAATAAATGAGAGTACTTGGTAGATAAGTGCTTGCACGAATTCCGTTTAAATATTTAAATTGTAATGACAAAAATGGACAAAATTTTTTTATCTCTCACTAACAAAGTAGAGGATTAATTTTTCTAAAATATTATCGAAAATAAAAAAGGTTGCCCTCATAAACATAACTAATTAGCAACAAATAACAAATCCAAACATATAAATTCAAATCTTTAGTACATATAGACTACAGTATATTACAAAATAGAGAATAAAAATAAAATACTTAAATTATCCAAAAAAAAAAACATAAAAATAAAATAAAATTTCAAACATGTTCCAAGCTCCCATATTCTAATATATTAATAAAACATAAATATTATATTGAAATCATTGATTTCGCTAACTCGCCATTGAGTTTATTGAGGTATGTTATTTTCCAAATATGTCTACAAAAATAGAAAATTAAGTGTAAACTATGAATTAAATAAATTAAATTGTAATGATTATATAAATATTTAAATATATATATATATATATATATATATATATATATATATATATGGGTTGGTTCGGTTTTTTTAAGATTTTAATAAATGAAAACCAAACCAACCCAATATTAATTGGTTTTTCATTATGAAGAACCGAACCAAACCAATAAAACTTAAAAACCGATTTTTCTGGATTGGTTTGGGTTGGGTTGGGTGGGTTGGTTTGGTTCTGTATTTTTTTGTTCACCCCTACAGCAAAGCTAAATGACATTGTAGATAGATAGATAGATAGATAGATAGAGAGAGAGAGAGAGAGAGCGCATTATTATAGTAGTACATATCATAAGTATATAAAATTTCAATTCAATGAAAAATTTTCATTTGACATAATTTTATAGATTTAAAGCCATTTTTCTAACATATTAATCGGTTACATTTAATATATATATATATATATATATATATATATATATATATATATATATATATATATATATATAAAGTTAAAAATGAGTATTTTCTATGAACCATTTTCAAAAAAAAAAATAAATAAAGAAAAATTATCAAAAATAACACCCTAAAGACTTATAATAATAAAACTAGCACTTTAATAACATTGAATATTTAATTTTAAAATAGTATAAATTGCCACAATTTAATTTAAAAGGCGTTTAATGAGATGAACATTAAAAAAAATTGATGTAAAAATTATTTTTTAATTGTATAAATATAATAGATGTTACTTTTATTATTATAAATTTTAATAGATGCTATTTTTATTATGTTTTAGAGGATTTAAATTAAAACACATTTTATTAGCTATGAAACTATTTTGACCCGAACAAACACACTTTTAGGACAATACTTAAGTTAGAAAACATGGTAAACTAAACAGTACTTGACAAGAGAATAACATCACACACAATCTTATTACATGTGGAACAGTAATAAGAAGAAAATCTAAGTATAGAAATTGGCGTTTATGGTTCAAATCTTATGGTGATTGGATAAGAAAGCCATTGATGGTCAACCCTCCATCTACACATATGGTCTGCCCTGTTATGTAAGAGGCTGCAGTTAGGCACAAGAATGCCACCAAGGCAGATACCTCTTTCGGCTCTCCAATTCGTCCAAGTGGTGTTCTTGTGTTCACAGCCTCCAAAACCTTTTCACCTTTCAAAACCTATAAACATACGTATTCACACAGATTGTACAGGTAAATAGTATAACATTAATTATTCATTAACAAGTTAGTATATATACTAGCTTGGTGGGTAGTATTAAAGATAAAAAGTTCAAAAAAATTCACTTTTATGTGAAGACTACCGCGAAAATCCACTTTGGTACTTATGACGCATTGTACTAATCCTTAATAAATCATAAATAAATTGAGTTTTCTTACCATTATATAAATAAATTAATTAAAAATAATTTTTTAATATTAAAAAATATATATGAATTTAGGCCATAAAATACAAACACTCAAAATTCGAACAAATTGCCACCACTATGTCCACTTATTTTACAAAATAGTAAGAGTAAAATATCATTTTACTTGTACGCATTAAAAAAAAGGGTGAATCTTACAGTATCAGAGAGGGGTGTTTTGATAAACCCAGGTGCAACACTATTAACTCTTATGTTATCTTTTGCCCACTCACATGCCAAGTTCCTTGCCAATTGGTTTATTGCTCCTAAAAATACAAAGACAAAATCATAAATCTATTTATATATAGCATTTCTTCAATAATCATAGTTGTAGAAACTAGTTGCTAAGGAAATTACCTTTAGCTGTAGCATATATACCAACTAGATCCATATATACCAAACCACTGACAGAAGAAAGGAAAACAATGCTTCCTTGTGCTGAAGCTTTCAAAAGAGGGTGGGTCAGTTGACACATGTGGTATGCTGATTCAAGATTGGTACTCATTAGAAATGAGTAATCTTCATCCGTGTACTCTGTTGTTGCCTTCTTTATACTGGTTCCAACATTGTTTATCTGAACTCACACACAGATTTCAACAAATTAACAACAGTTTTCAAATGGCTAAAATAAGTAAGGGTCATTTCGTCCTTTGTTTACATTTACTTATTTAATTTGTTATGAAAATTACGACACTTAAATCTGATTAGTACAATATATAGCTTGCAAAATTAACTACGATATAATATGTTTGGCATATGCTCAACATGTTTAAGGTAATTTTAATTCAAAAGATTTTAAATCAGATGAAAAGAAAAAAAAAAAATTGTTATTTGCTATGCTGATTGCGTGCCAAAATTGTTAGATTTTCCTCAATTTGTTTGAACTTGTGTGGCATCAATGATCCACTAGCTTCGAGGAGGGATGGGCATTTTAACAATTGATAATCAAAATTATAGTTACATGTACAAATTTGACAATTTTTTTTCCCAAAAATAATCGTAATAGATTAAGCATGGGGCAAAAATGGTTATTGCTAAATTCAAGATATATTAATCTTATATTTTTCTTAATACTTTTACTGCTAGAATATATAATACTTTGAATAGTTTGATTAAATTTTGTCTATTATTACATATATGTTTTGTATTTTAATTAAAAACATATGCTAAATAGCTAAATAATAAAAATTAATGTCAATATTTTAAATAATGTAGTAAAGTAATTATTATGTCTATATTTTAATTTTTTAAATTAAATCTATTTTTAAATAAATATTAAAAAAATAAGAAGCATAAATAAATTGTAAAAAAAAATTGTTACCCGTTCATAACCTACTTTTATTACCCAATTCAATCCAAAATAGTATGGGATTGTTATGATTATCTCCACGCACATTCCTAGCTACGAATAATACGTATACAAAAGGAGTTCATCAACTTTTAAAAATAGGACATCATGCATAATTTCATATGGTGATTTGAGCTTGGTTTTTCAACAACATCTTAGATAGAAGTGGTAGCATTGACACCAGGGGCGGAGGATGGTGGGGGTTGGGCGGGGCTGCAGCTTCGGCCAACTTTTTTATAAAAAATTAATTACGTGTATATTTTTAGCATTAAATAAATATTTTATTTGTAATAATATAGTGGGTATAATTTTTATGTACATATTTTAGAATATATTAACAATATTTAATAAATACGTGGATAAAAATGATATAAATTGTAAATAAAATGGTTAAATATATATATATTTTTTCATGTATTTGGTAACTATTAGTAATAAAAATAAAATTGTAGTTATATATTATGTGAAAATTCTTCTTAAATGTGATAATCCAAAAAAAAAAATTTAATATTTAACTTTAAACTCAACATTATAAAAATAAAATTAAAAAAAAATAAGCATATCATAAACTTCATATTCTTCATATTAAAATTTTTAAGTTTATGTTTATCATGTTTTATCTTAACTAAAATTTTAACTTTATCTAGTATTATATTATTTGACATTTTATTTTTATAATATTTTGGAATTTATTTGAAATCTTTTTATATAAAAAATTTATTATTTTTATTATTATTGGTCAGTGTTATATTATTTATAAACATATATTTTTAAATATTGTCTCAAAATTAAAATTCTAAATCATAATGGGAAAACAACAAAAATAACACCTCTTAAAACTTATAATAACAAAACTAGCACCCCTTGTATTAAAACTTATATTTCTACAATTAAAAAAATGATCACTAATATGTCATTTTTCTTTGAACACCCGTTCAATTAAAATTGAATGACGATAATTTAGACATATTTAATATTGAACGATCAATATTATAAGGGTGTTGGTTTTGTTATTACAAGTTTTATGGGTGTTATTTTTGGTAATTTTTCAATTATATTTTACTTTTTATATTTTTATATTTTTATTTTAGTCTTAACAACTATAAATTTTTGTGTGTTTAATTAAGTTTTTTATTTTCTTAGATTTTTTAGTTAATACATTTATTTTATTTATGAATAATACTAATAATTATTAACTTATTATATTTTTGTTTAATTTTTGTTATAAGTTAATTATAATGTGTTAATTTTATATTTTTGAGCCCTAGTAACTTTATATTTTTTGAGCTATAATTCTATATTTCCATTATAATATGACATAAAAAATTCAGTATTAAATTAAGTATAATTTATTATAACTCTTACTAATTTTTTTACTTTGTATAAAAAAAAAAAAAAAATAGCCCCCCCAGCCTTTTTTTTCTGGCTCTGCCCCTGATTGACAAGTAGTGATAAGCTCATTAATAGGCGAGTTTTCTAGCGACATGCTTGAGGGTATGCTTTAGGGTGGAAGAGGCGGCAAAAAAGATTGGTCTTCACCCTCTCATCTGTGCTTAGAAGGCTCTTATGTCAACAACTAATCATCATATAAAAAATACTGATATTATATAAATTTGTATAAAATTATATATTTATAATAAAATAATCATGCCATCACAAAAATTTATGTCGAGAAAAGCCATTAATATAGTTATATTTTTTAAAATTTAGTATCAATCAAACCACTTGATAAATGTCTAGTAAAATATTCTAAAATAGTGGATCGAAGTGTCTACGAATAACTAATATAATGATAAATATAACAAAAGGCAAAAGAAAAAGCCTTACAAGGATGTTAAGCTTTCCATGGAAGAGTGAGGAGACTTTGTTAATTAACTCCTCTCTTTGAGCTCGAGAAGATATATCACAAACAGAACCACTTACTTTGAAACCTTTTGTGACCCATTCACCCAAGCATTGGTTGAGTTTAGTTGAGTCACGAGCACATGTATGTATAATTGCCCCAAGGCTTGCTAATTCCTCAACAATTGCATACCTACACAATATGTAATTTATATAAACAAGAATATTGCACCAATATATATGTCAGTTTGAGAACAACATATTTTTTTTATTAGTATTATGACCAACTTTTAATTATAAAATTTATAAATAAAATAGTTATCAAATATGATTAAATTAATTTCAAGATACTCATAAGCAAAATTAATATATATATATATATATATATATATATATATATATATATATATATACAAAAGCAAAGAAAACAATTACCCAATTCCTTTGGTTCCACCCGTGACAAGAGCTGTCATTCCTTGAAGAGACCATCTTAGGTCTTTCACGATTTCTGTGCTTGCCATTTTTGGTTTCTTTCTTTTAGCTAGAATTAGTGATTTCTGTGCAGCAGAGGTGACTTGTATATATAAGGAAAAATTCACTTTTTTTTTTTTTTTTCTTTTTAAATGATCGTTTTATATCTAGTTTTAATAAATTTATATTACATTTACTATTTTAATAAAAATTTATCAAAACAATATATTTGTTTTTATATAAATGGAGAAAAAAATATTTAAATCACATAAATTTAAATTTATGTTCACGTTAATTATAATTATAATGTATGACTTGCTAAAAGAATTTTAAAAATGATTTAACTTATTCAGTTTTTTAGCATTGCTCATCGAGCTAATACTGGTGTTAGTGAATGTTACAGAAATTGCAAAACAAAATTGCGATGATAGAAGTTGACGTGTACATTATTTTGATAGACGTATTATTAATTGAATTTAGATTTTAGAGTATATTCACCAATTATTATTAATTTTTTAAATATTTATATTTTTTTTATAAAAAATATTTACATTTTAAATTTTATTTATTTAAAATATTACATTATTATTATGCAACAACTAATTTCTCGTTTTTTGATGATTCAAGCAATGACATAAATCCGTCTTTTGAAAAGATTTGCCGACGGACTTTGACGAATCCAAATTGATATACCTTTTTAGTAGGATAAATCTAAACGCAAACAAGGTCAAATTTTCAAACGAGACCCTATCATATAATATGATGTGGTTTTAAATTATTTTAATTTGATAAAGGAAAAAATAAATAGATGATAATAATTAACGGTGGACATAATAATAATAATAATAATAAATTAAGTAATATATTCAATTAAGTTTTATATTTATAAGTTCAAAAATATTAATTTTAATTTTAAAAATATAAAAATTGATTTGTATTTAATCCGATTTAAACTTTTGTAAAATTGATATATATATATATATAATCCACAAATGTATTGCTTAATTTGATATATTTGTAGTACATGAAACATATATGTTTGTAATAATTTAATTTTAGTTATTTTTTTTTTTTAATGTTAATTGAGAATACAAAGCAACTTGTATTATTATTTTTTAATGCTCATTTTTACAAAATTTTATTATAACTATTAAAAATCTAAATTATATTTATTTATCAAAACTTAAATAATTTATTCATTTTCAATAGTTTTTCTTTACTTAATTAATAATATACAATTTTTTAAATTAAATTATTGATTAAACATTAAATTTTATTTATTAATTTAATATTAACATATGATTAAAATAGTTAAATTTACTTTATAAATAAGTAAATATAAATGCAAACATAACATATCAAAACTAGCATACATAGCTTGGTCTAGTGTTATCCAATCGACATTTATAGATTGGCTTCGGTTCTTAATTTAATAAATTATTATATATCGATTCAATTAGTATTTTAGCAAAAATTGAACCGCCCCAACTCCTAATTATAATATGAGAGTTTATTTTTGGCAAAAAAATCAATTTTGAGGGAAGTTTAGTCGCAAAAGACAAAATTACAAATTGTGGAAAGAAAAAAAAGTGTACATGAATCAATAGACTTCATAAATTAAATATATTGATCAGTTTGACCACATTACTATTATATATTGATATTTTAATCATTTGAAGTTAATTTCAGTCATTTTAATCGCTTTATTTTCTAATTTTTTTAATTTTTGAGACTTTAAGCATATAAATCGGTAGAAATATCATAAAAATTAAGAGATATAATTTTAGTATGATGCGAATAATAAATTTGTGCATAAATATAAAATTTACACACACGATTAATTTGTGGAAAAATAATATTAACTAATTTTATACTCACAATTATTTATAAAATGATGTAGAACTTTATGTCTAATGTTTATAAATTTAAAATAAAAAAAAATGATTAATATATGTGTTTTCATGGTACCATTGTAAGAAATAACCAGTTTATTAATCTAATATCATTTCAAGCCTAATGTTTTCTTCATTATCTTCTCTTCGATATTGTTTTTGTTTTAGTTGTACTTTTATCGAGAGTAAGAAGGAGATTAAAATGTTTATACTTATTAAAGTTTAAAATATTATTTTTATTAATAACTTTAAATTAATTATATATATTGAATGTAACAATAATAGTTTATAATTAAAAATAAGTATAAAAAATAAACAGAGTATGTTAGTCCAACTCAAGTGGTCACCAAATATCATTTGAATTTTGAACAATGTAGATAGAAAAATGATAAGTTCCATGGAAATTTTTTGAGCTCGACACCATTCTTTTTCAAACAAATATGTGACCACAAGATAAAATTAGTGAAAGTTGATCATGAGTCGACAAATATAAATTGTAGCAGAAAATTGAGTAGAGTTATATATTAATGTGTAAATAATTGAGATGTAGAATTATAAAGAAATAATTGTGTAATTATTTATTAATAAATGATTGATATTATATTATATAAATTAACATTTATATTAAATTAGGATAAAAATTAATTTTTTTAAAGGAAAAATGTGCTTACTATTCTCAATCAGACAATGGACAAACCAATTTTGAGTCATCCGTATTGTTAACTCCCACCAACATATTAAACTGAATTGACTTTTCAGGCATATTTTAATGCTTTTTTTAAACGAATTCATAAATCCAAATTCTCACACACAACAAACCATCTGTGTAAAGCTTCCAAATGGCTGCAATATAGGGTAAGAAATTGGCATCTCAAAAACATCATAATTATGTTGACCCAAAAAAAAAATAATGATTTTCCAGCTTTTTTATATTATATTTTTTTATAAAAAATAAAATTCAAACGAGTGTGTGAGTATGTAAGTGATTTTTCTTTATTAATAAAAAAAAAGAAAATTTTAGAGTTTTTTAAAAAAAATTGCTTAAATTACACAAACAAATTATAAAATCATCAAATTAGAGCTCGAATATAATCTAATCAGTTACAAATCGCTTTACTTTATTTATTTATTTATTTATTTTTCTTTTCTGTTTTTATGTGAAGGTAAACTATGTATAACACTGCTTGTGACTTGTGAGGACGGCCAAAAGAATAGTAAATATTAGCAATGATGAATAAGTATGGGAGGAAATCAAACATTTTAAACAAAAACGATTACGTCGTTACTGAAAACAATAACAACAAAAACGTTATTTTGAACATGGATTCTCTCTACCCGTAGTAGGTTTGGGCTTGGTATCGTTTTTGATTGACTTGGTGTTTATCATTTGAACTACACATATATTTATGTATATTATATCCAAAAAAATATTTACTAAAAAATCAAAATAAATCAATTCATTTATTCATCAAATGTAACACATTAAGTTATTTCTTTCAACTCTTTATTTTCCATCTAAACTCTGTCTCTTTCAATTAATATATATTTTGTACATGAATGTTTGAAAAAATTTGCTTCCATATTACAACTAAATTTTAAGAATTATCATAATAATTTAATATTTTTTTTAATTTTTTGATTCAATTGCTATTATAATCATCTTGATTTGAATGAATATAAATATATTTTTCTCAAAACAAAAAGAAGAGAGAGAGAGAGAGATCTTTGTTGTTGCATAACTCCAATATACACTCTAAATATAACACTAAAGTACCATAATTTGCAAACATATAGCACTTATATATGGCACTTCCGTGCTATTACTAGTAACCTAGTAAAATTAAACAATATATTTACAAGTTTCTTAAAACTTGGATGTAGTACATTTGTTAATTTGCATACTCTATTTCTTTAGAAAAGAAAGGCATGCGTAATATAAGCATAAAAAAATCAAAAATCGGATTGAAAAGTCATTGTTATCACCAAATTTAATATAAATTATCTCCATGATATACGAATATTTTCTTCTTCGGATTATAATTGTCATGTTAAAAACAATTTTTTTGGTCAAATGTCATTTGAAAATTTGTTGTCTGTCTTTAAAGGGAAAATACTTGCAAGAAGCTTTGTTTCTTCTCTTCTTCCTTTTTTTTTTTTTAAAAAAAATGAATTCTAAAGTTCTCTTCTTTTTATTAATAAAGAGAAAATAGGCTCACACACTCAGATAAAATTTGAACTTGAATTCTTAGAATTCCCAAAAAAAAAAAAAAAATTAATAAAATGTTGTTTCTTCTCTTCTTTTTTTTTATCATCACATAAGGAACATTTGTTATTCCAACATAATGGACCAAAAACAAATAAGTTACAATGTACAGAAATGTTGAAAGGAAAAAGAAAAAAAAATTAATAAAATGTTGTTACAGTAATATGTAGGCCACGTTATTTAAATGCGTACTTTTTGCTTTGATTTTAAAATGAATAATGATATTTATTGCAATTAAAATATGTATCCCAATTAACTTATCAAGTTTTGAATTTTGGAGACAAAATTAGAGAATTGGGATCACTAAAAGTAAAAAGCCAATTATATCTTTATAATTGAATTGTGTTTGTATTTCAATTGTGATTAAAAATATTTTTCTTTTAAAAACATATTGATCGACAATCTTCATCTAATTGACCCAAAAAAAAAAAAAAACAATCTTCGCTTAAACTTAAGTTGTCAAGCAACAAATAGCAAATATCTTCATCTAAAAGGGGGAAAATTAAGAAAGCTATAAAAAATATAATCCATCTTACAAACGTTTGGAAATATTACATACCATGTCAAGCTAGAAAAGAAGGCTTTGGTCTCAATTCTCAACTTCTCACGCACTCCATTCTTTCACAATGATATTAGTACTTAAGTTGATTATGTTGCATGCATAATTGCATATATCACTCTATAATCAAACATACCTAAATCTTTTTCTCTCTTACAAATTGCAACTTGGCCAATATGGAATCAAAGGACCAACATCAAAACCCAGAGCAAAAGGTAGTAAGTACACAGCAATAATAATTCAACAAAAGATAGCTAAGCAAGTAATGCTACTACAAGTGCAAACCAATCAAGAAGAAGAATATATATGACTGTAATTTCTGTAAAAGAGGCTTTTCTAAGGCACAAGCTTTAGGTGGTCAGATGTGTTGGAAAAAAATGGGTTTTTAACCCATGGTTTTTAACCCATGGTTAAATGTTATGTTGATGTGTTATTTTGAGTGAGACCCACTTGATATAAGTATATGGTCATGATTGATTTTTATTCTCCTCCGTGAGGGCTTCAAAATAGTATATTTACATGCTCAAAATGATAATGGGGTGAATGAGAAATTGAGTATCAAAATTCACTCATTGAGAAAGAAAAATGTAGTATTTTGTATTTGTCTTACATGGAAAAAAACAACACATGGAATGCTTTATAAAACATTTGTTTTCTTATGATAGGTAAGCTTGTGTAACAAAGAAAAATGCTTTCTAAGTATGGATATGAATGTTAACCAAATTTGATGGGCCTTGCGTGGTCCAGTTTTTGTTACATGTAATTTTTTATTTTCCTTCTCAGTATAAAAAAAATAACTATTGAAATTTCATGTGACCGTTGGAAAGTTATGACAGCTGTTATAAATGAATTAATTTCAACAATTTCATGAAAATTAATTACAGCAGTTTCATGGCATTTAATTGCAACGGTTTTATTTTTGTTTCCAACAGCCATATTTGAATGAATATAAATTGGCTTCGAGTTGAGGGAAAAGGAAGAACAAAAAATGCCATTCTCTCTCAAATATTTTCCTGCACCAAATTCATTTCTCAACCAGAAATATTTGTAATCTAAAGCTAGACTTCAGTGTGATAGAGAACAAGTACAAATTAGTTTGTTGAAATAGTTTATGTTGGTGTTCATAAATTATTATTGATCGTTATATCCTAAGAGATATTTTTTCCTTAATTTCAAACACTCGTATGTCAGGAGAAAAATTTATCTTAAGGACACTGTGTTACGTGGGCCTTGATCCTCTTTTAATTTCTTACTTCTTAAGTTTTTTTGTTTTTGTAATTTACATATTATGTAAATTTAATTCACTTTTTTAATTTATAAATAACAAGTTCTTGTTTATCCAATCATAATTTCCTACGAGATGAATATCCACCGAAAAGACAAAGCCATTCTCAAACAAACCAAAGCTATTACTAGAACTACTACAATGAGTTGGCCAGTTTGGTTTATTAGTAATAAGGTATTAGTGGTTCATATGCCAGAAACAGTGTTGAAAATGTCCAGAAGCTCCCACCATTGATTAAACTCGATCAGCTTGACAAAGATTAAGGCTTTGCAAGTACTAGAGCTGATGGTCAAGTTGATACCAAAGCTGAATAGGGTTTTTTTCTCAGCATGGCTCGTCCGGTCCAGAGTTGGACCTTGAGCTAAGGTTGGGGCGTGAAACTCCTCAACAACTCCAGCGACTATGATCAGTACAAGAAAGTTATTTTAATCAACTCTGGCATACTCGGTTATCAACAGAGTTTGTGTCTACACCGTTTAAATGGGACGAACGTAAATGCAATAGATAACGTCCTTACATTATTATCTCTTGATGATGATATGATTTATTTGATTAGTTACTATTGTTTTTGACATTGTTATTGGTATAATTTATATCCAATTGATATCATTTTGTTACCGTTGTGTAGACCTGAAAGAATAAGAAGTGGACGTCTATTAACCTGTACTCAAATTCTTAATTAAGCTCAATATGAACAAAGAAAATGAATCTTAACGTTATCTTCTCGAGAACCCGAAGGCTGATTATACTCAAAACAGGTGGTTTCGCATCAGACGCTTTGCTAGAGTTACAAGGGGAAGGATTAGAATTCGCCTTTTCCTCCGCTAAAGAACCATCACTTGGTTTGCTAATCCCAAATTATGACAAAATGAGAATAGTAGATCCCTTTGGTAAAGGGACCGAGCCTTGGACTCTTGAAGGTTGTATTGGATTGGACATTGAGGTTAGAAGAAATGAAGTGGAATTTATATAGCATGCCATTAGATCCTTAAATGACTACAAAAACAACACCACTTGTACCGAACAGACTTACATTCGTACGATCTTGTAAAAGAAATTACCAAGTCCACCTTGAGATATTATCTTAAAGGATAGATAAAAATGTTTGATATGGAAAAAGATGATTTAGCTGAGAACTACCTCCTCAAACGTTGCAACATTAATGAAATTATGGAAGAAAAATTGAACCCTAAAAGAATCCACAACAACGCATCATTTGCGTGCAATGGAAATTTCGAGAATGACAAACAACACACAACCTGGACCAAGAATTCACGGCATAGATTCAATGCTCAATGCAGACACATAACTACTGTCTACTTGCAGGATGAATATCTATTCACAGTTTGCCTAAAAGGCTAAAAGCAATGACAGACACATTCACTTTATCAAAAGTCACTTAAAATTACAGGCGCTCAAGGTCGCTAAAACAAAAACATTCAAAATCACAACAAACTCCAATAATAAATATGAAAACATGAAGAGAAAAAAAAAAATTAGGTCATGAAAAACACACTAATATCAACAAAATTTCCAGATTTGCATCCGAATTATCCTGTAAAAATAAACCAAATCAGATAACAACTTCAAATTTTAAATTATAGTAAAGCTTATATCTTGTAGTTATAGTCTCAAATCGCAATCAGTACTCAATACTAATCGCAAGGAAGTAATTAGGAAAAATAATTAAAATAGGTTAATTTGTACACCATAAAATACAAGTAAACACTTAACCCTGCAATAGTTAACATTGAATACTACTCCTGTTCACATCATGCATTGCCAATCTATAATAATTTCCATTAATCATGTTTCAGCATCCAAATAAAATTCAGCATGAACTATGTCATAAAAAAGGTAGTACACCACAATTTTGCTAATAAACATAATACAAAAAAATTACTAATCGAGAGGTGTCTTATAGGGCTAAGTGGGCATAGTTCTATACGGATAGATGCCAATTCCAACAGATTTTCCTTTCTACTCCCCACTTTTTCCATAGTATCTTAATTCACTTAAAATTATGTCCCACAAACGAGAAAAGGTCACAACAATTTTGTAATATACATCATATCATAACATCAGCTAACAATTGTTCATCGTAGTAAAACCCTCATTCACAAAACCCTAATATTGAATTCCAGAAAAACTCGCTAGTCTCGTGAAATGCAGCAAACTGAACAAATCAACTAAAATGAGAGAAGAACAGCAGTAAGGGTTGAGAAAGTAACAGTGCATGTGTATATCTGGAGAAAATGGAGGAAATTGCCTAGTTTATCCATTAAATTTGGAATTTTTCCACCAGCAGTGGAGGACCCAGGTAAAGAAGCTTCCGAATTAAGAACATTAACATACCCTCCATCCCTAAGCATAAATGTTGAACAAAGTTATCCATGTGTTTACCAGAAGAATTAATATCATCACATATTATATGTTCACTAGTAAATCTGTGCCAATATTCTGCAGGACTGCATTAAGAAATGAAACTAATGAACTATAATATCAGGAGAAGTCGTCAAACCGAACACGAAAATGCATCAAGGCCGTATCCATAATAAGGTAAAAAAATCATCTTCCAGTATCCTTTAAAAAGGGAGAGGGGAGAAAAGATGCTACTGGAAAAGGAGATATGTCAGTATATCAGTAATCAATATTTCCCAATTTGACTAATGCTTTATATTATATGTGAAATGCAATTACAACCGCTTATTAGTTCAGAAAACATAACATGCCCTCAGCCCTAACAAAACAATACATTACCTTGCAAAATTTACAACTTCAAACACTTGCGTGCAAAGCCACCCATATAAACTCGAGCCGACATCAACACCAAGACCATAAGAGCCTGAACTATAACATCATGAAGGATTTTAAAGTCTAAAGCTGCCAAGCATGCAGTTTAAATGAAATAAATTGAGGTGAGAAAGCATCAACTATTCACATGAAAGTGGATTCACCTATGGCCATTCAGCAGTTTGTCTAATAGAACCTGTAAAGAATAGAAATTCACCTGTAAAGATGTACAAAATGCTGGATCTGGACACGATCTGCAGAACCAAGTGACACCTAGTAGACATTATTTTCATCTACCATGACCAGAAAGCTAAATTTAGTATCAACTATATGAATGAAACCAACAAGATCTTCAGCTTCATTTATCATGGAAAGCTGAATAAATCAATCAATCATACCAACCAGATTAAAAATCTACCTGGAATATCACTCACAATGAACATCAACCAAGCCAAGCAAAGATCATATAGTTTAGAACAACCAGTTTTAACAATAAAACAAGACAGTACACGTACTCTTATAAAGCAGTAAATGTTGGGAGATTTCCAATACAACAATCCTATTAAATAACAGATAAATTCCCGACTAAGGGAAAACAATTATTACCAGAAATCTAGCAGCAAGGTCTGCATTAAGCTGCACTCAAGAGACTAGCTCAGGAAATCCTCATTTATCCATTCAAGCTGCCAGCAGTAAAGACAGTACATTAAACAGTAATCAAAACATTTGAGGTACTCTAAATCAAACATTATAGTTCTTGAAAATCTAGATGTTACTACATAAAGATAAAAAGAACTCGGAATTCCAAGACAAGAATTAGTGACTAATGCCCTTCTTCGCTTTAAGTGATTCAAGAGCCTTCTTCCTCAACTCAATCTCAAGCTTTTTCTGCTCAGACACTGTATCTTCACTGTGTGACTCCATCCTTGTCATGTATTCACCATCTGAAGCAGATGCATCACTATGATTTTTGCCCTTCTGCTTCTCTGCTCGACGTTCTTCCCTTCTTTGACGCCGCTCTTCACGCCGCTGCCGCCGCTTCTCTTTCCGCAATCTCTTTTCCTCTTTCTTCCGCCGCTTAGCCTCCTTTCTATCCTCTATGTCGGAATCATCACTGTAATCATCATCTGAAACAGCTTCCCGCCTTTTTGATCTTTTATGCTTCCTCTTTTCCTTATCTCCAGCTTTACGCTTAACAATTTCCTCAGAACCAGAATCGGATGTACCACCATGAGTACTGTGATGAACATGCTCAATTGATCTGTCTAGAGATTCTGATTTATGATGCAGACCGCTCCCTTGCACATTTTTTGAAGAAGAGCGGTTCTTCTCCTCAGATTTACTACCTCCACCAGGATACGATGGTTTCTTCCTCTCATCTGGTAGAGTGTCCTTGTACATCACAGGTGACTTTTGTCTAAGATGAGTTTCAGGAATTCCCCCCATTTCCCTGTTATGAATTGCTATAATGTCAGGCCTAAAAACTAGGAGCAAGAATATCCTAAAGATAATCAGATTAACAAAGCCACATGAACTATACATATAATAACATATTCACCTCATTTTTTCCTGATCTTTGCTACGTGTTTCGACATCTTTCTGGTCACTTTGAGTTTCCATTACCCCACGAATCAAAAATCTTTCAGGAGAATATTCCTTCTGGTCACGAACTTTCGAAGTAGAATCTTTCTGCTTGGCAGCGATTGATGAATTTTGCAGTCTTTTCTCCAAAGGCTTGGATTTGTGATCCCCTCCCTGCCTGTAAATAAAAATCATATACCACTCAATTAAACTGAACAGCTTAGCACTGTACTGGCTAACAGAGCCAATAGAATGAAGAATAATTTAACAAATGTTCAATGTCAAATGCAATTATCTCTTACTCCTTTGCACTTGATTCTTTATTGCTATATTGAAGTTTTTGTTCTCTCAATTTTCTGGGAGGACTAGAGCTAACATCCTGAGTCGTTTGCTCCTTTGGTTTCCCCACAGGAAGCTTATATGGGCTAAATGACATAAAATAAACAATTAGCAATTCATTTGACTAAAATCATAAGGTAATAATGATCCATGATGCAGTAAAATAGCTCAGAGATTTAGTATTTACCTTCTGTCTTCACTAGCACTCCGATGACTTGGTGACCTGGACATTGGAGAACTAGAAGATCGGCGCACTCTAGGGGACAACCTCTCATCGGTCCTACAACATCATTGTTATGACATAAATGAAAATTTTTCAAAATGACTTTAAAACAATATTTGTGTGTAGAATTATCTTAAAACAAGGCAGGCAAGGCAATAGGCTCAACAGAACTGGTAATACAATTCTAAGGACTAAGCAGGTTCTTTTTCAGCTTAAAAACGTCACAATACTAAAGAAACATTGAACCTATTTAAACACTCAATATCAAAATACAAATCAATATCACCAAATAACAACATAGAATACAAATAACTATTACTAGAAAAAAAAATTAGGAGAACTAACCTTGTTCTACCTCTTCCTCTTGGTGACTGAACAGTTCTTTGATGCTGTGGAGATGTCCTTAATAGAGGTGATCGGGACACAGATAGAAGCCGTTCATGAGGTGACAAAGACCCACTTCCAGAAGTTGATCTCTTACCACTGGTAAAAGATGACCTACGTCCACCACGAGATGCATAACCATGTTGTGGTGTTGATGGAGATCTTTGCAACCTGTGTTCAAGTGAGGGTGACCTGCGCCTCACTGGTGAAGGAGATGAGAGAGACCTCCCACGCACGGGTGAACGTGATGCATGTTGAACAGGGGAAGGTGATATATAGCGCCGTACAGCAGATGGAGATCTGTAGCGCTGTACAGGGGATAGCAATTTATGATGCCTCAAAGGCGATGGTGATCTACGACGCCGCATTGGTGGTGGTGAGATATAGCGTCGGGCCGGAGAACGTGAGACACGATGTCGCACAGGCAATGGCGAAATCCGACGTCTCGTAGGGGAGGGTGATCTGCGACGACGTACAGGGGAGGGTGGTCTGCGACGACGTACAGGGGAGGGTGATCTGCGGTGACGGACAGGAGTGGGTGATCTACGACGACGGACAGGGGAGGGAGACCTACGGCGGCGTATAGGTGATGGGGATCTGCGGCGACGAAAAGGTGATGGCGATCTGCGGCGACTAAAAGGTGATGGTGATCTGCGGCGACGAGCAGGTGATGGTGATCTGCGCCGTCTAGGAGAAGGAGATTGAGATAATGATCTCAACCTTCCTCTTTTCGGAGAAAGTGATACTTGCGGGGAACGCCTCCGATGAGGTGTAATAGACCGTCTTCGTGGAGAGTAAAAAACCCTTTCAGAAGAAATGGAGCGCTTGCGTGCTTTTAGAGACCTGGATGGACTTCTTGACCTATGTCTTTCACTAAACAATCATAACTAAGGTCAGATGTTATGTACGTACACAGATAAAAATGGAGGGGGAAAAGGTATCAAAAAAAGCATTAAAATAACTCAAAACTCTTCTATGTAAAATCTAATCTTATATGAGTAAAAAAAAATTCAAAACAATGGTATACGGAATTTTCTGCCACGTATTTTAAAAATGGTATATATAAAAGAGAATCGCATACTCAATAAAATAACAAAAACTCAACAGCTATGGTATGTGCCAATTCTAGATAAGTTTACAACACAATGAGAGGGAGAGAAAAAATCTATAACTTAGAACACATACCTGGAATCACTTCTGCTATTTGAATGCGACTTGCTGATAGACCTCGTAAGCAAGCTTCTACTATAAAAATTACAATTAAATAGAATTGCATAAGAATATAGTAAGCAAAATATGCTCATAGTTAATAAGTTTCCACCTGCAACAAAGAAATCTGGTTCAACAATTGAAAGCACGTAATACATTTATATACGAGTAGACAAAGAATGTCCAGCCAAAGGCAGAGATCGCACAACCCTGCATAACACTTTTTATAGACTGTTGGTCATACACCATCATCAAATACAAACTACCAACAAAAGGATAAATACTTAACACAGCTTCAACTGAAAACCAAGAATTCCACATCCCGTTAGACTAATAGACAGTAGTAAACTCATAGCAATGAATCTCATGAAATGCAAGCTTTGGTCACACAAATTCATATTAACAAACATAGATGCAAAAAAAGTTACTGAGTGATCAAATCAACTGCCTTACCCATTCCTTGAGCTCACACCATTCCTCTTATCAGTTATTTTATCATCCTCAGAACGATCACTGGAAGCCTTTGACAATGTATGCTTTGAGTTCGGCTCCAAAGAAGCATTACTAGCCTTTGTTTCAAGCCCTCCATCCTACAGTAGTTTGAGGTAAAGGAATGAACCCAAATAATTGCAGAAGCTAGCTGAATGGATGAAAAAACAGCAGTTAAAAACAAAATATTCAGCTACAGAGAGTGCAACTCCAGCATAAAAAAATATTTTTACCATATTCTTCAGTCTCTCTTCTTCAAGCTCTTTAATCTCCTTATCTTTCTTTCTCTGAATTTCATTTGTTAAACGATCTGCCTCCTCCTGTAGGAACCCATAGTACAAACATAATAAGGAAGCAGTCTTACGTGCAAACAGGATAAAGCATAAAGTGATTCACAAATGCATACTAACCTTCCTTTTCCTGGTTTCTTCTTGCTTGGCATCCAAGAACTGCTGAGGAACACCACTGGCATTTTTCTGGGCACTTAAGAGAAGCGTCCAAAGCTCCTTCATAAACTTTCCAGTATTTTTTTCCATAAACCCAGTAAGTTGAATCTGAACCTCTTTTCCATTCACCACCTGCAAAAAATTGTCAATCAGATGCAGTTTAATGAATACATACAAAACCAAGTAAACCCAACAATATCCTATTACCAAAAAATCTCGAATGGAAAAGTGAAAAGAATAAAAGCAACTTGGTCAAGCAATAGATATAACCAAGTCATTAGTTGATCAATGCGTCAAGCAATATGTATGTCATTATATTAACACTTCGGTGCATAAATGATCTAGTTATTCAACTGGTTTCACTTTTGACCTTAGTGAAAAAACATAGGTTTATTTCTTCAAGCGTTCAAAAACATAAATTCATTTACATTGTATTTTTTTCATAAAAGTAAAGGTGTCAAATGAGCTGCTCAACTCATTTAAATTTAGCTCACGAGCTTAAATGAGTATCTCACTTGAGCTATAAGGAACTCACTAGCTCATTTGACAAAGACGTGTTGAATTAAAAGCCAAAAAATAAGAGAGAAAATAAAAATGTTGTCAAAATGTAATTATTAATTACTACTACAAAAATGACAAAAATACTATTATTAGTCATAAAAAATATAAAAGGAACAACTAATTTTTTAAAATAAAAGAAGATAAAATAAATTTATATTATAATGTTTCAACAAATTTAAAATTTCAAGATAAATAACTTAAAAAACATACAAAATATAATTGAGGTTAAAGAGATGATCATTGATTTAGTTTTAAAATTTAAATTATATTAATTTACAATAATTTATAACTGAATCTATATATTATTGAAAATATTAAAGAGTTTGTTTTATAAAAAATGTTAAAGAGATTTTTCATATTCTATTGTAGTATAAAATTCTTAATTTAGTTTTTTCAACACTACTTTTATATTTGGTGGATTCAACTTTTCTTTTCAGTTGCTAAAGTTTATTTAGGATTATTTGATTATGCATGTTATTTATAAAAATAAAATAAAAGGTCAATGTCATATTATTATAAAAAAATCTATATGTTGTTTATCCAAAATGAAGTTATTAAAAACATGTTATGCTACTAAAAAAATCTTTATTGGTTATTAAAAAACTCATGTTATGTTAATTAAAAAGTGTTTATATATTATTTGTTAAAAAAAATTCAACTTGTTAAAAAAAAGGAAGCTCGTATCATGTTATTAAAAGTCATGTACTTATTTATTGGAACATAAGATGAACTTTTTATTTTTAAATAAATAATTGAATAATTTAAATGAAATTAATAAAAATTTGAAAAATTACAAAAAATAACGTCCTAAAACTTATAATAACAAAATTAGCAATAATATTGAACGACAATCAATATTAAATGTTCAATATTGAATGTGTCTAAATTACGGCCTCAAATTAAACAAACTTTCAAATAAAAAACAATCATTTTTTTAATTGTAAAAATATACAATTTTAACATTATGGTACTATTTTTGTTATTATAAGTTTTTAGGGGTATTATTTTTGTTGTTTTCCTAAAAAATTTAGAAGCTTAAATGAGCCACTCATGAGCTGCCCAACATAGCTCACATATAAATGAGCTGAGCTTACTTAAGATGAGCTAAGTCAGCCCAACTCATTTGAAACGTCTACTTAGGGGATTAAAAATTAAAAATACATATATAAAGGATTATGTCATGCAATTAAACTTTATATTAACTAGCCAAAACATGAGGGGAGGAGCATGACCAAAGATTTATGAGATGAACTTGGATTCATTTCATACAAGAGCAACAACTTAATATACTAAAGTGTGAACTTAAATTACATATGAGCTACTTTCTAGATGGGTAAAGAACTGCAAAGTGCTAAATTAGAGTACCTTTCCATCCAAAAGCCCGTAAATAAAGTTTATCAGCACTTCATCTTCAAACCCAAGAAGTTCAGTCACCCTACTAGCAACCCAAGGTCGCATGACATCCATGCTCACCTTTGTCATGTCAACCTACAACATGATTATAGCGCAAAAATAATTCAACAAAGACAATCATTTCAACCAACTTTCTTAAATTAAAAGTTAAAACATTCCATAACCAAAAGAAAATCTAAAACAGTTTAATAGACAAAATATAATATCAAATAAGAGACTGAAAGGCAACAAACCAAATGCTCCAACTCAGGAGGGAATTTCTGCGATTTCATCAACTTCGCTTGCTTATTCGAGAACCGGGTGTCTTGATCGGCCGACGTACCCTGAATAATCAAATTCAGTACATTATCCAACACAGGACCAATCAACTTCACATGCGCATTGTAGTTATAGAGCATTTGACCAATCATTATTGAATTAAGTAAATACATAAAAAGAATACGTCAATCCAATCAAACACAAAACTGGGAACCAATATCAAACAGGAATACAGCAATCCCAAGAAAAACGTACCCGAAAAAACCCGCCGGACATTTTCTAGGGTTTGTATAGCGAAACCCAAGAGCTACGTTGGAAGTGCTATTGATGGAGGGCGAGCAAAGTAAGAGAAAGAAATAGAGACGGACAGGGAAATAGGGATTACGATTTGGGGGATTCAATTTGGGTTTAGGCTATCGATTAACTACAATAAGATAACAGGTCTACTTCGCGAGGACAGGCAAGGGTTTTGTAATAGTCCGATTCCAAAATAAGAAGCCATTGTCAAACCGGATCGGGTGAATTAAGCGGGTCTGATACTTCATACTATTGGTTCCACTTGGTTTTAAAAGATTAAGAATGAAGCATGATCTAATAAAAATTATAAAATTAATTTAAACTGAATTTTTTATAATAGTTTGGATTAGATTAAATTTGGTATTTTTATAAATTTTTAATCACCAAGTTTTTAATTTAATTTTAATTTTTAATAATAAAATAATACATTTGTAGCTCAATTATACCAACAAAAAAAATTTGAATTCAGTTTCAAAATATATGAGTTATATTATATTATTTCAAAAAATAATAATAAAATAACTAAATTTTAGTTTTTAAATATTGATTAAGTTTAAAACTAAAATGATTTTGATTCTTTTTAAATAATAAATCAACAAAAACATGTAACCTTTTAAATAATATAAAATTTAAGGAAAATGTTATTTAATTTTATATTAATTAAGCATATATTAAATGCATAAAAATACTTAATTAAAAAATATTTATGTAACTAATAAATACTAATATAACTTACATATATATATATATTTATATAGTATCATCTATGGAAATAAAATAATTATATTCAAGCTATTACCAATATTTTTAGTTTTTAAAATTTTATTTAATAAAAATATAATATAAAAATATAAATTAATAAAATAATGTTATTAATGTGTTGGATAGGTTATAATCCTTGATTTTCAATATCAAGAATCGATCTAATTCATATTAGATCTATTTTTAAAATTTTTGGAATGAATTCGATCCTAAAAAAATGAAGGAAACAAAAAAAACATTATAAATTGAATTGATTTAAATTATATAAATTAAATTACATTAGGTAAATTTTGAACATTCTTACTCTATCTCTACTTGACAAAGCAAAGTTTGACTTTCAAATTGTATTCGATTGAAATTATTAAAGGGAGTTTTAAAATTCAATTTAATTATATTATAATGTTTAAAAAAAATTTAAAAATTTTAGTTATTTAATAAAAGAAATTATATTAAATTTAAAAACTTATGATTTTTTTATGAATTTTAATAGATTTTTTAGTTAGAATTAAGAATGTAAATTTAGATCTAGTGAGCTATCCAAACTCAAAATTTTAGGATTTAATCAAGTTCGAGTTGAACTTTGTAAACTAATATGTATTTTTGAGTAAAGTAGAGTTGGATTTTTCAAAACAAAAGCTCAATGCCTCTAAAACTATTCCAACAAGTTCGGCCAACTTTTTTAATTTAATATTAACTTAGAATATGTATTTAATTAATATTATAAATCATAAATAATATCAAGAATTAGATATGAGTATATTTTTTAAAATTTAATTTAATTTATATTTTGATTAGGTTCCAACCATGTTTATAATAAAATTATTTGATTTTAAATCTGACACTAAAATTATTCTAATATGGCTAAGTCGAACTTATTTGTACTAATTAGTCTTCATATTGAGTCATATTAATTTAGATTATTCATGTTTTGAGCATGTTAGATTAAATTTACATAGATAGTTAAAACTAAACGTAATAAAATCTCAACTCATTTTTCTTTTATCCAAAAAAAAAAATTATGTGTCACCTCTAACACTCTCCATATTTATTATACTCTACAAGATTTTATTAAAATCAACCGACAGTAATTAAAAGTTCTTACAAGTTTTCAAATTTTATAGCACTTCAAAAATATATAAATCTTAATTAAATGCAACATTTATATATTATGAATTGTAATATTACTTAATATTGCAGTAAGATTATAAAATTAAGTAAGATCAATATATAATAAAATCTCTAACTCGTTTTTCTTTTATCCAAAAACATTTATAATTTTTTATGTGTTAGCTCTAACACTCTCCATATTACAATGTTTTATTAAAATCTACCAACAATCATTAAAAGTTCTTAAAAAAATTTAAATTTTATGACATTCTAAAAATATAAATTTTTTAATTAAATGCAACATCTATATATGATGAATTGTAATATTACTTAATATTGCAATAAGATTATAAAATTAAGTATGATCAAAGCACCATCTTTTACTAACAAACAAACAAAAATAGCAATTATTAGATATGGATTATTTCCCAACTATATCAAGTTTTACACATAAAATTATCATCATTTAATACCTGCATAAGTATAATAAATCCATAAATTCATATAGGCCAATAGAATTGTGATGTTAAAATTACAAAAATATCATCACCTACCAACAAAATTAACTAGAAAAAAAAAAAAATACTATTCAAGCCACCCAATACAATGCAAAAACAAAATTAAAAGAGAATCATAAATAGAGACATATATTAGAGTATAGAGTGTTGCAATCCTTAAAGTGTTGACTATAATCGAATAGGATCATCATTTTCATCATCTTCAATATCAAATTTGTCAAATAACAAAACCAAATAGATCAAAATTAACAAATATCCAATAGATTATTCTAGGTAGATGGATAACTCTAAAGAAAAAAACTCTTATATAGATTTTATAAAAATTAATGGTGGCTTATAGATAATTTCAATGACAACAGAACTTAGTTGTTCTGGAATTGGTGACAATAGCATAAACAACAATCTGGGTGGTGACTGGTAAAGTGGTGGAAAGATTGTGGAAATGACCAATATGAGTAATTGTGGGTGTGGGTGGAGAAGATGGTGAGAGAAGAGAGACTACTAGGGAGATATAGGGTTGGCCAGAGAGACAATTGTCAATAGGGAGGTGAAAAAATAAGAATCTGTGGAGGAGAGTTGGAGAAAACAAAGAGTCACATGTATAAGAAGGTGGATGGGATTTAAAATTGCATCATTATTTTTAGTTTAAACAATAAGTACTCATTTTAAGTGTGCATTACTACAAAATGACTTATTTTCGTGGGTTTTAATTTTTTTTAAACTACACTGTTTACATACTTACAGCTGATATTCAAACTTCAAATATTTTACATATCAAAATATGCTACATATCATTAAGCTACAAGTTTATTGACAAAAAAAATTTTCTTCTTTCTTTTTTTATACATTGAATAACTTGAAATTATTAACATATAACTTTATTATATTTTAGTAGCAGACTAGCAGTGCTGAGTATATGAATTTTTTCACTGAGTATATGAATTTTTTCTTTACTTATAACACCTCTTGTTATATTATTTGAATCAAGTTGGCTATTTGTGCTAAATTATGAAACTTGATCGGCATAATTCAATAATTTATTTTTTAATAATTATGATATTAATATAATTATTTTTTTTACTTTCATTTTATTTTTCATTTATTTTCTTTTTTATATATAATTATTTATTGGAAGAAACAAAACTCGTGTAATAACTAATCCGCAATACAACTAAATTGGAATGAGGAAAGAAGATTAGGGAAACAATTAATAGAGATGGCTTTCAAAATTTATTGGATTTTGTTCTTTTTTTTTTATCATATTTGTAGGAAACAAACAATTGAATAAAATGACTCATTTTTCAAAATTTCTTTTATGGTTAGTAAACATATTAGTAGTCAATTTCATCATAGCAATTTATTTGTGACATTAATTGACTAAAAACATTTATTTGTGATACCAATCTCATTTGTTAAAAAATAAATAAAAAATTATGATATCACAAAGAGTGCTAGAACATCTAGAATAAAAAAATAATTATAGTACTATTTATTAATAAAAATTAATTAAATTATATGATATAAATTAATATAATAAAATACTGATGAAAAATAATTTTAAAATAAATATAATTAGAATTAAAATTTCATGAGTATTTGGCCAAAGAAGAAAAGTTAATGAGTAAATATACTCTGAACAAACACTAATGTTCATCACCTTATTTTATTTATTGAAATTATGAGAGATTCAATAAAAAATTAATTAAATATAAAGTATTTATAAATTAAATATGATAATAAAATCACGATTATAACATGACTCGCAAAGTCGTACTTCATTTTTTTAACATTAAAAGCTTAGATATAATGTTTTGAAAAATACATAAAATGTTCATACAAACTTACCACCAATTACATTATTTCTCTTTTTAACGATTATTAAGTACATATATTTAAAAAAAAAATTATATTAATTTTAAATTTTATTAATCTAAAATTGTCGTGTTATCATTTAGTCAGATGCTCTACTGTTTATTAATTTATTTCATTACTTATAATAACAAGAATTTTAAATAAGGCACAATTCATTAAAAAAAAAATACAAGAAGTAAAAATAAAAAACTAAAATAAAATAATTAAATGCTAAAGATTAAATTAATTCGAATAATAATTATTCTAAATAGATTGATCGATAGACATCTTTGCATCAAATTGAATATTCTTGAAGGGTTTATTTTGAGATAAAGGGATGATGATATCATCTACTTCTAATAACTCGTGATATTATTTATCATTTAAATCTCTATAAATAGATTATTGATATGGCATATTCTCATAATTTTTAGCACTATAATCAAATTATTATTCAAGAATATTACCTTATTGAGGTGGCATTTGAATATTGTTGAAACTTACTAATGTTTTTACAATAGCTACATTTGTTCAACATTAACTTCTATTGAATCAATTGCAACTTGATTATCTTCATTCTTGCCTTGTAAAGTTTGAAAACCATTTAATAACGTAGAGATCTCTATTAAATTATATTTCTTTCTAGAAGCTACTACTAAAGCAAAGAAATTATTTCTTTCCACAAACTACCGATCAGAAACTTGTGCTACTACTGGTAGATTATGTACCACTAATTATGTGCTTGCTTTTTCGACAATTCCATGTACTTGCTTGGCCATATTCACGTCATTGCCCATGATCAGTATGCTGCGTTTGTGCCACCGTTTATGTCCTTACCTTATCAACTGACAATGCTTGTGTACCTTTATGTCTAACTTGTACGTTGACAGCCACTTTATGCGTTTTTCATATAATTTATTCTATCGCTGCAGCATGAGATAATACAGCAACTTTACCTCTATTTTTTTTTTGCTTACTTTAGGTTGGTATTTTTGCACTATAGATCTTTCATTCTCTTTTATAGTAATAGATTTTTGAAAGTTACACTCATATAACACATGACCTATTGTGTTACAATAGGTGCAACATGTCGAAAGTTTTCGTATGAAAATTATATGGAGCTATCAACATCTACTAATATCCATGCAAAGTAACCATAATCCTTCAACATGTGTTTATGGATGTAAATAGGAGTTTTGACACGCCTCGAGATCTCATACAATATCCTTATTTGCCAATATTTCTTAAGAAGATCCAAAATATGTATTCAACATTGTGTTTTTAGGTTTGATTATATAGATTGAAATCATTCTTCCATTCCAATAATCAAAACAAGTATGATTTGAGGGTTAGAGAATCATTCGCCCAAATCCTTTTTATCTTCTCTAAACTTGAAAAATATATATCGAAGTATCCTTTATCTATTGGCATGAGAGTCCAGATTTTGAAAATATTTTAAAAAGAGTTGAGTTTTATCTTGAGATCTTCAAATTTCTATGGAGTGTTTCCTTGTTTGACACGATATGACTGATCAAATTACTTTTATAATCTTTTAATTCCAAGTTGTCTTCATCTTTCAAAATTTGAATTACCACATAGCCTTCTTTCTCGCAAGAGACTAAAAATTAAAATTGTGAGACAGTCATGGTTAGCAAGTAAGCCAATGCGTTTACAAAATATATTTTTATTCTTAAAACCCTAGGATTATTTGTAAACATCAATGGTATTCATGTTCCCTAATCCTTCCAGTTTTTTAGTGTCATTGATGCTCTTACTTTGTTGAATAATACATATCTCAGAAAATAAGTAAAAATAGTCAATGTAATGTTGAATCTTTTCACGCATCGTCGATACTTAAATAGTTATGGAATCAATAATCTATTTTAACTAGTCGAATAAATTATTGTTTTTCCAAGCGTTGCCGTTGTAAGGTATGTCGTTTAAATTCACAAACAATTAATTTTAACGACAAAACATAACTTTTACAGATAGGGTTAGAGCTAGAAATATTATTTAAAGAGGTTAAATTTTTTTTATACAAAGTATAAAATTTTATTAAAATATTAAAAATAAAAAATACACTATAATGTATAATTAGTAGGAGCTACAGTAAATTATACTCAATCATACATTAAATTTTTTATGTCATATTATATAGATATATAGAATTAACACTTAAAATATATAAAATTAACGTATTATAATTAATTTATAATAAAAATAAAACAAAAATATAATAAATTAACAAGTATTAATATCATTCATGTATAAAATTTAAAAATATAAGCAAATGAGAATCTCAGTCAAACACATTAAATTTATATGTATTAAAATTAAAACTAAAAGAAATATATAAAAATGTAAAAAGTAAAATATGAATTAAAAATTTTATACTTGAGAATATATTTAAAAATATATACTAATAAATAATATAAGATTGACTAATAAAAATAAAATTGAATAAAAAATTAAGGATGAAGAAATATTAAAATTTCAAATAAATTATAAAAGAATTATTAAAATAAAATATCAAATAATATAATATTAAATAAAGTTATAATCTGAGTTGAAATAAAATATAAGAAAATTTAACGATATTAATAATAAAAACTTAAAAGTTTTAGTATTATATGTTTTTTTTTTAATTTTATTTTTATAATATTGGATGTAAAGTTAGATGTTTAAATTTTTTTTTTTCATTATCACATTTAAGAAGAAATTTTATATAATATTCGAGTACAATTTTATTTGTATTACTAATAGATTATAAAATACATAAAAATATGAGTATTTATTTAATTATTTTATTTATAATTCATTTAAATTTAATATAAATATTTGTTAAATATTATTAATATATATTAAAATATGTATAAAAAATTAAACTTAATATAGTATTTAAAATAAAATATTTATTTAATGTTAATATTTTTTTTAAAAATTAACCGGAACGGAGCTGTAAGCCCACGTAGCTCCGCCAATGTTTACAGAGAAGGAATACAATAGTCAAACACGACCGGTGGCTCCAGTCAATGGTTGTTGATAAACCTCTCTTCCTCCCTCTCCTCGCTTTCTCCTTTTCTCTTTTCATGTTCCCCTCAGTCTCTCTCTCAAATTATTTTGCTCCACTTAAGTTAAAATAATTGATTTAAAAAAAACACGTTGTAAGATTTTTTATTTAAGAGAACAGAAGTCAAACATCAGTTGAACTTGACCAAGTGCCGCAACTTTACAGTCAAAGTCTCTACTTTAAATTTCAATCTGTTTTTTTTTTTTTTTTTTGATTGAAGATCTCAAATTTCAATCTATTAGCCTTAAAACATTTTTCGATATAGAAAGAAAAGGAACAAAAGTGATCGAGAAATTTCGTTTTAGATTCGTGTCGTTCCGAAAGGGTGAATCCAAGGAAGATAGCAAGTTGAATAAATGGAGACGTTCACCAGCACCATATATGTCAGTGTCATCGAGGATGTTATTAACAAGGTCCGTGATGAGTTCTTAAACAACGGCCCTGGAGAAGATGTCCTCAAGGAGCTACAAGGAGTAA
The DNA here is from genome assembly GCA_029378325.1 of Elaeagnus macrophylla. Taxonomy (NCBI): domain Eukaryota; kingdom Viridiplantae; phylum Streptophyta; class Magnoliopsida; order Rosales; family Elaeagnaceae; genus Elaeagnus; species Elaeagnus macrophylla. The sequence continues at coordinate 9,813,164 of CM055642.1, forward strand.
TTTTCGATCAAATTTTGAATTTTCCAATTTGTTTTCTTCATCCGAGATTGGGTAGATGTTAAATGTTTATAAGACGTATTTGTATCCTTATATTGGATTTCGGAGCTGTTGGGTTTTCTTAGCGGATTAGTTTATGGGTTTGAATTTCGATCCGAAGAATTTATTGGGTTTTGAGGTTCAATGTTCTTACAGGTACTATGGTTTGGCTAATCTTTTTTGTTTTGTGGGACTGCAGATGTGGGAGGCGAAGATGATGCAAGCGGGTGTGGTAAGTGATCCGATAGAGAGATCCACGGGACAGAAGCCCACACCTGGAGCTCCGATTACTCCAGTTCATGATCTTAACGTACCCTATGAAGGGACTGAGGAATTTGAAACTCCAACAGCTGAAATGCTTTTTCCTCCAGTGAGTTTTTGATTTAGTTTTTTGTATCTTAATAATAGTGTTCCCGATTGTTTTGTTAGTATTGTGCTGCTGATTTGGGCTTTTTTGAAACGTAGACCCCGTTACAGACTCCTATTCAAACGCCTTTCCCTGGAACTGGGGATAACTTGTATAATATTCCAACGGGACCTAATGACTATCCTACTCCCGGAAATGATGCCGGAGGCGGCGGCGGCGGCAGTGTTGGAAACTCTGAGATGAAAAATAGAAGACCTAGTCCATATATGGCAAGTTCTAGACCGTTTCCACCAGTTTTATTTATTTGTTGTCTCTTTGAAATGTTCAGTTTTTGCTAAACTATACCATTTGTCACCCAATAAAAAGTTTTTTCTCTATGATGGCCGTATGATACATTATGGCGGTTTTGGGGTCTACCCCTGTAACAAAGAAGGTTTAAATTAAATTCACATATAACTCCCCCAAATTTTAAAATGTACGATTTTGTTCTCAAATTTTTAAAATTTCACGCATAGTTTTCTAAACTTTTAAATCATACGATTTGGTATTAAATGTTCTAAAATATTGATTTATAAATATGTATTTTAGTAGCCAAGTTAGGGTCTATGTGATAATTTTTAAACGTTTAGGACTAAATTGTAGAATTTATAAGTTTAGTGTTTGTATGTAAAATTTTAAAAATTTGAGGATTAAATTATATAATTTAAAATTTAGGGACTTATGTATGAATTTAATCAAAATTTGGTGGCAAATGGAGTAGTTATAACTTAGTTTTATAATATGCTTATGAAGTTGTCATATTGGTTATTGTGAGTTTAATCATAACTTTTTCTGTGATTTCCAAATTTTGTAAATAGTTTCAAAGTTTTGAAAACATCATGTGGTAATGTTGTTCTACTTTTGCTGCAGGAGCCTCCTTCTCCCTGGATGACCCAGCGGCCCTCGCTAGATGTTAACATTGGTAGGAACAGGGTTGTGTTTGGATATAGCTTCTACACTCTTCTCTTTGTAGTGAATAGGGATTAATGTTTAGGGTTGCGATGGATCAGCTGATGGTCCGATTCAATCCGTTCTTTTAAAGATTTGATGTTTGGATCACATGGATTGGATCCGTGGATCACATGAATATTCAATTTTTTCATTAATATTATAATCTATAAATTGTAGAGAGTGTGTTTTTTTTTAATTCTACAATTATAATTTTTAAAAGATTTAGTTTTGGATCTATGTCTCATCCATGAATCGATTTATCTCAATTCGATTCGATTTGAGTCGATCTGTTGATCTTATACGTGGATTGTAATCCGATCTGAAAATGATCTGTTTTGATCCAATCTGAAGAGGATCATATGGAATAGATATATGTGGAATCCGTTTTGGTGGATCTTTTTGTCATCCCTATTAATGTTTTGTTCTTGTAGCTTATGTGGAAGGGCGAGATGAGGTGGACAGAGGAGCTTCTCATCAACCCCCAACACAGGTAAGCCCAGTTCTGAATTCATATTGAAATTGCAGAGTAATGACTGAACTCTAGTTTGAAGAAAACACACATTGGATGTTTGTGGTGTGTATGTCTCATCTGTGTCATGCATATGTAATCTTGTGTTAGATGATAATGATACCATCTTCTTACTGTCATAGTTAACCATTTTTCCTTTTTGTGGAGAAATTATAGGACTTTATTTTGCCTGGAAAGAGAAAGCATGATGAATTTGCTTCACAGTATCATACTGATGGTTTTATACCCCAGCAAGATGGAGCTGGAGATGCAATTCCTAAGGCTTTTGAGATTGAGGTATGTATTTGGTGTTGGATCATGTTTTACAAATTTGACTGGCAGCTTGTTTCAGGCATAAATTATTTAGATGTTTGGGGAAACATGCAAAAGGTGTCCATAGCATTATGGACTATGGCTATTGATTTGTTTTACTTGTTTACTTCTAGTTCGTTATAATGGCTAACTCACTTATCTTCAAACCTTTACGGTGTACTCTCCAAACTTTTTAAAAGTTTACTTGGGTCTTATTTTTGCTAACGTAAGATAATTGTTTAACTAATCTTCATCTGGGTAAAAATTGTAGGATAGGTTTAATTCAAGAACAGGTGCTATTCACGTGGATAACTTGTCCTACGTGAACGATATTAATAAGCTGATTATGTTTCATTATAATCTTTATAAAAGTATGGGAAACAACATGGTAACTTTTGTAAGTTTGGGACCTAATGAACCAAGCTGTAAGTTTGGATGCCTGTGTGGACCAAGCTGTAAGTGACTGAATTCTAAACTGGGTTCGTTCTGGGTATAATAAACAGTTTTCAACACTCAATGTTGTAGTTGTAATTGTAATATATTAGCTCTAAGCTTTTATTTGTTAGATATTACTACATGTATTACTCAAGTTTTTATTTGAAGTATGTGAAAACCATTTTATACTTAAGCATGCCATAGCCGCATTTTACTTGAAGTATGGGGTGACTGTATTTTACTTGTGACAAAACATCTTGATTACCTCATTTCCTTGCTTTCAAATTCATTCAATTACTTTAGTGAAATCTTTCAGGTAAGTAGAGGAAGCACTTCTCTTAGCAGAGACACAAAAGATTTAATTTTGACTCGGAGATCCTCAAAGATTCCTCAAGTTGATGGGCCCGTTCCTGATCCATATGATGATGTGCTTTCTACTCCCAACGTAAGTGTACTATGCAATTGTTACATGTAAATGGCATAATTTATTTTTCTTTGATCAATCCCTCTTTGAATGGCTTATATGCATCCCAGCATGCAAACTTTTTTGGATGTTAATCATACTCATCATTTCATGTTTGATTTTTGAAGTGAATTCTTGTGATTGATTGCTCATCAATTTATCATGTGACCTGACCATCCTAGCTATGTATACAGAAGTTATCTGGTTTCTGCATTGTCCTGAGTCCTGATTAATTAGTTCTTTGCTTGATTTTATGTGGCCGTCAATGTCGATTAGTGGGAAGATCAAGGATCGCATCCAACTGTTTTTCTTTAGGGCAATTCAAAACAATGCTGCGATTTTCATTTTCTTTAATATTCTGGTGAATCTGTTTTTCTGTTCAACCACCTAACGTGGACAAGTTATATATATATTTCTTAATCTCTTGATTAGTCGGGCAGCCAAAATGCACAGAAATTGGGTAATGTGTTGTCTATAAATGCCACAAATAAATGAATGCTCGATATTTGGAATAAAATTAATGAGAAGCTCAGATCTTGCATCAGGTTCTCTGTGTTCGGGTAGCATTTAAATCTTTCAAAAATTAAATGGTTTGATTTAAATAACGAGGAGCTAAAATGGCAGGATATGGGGAGATCTATTGGTCTTTGTATTATTCTGGCACTGGAGCTAAGTTGATGTCAATTTAGTTCATTTATATTTTATGTTGTTTATTGCCTTTAATGTGTTTTTCTTTATTTTGAAATTGTTTGTTGTTTATTTCTATTTTTGCTGAGTCAAGGTAGTTACCCAAAACTACACAGTTTTGAGTAACAACTTTCCTATTATTAGCTAGGGGTCTTGCGAGTGAAGTTTTTCACTTTTTGACCTTTTTTCCTGTAACTAATTCTCTGGGATTCTTTTCCTTCAGTTTTGAATACTATCGGGTCTGAGCTATAGTTGCTTGGTTCCTCAGCTTAAGGTTTTTAATTCCTTTTGCTTAAAAGTCTCCTACGTCAATTTGTTATCTGAGCTCTTGGCATTTCTTGAACTCCGAAGGCAAAATCAGGCGATGGTGGTCAGCGCAGCTTGGACGAAGATCCAGTTGCGAAAGCTTTAATAGCTTACCTTCACGAACAGGATCAGAGGAACGAAGCTCGTTTTTGAGTTTTCCTCAATGATTTGCGAGAAACTCTCACTCATTTTCGAGTGGAGCTAGTAAGAGACCTCAAGGACTCACCTTCTAGCAGCTCAAAGCAACATTCGCAACCACTTACCGATTTGATTACGACCCATCCCACCCACTCTGTTGTTTTGAACTCCTCTGAACCATCCTCGTTTACTCCATTTAGGAGTAACGACGTTGCTGGAACATTTAACCCTCCTCGCACAATACCCAGAGCTTGAGTAATCATTTTCTGGATGACTCTGACCATAATACCCAACTACCCACTTCCAATCATCCCTGACCCAATGATTATCCAGACTTCAGAACCAAAAATGTAATTCCTTATTATGCTGGCCAATTAAATATCGGGGAGTTCTTTGATTGGGTTAAAGCTGTTGATAATTTCCTTGAGTATATGGAAATCCCTGAAGAGAAGCAAGTCAAAATGGTGGCATATAAGTTGAAAGGAGCTGCAAGTGCGTGGTGGGATCAAATACAATCTACTGGAAGGAGGTATGGTGAACTTCCTATCAGCTCTTGGGCATGGATGAAACGCCTTATGTATGACCAATTTTTACGTTCTGATTACCAACAGATTCTATTTAAACAGTACCACTATTGTCAACAAGGCCTCAGGAGTGTGGCTGCTTACACCGATGAGTTTCAAGAGCTAAGGGCTAAAAATGATTTGGAGGAAAGTGAATGTTAGGAAGTGATGAGTTATATCATTGGTCTGCGTGAACCAATAAGGAGTCAAGTGGATGTAAGAAATTTATCCAACTTCCCTGAAGCTGTTACACTAGCTACCAGGTATGAAAACCAATTCAATAGATCTTCTCGATCAGTTCCATTCAAAAGAATAGTCAAACCACCTCCCTCTCCTAATATCCAACCTTTTGCAAACCAACCATCTTCCAAACCACCAATTGATCCTCTAAACTATCCTAAAAATCCCAACAAACAACCTGTGACCAATCTTAAATCAACCCCTTCTCCAATCTTAAGACCAACCCCTTCTCCAAACCCACCCTTGCTAAATGTTTTAAATGTAACCAAGCAGGGCATAAGTCTAATGATTGCCCATTGAGGAGACCTGTTAACATGGTGGAGGGAATGGATGAAGTGGATGATGGATTTGAGGATGCAGACAATGAAAGCTTAGAAGACGTGTAGTTCACTGAGGGAGATGAATGAGACAGATTTACATGTATTGTTCAGAGGTTGCTTTTGTCTTCCAAAGAAGTCAAACAAACACAAAGGCATGCTATAATCAGGACTAGGTGCACCATTAATAAGAAGGTATGTGACGTAATAGTGGATAGAGGGAGTAGTGAGAATGTGGTATCCAAGGCCCTGGTGAAAACAATGGGTCTTAACACTCAAAAACATCCTAATCCCTACAAAGTGGGGTAGATCAAAAAGGGTTTTGAAACTAAAGTGTCTGAGGTGTGCAATATTCCTCTTTCCATTGGGAAATTTTATCAAGATAAAGTCACATGTGATGTGATTGAAATGGATGCTTGTCATATTTTACTTGGAAGACCTTGGCAGTTTGACAAGGATACAATACCCAAAGGTAAGGAGAATGCCTATTCTTTTTAGTGGAACAACAAGAAAATTGTTCTTGTACCTCAAAGAGATAAGCCTGACGAAGCAAAGAGTGGTTATCATTCAACTTTAGTGGTCTCTACCATTACTGGTCCTGAACTGCAAAAGGTTATCAAGGTTCACTCTACTGTATTTGCTTTAGTATTAAAAGAGAGTCATCCAATTCCCTCCACACCAACCATGCTTTGAGTACTCTCTTAGAGGAGTTTAAGGACATCAGTCCGGATGAACTACTAGCAGGTCTTCCTCCCTAAGGAATATACAACACAAAATTGATTTTGTGCCTGGCTCTAAACTACCAAACCTGCCCCAATATAGGATGAGCCCTAGAGAGCATGAGGAACTTTAAGCCATTGTGGAAGATTTATTGAAAAGTAAACAAGTTAAGAAAAGCATCAGTCCATGCGCTGTTCCAGCACTTCTTGTACCAAAAAAGGATGGCTCTTACAGAATGTGCATAGACAATCTAGCCATAAACAAGATCACAATCAAATATCGTATCCCAATTCCCAAGGCTAGAAGACATGCTAGATGAATTAGTTGGATCTCAAATATTCTCTAAATTGGACTTAAGGTGTGGTTACCATCAAATTAGGATCCAACCTAGAGATGAGTGAAAAATTGCTTTCAAACTAGAAAACTCTATGAATGGCAAGTGATGCCTTTTGGATTATGCAAAGCCCCAAGTACCTTCGTGAGGTTGATGAATCAAGTTCTGAAACCTTTCATTGGGAGGTTTGTAGTTTATTTCGACGATATTCTCATATTCAACAAGGATGAAACGGAACACTTCAAACATTTAAGGTCAATTTTGGAGGTCTTAAGAGAAAACAACATATATCTCAACCTCAAGAAGTGTGAGTTTCTAATTCCACAATTAGTCTTTTTGGGTTTTGTGATCAGCTTTGAGGGCATTTCTGTTGACTTAAAGAAAGTGGAAGCTGTGACTAATTGGCCTACACCTCAGAATGTGCATGATGTTAGGAGCTTTCATGGATTTGCTACCTTCTATAGGCGATTCATTAAACATTTTAGCACACTAGTGGCCCCTATTACTAATTGCATGAAGAAAGGACAGTTTGATTGGGGACAAGAACAACAAACAGTTTTAAGGTGATCAAAGAAAAGCTAACCAGTAACCAGTGCCCCAGTGTTAGCTCTTCCAAATTTTGATTTTACATTTGAGGTGAAAACTGTTGCATCTGGGGTAGCCATAGGAGCTGTTTTGCTCCAAGAAGGAAGAGTCATTGAGTACTTTAATGAGAAGCTCAATGAATCAAGGCAAAAGTAGACAACATATGAGCAATAATTTTATGCAATTATAAGAGCCCTTAAGCATTGGGAACATTATCTTATTCAGCGAGAGTTCATCCTACACTGTGATCATCAATCCTTGCAATTTATCAACTCTCAAAAGACCCGAAGCAGGATGCACTTTAGATGGGCATTATTTCGACAAAAATTTAGTTATGTGTTTAAACATAGAACTGGAAAGACCAACATTGTAGCTGATACTCTTAGCTGAAGAGGTATGTTGATGACGGTGATCAGTACTGAAATCACCCGCTTTGATACTCTAAAGGAACACTATTAAGGTGACAGATTTTGGGGATATATGGAAGAAATTGATAGCCAAAGAATACTTGGAGGATTATACCCTTCAATCAGGTTGTTTATTCAAAGGCAACAACTTATGTATTCCTAACACCTCATTGAGGGAGATGCTGATTCGAGAACATCATAGTGGAGGATTAGCTGGACATGCAGGCCATAACAAAACTTTTGCAGCTTTAGAGGCTAAACACTTTTGGCCCAAACTTAGAAGAGATGTCACTAAGTTTGTCAAGCATTGCCCTATTTGCCAAACTGCCAAAGGCACCAGCAACAACACTGGTTTATATTCTCCACTGCCCATTCCACAACATATTTGGGAAGATCTCAGCATGGATTTCATTTTGGGCCTCCTTAAGACTCCTAGGCATATGGATTCAGTTATTATGGTAGTAGACAGATTCTCCAAAACGGCACACTTCACAGCATGCAAGAAGACATCAGATGCCAGCTTAGGAGCTCACCTGTTCTTCAGAGACTTAGTCAGATTACATGGTGTCCCAAAATCCATTGTGTTTGATCGAGATGTGAAGTTTGGATAGAACTTTGGAAGAGGTTTGACACTCATCTCAAGTTCAATACAACTTGTCATTCTCAAACCGATGGTCAAACTGAATCCATCAACAAGATACTGGGTAACCTGATCAAATGCCTTTCTGGTTCTAGACCCAAGCAATGGGACTTAGCTCTTTCACAAGCCGAGTTTACTTTTAATGGGATGGTCAATAGGTCCACTGGGAAGAGTCCTTTAAAATAGTATACACTAAACCCCCTAACTTCCTTACTGATCTCACTACTCTATCTGATTTTAGGAGTACTCCAGCTTCTAAAACAGCTTTAGAGATCCAGAATATGCTGAAGGAAGTCACTGTGCACTTCACTGAGGTTAATATGAAGTACAAGAGGGCTGCTGACAATAAACAAATGTATAAGGAATTTGCTGAGGGGGATTTGGTTATGGCACACTTTAGTAAAGGACGAACTCCTTCAGGCATTTGCGCTAAACTTAAAGATAGGACGTTGGGACCTTTTAGAGTGCTGCATAAGGTGGGAGATCATGCATATGTTCTAGACCTGCCAGATAATCTCAAAGTTTCCTCAACTTTCAACATTTCAGATTTTTATGAATACTTTCCACCAAATGAAGGCTCAGCTTTACTTACAGCCTTAGGAGTCTGTTTTTCAAGAGAAGGACAATGGCACAATGTTAATTTAGTTCATTTATGTGTTATGTTGTTTATTGCCTTTAATGTTGTTTTTCTTTATTTTGAAATTGTTTGTTGTTTATTTCTAATTTTGCCGAGTCAAGGTAGTTACCTAAAACTACACAATTTTGAGTAACAACTTTTCTATTATTAGCTAGGGGTCATGTGAGTGGAGTTTTTCACTTTTTGACCATTTTTCCTGTAATGATTTCTCTGGAATTCTTTTCCTTCAGTTTTGAATACTATCAGATCTGAACCATAGTTGCTTGGTTCCTCAGTTTAAGGTTTTCAATTCCTTTTGCTTAAAAGACTTCTAGGTCATATTCAATCATAAATCTTGCATCATTTTTCTTCTCTGGTGTTTTTCAGTAATATCCTTTCTAAGTGCATTGCTTCTGGCTTCACCTTCAGATATACAATTATCAAGGGGTCTACAACGAAGACTACAACGTCGCAAATACCCCCGCTCCTGGTAAATATGTTTACAAGATTAAGAAGTTAATGTTGATATTATCTTGGTTGCCTTTGGAAATGGGTACAAAGTAGTGTAAAAAGTCCATTAGTTGGAGGTTGAAGCTTTTTCTCATTTATATGTTTTTCTCCCTCATCATTTCTTCTTTTTTCCCTCCAGCAATACCTGCTCCTAATGACATTGGAGAGGGTGACGATGAGGATGATGAAGAACCATCCTTGAATGAAAATGATGATGATGATGATGAGTTGGACAATGTAGACCAAGGGGAGGAGTTAAACACGCAGCATTTAGTGTTAGCTCAGTTTGACAAGGTCACTGCATTTCTTTCTACTATGTAAATAGATGCAAAATTGCGTATTTTTTTTTCCTTAAAATCATTGTTTGTCCTTAAATATGATGTTCAAATAGCATCATATGTTTCTTTGGACAGGTAACACGAAACAAGAACAAGTGGAAATGCACACTGAAGGATGGCATTATGCACATAAACGATAAGGATATTCTCTTTAATAAGGTGGTTTTTCTTTGACGAATTGATTCTATCGACTTATACTTCTTTGTTCTTTGCCTTCACGTCAAAAAAATGCTGTCAAATTGCTGCAGGCAAATGGAGAATTTAACTTCTGATTTGTTAGAGCCGCATCGTCTTTGCTATTGCAAATTATAGATTTCACTGCCTTATTTCAAAATTTTATGGACTGATTGCCATTGAATGCAAGCTGGAAGAAATAAGGAGACGTGCATAATTTAAGATTGGGATTGGATATTGGTCTGAGGTACATTAAGAAGAGCTTTTTTCGGCCTTAAATAGACGGCCACTTGAGGCATTCCCAAAAGTCACCACCTATTTTGTAACAGAACATGTTTTCCAATTCTTCTAAATTTGATTTAACGTTACAACATTGTTTCTGATTTTATATGCAAGCTGGGCGAGGCCTTGAAGCTCAAAACCTTAGGTATAAGGATTCTATTGGTGGATTGTAATAATTTCTGTATGTTATGTGTGGGACTGGGATGGGGTAAAGCTTCGAAGCTCAAAAACTCAATTATAAGGATTATGGCTCTCCTGAGAACTAAGTTTCGGATTCACTTGAATGGCTAACCTATAAAATGCAATAGCTATTAACCCATAAATTACTCCAAGTTTAATAAACTTTGTTCGCACATATCCGACACTTGGTGCTTAGATTAAACAAATAAAACAGTTCACAAAGGTGATAAACGGAATTCACATTCTCTCCAGAACAATTAAAAGAAAAAAATAATCTTTCTAAGAAGATCTAAACAAACTGAGAAAGAGTGAAGTATATAATGTCCCACATACATATGAAGATGAACGCCTACTAATTAAAATACACCATTACAATGTGAAACTCTCTGAGCATGGTAAACAATCATGCATTGGGATTGAAAGAATGTAAACAATGATGAAGCATCCGGGAATGTATTTGAAACAGCTGGGTGTTTCCATCCTTTGGAAAGCGAATGAGATGTGTTTATCTTGTCATCACCACCATTTTGTTCACTGCCACTTCCACTTGGTCTTCTTTCGATTGCCTCCAGGAATGGCTGAGGCGACAATATCAGAGGCGAAAGTAGAGGAATTGCTTTGTCATTGGGTTCATTGGAGGAAAAGAAAGGGTTAGTAGAAGTAGGGGGTGTAACTGGACCATCAATTGTAAGTGTTTTTGAAGCCTAGTTGAGGGCTTCCTTGCTATAGGAATAACATTGCCTAGGCTGTACGTGATTATTTGAACAGTACTTGTACAAGATTGAATTTACTAACAACGTTGTTCTTTCAAAACCAAGAGCAGAGGTTATTTAAAAAGGCCAGTGTCAAAGTAAGAAAGAAATGATCGGCGGTGGATAGCCTAGTTGATAACGTAATTGAGTTACATGTACGAAGTTATTGATTCGAGGAATAAAAAAACTATAATTGTACATAAAGACTTCTCTGACGACAGCCTTATGTTGTAGCTATTATTAGTACTTTTAAAACAAGGCGTTGATTTAAGTGAATGGAGATTAACGGATATGATCCGTCTTTCTAAGAGAATTTTTTTCTGTTAAAAAAAAAAGTAAGAAATAAATGGATGGAAATTTTGGTAAATTGTGACCTTTTCTTTTTTAGCTTTCTAAATATAAGGGGTCAGTTGCTTTATCAATTATTATGGATCTGAATGGTTAAGGGGGTTTTTAAAAAAAAATTGACTTAATAATAGAAACGGCCATTTGCCGCTTTTAAGGTGGATAACAGTTTAGAGGCTTTTAATTACCTTAAAGTCAATAGTTCTTTTTTGTAACAGGTTGTGCTGTTCAATTTTCTCTCACATTTTACTGGAGAGAAAAAGAAGGAAAAAACGTGTGAAGCATATACATATGATGATGTTACGGTTCAAATTCTACAACAATTCTTTGAATGAAACCGCTTGAGGTAACCTTAAACACACCTTTTGTTTATTTGTTGGCTAAATTGTAAACCACAGAAGAGGTTTCATATATATATATATATTAAAGAAAAAGAAAAAAGACGGTCTCTAGATAGACCATTAAGTATGTATCATTATTGCCAATTGCTTTGACGGTTCGAGTCCTGCCCAATACAAGAAGGGTGTGTGAGAAAAAAGTACGTAAAGAAATATATCAAGGAGAATAGGGAGATTGTGGAATCGTATCAGCGTACAAAGCACACTTCAAAAAATTTCAAATCACAAACTGCTAGTGCCATGAAAAGACTGTAGATGAGACATGGCTTCTACTCTGACTTCATCTCTTCTTATTTTTCCAGTTGAGGTAAGTGGAAACGGCTTTTTCCACAAAATAAATAACTTTGGTATCTTAAACCTACAAAGTATATAAAGGAATCAGGAACTACTACAAGAGGTATCATACTTGTGCACATATAGGGGTGACAATTGTGCTGGTTTGTCACATGGCGTGTTCGCATGTTGGTTGAAATAATAAAAAAATTTAGACAACTTACTATCAAGTAAATTATTTATAATAGTAAATAATAATATGACTTTAAATTTCTAAAATAATTAGTGATAAATTATAATTCAATTGTTTTTGGTTGTCATAATTGTGTTTTTGCCGTGTTCTTATTGGCATGTCATATCAAGATTGCCAACTCTATTCACATAGTGGTTTAACATAGCAAATTTGTGTTTAGACACATTTGAGGTCTAGCACTAATAGAGGTATAGCCATACCCTGCTAAATTCTTTGCTTTACAATGCTGTCTCAGAATCTCACCGGATAACAGAAACTCTTCTTTTTCATTATACTGCACAAAGTTTCTGTCTAACCAATGCCAATTGTTTTTTACTCTTATGCATGCAATAACCGTCTCCGTGAGGCGAGCATCTGGAATTCCCATAACAACAACACTCATAACTCCTGGATGGTGTGATAGAATTATCTCCACCTATATCAAACAAACAACTACAAATACATTAATTTTAACTAAAAAAAATTACAAAGATTAATAGATACCACAAAATAGGTTCGAGAATCCACTAACAGTCTACTCTTAAACCTATTAAAATGGTTTGATTTGCAGTAAGAGAAGATCTTAGGGATTCATAGTCATTAGCATAAAGGTCTCACAAGTTTTGCTTACCTCTTCCGGGTAAATATTCTCCCCTCCACTCTTGATCCTTCCATTTATTCTTCCAATGAGCCATAAATTGAAATAGTCATCAATGTAACCGATGTCACCAGTGTCTAGCCAATCCTTTTGGCTGGAATTTGATGCCTTTGGAAAAGCCTTATCCCAATATCCAAGCATCAAATGTGGTCCTCTAGTCAAAATTCTCCCAAAACGGGAAGAGCCATCAACACAGATCTTTAATTCTACATGAGGAGCAGGCTTTCCAACACAAACACCTTGTTGATGAGCAGGCACTGAAATGAATTCTGGTTTATCAAAACTTCCTAGGGGCTGGCCGTTAGTTTCAAGTGTTGGATCATAGAGAGTCATAAAGGTTAGAGAAGAGCACGTCTCTGTCATGCCTTCATAAATTACATAGGAAGACGAGTAAGTGAAGGAAAAATAAATATATCCAAAGGAAACTTTTAGCAATAGCTTTGAATTGTATATATAGAGAATTTCCCTATCATATGCAAGAGATACAAAAGAAAATTTTGGCTTTGTGTGCTACAGAGACTCACCATAAGCTGAGAGAAGCTTAGCTCTTGGAAAAAAATTGGTAGCATCATTTATAAGATCAGTTGACAGACCACCACCTCCATTTAATATTTTCTTTACAGTGTATCTACTGTTGTTACAGTTTTGAAACTCCCTGACAGTATCAAAGATATGTTGATAAGAAAACCATAATCTGTGTAATTTAAACCACTAGAAAGAGGCTTTAGAATGCATATTTCAAAAAACTACTACGATACTAAATTCAAGAAAGGACATAATTCAAAGCTTCTGAACTAGATTTGAAATTCTATTTGAGCGCTGAAAAGGATACATGAAGATGTCCTCTTAGCTTTATCCAATATTTAACGTAGTAAGTCTATGTTCTAATAACAGGTTGTTCAAGGTTTTTATCAAACTAAGAGAATAATCCATTACTAAATTACTGGGCAAAATACATGTAAAATTTTCACATAGTCTCTTCTTATACTTTATTATGCTTTACCTTAATGCAGAAATTAAATCAGCCATCATTGCAGGGACAGTGATTAAAGAAGTGACATTGTACTGTTGTATGGCTTGAAGGGCTGATTTAGCCTCAAACTTGGGTATCAAAACATGGCAAGCTCCAATCATTAGCATGGCAATGGCTGATGATAAACTACCAATGTGACACAATGGAGCAGTATACAGATAAACCTGCAAACACCATGCAGTGTGACATTAAAAAGTACTTTCAACTCCTTGTGCCTATACATAAAACACCGTAATCTAGCACACTAAAGTTAACTCATGGTATGCTAGTAGCATTAGATAACTGAATTAAACTTGACATATGGTGGGAGAAAAAAAGAAGACAGTCCAAGCAGGCGTACATCATCCTCACTGTAACCAATAATGGCTATTTTAGCCAGGGATTGTATGATCAGACTTGAATGGCTAACCGCGACTCCTTTTGGCTTTCCTGTGGTTCCTGTGTATGCAAAAACTTATTAAGTAAATTATTCATATGGCCGGAAGTGTATTAAAAAAAATTAAGTTCAATTCCAAACTTAATACAAATCTGGTCCTCAATGTTTTTGTGAACAGGTAAATCACTGCCAATATAAGCAAAAAGGAGAAAGAGGTTGAAGAAACAGTTCACAGATAGTTTACTTTTCCCTGTAGCTCCATTTTTTGTTCTTTATCCATCAATGCAGAAATCATTTAAAGCTCACAGATTTCCAAATGACTAGAACAGCATCTTATATGCTAGAGGCCTCTGCAAAATGGACTTCCAAGCTTTCAATCAAAATTATTCTAGGGTGAATAGTATCACAATACCTACAATTTTTAAATTTGAACTACTAAGGTGCTGGTTGTAATCTGTCTCTTAGTCTTCTTAGACTTATTAAGGAAAGCAGTCACTATGGATCATCCATTGGCATGAAATTCAATCTTTCATAATATGATATCTCATCCGCCCCAGGGTGAATATTAAAGATTATCAGAGAAATTGTAGCAGTGAGAATTATAGATTCCATACCTGAGGTAAAGCATATTAAAACTATGCCTTCAGGTGCCCAGGAGTAAGACAATGAGCCCCCTGAGGGATTCTCCTTCATTGTTTCAGTCGTTAATACTGTGAAAATGAAGAAACACATCATCAGAAGATCCATCCAATAAAAAATAAAGTCGCCAAAGAAGGGTGTAAAAGTAATCTTTAACTACCAAATAAACTACATACAGTTACATGTATTTATGAAATCTGAGGAAGGCGAATCCAAAGAAACAAGCCACCTTAGAGAGGGTATGCGATAGTTTTGAACCTCTAGAGGCCAATTGCTACAGTTTTTATCAGTCACCAACAATATTGGCTTAACCAGATCCATTGCTACGATCGCCTCTTCAAAGCTCTGCCAGAAACTCAAACAAGCTATTGATGTTTGTATAACACAAAATGTAATGTTCATTAGTTTTCATATAAATGAAAATGCCCTCAATGAAGATGTCTTCATCTTATACCACACGGAATGGAGACATCTTCATCTGGTTCATTGAACCAGATGAAAGACTAGTTGGTCCAGTTCATATAAAAATCCAATGGATGAACACGACATCATATGAACCAAAACGGATGAAGCCCACATCATCTATATGAAATATTTCACAAGCTTATATATATATCACAAAAAAAGAATATTTTATAAATATATCACCAAAAAAAAAAAACATTTTGAAGATTATATCACTAAAACTAATATTTCATATACCACATACGAAGAGATGGGATGGGTAACACTTGAAACCACACACACAGCTCACAGCCACAACGAAATAGATTGAAAATCAAACTTCATGTTAGACTTCACTTACCCATCGGTAATTTAGAGGAGCAATTATACCTCCAACAAATGCAATAGCTAGTAACCACTCCAAATAAAAGTCGCTGAAAAGTAGTCCAAGTGTAAGCATTTCATTATCAATTTTATTTCTTCTAGATAATGTTTTGTATAGCTAATGCAACAGAACATAACCAACGTGAACAGTTATTATATTGATATTTATATCAAGTGTGTCCCTTATGATTTGATGTAATGCGGTAATGCCAATCAAATCCTACCACCTTACTTGATTTGTATCATACACAAGGTGATTTTAAATTATTATTGTTTGCATTAAACTACTCTAAAGTCTAAACAGTTCACTCGGAAAAGAAAAGAAAAAAGTTTTGGAGTCAATTGAGATAAACCATTTATCTTCTTCTTTTCAATGCAGATTTCATTTTCACGTTCATTTTAATAACTTCCTCTTAGTCCATTCCAATAAACACTTTTAACTTTACAATGAAAACTGTTAATTTTCAATTAAGGTTTTATACCTGTTATAGGCAGCAATGGCAACAACGTCACCAGAATGCAGGCCGAGTTGTAACAGGCCTTGGGCCAGGCCCAATACTCCCTCCACAAATTTGGAGCCAGTCTTCTGCCGGTTGCCAGAAATAGTGATGATGGACGTGCGCCGGAGAGTGGCTATGCGGGTCAGGCACTGACATATATGGCCCTCTGAGTAATTACCCATATATGATCAGGTGCCTATAGCAATTCTTGCTTTTGCAATCTCTTGGTCCTAGTAATATGTGGCTATGTTGGTGGCATTGTGTCCTGCAACCAAATATGAACACACAAGGAATTCCATATTATGCCACGATAAAAATATGATTTTTGGACACAATAAAATAGTATATTCATGGTATTGAGTTTTTCTTTTTTAAATCAAATATGAAGGTTTCATGAAAAAAGCCAAAGGCTAAAGCAACATAAACGAGACATCAAATCAATTAAAATACCAGTCTTTCCAATATATTAGAAACACGAACATCTATCACCACAACTCCATCTTCAACTGCTTGTAACAGTATTAGGAGCAAACCAAAGACATGACTAGAAAACATCTAACAAGCAATCATTTAAGGAAAGACTTCAAAATAGACACCTCAGGCAAGCTATCCAGCATTTAGTGATTAAAATGAAGCTAAAGATTCCATAAAGAAAAGCAAACAGCCAACAGCCTAACCATCGTCAAAACAATCCACAACCGACTCTATAAAAGTCCGAAGAGCATACTACCACAGTAACACAACATAGCAACTAAACTCACACCATTAGTAATGTTTGAAATTTTCAGCTATCTTAGTAAACAAAATTATACCTAAGATGAGGTAACCAACAAAACAGTTTAGTAGAAAACGTTCCTGCATTAGACTCAAACAAGCAGCATGCACCTTCGTTTCCATCGCATCACTTGCAAAACTAAATAGCAAATTACCAAAACATGACCATAATGGCTTTAATTTTAGACAGCACATATTGGTTCCACACAAAAATTTAATTAGGGAAGAAGAACCTCGGGACAACAAGGCTCCCTACCACTCTGTAACAAAGAAGACAATATTGTCTAATGTTTCCCATCCTATTAAGATGTTAGACATCAAACACAATTGAGATATTTCTAGAAAGTATATAGCACAGCAATAATGAAGGATTAAAATGATTCAACTAAACTAGGAAAATCAAAAGTATATGGTCTGTATATTTCTCAAAACAAACTGCAAGTACCAATCCAGAGCTGCACATTATTCCAGAGCAACCCCATGACATAAGCTCGAATCTCAATCAAGCACTCTTCTTTATCTGAATCTCCCCTACCTTGATAGACTAAACCTATATAATAATAAAAAAGTACTAAAAGCATCATTAAAGAAAAAGAAAAGGGAAAAAAAAATCTTCCAAACCACTTATCATACAAAGAGAAATTGATTGTTAATGTCATGACAATTCACTAACTACAACTTTATACAACAATAACGGCACTAAATTATAAGGATAAAATCACTTTATACAGCAAAAACAAATATGGTTGTTGCAATTATATAGACCAGAAATATTATCCTAACCAGTAATCAGCTTACTTCGCATACAATAGGATAGAAACAGAAAAAAGAAAAAGAAAAAAAAGGTACCAGATTCAACTTGGGATGTAGAGGTTTAGAAAGTGGGGGAGTTAATGAAATTGTTGTGATGTTGTGAGGAAGGACAAGAAGAAGAAGAAAAAGAAGGGAGAAGGGCAGCTATTTAAGCGGGAGAGAAGATGAGGTACTGAAATGGATAAGATGAATATGGCGTTGTTTAAGGGATCAGAATTTTTATTGCATCCCGCCATTATTTATTTTTGGAAACTTCTTAAAATATCCTTTTTTACTGGGTATTTGCTTTAAGGGATAACGTAGAGGAGACTTTAACTTGAGGCCGTGGGCAAGTTTTGTTTTTTTTACCCTTCTTTTTCAAGTGACAGACGTACGAAACTACAAACTAGTATGATTTCAGTTTATGTTATTTAAATATATTAATATTAATATATTGTTGTTATTATTCTAATCGGAATATTTCAAGGCATATATAATAAGGATAATATAAGTTTTTATTTTATATTTTAAGTAAAATGTTGGATAGTTTACTATTTTTAGTGAATTTATGAGAACAATAGTTCTCTGGTTTATGCCTAAATCCCTTTTCGTCTTTTTTTCTTCGTTCTTATTCCATTGCTATCTTCTTACATCATTCATGTTGATACAATCGAAATTTTAAAAATAGGAAAAAAAAAATTATGGTTAACAAAATATCATATTTAATAAATATTTTGGTGACCAGTTATTTTTTTTTTCCCATAAACTAATAACACAACTTATCGGTATCCTTTTTAAATAAAAAACCAAACCAAAAGCCTCAAATTTTACACCCGACCCTTTTTGACAAATACCCTTTTTATTTATTTATTTATTTTTGGTCAAAGCTTTTTATTTATTTATTGGTTGGCAAATACTTGTAGGAATTTTGTCTAAAATGGGCAAATCCCATAAGGTAGTTTAGAAATAGGCTGATTTGGTTTAAACTTTAGAAATAGGCATTTTTTAACTGTCCACCTGTTTTATTGGTTTGTAGCCGATATTTTATTAAAAAAAAAAAACGAAAATTCGCGTGCTTCAAAACATTTGAATTAAATCCAACAGTTTCGAGTCTATTGAACTAAACTCTCCCACTCTCCCACTCTCCCACTTACCTGAGGAACGAAACGACGCAGACTTATCTCGCGAGGAAGACGATTTAGGAACATTTCCAGTCTATTACCGAGGACGAAGACGACGCAGGAAACAAGAATTTCACGGAACTTCATTTGTGAGCTCTGCAACTTTTGGTAAGTTTTGTTGAATCAATGTCTTCTCCATCCCTTCACGAAAACTTCTTGGGAATGGTTTTTTATTGGGTTTTTGTGGAATATTGGTATTTCTGTATTTGGGCTTTTGTGTTTTTATCAGTCTTGCTGGCTGGGTTACTAGTAGCCATTGCCATTGAGATTGAAGGTTCGAGATATGGTACCAGAAAATGGAATTATTCATTGTTACCCTTTCATGTATGATTTATTAAAAAAAAAAAATCTGATTTCTGGTCTTTCTGCGGTGTGGTATATCTCGATATACCTAGATATACCTAGATAGATCTTAGGTATATCGATGGTATATCTCGATATACCTAGGTATATCTTAGGTATATCGATGGTATACCTAAGATATACCTAGGTATATCGAGATATACCATCGATATACCTAAGATATACCGCCCATGTATATCTCGATATACCTAAGATATACCTAGGTATATCTCGATATACCATCGATATACCTAAGAAATATCTAGGTATATCTCTGTTTTATCGAGATATACCTAGGTATATCGATGGTATATCGAGATATACCTATGTATATCTGTGGTATATCTCGATATACCTAGGTATATCTCGATAAAACAGAGATATATCTAAGGTATATCTCGATATACCTAGGTATATCTAAGGTATATCGAGATATACCTAGGTATATCTAAGGTATATCGAGATATACCTAGGTATATCTAAGGTATATCGAGATATACCTAGGTATATCTAAGGTATATCGAGATATACCTAGTATATCTAGGTATATCGAGATATACCTTAGATATACCTAGGTATATCGAGATATACCTAGATATACCTAGTATATCGAGATATACCTTAGATATATCTCTGTTTTATCGAGATATACCTAGGTATATCGAGATATACCTTAGATATACCTAGGTATATCTAAGGTATATCTCGATATACCTAGGTATATCTAAGGTATATCTCGATATACCTAGGTATATCTAAGGTATATCGAGATATACCTTAGATATACCTAGGTATATCTCGATATACCTTAGATATACCTAGGTATATCGAGATATACCTTATACCTAGGTATATCTCGATATACCTAGGTATATCTAAGGTATATCGAGATATACCTAGGTATATCTAAGGTATATCGAGATATACCTAGGTATATCTGTGGTATATCTCTGGTATATCGATATATACCTAGGTATATCTGTAGTATATCTCGATATACCTAGTTATATCTCGATATACCTAGTTATATCGAGATATACCTAGGTATATCTAAGGTATATCTCTATATACCTAGTTAAATCTCGATATACCTAGGTATATCTCGATATACCTAGGTATATCTCTATATACCACAGATTTACATAGGTATATTTGTGGTATATCTTGGTATATCTTAGATATATGTTGGTATATCTCGGTATATCGAGATATATCTGAGTGTATTGAATTGTATTCATGTTATTTTGAATGTTATTTTCAACAACTTGTTCATAAGTATTAATTATTTTTTTTTCTTACATTGCAGGAAATGGCAGCTGAATCAAGCTATAGTCCTGCAGTCTCCCCCTCTGGATATTATGTTGCTAAAATTACCAACATATCACGCCGCGGCACTTTTAGCACATTGAAGACGACCCTTGAGCGATTTGGGTTACTTCAGAGGTATGAAGAATTATGTTTTGGTTTCATCACAAGGATGAACCATATTGAGTTCACAGGGGGATTGTTGCATCACTTATTGATGATGCAAGACAAAGATCATTCGGGGAAAGAGCTCCGAGTGATTATCAATGGCACACCCCATATTTTTGGATATGGAGAATTTAGTTTAATAACCGGTTTGATGTTTACCGGTTCGGAAGAGTGCCCAGCTCGAAATAATCGGTTACGGAAGACATACTTTAAGACCGACGGTCTCATCAAGAAAGGCGACCTGGAGAAGGTTTTCACAAAGCTTCCTGTCTCCACTGACTTGGATGATGTATTGAGGTTGGGTCTTATTTATACCCTGGAAATTATTCTTCTGTCTGATAATAGTCTAAGGTCCATTACTGAAGACTATTTAGAACTGGTTGAAGATTTTGACAAATTTAATAAGTACCCATGGGGTAAAATAGTTTATGACTATTTAATAAGAAGGTTGAAGAGTGTCATTATGCATATTAATGACAGAAAATCTAAAGGCCACAAGGAGGTCGCGTCTGAAGATTCAAACAAACACGCGATCACTTACAGTGTCTACGGATTTTGTTGGGCACTGCAAGTCTGGGCTTATGAGGCCTTACAGGTGGACATTTCTGATTTAGCCACCCAAGTATTCCCCGATCAAATCCCAAGGATACTACGTTGGGAAAATCTAAGAAAGGGACAGACTATTAAATTCTGGGAGTTGAACCAGAATATCTTCAAACGAGAGGATGTAAGTGTTTAGCATATATAATTTGTCTTTAATTACTCTGATATACCTGAAGTTGTTAAAAATAATTATATTGTTTTTTTGGTTATTGTACAGTTTAATATGTTGAAGAGACTCGCTCCAAATGAAACTGAGAGACAGAGTCCTTCCTACGTTTCAGCACAAGAATGTGCCAAGGATACAAGCTTCGGTGTGCCGAATGTGTCCATAAACGTTGGTACAATTGATGAATCATTGCCTTCAAAAGGCGATGATATGCATCATCAATCTGGTCACTTTGAACATATTAGTGACCGAATCCCAGAAGTCCAAACTCATCATACCTCAGCTCATTCATCAACTTCCATTATGGAGGTAATGGAACTATCAAGGATAAAATTTCCCCATTCAATGATATATATGATTCTATAGATAACGTATATAATTTCATTGTACCTCAAGTTTTGCAGGAGATTAGGGAGTTGAAAAAAGAGGTGGCAACAATAAAAGATAACCAAATATGGATGATGGATGCTTTGAAGAAGGTTTTAAGATCAGAAAAAACTTCTTCACGACCACGGGACGAATCAATGAAAGCTTCAGGTTCAGTCAAACCGTCCAGGGTTAAATCTGTCCCAACTTTCGACCGACGTAAGGTTGGGGATGAGAATTTATCTAAGGACGAAGAAATTGTGATACCTACAAATGAAGAGCCATTACTGACACATAATGGTTGCAAAGAAATAGTTGTCTTCGCAGAACAAGTTGCTGAGGAAACAACCTCAGCTACTACATATAAGGAAGATACATTTGTGGGTGTCAGTGAAACTTGTCCCCCTGAAGTAAACATTGAGAAACAGCCAACTGATGTCTTCCAGGAGGAACAGAACTTGTCCAACATTAATTTATCTACTCTGGAAGAGATTTTGGAGGCTGCCCCTATTATAAGTGGTTCATCGTCAATGCGATTAGGATCGCTAGCATCCATGGGCGTAGGATCAATTGGAACGTCCGCACCATCTGCTACGACATACAGTCGTAGGAAGAGAAAGCTTGGTCCCTCGCTCAAATCTCCCTATGTTCATCCAAGGAAGAAATCTGGTATATCAATAAGATCTGAACAATCGGAGGAACATCAAGTGCCAACCCTTTATGACCCAATGAGGATGTTCAGTGAAGATAGATACAGATACTTCTTGGAGTGGCTATATACAAATTACTCAAACAACCAGTACGTATATTCTTTTATATATATTTATTTACATCTTAGATATATTTCTATTAAAATCTCTTATCAATATTAATAGGTTTACCGTATTAATCATATTTTATATTGTTTACCTTTTAGGGAAAACATTAATGTTTGTTGCCCAAGCAAGGGTATGGCAAATTCTTCCTGGTTTCATCGTATTTTCAAACCACATTCATCCTTACTGAACGAGGTATATTTATGTTATGAATTTTAGCTTTTGCTCTCTTATAATGAAATATGATATGAAAAAATGGTATTCTAAGGATAACTGTCATTATTTGAAATGCCTGTGACTCTTGAGAACTAATGTATGCAAATTTTTCTGGTGTTATATCCTGAATTAAATTTATGCAGCACATTGATTGTGGACTATGGTTGTTGAGGAAAAAGGAGGAAATTCACCCGGACTTGTTCCCTAACAATCTCTGGACTACAGTTGACTCAACGTTTTTGGTAAGGACCAATAATATTATACAATATTATTGAAAAATAAATTCTTAACTTATTTTAAATGTATTTGGCCATTATGGAATATTAAAATGTAGGCTTACGTTGAGTCAAGTGCGGCTGAATGGAAGAAACTTAAGAAGAACGACCAAACAAAATTTTGGTCGCTCAACAAAAAGTGGTTGGATTATGTAACAGGTTAATTCTCTAGTTATTGTGATTGTTGCATAATTTGTTTAATTTTATTGTCTGATTAACATGGTATATCTATTGTTATACATTTTAACATAACCAGGTGCACGTCCTAAACATGCTAAGCCATGGAATTATGTGCACATTATTTATGGAGTTGTATTGGAGAAGGGCCATTGGATTGCTATCGGAATTGACATAAGACAGCAACATATTGATGTCTACGATTCACTTCCGAAACACATAAGGGATGGAAGTCTTAAGAAAAGACTTCATAACTTATGTGTAATGATCCCAAGCTTAATTAAAAGCTTGGGATTATTTGAATATGAAATCAAAGAACGGTGGCCCTTTTATCGTAATGCCATATCTGTTCCTGAACAGGTTGAAGCGTAAGTTTCTTAAAATACTTTGGTACATTATTTTTTTGTGTTTAATAGAACATCGTATACCATGGATTACTTACAAATTAAGTCTAATATTTTCAAATTGTTTTCATTTCACAGGGGAGACTGTGGCATTTACGCTTTGAAGTTCATCGAGTACTTAGTTAATGAGAAGGCCTTAATTGAAATTAAGGACGAGTCCATTAGTTTTTTTAGGAAGAAACTATGTTTAGAACTTTTCTTTGCTGAAGACGATTACATTATTGTATAACTTAATTGGCACATTGATTTTGGTGTATATCTTCTTTAACATAACCAAAAGTCCGTGTTTAAGTTTATGTTCGGATTGCACCTGTTCTATTATTTATATTGCTAACTATGGTATATTGTGTTATATGTACTTATGTCTCTCGTTAACAAAAGATTATCCTCACATACAATTATTAAAATAAAACTTATATCAACATATTCGTGCATAAAGGTTTATGAAAAAAACATTACCTAGAAAAACATCAATTGTCAAAAGTAAACTACTGTCATATAAATCGAGCTGTAAGGTTTATTTTAATTGGCAACTTTCGTGAACAAAATATCAAATGTAATCTAGCATAGGGGTACCTGCTCGATCAATTGACACACAACTAATGTATTCCTCGAACGTGCAATAATCATCAGGTAAAACACTTCATCATGCATACACACTCACATAATTGAACACTACACTTAGTTTGAATTGTATCGAAATAACATATTGTGCACATCATGTTCGATCGATCGAGGGTATGGTCGATCGATCTAGACATGTTAGATCGATCGAGACTGGATCAACTTCGATCCAGGTTCTCTCTGTTTGGATTAGATCGATCGAGACATGTTAGATCGATCGACCCTGGATCAACTTCGATCCAGGTTCTCTCTGTTTGGATTAGATCGATCGATAAAATTTGATCGATCGATCGAACCATGTTCGATCGATCGATACTGGATCAACTTCGATCCAGGTTCTCTCTGTTTGGATTATCTCGATATACCTTAGATATACCTAGGTATATCGAGATATACCTTAGATATACCTAGGTATCTCGATGGTATATCGAGATATACCTTAGATATACCTAGGTATATCTCGATATACCTTAGATATACCTAGGTATATCTCGATATACCTTAGATATACCTAGGTATATCGAGATATACCTTAGATATACCTAGGTATATACCTAGGTATATCTAAGGTATATCTCGATATACCTAGGTATATCTAAGGTATATCGAGATATACCTAGGTATATCGAGATATACCTAGGTATATCTAAGGTATATCTAGGTATATCTCGATATACCTTAGATATACCTAGGTATATCGATGGTATATCGAGATATACCTAGGTATATCTAAGGTATATCGAGATATACCTAGGTATATCTAAGGTATATCGAGATATACCTAGGTATATCTTAGATATACCTAGGTATATCTCGATATACCTTAGATATACCTAGGTATATCGATGGTATATCGAGATATACCTAGGTATATCTAAGGTATATCGAGATATACCTAGGTATATCTAAGGTATATCTAGGTATATCTCGATATACCTTAGATATACCTAGGTATATCGATGGTATATCGAGATATACCTAGGTATATCGATCGTATATCGAGATATACCTTAGATATACCTAGGTATATCGATCGTATATCGAGATATACCTTAGATATACCTAGGTATATCTCGATATACCTTAGATATACCTAGGTATATCTCGATATACCTTAGATATACCTAGGTATATCGAGATATACCTTAGATATACCTAGGTATATCGAGATATACCTTAGATATACCTAGGTATATCCTTAGATATACCTAGGTATATCTAAGGTATATCGAGATATACCTAGGTATATCTAAGGTATATCGAGATATACCTAGGTATATCTAAGGTATATCTAGGTATATCGAGATATTTTTTATTATATCTAAGGTATATCTAGGTATATCGAGATATATCTAAGGTATATCTAGGTATATCTAAGGTAAACCTAGGTATATCTAAGGTAAACCTAGGTATATCTAAGGTATATCTCGATATACCTAGGTATATATAAGGTAAACCTAGGTATATATAAGGTATATCTCGATCGAGACTGGATCAACTTCGATCCAGTTTCTTTCTGTTTGGATTAGATCGATCGAGACATGTTAGATCGATCGAGACTGGATCAACTTCGATCTACCTCCTCTCTGTTTGGATTCGATCGATCGAGACTGGATCAACTTCGATCTACCTCCTCTCTGTTTGGATTAGATCGATCGAGACTGGATCAACTTCGATCTACCTCCTCTCTGTTTCAGTCAGATCGATCGAGATATGTGGGTCGATTCATCGAGTAGGTCTCGATCGATCGAGACAGTTTACGATCGATCGAGCCGGTATTATATCTCGATATACCTAGGTATATCTAAGGTATATCAAGATATACCTTAGATATATCTAAGGTATATCTAAGGTATATCTAAGGTATATCGAGATATACCTTAGATATACCTTAGATATACCTAGGTATATCGAGATATACCTTAGATATACCTAGGTATATCGAGATATACCTAGGTATATGTAAGGTATATCTACGTATATCGAGATATTTTTGATTATATCTAAGGTATATCTAGGTATATCGAGATATACCTAGGTATATCTAAGGTATAAGTAGGTATATCTCGATATACCTAGGTATATCTAAGGTATATCTAGGTATATCTCGATATTTTTGGGTATATCTAAGGTAAATCTAGGTATATCGAGATATATCTAAGGTATATCTAGGTATATCTAAGGTAAACCTAGGTATATCTAAGGTATACCCCGGTATATCTAAGGTATATCTCGATATACCTAGGTATATATAAGGTAAACCTAGGTATATCTCGATATACCTAGGTATATATAGTTATACATAGATATATCTCGATATAACTAAGGTATATCTAGTTATACCTAGGTATATCTAAGGAATATCTCTTGGTATACCTCGATATTTTTGATTATTTTAGTCAATATATACCTACATATATGTAGGTAACCCTACCCTACAAATAATGATTTTGATATGTATGCTAAGTCATATGTGTAGTTAAGTGCAAATATCTGGGAGTGTATATGGTAAACATGAAAGTCCAACTTAAAAGTAGAAAGCATTAAAAGATATGTGGATACATCTCTAGTATGACCTGCCATGAATTAACCATATTTGCATTTATAATTAATTAATACAAATCGAAAAATACATAAATAATACATTAAACTCTTAAGGATGACATGGTGCCAACCGTCAATTTAACAACAAATGTTTATCATACAGAAGGTAGGGAAGGTTCTACAATCATCTGACGGAATACATTACAAGTCCTCATATTATGACCACTATTTCCACACCTACTGCATAGTATGACCTTTTTTATTACTTCCCCGCGTGAACGTATGCGTCGCTTTCGCGGTCGCCCACTACGTTTCTTCGTGTTGGGAGGAAGTTCAACTAACTCTATGATCTCTGGTGGAATGTCCCATTCACCAGTATCAGTAGCCGGAAAAATGGATTCTGCATATGCAATGATGTAACAATCTACTGTGTATAACTTGTCCACAAGTGTATGAACATCAACATTTTGAAAACGGGCCGCTGCAATGGCATGACAACATGGGATTTTGTGAATATCAAACTCCCTGCAACTACAACTTCTGTTCAGTAGATCAACATCGTGACTAGTGTCACCATGTACGACCTGATTTTGGTAACAATAAACTTGTTACATTAGACAATAAATAAAAATATATAAACATATAATAAACAATCAGATAGTTGTACGAATGGCATACCTGGAAGACATGTGCATTAATTCTAAAAACCCTGTACCTTGTGGACTTATTGTGATTTGCACGCATAATTGATTCCACCACATCGGTTAGATGGCGAGTTCCCCATTTCAACCCAACTTCCCTACGTTCGACAAACCAAGCTTGTATCTTGCTACGGTAGTACTCAGCAAGCATGGTTATGGGTAATTCACGAGCAGATTTCATGACATTATTAAAGGATTCTGAACTATTTGTAGTCATTATACCGTATCTCATACCTGGGAAATGATATCTTGACCACTTCTCAATGCCTGCTTCAACTAAGTACTTTTCTATCTCAGGATCGATCAATCTCAAATCCCCCATGTACTTGTCAAATTCACGCTTTGTATATGCCCTTGAGCAACATCTAAACAAAGGTGTAATATCTGGATTCTTAAACTTGTGGTTTAAATTCATCTCCATGTGAAATGCACAATAACCATGCAATGCATTGGGTAATGCTTTCGGAACAGCTTGAATAATACTTTGGTGCCTATCAGAAACAATTACAAGGTCGTCGATGTGCCCGACTAATTCTGATACTTTTAGCAAAAACCATTCCCAAGCTTCATTATTCTCAGAATCTCCAACCCCAATGGCCAGTGGATATATGTTGTTATTTCCATCAGAAGCATTTGCAACGAATAATGTCCCAGCAAACCTACCTGATAAGAATGCACCATCAACTGTAATTACATGTCTTATACAAGATAAGAATCCTCTGATACATGGACCTAATGCCATGAAGAAATACTTAAATCTTCCGGATAATTGGTCAACTTCAATATGTGTGACGCTATCGGGATTCCTTTCCTTCAGGACGTGACAGTAGGAAGGAAGCTTGAGGAAAGATTCCTCTTCACTTCCACGTAGCAACCTCAGAGCCTTCTCTTTAGACCTGTATGCTGTGGTGTAACCAATTTCAATCCCAAACTCATTCTGACAATCATCAATAATATCTTTCGGCTTATAAATTCTTCCGGGTCGCACCAACTTCATTTTTATGGCATTACCTATGACTCTTGAGGTCGCAGTCCTATTCTTCCTCATGTAATGGTTAGGATCACAAGTATGTTCTGATTGAAAATGCTTTACCTTGAACCTATCTGAGCCCTTGATCCGATTACATCTAATCTTCCAAATACAACTACATTGAATGCAACTTATCACGACACGGTCTTTCCTACTTGTCAGTGTCCTTGTCTCAAATCTATTTCTTATGGCATAAAGGCCGACATGTGTGGTGAAATCTATCTTACTGTCAAACACTTGATCAACTTTCAAATCAACCTCAACATGTGCCATAGAAGAGGAAACGTTACCATTAGAAATAATCTCTGTGGCTGTACTTGATGGACCAAAATGTATTTCATTATTGCCCACAACAACATTTCGTCCTTCAGACTCAGTTAAACCATTTAACAATTCATCTCTTAAAATCAGTCTTTCTTGTTCATCTGATGTCATTTCATTATGATTGCCTTGTAAAGTACCAATTCCGCCCATGTCATTATCAATGTTTTCGTTGACAGTAACAACTTCTAATTGACACTCTCTATTCATATCAACAAACTCATCATCACCCATATGCGGTATATCTAAATAGTTATCTAAATCATCACCAATACCATGAGGTATATTATCGCAATTTCTTATGGGATTTTGAGTTCCTTCCTGCGGATGTGTATCGCTCAAGTCATTTACATGACGCCCTATAGTATTAACAAGTTCTTCACGGCAAATGGAATGACTTGTACCTACTGATCTTATCTCATTTTTTGTTACATATAGAACAGCCTTTCTTTCATTGTCTTGAACATGAAGGTCAAAAAACTCATCCAAATCTTCATCATCGCCAATTAAAACAGAAGGTAATGTCAAATCATTCTTATAGAAGTATCTTACTGAAATTTCATACTTTAACTTATCTATTTTCAACTTCATAAACAACTTTTCTTTAAGTTCATTATACTTATATCCCTTTTTAATCTTCATCACCCAACCTTCACCTCCTCGATATATTTCTTTATCATCTTTCAATAACCACTTACCATTATGAATTATTAGAATACTAAGCCAATCCATTCTGTAAAATGTTTTCAAATAATTAACCAATATTAATTCAAAATTACATTTAATTAAATTGATATATGAAATTATATACCGCAATATACCAGAGATATACCTAAGATATACCTAGGTATATCGAGCTATACCTAAGATATACCTAGGATATACCTAAGATATACCTAGGTATATCTTAGGTATATCTTAGGTATATCCTAGGTATATCTGTGGTATATCTCGATATACCTAGATATACCTTAGATATAACTAGATATACCTAGGTATATCTGTGGTATATCTCGATATACCTAGGTATATCTTAGGTATATCTTAGGTATATCTCTGGTATATCTCGATATACCTAGGTATATCTTAGGTATATCGAGATATACCTAGGTATATCTCTGGTATATCGAGTTATATCGAGATATACCAGAGATATACCTAAGATATACCTAGGTATATCGAGATATACCACAGATATACCTAAGATATACCTAAGATATACCTAGGTATATCGAGATATACCTTAGATATACCTAGGTATATCTAGTTATATCTAAGGTATATCTAGGTATATCGAGATATACCACAGATATACCTAAGATATACCTAGGTATATCGAGATATACCTTAGATATACCTAGGTATATCTAGTTATATCTAGGTATATCTAGGTATATCTAGGTATATCTAGGTATATCTAAGGTATATCTAGGTATATCTAAAGTATACCAGAGATTTACTCAACGACCTAACGGATAAACCCAAGACAAAAGGGAAAGAAAATAGCAGATTAAAAATGGGGGATAACACGCGAAATACATTAGTTCAAATTGAACACTGAAAATGGCAGATTCATACAACAAATTAAACGGCAAAATAACACCCAAATCACTTTCCAACCAACCAATCACCCAAATGGTTGGCAAATTTTCAAAAAAAAACATTGACCCAAAACGATAAACTGCAAAAATTGTTGGTACAAATGCCGCGGCAAATTTCACCATTTACATGCTATTTAAAACTGAGAAATTTCTACCCAACCAAAATATTTAATATCACTAACCTCAAATTTCAAAGTTTGTAAGGATGAGATGAAAAAATGGAGGGGAGAGTGCGTAGAGAAGGAGAGAGAGGAAGTAAGAAAACTTTGGTGGGAAGGGAGAGTGCGTAGAGAAGGAGAGAGAAGAAGTAAGAAAACTTTGGTGGGAAATAAGGGGTGGAACCGGCAACTGGAAGAGCCAATTTCAATTTGCCTATTTCTAAAGTTTAAACCAAATCAGCCTATTTCTAAACTATCTTATGGGATTTGCCCATTTTAGATAAAATCCCATACTTGTATGTGCTATTTTAGTACAGGATTTGAATTACAATCAATTGTTTAAGCGGTTGCAATGTTGTTTCTGAGTATGCTAATTCTAACAGTAAGATATAACTTTTATATATATATATATATATATATATTTTTTTTTTTTTTTCTGAACATAAATTTTTAAGTGTTAAAAGAAACATATTATTTTTACTAAAAAATTAAAAATAAAATTAATTGAATAATTAAATTATTTATGAATTATGATGTATTTTCTTTTGATAACAAGGAAATCTAGCTAAGGCTAAATCTATGGATATCAATTTGTCCAATTTGAATCAAAATTCGTAAAAAAGACTTTAATTTTGACACCAATTAAGAATGCCCTGTTGGGAACGGGGGAGGACGTGGGAATTACTTCCTCATCTCGCGTATTCCGCGACCCATTTTCATAATTTTTAAAGTATATTATATATTTGTAAAAGTTAAATCAAATTTATTTTTTATTAAAAACAATATTTTTATCCATAAATTAATATTTTAATTATTAAAATTCAAATTTATAATATGTGAGATAAAAATTATTATAATTATCCTTAAAATAAAATTTTAATTATAGTTATATTTGTATTCTAAATTCAAACTTAATAAATTGAATTAAATAACGAAACAATATATTTTAAATTTTATGGACAGTTAGATTATTAAATATTTAATTTATTAGTGAAAAAACTTGAACCTTGTAAAATATTGGAACTTTCCATCGAGAATCCTCGCCACAATCTCAAAATATTTAAATAGAAGATGGAAAAAGCCTTCTCACTCTTGCCCCGTTGATGTCCCTCGCTAAATTAATAATGGACGATGTTAATATAGTTAGACCAATGTATATATATAAAATGAGAAATGCGAGTAACACATAAATTTGCACTTATATTAATTATAGTATAATATGTGGTCAAATAATTTTAAATATTACACAATATTAATTTTTTATGAAAATTTAATCACGTATCACATCATAATTAATATGAGTATAAATTTTTGTGATCTTATCATTTTTTATATATTAATTCATTCACATCTTCATTCAAATATTTTAAACTAAATGATATAAAAAATTTATACAAAATACAAATTTTACTAACATTAAGGTGTTCATCTCATGAGCTTCTTGATAGAACTTCAGAAAGGTATAACATAAAAAAACGTTTTGGTCTTTGCAGACTATAAGTAGATAGTGCATGAAATTTGGTATAAACATGGCCACGGGACACTTCAATACATATGTGGATGTGAACACGTCTATCTTCATAATTCTTTTAAAATTTTTTCTAAATTAAGTATTGACTATTAAGTATCCACACCCATAAACATATTCATGTTATAGCACTTAAATATAGTTAATTCACGAAAAATTGAAGAATCTATATTATATAGATTTTATTGACAATGAAGCATAATCCTTCCGATGTCATAATTAATTATCTTTATACTAAATTCAAAATACGCTCAATAAATTTATTGTGTGAAAAAGTCACACAGTAAGGTTCCTTGAATTTGACTTGGTGAGCTTAGAAAGAAGTAATAGTTGTGATACTTCCAGTTGATTGATTCTACTTTAGCAAATTGGAACAAAAGATGAGAAACTAGTTTAGCAATGAACCTTAACAGAATATTTTGTGCATGTTAATAGAATAACGTGATGTGGAGCTCCATCAAGTGAGCATACTTTACCTTATTATATATGTTAAGAGCAAGGCTATTTGTTTAACTTCTATAAAGCAAAGAAAACAAAAGGACATGTTGCTTTGCAGTTGGTCTACTTATTGACAATAAGTAGAAAAAAGATGAAAATTCTTCATCTTTTATCAGTGTTATCTTCAATTACCTGGTTTTGACAGTCATGAAAAAGGAGACAATCCAAGAGATCTGTTGAGCAAAAGATACCTAGTTTCCATAATCATCGACAGAGTTTCAACCAAACGACAGGCTATCTTCTGCCTTGTCTAAGAACGGCATACAGATTTTCATGTTCTTGCTTTTGTGAGACATATTTATAGCATGGTATGTAGTACACACCCAGTCTTCACATATCAGACTCATAAAATATTAGCTATATATGTGGTCTTTCTTTTTCTTATTGATTAGCAGTGACAAATTTCTTGTAAGAATCCTAAAAGGAGACAACTTGCCTCGGTAGATGCTGCTAATCTAAGAGCAACTCAACTCTGGAAATGACCGTTTACATGTTGGTTTACAACAGAGAAGACAGTGAACTTTCTTTCAGTCTGCTGGGAAAAGTTGCATCACTCTGCTTCAACGAGTATCATACATAAAAGAACCTAATTTTTTCCATTTTTTTTATTGATGATCAAATCCTGCTAGAACCAGGAATGTTCCTAATTCATCTAGCAGACATGTACTTCCACAGTTCAACTGCATCATCCCATAACCCCTTTATTAGTAAGATCTTTGGGAGCAGTATGTAAGTTGCAGGATCATCTGGACATACTTTAAGAAGCTTCTTAGCAGAACCAAGGGCTATTTCTCTATTTCTATGAACCCGACAAGCACTAATAAGAGCTTTGTATGCTGAGGGTTTTGGCTCTACTTGCAGACTATCTATAAATGCCTTTGTTTCATAGAGTTTCCCTGCTCGACCAAAAAGATCAACTTGAATAATGCTCCATTTTAGGGGAACCCAACAAATAATCATTCCTCATTAAATTGAAATACTATAGTCCTTTGTCCACCAATCCAACATGACTACAAGCAGTGAGAACTATGAGAAAGGTGATATGATTTAGTTTGATGCCATTTCTTCTCATTTGTTCGAACAATTCAATAGTTTCCCAACCAAGTCCATGATGAGTGCACTCCGACAACAGAGAATTCCAGGTGATAATATCACGTTCTTCCATAGGTAAACACTTGCTTCACTTCATGGATTGTGCCACATCTTGCATACATAGAAATAAGCCCATTCTGTGAGCCCAAGTCCAAAGCATATCCACTCTTTAAAATTAGAGCATGGGTTTGCTTCCCCTCTTCAAGTGAAGAAATAGCTCCAACAGCTTTTAACACACTTTCAAGTGTAAAAATGTCAATAGTAAGACGTTTTCCTCGTTTTCAATGAAATAATTGAAGGCTTCCTTACCAATTCCTAGATTAGAAAAACCGGCTATGACTGCATTCCATGATATTTGATTCCATTCTGTGACAAGCAAGCAAAGCTTTTGAAAGTCCTCCAAGTTGTTACAGCATTCTGAATATACAGTTATGAGAGTGACAATTACATATTCATTAGACTCAAAACCTTCCTTGATTATTAGGCAATGGATTTGCCTGCAATGATCCCCAAAATCAGTACCACCAAATAAGCTAAGCAAACTATTGTAAGTTACGTAATTTGATTTAAGATCCAGACGCAACATTTCTCTCACTAAAACCATTGCCTCCTCAGGTTTTTCATTCTGAGCATAGGCTGTTACCATGGAGGTCCAAGTAAGCACATTCTTATGGGGCATTTCATCAAACGACTGCCTTGTATCATCCATACTCCACCTTGAACATACATCTATCAGTACAGTTCGCACAACAACATTAAAGCAGAAATCCATTTTCAGGCTCAAAGAATGCAACTGAGTACCAAATTCTCCAGCTTCTAACTGTGAGCATGACACCAAAACTGTAGAAAATAAAGTAATGAACAAACAAGAAAAAAGTACTTTGTAAATACTAAAATAAATGAAAAGAAAATTGAGGCCAGTAAATATGGTGTTTTAAAATAAATTTTTTCCCACTCATTGGGTGTTTGAGATTAACGAGGAGAGAAAGGTCGATAGCCATCCACTGTTGGAATGGGCATTCAAGAGCAGCTGGCTGCTGTAATTGCTTGTAAAAATTGAATTGCACAAGGCCCAACATTCTTATTTGTGATTGGAGTTTCGAATTTTCAGGCTAGATATTTGAAGATTTGCAACCCCATGTGTGCGCACGTAAAGAAAGCTTTTATGCTACACAAAATTATCTCGTAAGAAAACAAATGTTATATGAAGCATTCCAAGTATTATTAGTTTTCCAACGTAGGACAAACAAATCTTTATCAATAAGTGAACTTAAAGATATAATTTTTCGGGGAGAAAAAATTCAAATCAATCACAATCATATACTTATACAAAGTGATTCCTACACAAAATGATGCCTTAAAATGATATTTAACCATAGGTTAAAACAACATTTTTCAACAAAAACATCAGACAACCTGAATGGAGTTGGTACTATCCCCGCTTTTTAACATCTTCAGGAACAACCCAATTGCCATTTCTGGGTGCTGAGCCTGCAAATAACCAGAAATTAAAGCAGTCCAAGTTACTACATTTTTACGAGGCATTTCTTCAAAAAGTTTATGTGCATTCTTGATTATCCCAAATTTCTCGTATAAATCAAGAAGGGTAGTGCCTATATAGACATTTGAACAAAACCCAACTTGACAATGACTGAGTGACCTTGAATGCCCAGATCAAGAGAATCAAATTTCGCACAAGTGGATAAAAGAAGTGGGTGAAGATCCACGTTGTAGCAACTCAGGAAGGAGGTTGGGGCCAATTGAGTTTGATAAATTATCGTCACCGGCGAAGATTCTACAGTCAGGTGATTCAGACTGGGAGTCGTTCTGTGAATTGTAGTCATGGTGGAGAGTGTGTGTCGTTAGAGCGCGGAAAACAAAGTGGTTGGGTGCTCTTTTGACTTGTTCAAAGTGCGAAATAGGTGATTGACAAAGACTGGTACGTGCATTTTCTTACCATATGTCTTTTCTTTACGTCCCTCTCAAGTCTCAATCAGTTTACACTTTACAGTATTGTGGATGGTAATTGGTACGTGCGACGGTGTGAAAAAATCTATTTTACACATCTTATCATATTATATCTAGTTGGTCCAATAAATTAAAAATTACTTTGCTATTCCTAATTTTAATTATAAAATAATTCTAGCCTCTAAATTTAATAAATTTTATATAATTTTTATTCATTTAAATTAAATATAAAATATTCATTAATAAATGTAAAATTATGATAGTGTAATTGTGCTAAAATATTTTAATCATTATAATTTAAAATATTTATTATAAAATAGTTATAATTATATTATATAGATGGATTAAGTAAAAAAATTCTTTCAACATTTTCTTTCAATAATTACCTCAACGTTTAATCCTTTGAAATTTATCATTAATTACATTAAAATTATAATTGATTAGTAAACGCTTTGTGTCTTGGTTAACATTTACTTACAATAATTAATTGCAAATAGTTACTATTAAATTTTGAGACAATTTTCAATTCAAAAATTAAGTACTTGCATTGATTAATAAACAATTTCAATTCACTATATAATAATCGAAAGCAATATTTAGTATTAGAATATAATTTCAACAGTTTTGAATTTTGGATTGGATGATGGCAAAGTGAAAAAAAAAAAAAATCTTCAATTTCTTGCTTTCTCTTTTATTTCCTTTAATCTATTTTCTTTCTCACATCTTTTTCTAAAAAAAATTTCTTGAGTTAAGCAAGATTTGTCTAATTTTATTGTTATAAAATTAGGTAGGTACGTAATTTGTTTAATTTAACATGATCTTTCTACTTCTCCTATTGACTAATGTTTATGTCAAATAGATTTGTGGATGCTAATTTAAGATGTAAATAGCATTGAAGTAATCTAAAGCTAGAAAAATTATTTATTTTAAGACATATTAGATTATTAGATTATTTTAAGATCTAAAATTATTTATTTTAAGATGTAAATAGAAATGATGTAATCAAAAGTTAGAAAAAATTAATTTATCTTATTGTTTGAAATCTCTCATTGTTGTACACAAAATAAGCAAATTTAAAATGAATGAAATTTACTTTTTCAAAATTGGTATATATAATGCCCACAAAGTCATACACCCCTTTAGAGAAAATAAATAAATATATAAAAAATAGCAAAATATACTGGTCAATATATCTACTTTAAGAGATAAAAAATACTAATAGTTAATAAATGAGTTCACCAACAATCATAACGGTTGTTTTTTAAATATCATATGTTATAATTAATAAGTTATTAAGTGGGTACTGAATATCGTTTTTTTTTTTAAATATTATATTTAAGTTAAAATTATTTGAATCTCACTTTGTGTGTGTGTTTTACTGTTATATAGTTTTTGCCATTAATTTTTGAGAACCACTCGTAGTTCAGGTGATAAAATTCTAAATTTTCTCATCATGAAGCTAAATTCGAATCTCATCCGAGTATGTGTGACAATATAAATGTATTTTTTTTTATTAATAAAAAAAGTAAATTTTAGTACCATTTTTTATAATAATAAAAAAGAAGAAGTTATTAAGTTGGTATTAATTAATTTATATAACCCACGCATTGCAACATTTTTGTTAGTAAAAACTTTAAATTTCAACTTTAGGTTTTTTTTTTTTAAACAAATAACAATCAAGATTAATTATTGAAAAAAGTTTAACTAATAATGATTAATTGGTGCATAACATTTATAATGATACATTCCTATTTAAATGCAAAACTCTCTTTTTTTTAACCCATTCATGTTCTTTTGTAACGAAAATTATGTTATTTAGTATAATTTATTCTCTAAATAACAAAATTTTGAATATTATAACTTGGTTTTAGAATTAAGAGGATTGGTCAAAATTTGAAAGATAATATTACAATTTATATTTCAGTTAATTATTATATATATTACAATTTAATATAATAAATTCTTACTAAATTTAAATTTGAAAATAAAAAATAATTAAAACTAAATGGCACTAATGTAAAATATAAGAAAGTAAGGTTAATATAGTACATTCTTATTTAAAAGAACAATTCTCTTTTATAGTAGTAATAAATAATAAATAATAAATAATAGATAAAGTCTATTATAATTATTTTTCATTAGTGTGAGATATTTTAACTGTACTTATTCGATTAATTTTTTAAAAGTAAAAAGAATAAAGTAGACTTCACATATATTATTAAGAGACATAAGGTCATAATTATGCTTTTTTAATCCTCTTCAATTCACCTACATTTTTTTTTCCCTCCAATGCATTCTAAAATTTAATCTTATCTAAAGAATTAAATTGTCAAACAATTCAATAAATTCTTTTTCTAAAAGCAAAAAAAATTATTCCTTGAGTTCAAAACATGATTATGAGGCTTTTCAACAATATTTGAACGCTTAAGCTTAAGCTTACGATGTTAATTTCTGTGCATATAGACTAGGTTACTACTTGCAATTATAATATAATATCATTTTTTATGCTTGCATAAAAAATTTAAAAATGTGGATTACATTTGTTTCTTCTATCTCTTTTTAGAGTTTGTTTGTAAAATTTGATAAATAAACAAACTTTTACGTTTGTTGTAAATTTTAAATGTTAATTATTTAATATCTAGATTAAATATTATTTATTTATATATTTTTTATATTTTATTTTGGTTTATTAATTTATTTATTGAGTATTTTATTTTGATCTATATGTTATATATATATATATATATATATATGTATAAATATCGAGTTTTGAAAAGTTATTAGGATGATTAAAATTTAAAATCAATTTAACTGTAAATTTTTTATTGGCTAATGTGATGGTTGTACTAAAATATATCAATTTTTTTATTTCATCTTTACATGTGGTGCTTTTTAGACTTTTAATTTTTCAAAAAAATAAAAAAAACTAAATTCCGATGCTATTCTATTATATATTTTACTTTTGAGGTAATACTAATTTTTAGAGTTAGTTCTATAATACCTGCACCAAATTTTGTAATCACTTTTTTGCAATAGAGTTTTGTGGTCGTAGTTGCAATGGAGTATTAAGAGTTATAAACGACCACAAATTAATTATATTTCATTCAACTATGATGTAAATTGAATATAAATCTAAATCATTTAAATAATACATTATTTTTATGTGTATATTAATATTCATTATCCATCGGTTGTTACCGAATTTTACATAATGTGCGATAAACTTATAAGCAAATTTTAAAATATAAATGTTGTTATAATATTAACACTTAAATTTTATAAAAATATTCTAGATTATTGTCATTGTAAGGGAAATAAAAACTTTTAAAAATATTTATGAAAATTATAAATTAATAAAAAAGTAAACAAATTTTTGTACCATCGAATTATGAAGTTGTTACAAATGTATTATCGAATTTTTTTTATTATATCTATACCTTCAAACTTTTTAATTGCTATAATTTATCATTGGCGTTAAAAACCTAATGGGACTTAACGTAAAACCACATATGCATTGCACATGTGACTCTAATATCATAAGAATGACATATTCCTTAAATTCAAAGCCTAATCTCCCTAATCAGAGCATAAACTTGCCATAATCATCCCATCTAACAATCTCATTGAAAAAGAACAACATTGTCATTCATTAAATCAAGTGGAGTAATATTTTTCTCAGTTGAATGTTCTTTTTCTAAATTGCCATTCATGCTTTCTCTAAATTGTCCAATCTTAAAAACAAAAATAGTTAAACACCTATAAATTTTGAAAAGAAAAAAAAGAAGAAGCAAAATTGAAATCAAATTCGATATCAATTAAACCTTAATGAAACTCATCATCTACTCTACGAGAGACTCTACTGTTTGTATATAATAATTATCAACAGGACGCTTCACAGCCACATAAGCTTTATAAATTGGATAATTGGCGTGAAACTTAAGACAAATATCTATACACGATTTGTGAAACGAGTGCTTACAAGTACTCAATTGCTTCACTTCTTCGCCGTTAGAGAACATCGACAAGAAAATCGAACATTCGATCTTTGTATCTTTCAAGTGAGTATCTCTCTTTTTTTTTTTTTGTTGAGAAAAGGGGCTCTAAAGTCCCCCTTTTCTTATTAATAAGAGAAAATACATTCATATACACTAGTGTGAGATTCGAACTTGTGTACCTAGTGGGGGGAGAGAATTAAGAGTTTTACTACATGAACCACAAGTTATTCCAAAAAATATGCAACCCTTTCAAGTGAGTCTCTTTCTTGTGCTTAAAATCTGGGAATTTTGATATTGCCAATGGAGACATCATTGGAACTATGGCGAGTTCGACAAAAAGGGCTAGAAGGGCATTTAATTGTGAAGAAAAAGGCATAGATTAGAGCAAGGATTATAATGACAATTAGGAGGACAAAAACAAAGTCAAGAGCTGAGGAATCGTCGCAGCTAGAAGAGTTTGAGAATGGTAGGGAGTGTAGTATTTGGAATATTCAATGAGGGATCTTTGATAGCTTTGATTTGGGAGATTAGACTTTGGTTTAGGGATGGAGTTATTCTTAGGAATATTAGAGTCACACGTATGATGCACATATTACTTTCCATTAAATCCTATTAGGTTGTTAATGCCAACGATAAAATAGTAATAATCGAAATGTTTGATAATATACATGTAACAAAAAAAAAATTCAATAATTATTTGTAACAATACCCATAATTCAGTAGTAAAAAAAATTATTTATTCTTAATAAAATTATGAAAATTTTAATAACTCAAAACAATCAATCATTTATTTTTTAAACTAATTTTCATACATATGACTTTTATGAATATAAATTTTATTTTTATTAATACGTCAATTAATTTATAATGTAGTCAAAATATTTAAAATAATAATTTAAATTAATAATTAAAAATATAAAATTATGTAAATATTTATAGTTATTCAAAATACAAAAAGAATTCTCAGACTAAATACAAATGCTTCTAAAAAAAATGTAAATAAAAATTATTATTCTAATTTGAAATTAGATATTGTACGTAAATAGTTACAATATTTTGTATTTGTTGCAAATCACAAATGATTTTTATTGATTGAAAAGCATAAGTAATTTTTTTTTTCCTTTTCTGTAAGGCCTCTCTGTTTTGTTTTGTTTTCGTTTCAAAATGAAGCTAGACCTCTTAGAAAGAAAAAAAAAAAAGTTATATCAAGTATTAAATATTTTACTTCTATTTAGGCTCAAACCTACATTATATGTGGACACTTTTTTTACCACCTCTGCTAAGGGCCCTTTCTTATCTAGTCATCTTGGATTT
Source organism: Elaeagnus macrophylla (assembly GCA_029378325.1). NCBI lineage: Eukaryota > Viridiplantae > Streptophyta > Magnoliopsida > Rosales > Elaeagnaceae > Elaeagnus > Elaeagnus macrophylla. Next base: position 9,854,304 of record CM055642.1, read on the forward strand.
TAGGTTCGATAATATTTGTAACTTTTTCCCATTCACACATTAGTTACTTAGATATATTTAATCATGAAATTTAATGTATAAAATGTTAGAAGTGTTTATTATCAAAAACATGTGCCTGGCACATGAGTTTTCCTTTAGGGGTATTTTTAGATGCGTGTGTGTTTTCCACAATCCACCCAAATTTCCGAAAGGAAATGAGAAAAGAAAAGAAATTTTAAAGAATTAACCCGTTCCAATATCAAGCTAAATAGCGCTTCAGTACTAATTGCACTTCAATGAACTTGTGTTTAATTTGTTCCATTGAGCCTCAATAAATAAAATAAACTTGGGGATAATTCTAAAAAAAAAAAAAAAAAACAGTGATTAAAGAAAGAAAATGAGCTAGCTTGAATAGAAAAATTAATGGGTTAGATGCTTAGTGGTACTTAATTTTTTTTGATACTTTTTTTTTATCTTTATTATTTAGGTGGTATTTTAACAGTACCCACATTTAATAAAATGTACCAATTTAATGCAATTTTTCAAATTATTTAGAATTATCTAACATGTGTAACACACATACGAAAGTACGAGGGAATTTTTGTCTCTTTAAACAATACCCAATGATTTTAATAAACAAAAAAGGAAAAATATCACAGAAGCATACAATCTAACACAAATATCCTAATATTCTTTACTAAAGTTAATTAAACAATCAATCTCTCTATTCGAATGAATCAACAATCAAAAGAAAGAAAAGCTCTTGTACAATTGCTTGTTTTTAGTATTTTTTGTTATTAAAATTATATTCACTGTTAAACTAAGTAGATATTAGGTGCATAATCTATATGCACAAAAAACATTTTGTTTCTTCTTTTTGTAGTTTTTACATATGTGTAGGTTATGTAGGCAGATTACGTGTACAAAAAAAATAATTTTTTGCTTCTTTTTGTAGTTTCTGCATATATGCAAGTTATGTAGGTAAATTATGTGTGAACAAAAGAACTATTTTATGCTTGTTCTTGTGGTTTCTGTATAATGCAAATTCTATGTGTAAATTCTGTTTTGTAAGGAATGAAGTTTTTATACAAAGGTTATGTTTAATTATTATTAATGCAATCAAATTTTAGGTATGTATATGCTGTAATATGTACTTTATGAATGCAAATAGAAGAAATTAGATAACTTATTGTATCATTCACTAAACTATCAAAATAACTAAGAAGAAGAGGGAGAAAAATAGTTACGAAGAAAGAGAAAAAATGGGAAGTAAATAATTCATAAAAAGGCAATAAAATTTGCATTTATAGACTAAAAAATGGAGTAATAATAAACTATTTTGTGTAAGGGTAGGAAAGGACTCAAATGCCACAAATATCGTTCATTTAAAGTTTATGTGCTAGTCACTTATAAAAATTGCATTAAATTAGTACTTTTTATTAAATATGGGTATCATTAAAATACTACCTAAATAATAAAGACAAAAAAAAAATACCAAAAATAAAATTAAAGTACCACTAAATTATCTAACCCAAATAAATCATAATTATTGCTTCATAGTTAGTTCCTTTGAACAAAATCCAAAACCACATTTCAGTTTATATATATTTAATTTGGATATAATAACATAAAAATCTCTATATTATACATAAAAATATCAATTATATTTAATATTATTTTAATAAAGTTATTTATATATTTTTAAATTATTGATATTAATTATCTATTAAAATTTATTATCATATTAAATAAAAATTCTAAACAAAATAAAGATTTCATCTTATAAGGATTCTATCACATTATGATTATCAAAATTTTAAATATTATTTTATTGTTATAATTAATTTAGAAGCATAAAAAATTAATTTTATATTTATTTTAAATATATTATAAAAATTAACTAAATAAAAAATTAACATAAATAAAATAATTTATATACAAGTCACTTATTTTTAACTATAATATATATATATATATATTTCTAACACTTTTAAATATTTACCATCCGATGACCCCAACTCCAAAAATGAAAGGAAAATAATTTTTATGAAAAGTTTCATATACTAATTTAAATAATTCATGACAATAAATGATTATATAATTATTTTAACCTATTATATTTTTAATTTGACTCCCAATCATATTAATAAATCACTTAACAAATACAATTAGCATTATTCAAACTGAAATTATATGGCTAAATTGACATATATAATTAATCACTAGGGTGAACATATATGGGTTGGTTTGAATTTAAATTAAAATTGGAACCAATTCAATATAATTGGTTTTTTAAAAATAAGAACCGAACCGAACTAAAAAATTTGTAAAATCCATCTAATCTAAACTAATTTTTTTGGTTTGGTTTGGGTTGGTTAAAAAAAATTTCTTCATTTTTTTCGCTAATAAATTTTGTTTATTTATTTTTTTAAAACTCTTGTATTTATATAATTTCTAACATTTTTAATGTTAATTTTATTATAATATCTAAATTTAAAAATATAGATATCGGTTACTTATCTAATACCATTATCCATATCAAATATAAATGCAAGAAAAATTTAAAATAAGACAAATAAGCAATAAGGAATAGTAATCACATACCTGATAAAATTTGCTAACTTTCAAATTCAATAATATTGTTCGGTAATGTTGTTCATGCAATGAAAACTCTACCGACAAAAATATGAAAGACAATGTAATTATAAACTATGAAAACAGAAAATTGACTGAAATGAGCTATTTTAGAGTTCTGAGAGAAAATAGAAAAGTGAGAAAACTAATTCAAAAAGGAGCGAAGGGCATAACTATGAAGGATAAGGTATAAACTGTGAACGACTAAAACATAATTTTTTTAAATAATAATATAAATATAAATATAATAATATAAAATTAAATAAATTTGTTCGATTTTTTTAAGATTTTAATAAATGAAAATTAAATTAATTTAATATTAATTAATTTTTTATTATAAAAAATCAAACTAAATTAATAAAATTTAAGAATTAATTTTTTTTTTTTTTGGATCGAGTTAGTTTTATATATATATTTTTTCACCCCTACTAATTACTCACATGCCTTACGTTTAATTGGATCTAAACTACCAAAGATGAGTAATCACGCGCACAATTGCCACTCACAAATCAAAGATACGAGTACAACAACAAAAACCTCCTCAAAATAAGACTTTTTTACTTCAAGACCAAAACCCCTCTCACCCCCATTTCTTTCCTAGTTGTGAGTTCGACCTCATCCCCCCATCCCCAAAACACCAAACAATGGCCGTTTTCTCTGCGGCGTCGAGCCGCCTTCCAACTTCCACTCCTGCCTTCCCTTCTTCTTCATCTTCCTCCTCTCGCCGCAATTTGGCTCCTAAACCCTTCTCAATTCCGGCCACAACCACTATTACTAATCGCTCTGAGACCGTCCAATCCAAGGCCTTCAAATGCAACTCTTTTTCTTCGTCTTCTCTTCAAAACCCTGAACCCACTAAACCCGTTAAGCACTTCAAGCTCAAGAACCTCTCTAAGGTTCTAGCTGTCTCTTCTACTGTTACCCTTGTTCTGAATCTTCGTTCTCTCCCAAATTATGGATTCAGTATGTTGTTTGGAGGTGATGGGTTTGATTATTTTGGCAGTGGTGGTGATGGTGGTAGTGGAGGTGGAGATTGGTTTGGTAGTAATGGTGGTGAGAATGGTGGATTTGGTGGGTTTTTAAGGAAATTGTTGTGCCCAAATGCGGTTGCTGATGAAGCACAAAACCAGGAGTGGGATTCTCATGGTTTGCCTGCCAATATTGTCGTTCAGTTGAATAAGCTTAGTGGGTTTAAAAAATACAAGCTTTCTGAGATTTTGTTCTTTGATCGTCGGCGATCGACTACTGTGGGTACTGAAGATTCCTTCTTTGAAATGGTTTCGTTGAGGCCTGGCGGGGTTTATACAAAGGCTCAATTGCAGAAGGAATTAGAGAATTTAGCCAACTGTGGGATGTTTGAGAAGGTTGATATGGAGGGGAAAACAAACCCAGATGGTACTTTGGGGCTAACTATTTCCTTTACCGAGAGTACTTGGCAATCAGCCGAAAGGTTTCGCTGTATCAATGTGGGTCTGATGCCACAGTCTAAACCAATTGAAATGGACCCGGATATGACTGATAAGGAGAAGTATGAGTATTTCATTAACCAAGAGAAGGATTATAGGAGGAGGATTGAAAGGTCTAGAGCTTGTCTGTTGCCACCGCCTGTGCATAGAGAGGTGTTGGAGTTGCTGACAGATGAAGGTAAAGTTAGTGCTAGGTTGCTGCAGAAGATTCGTGACCGGGTTCAGAAGTGGTATCAGGATGAAGGTTATGCTTGTGCTCAAGTTGTGAACTTTGGCAACTTGAATACCAAAGAGGTGGTTTGTGAGGTGGTGGAAGGAGACATTACCCAGCTCATTATTCAGTTCCAGGATAAGCTTGGCAATGTGGTTGAAGGGAACACTCAACTTGCTGTGGTGAAGAGAGAGTTGCCCAGACAGGTAGACTATATGTATCCGAAGTGATCTTGAATTCTTATTTGATTTGTTTGGCTCTTTAGTGGTTTCTGCACTACTTTTAAATTACATGTTTATTTACATTCTTTTGAAATTGTATTATTTTTTTTTTGGCTGTGTTTGGTTTTTCATTTTGTTGGAAGTAGTTACCATTGGCTGATCTGTCGACCCTTTTAATTTTGGATGATGTTTTGATGACCTGCAGCTCCGACCAGGCTATGTTTTTAACATAGAAGCTGGTAAGCAAGCTCTGAGGAACATAAATTCATTAGCTTTGTTTTCAAACATTGAAGTCAACCCACGCCCTGATGAGAAAAATGAGGGTGCGATAATTGTGGAAATCAAGCTTAAAGAAATGGAACAGAAGACAGCAGAAGTTAGTACGGAGTGGAGCATTGTTCCAGGACGCGGGGGATATCCCACTTTGGTATGTGTTTCATTTCAGTTTTTTTTCTTGCCATCAGCCATTAATTTAAAGCTCAATTTTGATATTCTGAATATATTGTTTTGTGCGTTTAGGCTTCACTGCAGCCTGGAGGAACCGTTCAATTTGAACATCGGAACCTCAAGGGACTAAATAGATCTGTTCTTGGTTCTGTAACCACTAGCAACTTCGTAAATCCTCAGGTGATGTCTCACGTTATAATGATTTTATTCTGAGAACATAGAAATGCAAAGGATACATAAATTTGGATCCACATCAATTAAATCATAAGTGGCAAAATTATTTTGAAAAATTGAGAAGTAATTCAAATTTTTAGATAATTTTGTTACGTGTAATTGACGTAAGTGTAAAAGTGGGTGCAAATCTATGTGACTATAACATTTCTCTTAGGGAACATGTCTTAAAGCTTACATTCAACTTTTCTCAGGATGATCTTTCTTTTAAGCTTGAGTATGTACATCCGTACTTGGATGGTGTTTATAATACTCGCAACCGTACCCTCCGTGTTAACTGCTTCAACAGTCGAAAAGTGAGTCCAGTCTTCACTGGTGGGCCAGGGCTTGATGAAGTCCCTCCTATATGGGTTGATCGGGCTGGTGTTAAGGCTAACATCACAGAGGTATTGCTCTATTACCTCTTCATTTTTTCACCCTCAACTAAGTGGTTTGAACGCGCAATTCTTTATAGTTTTTTTTTTTCTTGTATCTCCTGATTGCTGTTTACCTAGCAGAATTTCACCCGTCAGAGCAAATTCACTTATGGTCTTGTGATGGAAGAGATTACAACACGTGATGAAAGCACGCATATCTGTCCAAATGGTCAGAGAGTGCTTCCGAGTGGAGGAATCAGTGCAGATGGTCCTCCAACAACTCTCAGTGGTACTGGTATTGACCGTATGGCCTTCTTTCAAGCAAATATCACACGTGATAATACAAAGTTTGTAAATGGTACTGTAATCGGTGAGAGAAATGTATTTCAGGTGAGATTGATTTCCTTCCATCTTCTGTAGTTGGCTGGTCTAGTGTTTAATGGTCACTCTTCGCAAGTGCCTGCATGTGTGCTCTGTACAACAGCCAATTCAAAGAGAGTTGTATCTATTGAACTCCAGTTTGTCTGATCACATTTTACCCACGTTTAAGCTTTAGCTAACTTACAATGTCTACATTTGTAGGTTGATCAAGGTCTAGGTATTGGCACCAAGTTTCCATTCTTTAACCGGCACCAATTGACGATTACACGCTTTCTCCAGCTGAAGCAAGTAGAGGAAGGTGCTGGTAAACCACCTCCACCTGTGCTTGTACTGCATGGGCACTATGGCGGCTGTGTGGGAGATCTTCCAAGTTATGATGCTTTTACCCTTGGAGGCCCATATTCTGTGAGGGGCTATAACATGGGTGAGATTGGCGCCGCAAGAAACATCCTTGAGGTAGGTTCAACAAAAAAGAAATTTGAGGTTGTGGACCAGTGATATACTGCTTTTAAACTACAATTTTGGTTGTAGTTGTGCTTTTGACATTTGTACGTTGTGAAGAAACTAGACATATAATGGTTTTCTATTTCTTCACAGCTTGCAGCTGAGCTACGGATACCTGTCAAGGGCACACATGTATATGGATTTGTTGAACATGGAGATGATTTAGGAAGTTCAAAGGATGTCAAGGGGAACCCTACTGAGATATACAGGCGAAAAGGTCAAGGCTCATCTTATGGTGTTGGTGTCAAACTTGGTCTCGTGCGTGCTGAGTATGCTGTTGACCACAACTCTGGTACAGGGGCTGTGTTCTTCCGATTTGGAGAAAGATTTTGACCTGTATTAGACTTTTTTTTTTTTTTTTTTTGCGTAAATTGCCGTCTTATATTCCACAGAAGAGGCAAAGAAATTAGGTACCATTTGGATATTAAATTAACAACAATGTTGTGTTGAGTTGCTTTGGAACTAGAAATATCGTAATGGAGAGGGTTTTGCTTGCATACTCTTATGAAGATGTTATAGTCTTCTAGATATGCAAAGCATAAAAGGAAAAGTTATGCCTTTAAACTTTAATTCTTTGTCAACTTTTGTACTGCTCTTCAGAAAACATAACAATGTTGTCATCAAGTCTACACTATCACATACGTTTCTTAATTGACGAGATATGCATATTGTACAGCTTTGTAAATCTGCAGAACGAAGCCAGCAGCAATTGGAAAGCCGCATTACCTTGCTATAAACCCAGTTCTCTTTTTAAATTAGCAAGAGTAGCTTCTATCTCATCAAGGTTCTCCTCAATGGTGCTCCCTTTACCTGTTTCGTCCCGAACACCAGTATCTATTGTATCTGTTTTAGAACTTTCAAAGGAATTGTCTCACTTAAAACTTTCATCATTATTGTTTGGATCAACTTCTTGGTCTGATATATTGAGTTCCTTTTCAAGAAACTCGACAAACTCTTCTCCGATTTCCTGCAAAGTACAAACCAAAGTTTTATAATTGCCATTGTCCCAGCTAATCAATTAGTTTTCATGAATATGTAAATGGTACACAACATATCATGTTCACGATTATGTGTTTGTAATTTAAAAGTTGGAGAATATCTTCCCACCGCCAGTTCTTCCCAGAGACTTTTCGGTTTTCCTTGTGAAGCACTAGCCTCCCAGTTCTGAAATTCTTCTTGAAGATCTTTGAAGAAATCTTCTGCAACACCAAACAGATTTAAATGGTTACAATTCTAGTTGCAATAAGCAAATGAAGGCAAAATTTTCCAGCATGATTCGTGAACATGCAAGTTAATGCCCCGTTTGGTGTCTTATGGGCAGGACGAGTCTACCTATTGTTATTTGAATATCTCTCAAAAAATTACCTGCAGCATACATATGTTTATCATGAGAACATGTAAAATTGAACCCTAACAATGAAATTGGAGATATTGAAACAGCACAAGGAGGAAATGGTAATAAATCTATTTACTATTTTACATGCAATGGAAAAACAAGTAAATGAAGTAAAAAGGAATAGAGCTCCCTCTGTATAGATTGATAATTGATACAAGTCAGTTTTGTACTTGGTTTTGATTATTTGAATCCATGAAAACCAATCAGGTATCAACGAGAATAAAGCTCTTACCAAATCCATAAAACTCTTCTTCATCTTTGGAAACTCTACTTTGACTTCTTTGACCACCAGAGTATGAAAAATCAGATCCACGATTCCCAAAATCATATTTCCTACGAGATTCTGAATTCAGCAATGTATTGTAGGCATGTTTAATTCTCATAAATTTCTCTTGTGCATTTACCTATATGTGGAAAACAATTTGAGATTATGAATTCATCAATAAAGGGCCAAAACTCTGATAACATAATAAACGAAATTGGACTCTACCAAGCAAATGATAGTTAAATGCGACCTCATGCAACGATTAATACTAAAATGAAGAGCATAAAATACAATTGATAGGACATGTATAGTCATGTCAGCTCAGTATGCAAGATCAAAGGGCTTAACTTCAAGAATCACAATTAGCTTTAGAAGATATGTTAAATAAGAATGTATCATGCCCTAAAAATCTCATTCCTAGCTTCTCCTCAAATGCAACCACAACAACCTTAATGGTTTAAGTCCTCCATCAAGGATCACCAAATTTGTATGGGAAAGGTGTTGCGATTCAGAATACGGAGAAAGTACTCATACTTGGTTGCTCCCTTGTGCTCACATAATCATAACAAAATAAGGCAATATACCTTAAATGAAATATGAGGCAATTGAGCAATTATTGTTCATTGCCAGTATGAAGAAATCCCTAAACTTTAGCATTACTGTTTATAATTATAGAATGTACACAGTTTCCTTCCGGATTCAAAGCCACTAACAAGACAGGTCATACTAGTTTCCTCCATACAGAAAAAGCAGGAGGTGCTTTCAAGCATTCCATTACTAGTTTCCTCCACAAAGTTCTTCATTTTTTTCCATCTGGTAAACGAAAAAAGAAGCTTTATACTTTCAGTTCTTAAACTTGTAACAATATTTCAATTAAAGAACAAGTCACACCTCCAGAGAATCATGATGTCTCTTGAAAAGCATTCTTTAATGAAACAACAAAAAATATCATACAGGCCTCTTATTTCCCATAATCTTAAACACTGTAACTAGGCAAGGAAAGATAATGTTTAATTTGAATGCAAAGCACTAAAACAAGATCCATCAAAACTATAAGAAATAAACAATGGGATGGAGCGCCTTCAATTATCTTGGGTAGAGTATCAAAATAGCGATTACCTCTTTATTGACATCAGGATGATACTTGAGAGCCAATTTCCGATAAGCCCTCTTGATATCATCGATAGTAGCAGAAGGAGAAACACCTAACACTTCATACGGGGACTCTCTGAGACGTGCCCTCAAAACGGTATCAAGCCGTCTTCTTTTCCGCTTTAAGTCCCACAAACTGGGTTTGGAGGTTTGAGGAGCAATAAATATTATATGAATATCACTGTTTGTGCTATATCTGCAAATGGGTATACGAGACTTTTCTCGACCTTGTAGGTAAAACAAGCAAAAACGAGGAAAAGATCCCAAGGAAGTATTGAAGTGAGGTTTGAACAGTGGTCTAAAGGGTAAAATCATTCCGTTCATGTTTGATTAGGAACAGATCTTAGTATTTTCTTCTCTCAAGTTCATGACCGTGGTATTTCATGTTTTGTTGCATCAGTCAAGAGCTTCACGAGTGGTTTTGTTTTAAGATTGTTTTAGCCTCAACTCTGTAGCACTTCCCTTTAGCCAAAATTATTTCAGATTATTGTATTTATTTTTACAGAAGTTTAGCTTTATAAAAAATTAAAAATGTTTTATTCAGATTTAAAAAATATTTAATTATATGGTATAATTATCTTTCATAGAGTGTCATTTTTAACCATTTTAAGAAGAAAAAAATATGTTCATTTTTTTATAATGTACATGAACATATAGTTTTGTAGTGATGGAAGAAAATAAACATACGTTGTTTTACTAAAAAGATTAAAAATAAAATTAATTAAATAATTTGATTATTTATGTACAAGATAGTTTAAGAAACCTATATTTATATAAAACATGTGAAAAACTAAAAGAAAATATGTAATTAAATTTAATATAATTTAAAATGAATTTTTTAAAAATATGTAGCTCATTTGAATATGTAATGTTGAGGATAAAAAGAATGTTCAAATATTACTAAATAATAATATTAATATAATATTTATAAATAATATAAAATTTAATTTTTTTAAAATTAATATTTTATATTATTTATACACTATATTTTAATAATATATTTCTTGTATTGTATGTGCTTAGGGCAAGCGCTCCCAATAGAGTCCTCAACAATCATAAAGATCTTATCCCTTTAATTGTCTACCAACGTTTATACTTCTAACTTTCAGCCTCTAGATTGGGCTTCGGTATATAAAAAATGTAAAATAACAATCTTTTACACCTTTTGTCAGAAAGCTCAATACCATGAATGTTGGACGCCCATACAATTCGATACTAGCCATGTGTCAGTATACTATATAAAATACTCCTTTTTCAAATCAACTATATAAGAAAGAAGCAAAATAAAATAATGTTATGATGAGTCACAACAAAGAAACTCTAAACCTTGCCAATAAACGATCTTACCATCGCCATATTGTTGTGTCCAATATGTATGATAAACTAAGAAAATAAAGAAGAGAAGAGGTAGGAAGAATAAGAAGAGAGAGCTAAACAAGAGAAAGGAAAATGTAAAGATTTATCGCAAAAGTATTTATGTATATATTTTGTATTGTTATGCATTGCTTTCTTTATATAGTACAATTGAGCACCACTAGGTTAATAACAACCTAGGTACACATCAACACTATTATATTTTTAGCTTAATTGTTTTGGCTAACTTCATTTGCACTTAACATCTTCCTTTAAGCTCATGGTCTTTCAATGACTATGAGTTTAGTTCTCAAGTCAGTGAACCTTGCACCTGTTAATGCTTTTGTCATGATATCTGTAGTTTGTTTTTGTGTTGGCTTATATTCAACTTGTATCAAGTCAGCTAAAATCTTTTCTCGAATAAAATGAAAATCAATTTCTATATATTTTGTTATTGCATGAAAAACAATATGTTTGACTTAATATTTGTAACATGTACTTGCTTATTGACATATAAAACATGTATAACTGTACTATCTATGAGAAGTAGATGTAGGAAAGGCATTATAAACGGCTCTAAATGAAGGTCCATAGGATACCGAGACAAAAAAAAGAGTGGGTATTATCAGAAGAGGAGACTTTGGATCAATGGGTATTGAAGTTATGGAAGTTAAGGAAAAATGGTCTCATTAAACCGTACATGGGTAGAAACATATACTTTACAAAATGAAGGTTCAAGACACCAAAATCTTTTATGTGAAGTGACGTGTCCCAAAAATACACATGGTAGTGATCGAGGCTCAAGCTTATTATGAGTGTAAGGTTGCAAGACGGGAAAGCAAAGACATCAAAAGATTCAAATCAAATAGTCAAGTTTTTCTTTGAATAACAACTCAAATGCACTGAAACAATTCAAAGTTTTAGAAGGTAGGTGATTAATGCGTGGATTGTTGTTTTAAATCCATAATCTTAATAAGACATAGGCACTCCTGACCTTATCATCATTGCTAACCCTGTTTCAACAGCGTGTTGATTTTTTCTCTCAACCACCCCATTTTGTGATGGTATGTGAAGATAAGACACCCTTCTTACATACCCTCCTTGGAACAATTGAGATTCAAGTGACTTAAATCCAGCTCCTCTATCACTCTGGAGTTGCTTAATAGTGGCATTAAATTGTCGCAACACCTTCAAAATGAAGAAACACAGACATTGCCTGACCTTTATTACTAAGCACATAAATCTATTAAAAACGTGTGCAATTATCAACAAATAATAAAAAATATCTCATATCTTGTACTAAATATACAGGTGAAGGACCCCACAAATCAACATGTACGGTATCAAATGGATGTAAAGACCTAATATGTATACGAGACTAAGACAATTTGTGCGACTTACTAAGTTGACAAGCACTACATAATCATGACTACTATTAGGTGCCAACACTTTATTCATACTACTTACAACTTGTTGCACAATAGAGAGATGTGGATGACCCAATCGTTCATGCCACAACACTGCATTAAGACTAGTATTATTGCAAAGTACATTAACACCATAAGCTACAGTGAACGAGCTTGAGATGCAGTACAAGCCATCCTTAGTGTCTCCCGTCAAAATGATAGTCTTGGAGTTCAGTTCCTTTACACAAAACGTATTAGGAAAGAACTCCACTGAAATTTGATTATCCTCACATAACTTTTTTATAGATAAAAGATTTTTCTCAAGTTGAGGTACACACAATAAATGTTTCAATCTCAGATCACGTGAACAACATGATAAATTAGTATATCCTACATGTGTGATAGGAATAGTTGAGCCATTACCTAACATAACAATAGCATCGCCACAATAAGTGCTAGACTGTTGAAGACATGTCTGATCTGATGTATTGCACCTGTATCCATAAACCATTGTTGAGTAAAAAAAGATTCAGGCACAGTCGTGGCAACAAACGCTTATAGTGACTGAATAGATTTGGGAAAAGAAGTATATGAGTCAATACTAGTATTAGAAGTGCCTTGAGATGATTCTTGAACTTGAGCTATATTGAGGTGCAGAACCTCGTGGCCGTGCATTCTCAATAGGACCACTGTTCTTTGACTGTGTATGCCTATAAAAACACCTTACAGTTGTGTGATCAGTCTTTTTACAAATTTGACATTGCACATTGTCATACATGTTATTCTTGTTCTTGTCTTGACCAAAATTAGGAGTAAACTATGCATTTCCAGAATTGTTCAAACTAGAAGTAAATTGTTGATTCTTGAAACTGGAACCAGTGGTATTTGATTTATGAAACTGATTAGCACCAGTAAAATTGTGTATTCTTGCCATGACTAGCATAATTTGCACGAATCAATTCAAGATCAGGCACATTCATTCTCTCATGTTTTCTTTCATGCATTTGCATACGAGTAAACACTTCATTAAGAGGAAGAACTCGTTTCTTGTTTGTAATATTAGTTATTAATGAGGTGTAATTTGAATCTAATCCTCAAAGAACATAGAACATATGTTCTCTATCACTAATCACATCACCAGCTGCTAAAACGTGATCAATTAGATTCTTAGCTGTACTACTATATTATTCCATGGTTTGAATACCTTTTTAAAGAGATAAAAGACGCCATCGTAAGTCTAGCAATCTGGATTGAGAATCATCATTAAACATCTTTGCAAGTGCTCTCCAATATTCATCGACTGTGAATTTTCTAATCAAATGCTTGAGGTTACTAGTTGTAAGTGAGGAATAAATCCAATTCTTCGTTGCATTACCTTGTCTATTTCAAAGGACAAAAGTCGAACTTTCTTCAAACACTTCACAGATCTTTGAGTTTTCATTATTATTAAGAATTGTTATTCTTTTCTCTTGCAAAGCCGTGGAGGTGGTGTTGTTTCTTCATCAATCAAAGATTACAATCCATAAACAGTAATTAGATTAATCTAATTTGATTGAAAAATTGGGATTTATTAGATAGATAGGTAACGCTGTAAACAATGGAGATGATCCATTGTTGTATTGTTTTACAGGTTCAGAATCTGTAGTATTTTTGGTTGTTTCAATAGTTGCGGAAGGTGTAAGAGATTCCAAATTTAGAGCTCTGATACTATAATAAACTAAGAAAATAAAGAAGAGAAGAGACAATAAGAAGAAGAATAATAAGAAGAGAGCTAAGTGTTTCTGTATATATTTTGTTATGTTACACATTGCTTTCTTTATATAGTACAACTAGGCACCACTAGGTTAATAACAACCTAGGTACACATAAGCATTGTTACATTTTTAGCTTAACTGTTTTGGTTAACTTCATTTACACTAAAAAAAAAAAAAAAAAAAAGTTTTAAAGTCTCATTTTTTTTTATTAATAAAGAGAAAATATATTTACATATTCGGATGTAATTTAAATTTGAATTTATGGTAGGAAAATTTAAAGTCTTATTACCTAAATCACAAGAGATATTGAAGTTAACATTGTAGAATGTTGAAGTTATGGTTATGTAATTGTTATTCCAAAAAAAATTATTTTGAAATCTAGAAATAAATTTATCTTCCTTTTTTTTTGTTTTTTTGGGCCTTTTACGTTTTGCTGTGAAGAGTGAAGACCAATACTGCAACGGTGGTATATTAATGAATAAAACAAGATATGCTTCCCTAAAAATATCCATTTTTTTTAAAGAAAAAAAATATCTGGCTTATCCGTAATAATTTTAGGTTATTAATATAGAAAGTTCGTATATAACTTTAATAACAATAATATTAATATTTGTATATTTGTGATTTAAGTTACGATGTTCGAATTACACCATTATTAATAATATTTAAATTTTTAATAACGATAACATATCCATACTTCTATAAAATTAAATTGTCGGCTTGCCTTGTCCCACACTGTTACACATACTGTTATCGGTGGTCATGCTCCACATGGATTGCCGATGAAGCATCGCGTTTTTTTGTGTGTGGAGAAAATGCAGCTAGAGAGTTTGAATCCTAATTTAGTAACTTGGAACACGTTGAATGTTGATTCCTGGGTTTTTGCTGGAGGGTGATAAAAGGAACGGTATCTGAACTCTTTAAGCTAATGCATGGTAATTGGGTAAAAGTATATTGATGTTGTGTCTTGGACTTTTAGTCATTTTCTGGTTAAGTGCTCAATTTTCAGGACGACAATGCTCTCAATACATTAAAGTGATTCAACTTCTGCTTGGATTATTAGCCTCTTGCCTGCTTGTGAAGCAAAAGTGAGGCGCCGGAAGGAAATTCACGAGTCTGCATTCGTAACTGGAGTCAGCAAACTGGTTGATGTACTAAAAGTCTGGATTCAGCATGACGTCTGATAGGAACTCAATTATTTGGAGTTCAGTGGATATTGGATATGCAAATCACTAATACTACAACGAAGCAATTCAGCTTTACAACCTGATGATGAAAGAAGAAACATTATGCTAAAATGGTGACCTTTCAGGTCAAGCTGGAAAAGTGGAAAACTCGATACAGTATAAAACATGATCAAGGGAATGCCAATTCAGGATTTGATAAGCATAACAGGAAGTGTAGGAAACAATGTATATTATTGTCAAATCGGTATGTCAATGCGCGCAGCTAGAGAAACATTGCAAGTTGAAGAAGATGATAAAGAGGAAATTAAAGAAACTACCAGGTTGCAATGGGATAGAGGCAATCTAGTATAAAAGAATGTTATCGCGATAATGATTCGTAAAGGATAAAACTTAAGAAACTTTTTTCCAATATATGGTGATACGATAGTCAGGATTCATTCCAAACTTCGTTTACCTGTTTCCTTGTCACTCGATCTGCAGCTTGCAACATTCCTCTGAGAGTTTTCTTCGCCATTTTTAACCAGTAAAACATAACTTTGAGGGCATGGCAGAATGTGGTGATATTCCGACTTTCAGGTTAAAAGAAATGGGTTGTGATCAAGAAAGAAGGGCCATGCATTCATAATCATTTTCAGTAAATAATATTAATATGATAGCACAACAAGGCTGGCTTATTCGCTTAGAAAGCTTTAAACGATAATCAGCATACATATCATTAAGGAAACTATCAAACCTCACCCAATTTGGGTCAGTTTATATTTATCGAAAAGGCTTTAGCCTGATATGCTTGTCAACCACAGCAAGCTAAGAATTAATAGGATAAATTACATATATAAGGAAATACAGTTGTAGTTATCTTAACTGACAACATAAGATAAGTGGCGAAAAATTAAGTGCACCGCACCACTATGATCACCAGCAGTTCAGAAGTAACTGCTACAATCGAGGGTACACCATCTTCAATTAACTGCCTTGTGAAAAATTATCTGCAAACATCATAAATGTTTGTGTGAGATCAATTTCAAATGTGACCACAAAGACAGAACAAAAAGCTTAATGACCTTGTCAAAGAGAATCAACATTAAATGCAACCACCTAACAACTCATAACCTTTTTGGCCTCATTTCCGCATATTAAGCAACTCTTTCAAGTTTCAACTGAGCATTTTAAAACATCCAAACAAATGTTTGTTGCTTTAATGCATAATTTAGTTCCAATTACTATCTTAGCTGATTATACAAAGGCAAGGAACCCAAATTCCTAAATGATTTTTCCCCAGATTCCTATTCAACAAATGACTCTCAAACGAATTCAGAATTAAAGTCGAATAGTATAAACTTGCAACATCAAAAATAGTAACAGAGCCACAAAGATACAGTAAGATAAAAAACAAACCTATGCTTGCGTGGTCAGTATTTCAGACACTTTATTGATCATTATGAGCCATATGTGGATAGGGCACCATCGAGTTATACTTGCTCCCAGACCAATCTCGCTGCTGCATCATACCGTACTTAGGAAAAGACTCAAAGCCATGGTACCCATTAGCACCATTGTGTGTCCCAACCGGCAAACCCATGTGCCCATGACCAGGAGGCATTCCCAGAACAGGCATGGGCATCATTGAGTGCGGATAAGGCATCGGAAATGGAACCGGCATATGCCCATTACTGTGCCCGTGTGAGTGACCACTCACTCCACTGTTCGACTCATGCAAGCTTTGCGGCACAGGTGTGGACGCAAAGAGCTGGTCCGACGAAGACGGTCCCTCGTTCGACAAACCCTGCATCCTTTTCAAATAAAGCCTATACTTTTGCAAATGACTCGCAACATTCTCTCGTGTCAAACCCTCAACGTTCATCAGCTGCATAATAGTTTTGGGAACGGCGTTTTTGATTCCCAAATGAGTAACCACATCAACAAACCGCCTATGTAGCTGAGGAGTCCAGACAAGCCTTGGCCGCTTCAAAGTCCGAGCAGAGGGATCATCGGAAGAATTCTCAGCGCGAAGAGCTGAATCAGCCTCTTCAGCAAAATCGATCTTTCTAGATTTTCTATTATCAGATCCAGACCCATCCCGATCGGTCTCGTCGACTTCCTCAACCATCATCAGGTCATCTTGGGTTGTTTCGTTAAAGGATTTGAAGTTATTGGATGGAAACGTTTGCACGTGGTTAGCTCGAATAGCCGAGAAGGTATTCTGCGAGGCTCGATTGACCTCAAGCACCGAACGAAACGGTTCCGGCGAGATGCTGAAGGCAGAGGCTAACTCCGGCGGGATTAACGACTGTGATAACGGCATCAAGTCTTCCGAGCTCGGTAGACCAGCCTCCCACTCGAGAATTCTCTCTTCATCTCCATCAGCTCCACTGCCACCATCTCCACCTCTTTCATAGCCAGTCATTTTCACCACCTCACCCATGTCGAAACCTCAATCGTTTTCCTCTTTCAAAATTTTCAGGTACTTTTTGCAAACTTCTTGAAATTATTCTAATAGTTTGAGTTAGGGTTTGCAATTGAAAACTTGAAATCTATAACAGATCAGATCCAAGTCCGAGAGAAAATAGGAGAGGAAGAAGAAGAAGTAAAAGGGCGTGAATAGCGAAATAAACTGGTGATGGTTAATTGATATTTCGTGAGATTCGGAGCTTAGAGGGTTGTTTTGGGAAATGGAAAAGGGGAAAAGAAATATTATTACATTTTCTGATTTTGCTTTGAAAAGTTAAAAAAAAAAAAAGTAATGAAAAAGTGCAATATCTTATTCCAGACTTGTCCTCAAAGTGTGCCAGCGTGGATGACTAAGGCAGATATTTTTGATCCTCTAAATATCTAAGAAATATCACTTACTCTACTCGCTCCCCTTAACTTTCCACTGTTACTCGCTAAAATCGGCGACACGCATTTCGTATAGTAGGCTACTCGGCCACTAATCGTCGTCCATTGAAGATAAGATTTCTAAGATTAGACCTCCATCTTAAAATTGTTACTACACAAATAGCCCTGCCATTCGAATGGTTGATTATTATCCATTAATTTTATTAATTATTCTTCGTATTAAATATTAAGTAATTATATTTAAAAAATTAATTTTATATTGTATCAATTTAAAGAATCTTAATTTGTCAATAGAACAGAGCCAAAGGCCGCTCCCTATTTCTCATCATTAATTTTGAATTTGTCTTTAATTTTTATTTAAAATTTTTCCAGAAACATATTGAGAATTCATAATGAAAAAATGAGGATATCTAAATAAGAAACAAGAATCTAAATAATATTAAAATATATTTTTTTAATTTTTTATAAAAGAAAAATTATAAAAACATATTTAATAATAAATATTTTATGATGAGAAAAAAAAATTGAGCCAATAAAATATTATATGATAAGAAAAAAAAATAAAAATATGTAATAATAAATATATAATTTTTTATACTAAATAATATTGATATTTTTTTAAAAAATTAGTTTGAAGTAAAAATAAATTATAATATAATTATATAATTTTAGATTTTTTGAATTTAAGTAAATAATTTAAATAATTTTTATAAAATAATTATTAATGTTTTAAAAAATATATAATTTAAAGATAAAATATATAATGTATTATTTAATATTAATTTAAATTTTGTGTAATTAAAAAAATTATTTATTTATTAAAATAAGATATATAATTTTGAAGAATGAAGAAAAAAATATAATTATCTTTATATTACATTTTATATTATAAAATACAAATAATAATTTTTTATTTTTTATTCTCTATTTTATTGTCGTTATGTTTACCTTCGATTAAATAGTTTTCATAAAAATTTGCTCCATAAATTTTTTTGATAATCTTACCCATTATTACTTATTCAAAAGTAATTAATAATTTCTGCATTATAACTCTTTAAGAATCTTTTATTGTTAAAATGGGCCAAATGAAAAAAGTCATCACTTTTAAGTTTGCTTTTGTATTTTTGTAGTGTAAATTGCTTGAGAACTGACTTTCCTTGTGATTCTTGGACGATATGAATGTTAATGACCAATGGCAAACGAGAATGTTGGTTAACAGCTGGTTAAAAAACAAACCAATTTTTTTTGTTGTCGTTGAAATAAACACTTTCCATGTGATTAAACTAAAAAGTTATTGACCTTTTATCATATTATATGTAATTACATGGATAAAGTATTAAGTATTAATCTGATATATATTAATTATTAATCTGATATACAATATAAAATAATTATTATATTATTATATTATTTTTAATATAAATTAATTAATTTATAAAGTATAAATTATTGTATATATTAAACTATTAATAAAAGTTACTTTTATAACTTAAAAAAATTTGACTGTATATAATTATACTAAATATTAAGAGTGAACATTCTTTTTTCTTCAAAAATCGACTAATTAACCTAAACTTAGGTCTAAATGATCCTTTTTTTTTTTTTTTAGATTGGTTGGTCCAGTAGGTAGAGCCGGCAATTTTTGACACGATCTGCGAACTCGACACGACCCACCCACGAAATAGTCAGGTCCGGTTGAGCTTATATGTGTTGGGTTGTAAACAGGTCGACCCGTTTAATCCATTTAAAAAAATCAGGGTTAAATGGGTTAATTGGGTAACCCGCATAAATAACATAAGTAAATAACTAAAATTATTAAAGTATGTACGTAATTGTTTCTTATTTAATTATTTTGTAGGTTTATACTTTGAAATATTATTGAGAATTTGAAATGATGTTTAAATTCATTTCATATTTTATTTTCTTATTTTTATCAATTTATAATAATATATTATTTAGTTTAATTTTGTATGTTTTTATTATTAATTATTTATTTTAGACTTAAAACAAGTTTTTATTTACAAAGAATTTATGATATATATTTTTGTTAGACTTTTTTGTTATTATTTAAGACTTTAAAATATTAGATTTGATGCATCACAATATTTATGATTATTGATATTATTTTTATTTTATATTAGTTAATATTTTTACATTTTTTGTTAAAATAATGCTTAAATTAATTTAATTTTTGGAGTCTAATTAGAATTTATAATGTT
Organism: Elaeagnus macrophylla; assembly: GCA_029378325.1. Lineage (NCBI taxonomy): Eukaryota > Viridiplantae > Streptophyta > Magnoliopsida > Rosales > Elaeagnaceae > Elaeagnus > Elaeagnus macrophylla. The sequence goes on from CM055642.1 coordinate 9,874,301, forward strand.
AATAGGTGACATAAATATATGTTGATACTCGATATAATATCTCTGATTTTTTATATTATAAAATATAATATATATTATTTAATATATTTATACTGGTTAAATGGGTCAACCCAGGTTGGGTTAGGGTTGTACTTTCTGACCTATTTAATAAATGGGTTGGGTTAGGGTCAATCTTACATGGGTCGGGTCGTAAACAGGTCGATCCGAACAAGACACGACCCACCCGTTTGACAGCTCTACCAGTAGGTTCAAAATATTATAAAATTTACATTGTTAATTTGGTTGTAGGTCCGTCAAAAATAAAAATGACAAAATCGAACCAACTTACACTTTTATATATTAATATTTTTAAATATTATATAATAAATGTTATAAAAATAAATAAAATAAAGTCTTAATTAATATTATACAAATATATAATGTAAAGGTCTTAAACAAATATTTAGCGTATAAAATCATGATTTTAAATTAGGAGGGTGAGTAATGGAGCATCAAATATGAAGTATTAATAATGAGATATCATTTCTATATGTCACATATTGATAACTTTAAATTCATCAAGTATTAGATATGAGCAAAAATAGTTCTTATTACCGATAGTAACACACTTATATACTCTAACTTTAAAAAAAGTGTTTGTAGGGGTAAAATATTGTTTGTATTTTTTATTATGATAATAATTTTTAAGTAAAATTATAAGTCCAAAACTGCCAAACCAACCTCCTTTAAACCGACATTGTAGGTCGGCTTGAAGGTTATTTTTTAGGGGTTATAAGTCGGCTAAGGTTTTGGATTTTTTAAAACCGTCAAGATAAAATCGACTTATAAAATGACTTAATAACAGACCTATCGGACCTACGCCCACCCCTACTAAATACTAGAGGTGTGTAACATATTTTTCACAAATCTTAATTCGATCTAATTTAAATTGAATTTAAAGATATTGAATTTGAAGACTTCTAATCTAAATTGAATTTAACAATGTAAATAATTTGAATTCGAGCAAATCAAAATTTTTAAATTGAATAAAGTCGGATCGATGTTATAACTTATTTTTGAATTATTTAATATATACAACTTTAAATTGTACAGCTGCCTTAGCAATAATAGTGTTAAACTAGTTCAACCTTTTTATCATATATGCGCCGTTAAAAACAAGTTGTATAGTGGAAACTACTTTCTTCTCTTTCAGGGCCAACAGGTGTGTGCTACATCTGAACCTTAGTTTGATCCATATATGTATGCATACAACGTTTTTAACCTACACAGTGTACATTTTTCTGGTACAAAGCAACTTTTATTTTCATCAGGCTCATACCTTGTCTAAATAGATAGACAGAAACGAAACTCAGACTGGGCCTCAATTAGCTGTACAAACTCTTTCCTATTCCCGTCTATGCTATGCAGAGTTTAGAGACTGAGCAGCTCTTCTCCTTTCTGCAACCAAACTAACAAATTAGATAGCCAATCACGAGACATCGTTTTCAGGTGCCATGTAATACACTGCCCATGGCATGCAATAAACTTGTAGCGTCTTACAAATCTACATTTAAACGTGCTATTAGAGCCTAGTGGACCACACAATCTTGGTTTTTGGAAGATAGCTGAGAGGACATAGTGATTGCCAATATCTAACAAAGTGCTTTGTATAGATAGTAACATAGCATAAGGAGTTCAGTAACTTATGTCTATAAATAAAATGCATACCTCCAGCAGCTACAAGTTTCTCTACACGTGCAACGATATGCTTCCCATAAGTGTACTTCTCTAAAGCTTTAGATGAACTTTAATTCGGGAAAGGATCAGCTCGCGTTGCTGGTCATCACAAGTCTCCAACACATTCTGTGCAACATAGTTGGCAAATTGGTCCTTCATCATTGCCCCTGTTCAAACAAAGTCAGTCAAATTGCCCCTTATATTATTCGATAGCATAGAAAATATAATTTATGCCAATACAAATGCAAAAACTTTAATAAAGCAAACTGGCAATGAAATAAATCTTTAAAAATGTTCAAATTATGCAACAAACGGTACACTAGACATAAAGCACTAAAGCATAAGTTCATAAAGATGGTCCCGAGGTGACAAGAGAAACAAACATTTGAAGACTCTACCTCAACTCAAGGTTCCTTGTGTTCAATACGTAATGTAGTAATTTTACCCAGCCACATAAACATAAACTCAAGATACCAGTGCAGATAAACAACATACATATACCCAGAAAATGTAAAAATACCAGCAAGATTCGAAAGCATATAAAGAACACAATGATGTAAAGTAGTTCAGCCCCTAATCTACATGGCCTAATCTACTGGAAAGGGAAAACATTTTATTATTTTGAAATAAGAACAGAGACTACAAATATGAACAAATTTACAGAGGAAACCTAACACAAATCATTCATATTCAAGACAGAAGAACTAAGAGATGAAGAAACCCTAGAGAGAAACCAGTGGCGGCACACGAAGAAAACAATATAGAATGAGTTCGTGTTTCACTCCAAACCCTAAAGGGGTATATATACATATAATGTCAAATGTCCATTCTGCCCTTGAAATCTTAGGAACAAAAGAGCCAGCCCACGAGTCAATCAATGGCCCAGCATTTAAACCACGAACGAAGCAGCCCAAGTCCAGAGAGCCCAAGTAGTCAATACATGAAAATACAATAATTCACATATTAGATAAATAACAATAACAATATATATACTACATAAAATATAAAATACAATAAAGGATCATCTCCTAAATGCTTCCAGTACATTTAATTGTCACAAGTTTAACAATCTTCACCTTGACAATAAATGAACAAAAAAAAAAATTTGTTTTTCCCTTCCCTTATAAATTATCCTAATACTAAATGCAAGACATTCTGATCAAGTTCAAGCAATGCTTAAACTTGTTCAAAGATACTGGTTTTGTAAGCATATCAGAGGGATTGTCCTCTGTGGAGATTTTATGAATGCTAACTAAGTTTTGTGAAACAATATCCCAAATAAAATGCATCTTTACATCTACATGTTTTGATCTAGAATGAAACATGGGATGTTTGGATAAATGAATAGCGGACTGGTTATCACAAAAAACAGTGTCAACCACATCAAAGGATACAATACCAAGCTGTCTGGTAAAGCCTCTTAGCCACAAACTTTCTTTTACAGCTTCAGTGCAAGCTATAAATTCAACTTCTGTGATTGAAAGTGCTATCACTGACTGCAGGTTTGCTTTCCAAGATATAACATTACCAAAAACAGTAAAAACATATCCATAAAGTGATCTTCTCTTATCTTTGTCACCTGCAAAGTCAGAGTCAGAGTATCCTTGTACAATAGGCAAATTAGGAAGATTGCATTCATGCAGTAATCCAGTATTAACAGTGCCTTTAATGTACCTAAGAATCCATTTTACGGCCAGCCAATGAGTCTTACCTGGGTTAGACATAAACCTACTAACCACACTCACAACATGACTTATGTCAGGTCTAGTGCAAACCATGACATACATTAAGGATCCAACAGCATTAGAATATGGAACTCTACTCATGTATTCTTTATCATCTCTAGTAACAGGAGAATCCTTACTTGACAAATTAAAATGTGAACCCAAAGAAACACTGACAGATTTAGCATCAAACATTGAAAACCTTTTCAACACTTTTTCAAGATAAGATTTTTGAGAAACAAACAATTTTCCATCTGATCTAGTAATTTCCATTCCAAGAATTCTTTTAGTTGGACCAAGGTCCTTCATATCAAACTCACTATTCAGTTGAAGTTTTAAAGAATCTAATACAGATTTATCTTTGCATGCAATTAGGATATCATCAACATATAGTAACAGATAAATAGGATGAGGAACATTTTTCAGTTTGAAATACACACAATTGTCATGATCACATCTTTCAAATCCTATTCTAAGCATAAATGTATCAAATTTCAGGTACCATTGCTTAGGGGCTTGCTTAAGCCCATACAAAGGTTTCTTTAGAAGACATACTAGATTTTCATTTTCAGATTTCATAAAACCTTCAGGTTGTCTCATATAAATTTTCTCATTTAAATCACCATGTAGAAAAGCTGTTTTAACATCCATTTGTTCAAGTAAGAGGTCAAATTGCACAACTAAAGAAAGTAGTACTCTAATAGAAGTAAACTTAACAACTGGGGAAAAGATTTCATTAAAGTCAATACCTTTTTTTGTGCAAACCCTTGAGCAACTAACCTAGCCTTATACCTAGGTTTTTCAACTCCTTTTATTCCATCCTTTCTTTTAAAAATCCATTTGCAACCTAACAGTTTAATTTCTTTAGGTTTTGGGACAAGAATCCAAGTTTTATTCTTTAAAAGAGAATTAAATTTATCATGCATAGCATGTAACCATTTATCAGCATCAGCAGAATTAATAGCAACAGAATAAGACTTAGGTTCATCATCAATAAAACCATCAACAATAGAAAATGCATAAGAAATTAAATCAAGTTGACCAGTTTCAATAGAAGAAGATGAAGGAGCAAATGTTGAAGGAATTAAGTAATCATCATACCTTGTTGGTGCTTTGATAGATCTTCTTGTTCTATCTCTTGCCAATTGGTAATTAGTTAGCTCAGGGAAACTGCCATGAGGACTTGTAAGATCCTCGGTAAATCCATCATCATCACTAATACCATTCTCAATTTCAAGATTAGTATCTAAGTGTTGAGGTGCTGCAGGTACCTCCACCTCAAATCCTATACCATTGGTACACTTATGGATGTGGCACTTACCTCCACCTCAAACTCAGTGTCCTTATCATTATTTAAAGTAGAATCAGAAACAGAATCTTTATAAAAAAGTAATTCATTAAAGATAACATTTCTACTTAAAATACATTTAGACAAGGACACCAAAGTTTGTAACCTTTGACCCCTAGAGGATAACCAACAAAGAAACACTTAAGAGACCTAGCCTGTAACTTTCCTTGATTAACATGACTGTAAGCAACACAACCAAAGGTTCTAAGGTTGTCTAAGTTAACAGGTCTACTAATCCAAGCTTCCTCAGGTGTTTTAAGATTTAGGGCAGTAGAGGGACATCTGTTTACAAGGAATATGGCTGTGAAGACAGCATCTGCCCAAAAAATCTTAGGCATACCAGAAAGTGATAACATACATCTAACTCTCTCAAGCAATGTTCTATTCATTCTTTCAGTTAATCCATTCTGTTGGGGTGTACCTACAACAGTCCTATGTCTATCAATCCCATTAACCTTACAGAAGAAATCAAAAAATTCATTATAGAATTTGATAACTCTATGAAAATAGAGTTATTATATCATTTTTTATGCTTAATATTTCTTGTTTTATTTAATAAATTAATGTTTTGGAAGGTATTTTTGTGTTTTGTAGGTTAAAGTAGGTTTGGGAAGAAATGTGGAAAAAGAGAGCAAAAGTGAAGCAAAAGTGTTTAAAAATGTAAGCCTTACATTGGATGTTATTCACTATGTAAGGGGGACAAACAAAGGCTTAGCAATGTAAGCCTTACATCGAGAATCAACATACTATGTAAGGGCATTTACAGCGCATTACAACAAGGCGCGCCGCGGCGGGCAAAACCTGTGCCGCGGCGAGAGGCTCTCGGGTTGCACCTGGGAAATCATGAAAACAAGGCGCGCCGCGGCATGAGTATTTTGCGCCGCGGCGGGGAGGTTTCTGTTTTTGTTCGAAGATCAGAAAATCAGGCTGCGCCGCGGCATGAAAAACGCGCGCCGCGGCCCGCGCGCGCAGAAATTGCTCCTCAGCCTTCTCAGCCCACACACACACACACTCTTTCCCTTCTCTCAAACCCTATCATATAAATACCACATTATACCTCTCCCAAACACAACTAACCAGCCTCCATTTTTCTTCTCTAGTTTTTTTAGCATTTTTTGGAGCTCTCTCCATTTTAGGAGCTAGGAGCAAGGTGGAAGCACTTTTGGAGCATCAAGAAGCAATTTTTGGGGGAATTCTTCTTAAGGGTGTAATAAATTTCTCTCTTAATTGTATTTCTTTATGTTTTGATTTTGTTTTTATTCTTGAATTTCTAGTTTCTAAAATGTTTATTATAGAGTAGTAATTTGTTCTAGGGATTTTGATGGAACTCATTTTATGAACATGATTGTTTAATTTTTAGTTAATATTATTATTATGCTTGAATTATCTGATTTGATGTGCTTAATGCTCTTAATTAAATTGGCCATTTAATTAGGTGATATGTTAATTTTGTGTGCAATTGAAAGATTGATATGAAATTATGAACATGCATTGAATTGGCATATATGTAATGAGAAAGAAATTTCCATTATTTTGTATGTGATCATTTTTAAACTCTAGGTACTTAATGACTCATGTATGCTTAGATGACCATAGACATGTGGGCTAGGTTTATATGGATTAGAATTACATGACCATAGACATGTGGGTGTAATTAATTGAGTAGAGTTGATTAATAATTTGTGCATTTTAATTCAATATTAATGCGATATAAAAACAATTATGGAAATAGAATGGGGGAAATTGAATTCCTAGATTTTTATTTATTTAACTAGTTTAATTTATCTATTTTAATATATCACTAAATTTTCGATAGTTCAAATAGAAAGAGAGAGTATATATTTCGGTACTTAATTCTAATACACGCCATAATAAGTTTCTCGTGGGTACGACAACCCAGTTCTTAAAAATACTTATCACTTGTACACGATCCGTGCGCTTGCGGATTTCGTGCAACAAGTTTTTGGCGCCGCTGCCGGGGAACTTGATAGTGTATTAGGATTAATATTGATACAAGGCTTTCTCCTCTAATTTGAACAATTTTAAAAAAGAAAAAAAAAATTTAAAAAAAAAAATTCAAAATTTAAAAATTTAAAAATTTCAAAAATATCTATTTTTATTTGTTTTTGATTTTGTTATTTTATTTAGTTTATTTTGTTTGATTTGTTTTTATTATCTTATTTATTTGTATTAGCTTTTTAGTTGATTTTTCTTGTTTAATTTTTATTGATTATTGTTTAGTTAGGTTTTTCTATATTTCTTTTACTTTTTGCATTTTATGTTTTTTTTTTTCTTGAGTTTTGTTTGTTAGGTGATGGACCCATTTGAATATAAAAGTCTCAAGGATGCACGGATGACATTTGAGGAGGCTACAAACCTCATAGCTTCTATTGATCGGAATAGTACCTTGAGGGATCTCACTATACAAGAACATTACCATCTTTCGTTGTTGAGGTCTTTCATAGATACTAGTGCCGTACAAAGTCCGTTGCACACTTACGGATGGAATGAAGGGGGACACACCTATAATAACTTTTACACCGATCCGGAGCCGTCACACTCCTACCACCAATATCCGGATTGGGGGAGTCAACATAGTTACTCTTGGAGCTATAATCAAGAGGGTGATTATTCTACTTGGTCTTTGAATTCCATGAATACTTATATGCAACCACCACCACTTCCTCCACAAGAAAATAAGATTTCTATGAAGGAATTGATTAAGAATTATATAGCTGAGCATGGCTATGAGATCTTTGTTAAGAATGATGAAGAAGAGGTGTGTGGGAATCAAGAACTTGAAAAGGAATTCGGTCACGAAGTGGAAGAAAATCTAAAGGATTACAAAGAGAATCATGAAGTAGCTCAAGAGAAGCAAAATGAGACTCCTAAGGAAGATGAGCTTGAGGAGTGCAAGTTCACAATGGAAGTTCCAACCGACCCCTTTTATTTAGATTTTGTGCAAGACATGGGTATTGGAGACTTCCACTTTTTCAAGATGGGTCTAGGTGCCTCGAAAAAGAGGAAGAGGGCATGGGACCCTAAGAGTAACATTGATGACCTTGATCCAACCAACATGAAAACCGTTAAGCGGTTATTCATGGAATATTTTTTATACCATCCACCTTGATATGTTCAAGGAAGGTCTAGTCAAGGACCTAAAACGTGACGCTTCTTGGGAGGCAACCCAAGTTTTTAAAGTACTAATAAATAATTTTGTGTGATTTTTGTAGGGTAATAATAAGGAGCCTTGGAGCTTGGAGGTGACACAAATCAAATTGTTAAAGCTTCAAGTTTTAAGGGAGTTTTCTCATCCTTTCTTTCCTTTATTGCATATTGGGGACAATATGCATGCTAAGTTTGGGGGTACAAATAGGTAGTCCAATAAAAACTTTTTGATATAAAACTATCATGCTTTCTTGTTAATTTAAAGTGAGTAACTGAATCTTTATTACATGTTTTGTTTGATTTCTTGTACATATTCAAGGTTAGTTATAAAAGTTGGTTTTTGTTCATAGTTCATACTTCATGCTTTTTAATATTGAAATTGAGATGAGCCCAAATTTTGTGTTTAAGAATCAAATAGTGGAGACTACCTTGTGAGTTGATTGTTGAGCCATTAACGTTTTATTCTGAGAGTTAATCATTATTCTACTCTTTTAAACACTTTTCTTATTATTTCAAATTGTTAGAAGATCTCTATAGGTTTTTGCATTGAATGTTAGGATTTTCAACATCTAATGAAGAATCATAGGTTTAATTGTATGCTTAGATTAAATGATTTGAGTAAAATTTTAAGTGTTTGCCTATTTCATTCATGCTTGACTTTAAAAGATTAAAAAAAAAAAAAAAAAAAAGAGTTTGCCATTCACAAAATACACATGTATGTGGGTCAATAAAAATAATAAAAAAATCATGACCCTTAAGTTCTTCAAGTATGAATGGTTAATACATAAAAAAATAAAAAATAAAAAAATAAAAAAAATAAGTTCCCTTAAAGTCAAAGCATTTTCATTCTAGGGCACACTTGAAATTTTTGCTTAAAGATTTTAATTGATGCATGAGATTAGTAATGTGATTTCTTCATAAATCCTATCATTTGATTCCTTTCATGAGATCAATGTTATACACTTTTTGAGCCTTTCTTGTTTAATCATATGCGAATCTATTAGCTCATTTCTTTACATAACTTCTATTCGCATATACTTTGTTGAGTGTTTGAACCCATAGGATCAGTGTGATATTAAGAGTGAATTTTTTATCTTGTGAGGAGTAGAGTTGAAACGAATTTAGATTCTTAACACTAGGTTTGGGGGAATCAATGTTGATATATATTTTTTTTAGTATTGGAGTATGCACTTGTGATGCGAAACTGATTTGCATGACGAATCCTTAATGTGTTAAGATGATTAGATAAAATTATGTATGAGTTTCAATTATAAACTGAAAATAACTGAAGCATGAGAAATTTTATTGACTTAAGTTTGTAGTTTTTATTTTTAGTTTTGTTATTTGTCGTTTTAGTTTTTCTTTTAGTTGGATGTTTGTGGGAATCATCACTGAAAACCCTCACGAGACTTTAACTCGTCCACTAGGGCAACCTAGGGGTTTAAAGGCTTTTTGCATATGCTAAATGCAACCGTGATAATCTACGGAAGTGATTTAGGTTAGTATAGTTTAATTTTAGTTTTGCTTGGGACAAGCAAAATATTAAGTTTGGGGGTGTGATAACTCTATGAAAATAGAGTTATTATATCATTTTTTATGCTTAATATTTCTTGTTTTATTTAATAAATTAATGTTTTGGAAGGTATTTTTGTGTTTTGTAGGTTAAAGTAGGTTTGGGAAGAAATGTGGAAAAAGAGAGCAAAAGTGAAGCAAAAGTGTTTAAAAATGTAAGCCTTACATTGGATGTTATTCACTATGTAAGGGGGACAAACAAAGGCTTAGCAATGTAAGCCTTACATCGAGAATCAACATACTATGTAAGGGCATTTACAGCGCATTACAACAAGGCGCGCCGCGGCGGGCAAAACCTGTGCCGCGGCGAGAGGCTCTCGGATTGCACCTGGGAAATCATGAAAACAAGGCGCGCCGAGGCATGAGTATTTTGCGCCGCGGCGGGGAGGTTTCTGTTTTTGTTCGAAGATCAGAAAATCAGGCTGCGCCGCGGCATGAAAAACGCGCGCCGCGGCCCGCGCGCGCAGAAATTGCTCCTCAGCCTTCTCAGCCCACACACACACACACTCTTTCCCCTCTCTCAAACCCTATCATATAAATACCACATTATACCTCTCCCAAACACAACTAACCAGCCTCCATTTTTCTTCTCTAGTTTTTTTAGCATTTTTTGGAGCTCTCTCCATTTTAGGAGCTAGGAGCAAGGTGGAAGCACTTTTGGAGCATCAAGAAGCAATTTTTGGGGGAATTCTTCTTAAGGGTGTAATAAATTTCTCTCTTAATTGTATTTCTTTATGTTTTGATTTTGTTTTTATTCTTGAATTTCTAGTTTCTAAAATGTTTATTATAGAGTAGTAATTTGTTCTAGGGATTTTGATGGAACTCATTTTATGAACATGATTGTTTAATTTTTAGTTAATATTATTATTATGCTTGAATTATCTGATTTGATGTGCTTAATGCTTTTAATTAAATTGGCCATTTAATTAGGTGATATGTTAATTTTGTGTGCAATTGAAAGATTGATATGAAATTATGAACATGCATTGAATTGGCATATATGTAATGAGAAAGAAATTTCCATTATTTTGTATGTGATCATTTTTAAACTCTAGGTACTTAATGACCCATGTATGCTTAGATGACCATAGACATGTGGGCTAGGTTTATATGGATTAGAATTACATGACCATAGACATGTGGGTGTAATTAATTGAGTAGAGTTGATTAATAATTTGTGCATTTTAATTCAATATTAATGCGATATAAAAACAATCATGGAAATAGAATGTGGGAAATTGAATTCCTAGATTTTTATTTATTTAACTAGTTTAATTTATCTATTTTAATATATCACTAAATTTTCGATAGTTCAAATAGAAAGAGAGAGTATATATTTCGGTACTTAATTCTAATACACGCCATAATAAGTTCCTCGTGGGTACGACAACCCAGTTCTTAAAAATACTTATCACTTGTACACGATCCGTGCGCTTGCGGATTTCGTGCAACAGAATTCCAGACCATTGTCTGTCCTAAGTACTTTAACCTTTCTACCTGATTGATTCTCTACAAGAACTTTCCAATGTTTAAAGGTGTCAAAGGTTTCATCTTTAGTTTTTAAGATAAAAGTCCAGACTTTCCTAGAGAAATCATCAACTAAAGATAAGAAGTACTTACTACCTCCAAGGGATTGAATAGGAGCAGGTCTCCAAAGGTTAGAATGAACATAATCAAGTGCATGTTGGGTAGTGTGAATAGACTTTGTAAACTTAACCTTAGTTTGTTTACCAAAGATACAGTGTTCACAGAATTTGAGTTTTCCTAATGAATCACCACCAAAAGCTCCTTGTTTTGCAAGAACAAAAAGTCCCTTTTCACTAATGTGTCCTAATCTTCTATGCCAAAGGGTTGCTTTGTCTAAGGATTGTTCTACATTTGAAACCAAAATAGGACCTAAAACAGAACCTTGCAGGATGTACAGCCCATTTACTCTTACTGCCTTTAAAGCAACTAAGGAACCCTTTAAAAATTTCATTACACCTCTATCTATCTTAACAGAAAAGCCTAAGGAATCCAGTGTACCTAGTGAGATCAAGTTCCTTCTTAATTCAGGGACAAACCTTACATCACTTAGGATCCTAATAGTTCCATCTATAAGAGATAACTCAATTGATCCTATACCTTTAACCTGGCATTCAAAGTCATTACTTAGAAGTACTCTACCTCCATCAGACTCTTTGAGATCTCTAAAGAAATGCCTAAAGGGAGACATGTGAAAGGAACACCCTGAATCAAGAACCCAATCTGTTTCAGATCTACTAGAACTTACTGTTAAAACCTCAGAGCTCTCATAACCTTCAGAGATCAAATTGGTATCACTATCTACACTAGATTCAGACTTATCTAATCTTTTATTTTTTCTTAAGGGGCACTCATTTCTATAATGACCATCCTTCTTACAAAAGTAACACCTCACATGCTTTTTAGTTCTAGACTTAGACCTCCCCTTAGACTTACTTCTGGACCCATTTTTCCTTTTTTCAGTTCTACCCCTCACAAAGAGACTATCATTAACAGATACTTTATCAGTGAATTTTATTTCAAGATCTTTAGCTCTAAGATTAGAGATTACAAGGTCAAGGGTGAGGGTGAGGGTGAGGGTACCACGCCCATACATAATACATGCCCTAACTTCTTTAAACTTTTTAGGCAGTGAGTTTAATAAAATTATGGCTTGATTCTCATCCTCTACCTTGTGATTAATATCATCTAAATCAGAAGTCAGACGTTTAAACACATCAAGATTTTGTTCAAGATCTTTAGTAAAATCCATTTTAAAGGAATAAAAGCGATGGTTTAAATAAACTTTTCCAGAGAGGGTCTTAGTAAGATAAAGAGAGTCTAGTTTAGAGAAAACCTTCTTAGTGGTCGTTTTTTTAGAAATTTCCCTGAGAATCTTGTCAGACAGATTCAACAGGATGGAGGCATATGCCTTTTTTTCAATCTTTTTCATAGTGGCATCCGAAACTTTTTATGGTAGGTCATCTGGATCAATGGCCCCATGTACTTCTTATTGTACTAACAAGTCTTTCATTTTGCGTTTCCATAACACGTAATTCCCTGTTCCATCAAACATTGTTATCTTATACTGAGTTGACATAATAAACCAAAAATAAATAGAGTATTATTTGACAGAGAGAAATTTTTTTTAGAGAAACTCCCTGAAATGGTCGTGGAAAAATCAACCGTCAGATTCCTCAACGGACTCAAAAAGATCTAGAAACCCTAGATTTTTGAATCACACAAAAAATGACAACAACGAAAGATTTCGTGGAAAGGATATTTCAAGAACACTTCGATAAAGAAAAACAGAAGGCCAAGAAACAAAAACACACTCTGATACCACTTGTAGTAATTTTACCCAGCCACATAAACATAAACTCAAGATACCAGTGCAGATAAACAACATACATATACCCAGAAAACGTAAAAATACTAGCAAGATTCGAAAGCATATAAAGAACACAATGATGTAAAGTGATTCAGCCCTTAATCTACATGGCCTAATCCATTGAAAAGGGAAAATATTTTAGTATTTTGAAATAAGAACAGAGACTACAAATATGAACAAATTTACAGAGGAAACCTAACACAAATCATTCATATTCAAGACAGAAGAACTAAGAGATGAAGAAACCCTAGAGAGAAACCAGTGGCGGCACATGAAGAAAAACAATACAGAATGAGTTCGTGTTTCACTCCAAACCCTAAAGGGGTATATATACATATAATGTCAAATGTCTATTCTGCCCTTGAAGTCTTAGGAACAAATGAGCCAGCCCACGGGTCAATCAATGGCCCAGCATTTAAACCACGCACGAAGCAGCCCAAGTCCAGTAAGCCCAAGTAGTCAATACATGAAAATACAATAATTTACATATTAGACAAATAACAATAACAATATATATACTACATAAAATATTAAAATACAATAAAGGATCATCTCCTAAATGCTTCCAGTACATTTAATTGTCACAAGTTTAACACGTAAGTTACAAAATTATTGCAAGCTTCTGTTCCCTTCCCTAAATTGTTATACCATAACAAGAATACAGGAAGACAGTTTAAATCCCACATTCTAGATGTGACAAACCTGAAGAGGTTCATTTTCAACGGTAGAGCCTAGCATCTCATTCACTAGTAATTTGCGCTCTGAAGGGCCACCAAAAGTAAGACATTTCTCTACAACATTGGAAGCAAACTTCTGTTGGCACATCTGAACTATCTATCCAGCTAGTTCTTTGATAATAATTGAACGCTCATGAGGTTTCCCATGCTCCAATACGTGCTATTGAAAGATAAAAAAATCTGTTAGTATTCTTCACATTTAAGAAAACATAGAGTAATCCATAAGAAGTCAGAACATTGACTTGCATAAACTTTAACTTAGATCAACAATACAATATGACAATAAAATTGATCATCAACATGAACTCTTTCTTTACATTTTCATTCAATGCCAACATGAACCTATTAATAGACAATGTACTCTTTCTTTACATTTTACATGCATGCAATGCAATAGACAATGTAACCTTAATAAATAGGGGCGAATTGCCAAACTTTTCACTTAGCATATAGGCTATTTTATCGCTTAGTTCTATAGTTTAAAAAATATTTTTTAAGTCCTATTGATTTTAAATAAATGGTTCATCAAAATTCACACACAAATAACATATTGTAAAGGGTACTAGCATATCCTTGTAGTATGTTAATTGTACTTGAACGACCCTTTTAGCAAAGCAAGAATACTAAAAGTTTATTTTTAAACAAGAAGAGTAAAGGCCACTTTAGGCTCAACTTATAAGACTACTCCAACCCTACTTTATTAAATAAATAGAATACTTTAAGTATAGAAAAAAAAATTTAATAACACATCATTTCATTAAAAAAGAAGTTTGTAACAAGAAGACAATAAGCTGATTAGCGAAGTCCAATTTATTTATGGTCAATTCTCGATCCATTTATAGAAATCTCCAAGTGCTTTACCATAATGCAATTAAATCAATTAGGATGTATTCTTGAAAGTTTATTAAATTTGCTCAAAATTAGTCTTTATTTGTTTATTTTTGGTTCATAACTAACATTCATAAAGGCCCATAGTTTACAAGCTAGATTGAGGGGCGTTCCAAACTCCAACTTGGCCCAAAATCTATTTAGTAATCTATTTAGCACCAATGAGTCAAAATTATTTAGAAAAGGCAAAACTTTTGTACGAAGTTGGTGCATAGATGTGTAACGTATTTTGATAATTTTAAGATTATATTATTAATATTTACATAAAAAAATTCATTTATATTTAAGTAAATATATTAATTTAAAGCAATTAATGAATAAATTATCTATATTATGTTAGGATTATTTTACGTGTATTAGTGTAATCATATACAATTTTAAATTATATCAAATAATTTATAAATTATGTTAGGATAAAATTGATTTATTAAGACAATTATTAAATAAGTATGTATTATACTTAAGTTTATAATATGTGTGATAGGCTTATGGCCTTGTCGCACTTATAAATCTAAAGTAACTCATTATGTTTATGGTTTACGTTATAGATGTTCTATTATAAATATAACACTTATGACTTAGAGTCATTAAGCCACTAAAAATCTTGAATGTAGTAGTTTACATAATTTCTACGTACTAAATCTATTGATATATTAGTGAAGATTAATAATTTTTACAACAATGCTATATACAAATATATATTTTATATTAAATCATATGCAGTACATTGAAACAAGTTTATTATTATTACTTCACTGTTTATAATAATTATTTTAACATATTATTGATGTGTCTAACTTATATAGAAACCTAAGTAGGATGGTCCATAATTTTTTAGCTCCAGCGTATCCCAAACATTTTGTCCAAAGAATTAAACATCATCACTCTAGCTAAATGCCAAATTCCCTGCCAATGTCCCGAAATAGTCCAAAACAATTTTTCTTTATAGTTGGGCTTGGAAGTAACCCATTTCCCAAAAACCAAACTTGTCAAGGTTCACATAATACGTCAAAATTTGCAGTCTCAATTGACCACTTTCTTTTTTATCTTCCTTCTAGAGCTCTTCTCCAAGCCCATTTGAAGTTTTTCCAACTTCTCTGGAAATCCTCCCATAACATTAATGTGGTGGTGGTTTATCCTTATATATATCACAATTGTGGAATTGGTGTTGCAAGACACGAGCAATTTGTATGCTGAGTCACCCTCTTCTTATTCATGAATTCAATTTCTTTGTTGTTGGTCAAAGTTTTGGGAACTTTGATCTTAAGAAGGGCCTGTAAATTTTAACCTTGTTGACTCAGGGGAGAGGAACAATATTGTTGTACCATCAGGCCGTTGGATCGCAATTCGTTCCTTGAAGATAATTTAGGTCAACTTTTTTTCCCTGGTCAATTACACATATTAGTCTACTCTGATAACAATCAGCTTGTGATTCAGAGGCTCCTCCCAATGCAGGATTGTCAGAGTGAGGATGCTGCTGATATGGAGAATACTATTGCAGATTTGGCTGCAACAGAGGTTCAATTGGTATTTCTGTGATGTTGCTCGACTGTGATTGTGTCTAATTGTGTTTGGAGGTTTGTTCACTAGTGTTTTAGAGGATATGATGTATTTGCTCTTTGTCTGCCTAGATAACGCTGTTAAGCCTATAAAATCCTTCTGGAACATTTGGATATTAGCCAGGTGCTAGAAACTTGTAAACTGTAATACAGATGGTTCCTTGGGCAGCTAGATAGAGATTGTAGGACTTCATTACTTTTTGCACTAGTGTCAAGTTCCTAGGCTTGTAAGTTTCACTTTTTTATGGTCTATAATGAATATTGTGTTATGTTTTTTTTTTTTTTTGAACAAAAAAATTACTCTTGCAGAAATAACTCAAAACTCTCTAAGTACACAACACAAATTTTCCAAGTTCTCCGGAAATCTGCCCATAATACTAATGTGGTGGTTTGTCCTTATATATATCACAAGTGTGGAATTGGTGTTGCAAGACACGAGCATTTTGTATGTCACCCTCTTCTTATTAATGAATTTAATTTATTTGTCGCCTTGCCATTAATTCAAATGGTAGATGAGAATGTCCAAAATGCAAAGAATTTTCTATTCGAGTCTCAACTAATACAATAATCCCCTCTCTCATACCCGTATTGTGTGCTCTCTCCGTTTTTTTTTGTTAATAAAAACCTCACTAAGTGGGAGGCTCATTACCGCATTAGGCATCGATGACATGTTTTCGCCTAAATCACTAAAAATTATTATGGACTAGTAGGGAGCTATTGCTCAGTTCTAAGACAGTGGCATGTAATCGCTGATATTCGAACCGCATATCTCGTAGTCCAACATGGCAACAGCGCCTAAGAGTTGTTCCCCACTGCCTATCCCTCAAAACTCTCTAAATTTTGATGTTCATAAAAATCATAACCTTAGAGAAAATACAAGCATGTGTTCGGTACTTGAGTGGAAATAAAATGAAACTTATGTACATAAATCAATTAAATCTTTTGATGTCCAATCACATTAACTTTTTTTGTGCAAACATGTTATGAGGTGATGTGTTAATCTTAATTCTTAAGGAAATTATGAAAAGTGCTCAAACTCTAGTTGAGGCTAAATATGTTTTTCTGAATATTATTTTATTATTTCTTTCCTTAACTTAGAATTGTGAGTATTTTTTTTTTTAGTTTCAAAGAGGAAACATGGTAAGATTTAATAGGATATGTATGGTATTAGTCTAAGAAGAGTCCTCCACTTTAGGTTGGGAAAAAGTTGTGCATGAGATTTTTTATTTAGCCCAGTTATCAAATGTCTCTATTGGCTATTAATAAAATGTCAAGTGCTAAAGTAATGAAAAGTTATTTAAAAAAAAAAATGTAATGAAAAGTTACTGCATCACTTTGTTTTTTTCCTTCATATTGTCATGAACGCCTAACCCAAAATGTCGAGTTACAACCTCTAAAATAAAAAAATAAAAAAGATATTATTACCGACCAATTCTCTTCAAAATTTAAGTGTTATATTTTGAGTTTCAACCAGAATAATAATCTTTCAAAAAATAATTGTTGATGGATATTGCTAAATGTAAGAAACTTACGGTTCTTTTTAAAAGATTAGTTTATTATGTAAAATAGTCTAAATTTACGGTACAACTTTCCCTTAATCAAAAATACATATTATTTTTGTACTTTATATTGTATTCAACTCTCTATTTATCGAACAAATTATTATCTTTATATTTTATATTATGTTCGACTCTTCTTAAATCGAAAAAATTAATATCTTTATATTTTATATTGTAGTTTAACTCTTTTTTACCTCAGAATAAACCTTGAGTTCACGCATAATGAAACCTACAATGAGCTTTAAATTTATATAGATGGGGCTCATTTAGTTGAGAGAGTTACATAAATACTCAAAATTTCTAAATATGAGGTTGGTTCTAATACCACTTTGAAAAAAATTGAGGTTTTATTCTAAAAAATTAACTAATTAAATAGAGTAATTTAAATTCTTATAAATTTATAAATCATCTAACGTATAAGTAACATAATTGTGTTTTCATATTTTCAATATTAAATAAAAAATAGAATGAGTAAAAATGAATTCTTTTATATTTTCTTTGTTTACTTTTTAAAACATGATAAAATTTTTTTAAATCGTTATCGTTAATTAATTTTTCACGTCTCATTGTTATTAAGTCTCTTTTTTTTAAATTCATAATTTTAAAATTATTTATATTTATATTTTATATATTTGTCGGTAATTTTTATTTTAAAATAATATTTAATTTAATTAATATTTTGTTTTCCATTTATTTTCATTTTGATTTAAATAAATTTTGTTTAAAAAAAAATCAAGTGGAAGATGTTTTGAGTCCCACCACTTGACAAATCAATGGTAAAGTTAATTTCGCTGTCTCCTTTGCTTGGTCCAGATTCCAAAGAAAGGACCATTATTTTTTTTATTCTCTTATTTTTAAGTGTCGCATAAAAACTTGATGGGTTACTTCAATTGGTGCTATAATTAAATTTATAAATATTAAAATATAATTTTAAATATTATTATAAGCATAATTTAAAATTTATTCTTGTGTGTAGATATTAGATAATAATATTCTTATTATTTTTTTCTTGTATAATTATGATAAATAAATTAGGATAAAATTTTTAAAACACTTTCAATATTATTAATAAAGTAGGTTAAAAATGGCAGTCTTTAACTCATATATATATATATATATATATATATATATATATATATATAACTTAATTTTTTTTCTCAAGTAATTAAGGCTTTTTGTAAATGAAAACGTAGTAAAAAATGCTTAGCAGTCAATTTTACCTAAAGATTTTATTATCTAATTTAAAATAAAATACTTTTTATAATTATAATGTATAAAATAAGTTATAAAAATATTTAAAATATTTATTTAATTATAATTATATAATAATGATAAAAATATATTCAACTAATAATTGACATAAAATTATTTAACGATTTAATTACATTTTATATTTAAAATGTATAGAATAAGTTACAAGAATATTCCAGATACATGGATAGAGTTACAAAAATGTCCCAAAAATTTACTTGGTTATAATTATACTTACAACATTATGAATAACATTAAAAATATACCTAACTAATAACAGTTGTTAAATCATTTAACATAATTATTTTTGTTGAGGATATTTTGGTAAAATCATATATTTGGGAGGTATTATTAACTACGTTTTATGCCCACAACGTATGTAGTGAGTTACAAAAATGCTCAAAATATTTACTAAGTTGTAATTATATATATAACTTTATGGATAATGATAAAAATATCTTTAACGGGCAACTGGCTTTAAATTATTTAATAAAATTACTTTTGTTAATGAAGGAATGATATGTTTTGTCTCTTTGTAAAACTTATAACCTTTTGATATAAATAAAGTTTGACCTAATTACTCCATAATAGTAGTGAATTTATATAAATGTTAAATACAACTTATATCACAAATTCACATATTACAATCATGTCTAAATTCATATAAAAAAATTTACATTACAGACGTTAAAAATAGTTAATTTTCACACACAAAAAAAGAACCTATAACTATACTGATAGGAGTAATTATATGAATTATGAATTCATTGTTATACGAATTTGACATAGATTGTATTTGAAAATTTATATGAATTCATTATTATTATGAAATAATCATATGAGTGTTCTGCATTTACAAAAATATCAAAGGGATTATAAGTTTAATCATAGTCATAGATATCATAGATATGCAAAATATATCATTCATTTCTTAACAAAAATAATCATGTTAAATAATTTAAAATCAGTTATCAATTATACATGTTTTTATCGTTATCCACTATATTGTAGGCATAATTGCAATTAAATAAATATTTAAGCATTTTTGTAACTCATCTCATACATTGTGGGCATAAAACGTAACTAATCCTATCATCCAAACTAGAGATGGCAAAGGGTTGGTTCAGGTCAGATCCAACCTGAACCGTTTTGACCCTCGGTTTAAATTAAATTGAACCATTTCAAACAAAAAGGGTTCGGTTCAGCTCGGGTAATATTCGCGGGTCAAAAAAACTGAACCGTTGGCCCATTTTTAAAAAAAAATGGGAAAAAATACTATACATTTTTATGTAATTAAAGTATTTAGTAAATAAGCGGAATACTCGAATGGTGTCCTAAACCGAAAGGATTTTTGCCTTGAACTGAACTAAACCGAATTGTTTTAAATAAAATGGATAATGTTTCGATCTGTTTTCGAACTATTTTACCCCAAATCGAATTGACCTAAATAGGTCGGATACCCGCGTGTACCCGATCCGTCGTATTAAATTGTCATCCCTAGTCCAAACACATGATTTTAAATAA
Source organism: Elaeagnus macrophylla (assembly GCA_029378325.1). Lineage (NCBI taxonomy): Eukaryota > Viridiplantae > Streptophyta > Magnoliopsida > Rosales > Elaeagnaceae > Elaeagnus > Elaeagnus macrophylla. The sequence continues at coordinate 9,894,741 of CM055642.1, forward strand.
AAGCAATTCTATTAAATAATTTAACGTCAGTTATTAGTTGAGCATGTTTTTATCGTTATCTATAATGTTGTGGGTATAATTGCAATCAAGTAAATATTTTGAAAAATTTTATAACTCATCTCATACGTTTTGGACATAAAATGTAATTAAATCTTTAAATAATTTAACGTTAATTATTAATTAAATATATTATTATTATTATTATAATGCTACAAATCTTATTTTTCTAATATCATTCGTATGTTGATTTTTTTTTTTTTTTTCAAATCACAAACATCCTATTGAATGTGAGATGTGGAGAATAAGATTCGAATTTTGAATCTTTGGTAAATAACACTGCAACATTACTAAACTAAGTTATCAAGGCATGGGCATGAGTTGAACTATTTAAGATTTGAGTTTCAATTATTAATTATTATTGACTCGAGTTAAAACATAATTTTTTTCTTTATTTTTCTTTATGTAATTGCTAATACATATGAATTTTAGATACAGGCCAGGATAACTTTTTTACATATGATGAATAATTAGATTAAAGAAAGATATAAGCCAATATATTAGCTCTATCTGACAGTATAACAAATAAAAAAAATTATATTTCAAGGTGTGCTACCTTTATGTCTTTCACACTAATCAGACTAATTATTAACAGAGAATTGTTAAATATAAATATTTTTCTAAGAAAAGTTGAAAATAAATAGTCAGATTTTTTTTTTTCAGCCAGAAAATAAATAAATAAATAGATGAAGAGGAGGGAGTATATATACTCTAGTAATACCCCATAGTGCCTAGGTTTTTCTCCTCAAATTGAATACGTTTTAACCTTTTACTTAAGAATTTATAAAGAGGCTTTTTATTGTATAAAAAGGATTATTTTTTAATTTTAAAATTCCAAGCACAAGGCTTGGGTTCGTCAATATGAGCATTCATTGGAGTAAAGACATAGCTGTCTCACAACAGAATTGTTTGTGGTTCCATTGATAACAATTTTATATTTTAATTCTATATAATTCTATATTTTCATAGCTGTCTCATAATATTTTAATTTTTAAATGTTACAAATGTTAAATTTTTTCGTTTGAAAACTCATTTTTAATTTAATTTTTTAAAATTTGAAATTCAATTTTAAAATTTGACCAAATTTTGAAATTTAAAAAAAATTAATATAGAATTAATTTTTTTTCTTAACACTAAAAATTAATAATACAATTATGCTCTATCATAATCCACCTTACTTAAAATGGTTAAAAAGCCAAGAATTTAATGAAAATTTATAAAAATATATAAGTTTGAAATTAAATTTTAGAGTTTAAGCCATTTTGATAACCATTTCAATTTTTAATTTCTCATTCTTAGTTGTAGAATAAAAATTAAAAATTATGAATTGGTTATTAACCAAGTAATATTTAATTTACAATTTCTATCTTTCAAAAAATTTAAAAATCAAAATTAAATAATTAAAAATTAGAAATTATAATATTTATCAAGTATGAGCTCGATAAAATATTAAGAAATTGTTATTTTTAAGTAAATTGTTATTTACTTATTATATAGGAATTAAGTGTGTAAATGTGTAATTATTATTAAAAAATATAGAATAAGACATCTAATTAAATATGAAATATCATGTCAGTCTTCGCCATTTACGTCAAAGTGAAGAAGCTTGTCACGTTTCTCTCTATTCTTTTCACTTACTAGAAATCAAGTTGGAACACGTTGGGTTAAATTTATTCCTCTCACCGCAACAAAGGGTACTGCTTATGGATTATGAATCGAACTTAAAAAAAAAAAAAAAAAGAGGTTGGCTATCATTTCCAATGTAGATCCAAAATAATTAATATAATGACTATATATACCAGTGTCTTATTATATTAATTTGTCACTTGCAAAACACCACCACCCCCTTAAGAATCTCTCTCCTCAAAAAAATAAAAAACACAGGAGAAATCTTTTTTGATATGTTCATCTAATCTTTACAATAATGCTTAAAACTTGTACCTCATGTCTTAGAAATTTCAACAAATAATTATAATATAATTGAAGCCAAAAAAAAAAAGAAGGAAAAATTACTACAAAAAATGGATGTGACCGATTGATTAATTAATCTATATATATAATTTTTTTTTTTTCTCTTCTTGGTTATAATATGGGCAAAAATTAAAGCAATTTGAAACAAACCCAGAATCCAATCTAGCAATAATAAATTTAAATCAGAAAAAAGGATCTCACAATTGATCTTTATCACCATGTTTATGCCAACAAACAAGCATAGCAACACAACGTCTCATTATATAAAATCTAGCCTTTTGCTCTTTAGCCAATGTACTACACTTACGGCCAATAGAAGAAGAAGATGAAGAAGAAGAAGTAGAATTATTACTATTCTTTTGTGATGAAGTGCGAGGAAGTGAACACTTATTGGAAGATGAACTCTTTGTTGAAAAACTTCTTAGTAGAGGAGACTTGTAATTAGAAGAGCTTCTTGTGGAACTACTTCTGGAGAAAGCAGATTTTGGAAAAGCAGATGACGATAAAGAAGAAGAAGAACAAGTAGTAGTGTTGTTGCTAGTTGAAACATCCTTCTTTGATGGCTTCCATATCTCATCCATGTAATTATTTAATTTGTATGCCACTTGATGATGGTGATCTCTCCTTATTGATCTATCTCAAGGTATGCGATAGAGTTTTGCTTTGCTTTGCTTTGCTTGTTGTTAATGTTTTTATTTGTAAAATGTTGGATATATGTTTGTGTGTGATAGAGATAGAAATAGTGAGTGAAAGAGATGTATGATTGAGAATGGGCCGATCGATGATAAGAGGTGGGGTACTATTGTTGGCTTTATATTGTGGTTGAGAAATAACTAGTGTACTCCTCTGTAATGCAAGTCTTTTATACATTTCAGGATTTGTCTAGTAAATATTGTATAAATAAATTAATTTTATATATCCAAGTTGAATTATTTTTCATTAAAGTTATTTATGAAATTGTGTTCCAAATTTCTATTTTTGTGTAATTTATAGATATAAAAACAAAAATAATGCTTAGATTATGGATTAAAATATCCATTATATCCTCCATATTTTCAAATTTAGAAGGATGTCGATCTAAGAAATTTTCGTTAATAATTTAATATATTTTTTAAATTATTATAAATTTTACAAAAATTTTCATCAATATTAATAGTATCTTTTTCATAAAATTAAATTATCAACATATACTGATATTTTAATCTTGTTTCTACATAAAAATTAAGATCCTTCAATCATTTACATATATACATTGCCTTTGATGCATAAGTTATTAAAATATATATATATATATATATATATCAAAGATAATTAGAGATAAAAGAATTGAATAATAAAATTTGCCAAAAATGTCAAAAACTTTACAACTCTATTAGAGAACAGTGTACTTTATTGACGGGTTCTACTAGTGTTTCAAGTTTTTTTTAATTGAATGTCTATGAGTCTTTTAAATATCAATTCCTTACTCCTCATCTTAATTTTTTTTTCTTGATCCTTTGAATTTTATTTATTTATTATCTCAAATGGAAGGAGAGGATATGATGAAATTCAAAAAACAAAAAAAAAGGTTAATATATTATATATATATATATATATATATATATATTTTTTTTTTTTTTTTTTTTTTTTGCAAGACGGATCCACTTACACGTATAATTTGAGAAGGGGCCATGGTGAAGGGACAGTGGTTAGCTGGTTTTCATATAATCCAAACATAATGTTTTCGTTTTTGATGAGACTGAGACCATATCGTTGCCCTTTTCAACAATTAATCAATTTAACGTAATAAAGTAATAACCATACCAAACTGTAAAATGGTAAAATCTGGTAGTGTCATTAAAGTAAATACTTTTTTAAATTATAAAAAAATGTGACAAAATCAGAACCTGTTGGTCACAATTTTTTTTTTTTTTTTTCTTTTTCAAAAGATGAAAGAAAATAGGCCAATAATTATTTTATAAATTTAAAGTGAACTCAACACTATATACACCATATTAATCCCAACATTTAAAATTCATCAATTGAAAATTGTAGGGTTTCAAATAGAACAACTCCCTTCCATATTGATATTGATAGGATAAAGTCTCAACTTTAATTAAAAATCAACGACTTTTCTTTTACCATTTTATGACTACAACTTGCATATTTTTAAATAACAAGTCTTGGAGGCCAAGCGAAAATAATGAAATAAAATAATTATAGAGATAATAAATATAATATTTTAATTTATGAGCTGCATTAAATATTGTATTAAAAGTTGTTAATCATCAATCATTAAAAAAAAAAAAAATTAGAAACGTAAAAACAATTCTTCTATACATCTAACGGGAACAAGAATTAATAAAGTTCAAAAAGTAAAATCAATTACAAATAGCATAAGAGGTTTGCATGAGCATTCAGAGAGTTTGCCTGAACTAGATCTGCATGTGATGGAATTGCTTTGCCTCAAACTCCTCTTATAAAATAAATAAAAAATGGTGATTAATTAATTAAGAATATACTGGTATTGTACTTGGAGATTCTTAACGATGAACTAATTTCTTTCTTTTCTTTAATCTGCCCTATCAAAACATTTTAGTCAGCACATCATTTTTTTTCCCCTTCAAAACAGAATCCATTTTGTAGCATTAGAAAGATAAATTTAAAGAAATGCTTTAATTTATACGATAACAAGAGAGAGAGAGAGAGAGAGAGAGAGAGAGAGAAAACTTATACTTAATTGGCATCAAGTCATTTTTGACTCTTTTTTCCACTAGGCTCAACTTTTTAGAATGATTATATTTTCACCGATTTTATACTAGCTGGAGTGGTTATGAGTTGGACACCTTTTTCTCAAAATGGAGTTTCACCTCAAGTACTCAATAGTTTTAAAAAAAACATTTCCAAAATTTCTTAGTTTTTATTTTTTAAATAACATTTCCAAAAACATATGAGCTGGATAGAATGGTACTGAGTCTAATGAGGCTCAGCTGTGTGGAGCCTTTCGACCGAGACTACGCATAGGTAGAACACCATAGAAACTTCTCTGACTTTCTCACAAACCTTGATTTTGCAACGTACGCTCAATAAGAGCCTGAAATACAGGAAATCGGTTCGTGTTCTCGTTGTAAAGTCATTCGTCTTTGCCCAAGCCAAGTGTGAACTGAAAACGACTCTCCAGTGGACTACCCTAATTACGAATGCCTCCCCACTTTGAGAGTCGTAAACTCTAGAAGGAAAGATGGAAAGAGGGGAGTTGGCTGATAAAGATGGACACTAATGATCGCGTAATATCAAATTTTTTTTTTTTAATTTTAAGAGGTATTATAAATATTATTTTTACAGAATTATTATAAAAATAACTACCTGCAAAATGTGAGATAGACATGGTATTAACACGCGCAACTGTTCCCTAACTTCCATATATTGCTATCAATTTTCTAGGTACATGTATGTATGCAATTTTCAAGGTTTTTTTCCCTGCTTAACAGGCAAAGAAGGAAAACAATATTTGATTAGCAAGTTCAACACTAAAGAAAAAATTTATAAAAAAAATCTAACAATTTAACTTTTTTTAATAATCTTGGAAAGGAATGGGAGTTTTTAAATGAAATCAAAGGAAAAAAAAATGTCTAACAAATTATTTGACCGGTCAAAGTTCAGACTAACAAAACATTTTCTGCGAACTCACTCGTTCAGAATACCAGCCTGCAGTTCTAAAACAAAGAGAATTGTTAAGTTGTTATGTAGAATTGTTTATTATTTATTGAATATAAAGTTAGTAATATGTGATAATAAAATAATTATGAGACTATTTACTAATATAATTAGACTGTGTCATGTAGATCGATATATATATATATATATATATATATATATATATATATATATATTCCATGTTACCATAACGGAACAAATAGATACATAGTTGAAGGAATATTTGACTCTATATCCTAAAATATTTGAATCGAGTTGATTTTGAACAAATTTGAAATTATACCAAGACATTTACCTCGTCAAATCAATCCTCAAAAACTATAAAAACAAATAATGTTGCAAATTTAGAATTGAATATGAAGTTGTAAGTGTAATTTTAAATTACTTGTAAAATTTACTCATTAAAAATAATAAATTATATTGTGATATGTGAATTTTTTTCAAATTCATATTGTATGTTTCAAATTGTGAATAAAAGAATAATTTTCTAGCGAGTGTGATAAAAATGTATAATGTATATGATTATATCATAGATGGAAAATAATCTCATGGCTTTTATGTCCTAACATTTTGGAATGGTATCAAAAATATTCTCCATATTTAAACTGTTGTAAAAAAATTCTTAATGTTTATTACCATGTGACACATATTCTTAGAAAATTACTAAAAACAAAATCCTAAAAACCTATAATAATAAAACTAACATCCTACTAGTATTAAACTTTTAATATTGAATATGTAACATTTAACATGTCTAAATTACTGTATTTAATTTGAATGATGTTAAAAAAATGATATAAAATTCATTTTTTAATTATAAAAATATATAATTTGAATATAAATGATACTATTTTTGTTGTTTTTCTTATATTATTTTTATCATTTTCAATTAAAATGTTTGTATCTTTAACATGTACATGTGACATACAATGTTAACGAAAACGATTATATAAATAAACGGAGTTAACTAAAATGATATAAATTAATGCACACAATAATATACGTTAGGAATATTTTTACAACAACTTAAATATTGTAGGTACTTTTATACAATATATCTAAGTCATAATGTCATATATATATATATATATATATATATATATATATATATATATATATATATATATATATATATTATATATATGTTTCGTTAAAATAGATTACACTTAACTTTTGTCACTTTATCTATTACGGACATCTTAAGACATGTTTGGTTGACAGTAATCGTAATCGTAATGGAATTAATTCAGAGTATTATTGTATTTGGTTTTACTGTAATCTGTAATGAAATGTAAAGAGATTATAACAGTAGCAGTAATCCTCATTACGCATACAGCCTTCTGTAATCCTCGATACGCTTTCAACATTCTATATTTTTCTCACAATTTGTATAATCATTTATGATTTTTTTTGCTCATTCTATCTCTTTTGGTAATAAAAAAAATTTATTTTTTTAATTTTACTTCATTCATAACTTTATAATCTTCAATTTAATATTATTATTTATTTTGATTACACTGCTTAAACAAGCATTATAATAGTAATACTGTTTCCTTTATATTCAATTCCATTACGATTATTATTCTCATTATTTTTACATTCAGCGAACTAAACGTCACCTTATAGAATTGCAAAAAGCCAGATAATAAAAATTAAAATTTTAGATTCTTTCATGTCATACTTGAAGCCGGGTGAAGAAGAGAAAAATAATAATACATAGTAATGGTCAAAAAACGTAAAATATGATAATTAGTGTTATTTTAACATGTAACTCAAACTCAAGGCATAAAATTGAAAGTTATTCATCCGAACACAATATGAATCATCGTTATAAGCTTTCGTCTCCAACATTAACAAAATTAGCTACTTAATATAAAACAATAAAAAAAAGTTCAATTAATGAAAATTTTAATATATATTTTAAATCAAATGATATTCAAATATGACTAAATGAAAAAATAAGCTTTATTGTCAAGCCGAAGCAGAAATTATTTATATTTCTATCTTGTTCATGCATCTAAACATATACTAACAAAGTATTTAATTAAAAAATATTCTTATAACATATTATAAGAGTGCATTTAATTATATTAATGATTTTACAATTATTTTTAACATTTTAAATTTTTAATATTATATTTAATAGATATAAAATGTGCTTCTTCATTAATGCACTTATTTATATATTTTCAACTTTTTTTTTTTTTTTTTTTTTTATTGTGTCAGTGTGTATTGTATTAATATTTATTAAAAAACTAAGGCACTTTTAAAGTGAATTATTGATCTTCAAGTCAAAGATTTTTTCTAAACTGATTTTCAAGTCACATTTGTGATTAGTGTGATTGAATTGTCTAATCCAAAAAAACAAAAAAACAAAAAATGAAAAATTTAGGACACTTGGTCAAACGTAAAATTTAAACGAGAAAAAAGAACCGAAAAGTGGAAAAGAAATCATTTGACTAGTCTCACTGAATAGACTACTTAGCTACATAGAGTAGATTTGATCACAATCTCATTATTATCATATCTGATTGATCTTAAATATACTATTTTGCTCTAAAACGGTAAAATCTTAACATTGATTGGACAATAAAATCTGCGTAAAAATAAATTATTTATATATTATTTACATCATTTATAGTACTGTCAAATTTTTATAACAATATTAAATAAAAATTTATTATGTTAATTATAATTATGATATAATAATATTTTTATTACAAATTATCTCAAATAACTCTCACATAATCATAATAACAAAACAAAAACAAAAAATAATATTTCTTTCTTAAATTGAGAGTATATGAAATAGTTTTATGGTGTTATTTTATTATTATGAATTTTAAATTTATTATATTTGGTGTTTTGCCAAAAGAAAAAAAATTATTTTTTGCTGAGAGGTTCACATGGTATGTTGATGATGTTATACAAAGCACCTTTAAAATATAATTTTCATCTCTTATTAATAAACATTCAGTTATAGGAATATTATTGGGAAAATATTTTATGAGAAAAAAGAGTACTCATGTGGAAGTGGAAGTGAGAACAAGAGGAATGGGGAGTCCCCACATGGAAACATGTGAGGTGGCTCTTATAAATCGTGGACCCTTATAGTACACTCCATAAACAACAGGTCAAAACCTGTTTCTTGCAAAAATGTGACTTTGGTTCCAAACAATTAATACTAATTTTAGTTTTTTTAATTTTACAAGAGATTTAAAATTTTAAAATATTAATAGTGAGAACGACATCCAAATTTTCACGTTTCACATTACTTTCTACATAAATAAAATTATGTCCACAGACAAAAGTGTCAGATCTAGTGACGTTCGAAATGAGATTAAATTCAATATATTAAATTAGTAAATCAATATAATTAGTTTTGTTTATAAACATTTTATCCCTAAGTGAATTTTTCTATGGTTTCTATTAGAAGCGTTTATGGTTCAATTTAATCTAAATTTTAATAATAAAAATTAATTAAATTAGATTATTTATATGAGTTTAATCAAATCAGATATAACGTTTGGCTTACAAAATTGTTAAAACTGGACGGTTTGGTTCGATTTAGTTAGTAATGTTTCATTGTTTTTTATTTTTAAATTTTTTTCTTTAAAATCATGTTGTTGAAACTTGAAATTAATATAAGAAAAAAAATTTTAAATCTAACCAAAATACTTTAAATATGTTACAAATATAAATCATATAATATCACACAAAATAACAATTAAGTTGATAAAATTTATAAAAAATAAAATCATCATAATATACATGCAACTGAAAAAATTAAATTGTATGTTAAAGAGTTGAAATTACAAAAAAGAATTTAAATGTAATATTTAATTTTTAATAATAATATAAATATATTTTTTTTTCAAAAAAATTATATATAATATATATCAGTTTGGTCTGAGTTTGGATGGTTAAAAACTTCATAAAATTAAACCGGACTGTTTCAAAAAAGGTTTGAAAAAATTTAAATAAGACCGGACCATTTGACTCACATAATTGTACGGTCTGGTTTGATCTGGTCCAATTTTTTAGTTTAATTCAATTTGGTCCTGTTCTTGAACACTCCTAGTTTCAATGAAAGTATATTGTTTTTTCAATAAATAGAATTTAATGATAATAGTGTCGTTAATTAGATAAAAAATAAGTCAATTGACTTGTGGTGTAATGAGTCTAATGACATTTATTCCTAGTGAGTACTTTGAAAACGTGAATCTTATCCATTTTAAATGTACGTGTGAGTATGTAATATAAAAAGAATCAAATAAAAGATAAAAAAAGATAGATAATTTAAGTAAACTAAAAGTCCTAAAGAGACTTAAAGTCTTCAAAGTAGTAAAGTTCTAAGCTATGTATTATATTTAGAATTTGAAAAATAATTAACTTCTGCATGGGATTATTGCATATTTGGTTGTGCCGCAATGAATTGGTGTTTAAACAATAAGTGTTTGATCTTGACGTGGCGACAAGTAAGATCGTGTTGATCATTTGCAGTTTCTCACAGCTTTTGGCTACCATAGCTGGCTCCTTACTAGCACTATATTAGTGGCTATTTCTTTGATTATCTTTGGATTAATTAGAGCATATACTCCTTATTGTACTGGTATTCACTCAAGTTTTTGAGTGTCATTTTTAACAAAAAAAAAATTAATTTTAATCTTCATCATTTGAGTTACAATTTAGTAACATTATTAATTTGCAAGCATCAATTTTGTAATTGTATTCTCAACAGGTAATGATCGTTATTTTTCATTATAATTAGCAACGATGCATTTGTAGTGAAAGTTGGGATTAATTTTTGCATTTTTATTATAAGAGCGTTAGAAAACAAAATATGGGTTAAGTCATTGAAGGATAAATATGCAATAGCTCATTTTGTTTGCTAGCAGCAAAACATGCATGCTCTTCGCTTGGGAAAAATATATATATAAATCGTGCCAGAGTCCTAGTAAAATAGGGCATGTGCTTAGAATAAAGGTCGGGAATGAAGGTGGTACTGAATAGTGATATGTATCATTTATGATGTAAAATCTCTATCAAAAGTACAAACGTGGACCATTTTTCATTGAAACTTTGAGAAATGAGATATTTTGCTCATATACAATAAAAGAGTTACGATATATGATAGCAGCCGACATTTTTCAATGAAAAATAATTACCATGCATTATAGATTTTTTTTTTTTTTAATAGTTTAAACGTATTCTATTTGGTTCGAACTTGATTTGAAATAGGTGAGAGTTCGTCTTCTATCAGACCATTACATGAATCAATACAAATAATTTAACCACTAAACTAGAGAAATTCCATTAAGAAAAAGCAGTTACAAGCCTAACAACCAAAATAACCACCTAAACAGACACACCCAAGAGATAGACCAGGCGAACAAAGCAAAACTCCCAAGACACTAAAGCAGGAACTCCATTTTCAACAAGCCAGTCGGCTGCCAAGAAAACCTTAACCTAGAATTTCTGACAGTAAAGCTAGTAGACAATGCACATAAAAAGATTCACATCTCACCAGCGTCATCGAAGGATAATAAGTGAACTATATTCAATAGCAGACACAGACATGAGATTGGAAAATTAAACAGCCAATCCAAAACCGCAACAAGAGTCGTGTTCTATAGAGCCAAACACAAGACAACAACTAAAACCGCAATGAAACTAGAGCAAAATACAAAGAAAACTAGTTAAGAATAGCAAGCTTAAAACGAATTAACAGTCTTCACTCATGCTACAAACTTCAAAAGCAACAGCTAGCTGATCCTTCAGTTTCAACCCAAGCACTAAATGGACATCCATGAATGAGTTTATTTAACCAATCCCTTTTGGCTCACATAGTATTCTTTCCACGTCATTCACCTAATTAATACAAGCAGCAGTTGATTCACCTTTTGCATTATCCTTGAGTCCCATACCATCAAAACTTTCACTATTAGCTTTCTTTAACTAAGAACTCACAATATTTTTAGAATTCCACTCAAAGAAACTTGCACCACAACTCACGTACTTTAACTCATAGAACATATTGACCTGGAGTTGCCTAGAGCCTTAAGAAATATTCCACCACTCATCAGCCGGATAAGCACCAAGCTTATATCATATTCTTCCATTAGATTGAACATCACCGCAGATTCCAACCATTTCACAACATTGTTCTCAAGTATTCATAAAGCCATTCCAAAATCAAATCCCAGTACATCAACTACTTTAAATTTCAGCAATGATTCAATATTGATAAATCCACCATCCATGGCGGAACTACATGGGCCAGGAGGGCATGTTACTTCTTGATAGTGTTTTTTTTTTTTTTTGGGGTGTAATATTGATGAAATGGTAAACAAATTGCATGCAAAGAAAAATGGGTTTGTACCCTCTGAATCTTTATTGAGAAAATACAGGGGCGGAGCCAGAATAAAATAATTAGGGGGGCTGATTTTTTTTTTTTTTTTTTATACAAAGTAAAAAAGAAATAAAGATTATAGTTGATTATTTTCAATTTAATATTGAATTTTTTAAGTCATATTATAATAGAAATATAGAGTTAGCTCAAAAAATATAAAGTTAACATATTATAATTAACTTATAACAAAAATTAAACAAAAATATAATAAGTTAATAATTATTAGTATTACTCGTGAATAAAATAAATGTATTAACTAAAAAATTTAAGCAAATAAAAAGCTTAATTAAATACACCAAAATTTATAGTTGTTAAAACTAAAATAAACATATGAAAATATAAAAAGTAAAATACGATTTAGAATTTTAAGCTTGACACTATATTTAAAAATATTTTTTTATAAATAATATAACACTGATCAATAATAATAAAAATAATAAATTTTTTATATAAAAAAATTTCAAATAAATTGTAAAATATTATTAAAATAAAATGTCAAATAATATAATATTAGATAAAGTTAAAATTTTGGTTGAAATAAAACATGATAAACATAAACTTAAAAATTTTAATATAAAGTTTATCATGTACTTATTTTTTTTAATTTTATTTTTATAATGTTGAGTTTAAAGTTAAATATCAAAACTTTTTTTTAGATTATCACATTTAAGGAGAATTTTCACATAATATATGATAACAATTTTATTTTTGTTACTAATAGTTGCCAAATACATGAAAAAATATATATATATTTAACCATTTTATTTACAATTCATATCATTTTTATTCACGTATTTGTTAAATATTGTTAATATATTCCAAAATATGTACATAAAAATTATACACAATATATTATTACAAATAAAATATTTATTTAATTTTAAAAGTATACATGAAATTAATTTTTTTGTAAAAAAGTTGGCCGGGGCTGCAGCCCCGCCTGGCCCCCACTACCCTCCGCCCTTGAGAAAATAACAAAAATAATATTCCTCAAAACTTATAATAACAAAACTAGCACCCCGTGTTCAAACTTATATTTTTACAATTAAAAAAATGACTAATATGTCATTTTTTTTAACACTCATTCAATTGGAATTGAACAATGACAATTTAGACCAGTTCAATATTGACCGTTTAATAATTCACGTTCAAATTGAACGTTTAGTATTATTGGAGTGCTAGTTTTGTTATTATAAGTTTTAGGTGTGTTATTTTTAGTAATTTCCCATCTTTATTTTTAAGATTTTATCACTAAAAAACACACTACAAATTGACGTAGGAAGTCTCAATTGAAATAAATTTAGAAACAATAACAAACAAGAAGGAGCTCGTCAGCTCAATCCTTTCAATTCCACTAAGGAAAAGCAAATGTCAGAGAACAAGGCAAAGCATCCAAAAATTGATTCTAGTGTGTGTTGTGGTCTGATGAGTGCTCGAAAAGTACTAATATTTCGTGATTAATTATGCTTGATTGATTGATATATAGATTTATTATGACTATTATTTCGATTATTTTCATAAATCTATCCATTCGGAGTCACGGGTATATTTTAGTGCATTTCAGGTGTTTTTAGCGTCAAATGATTCAAATGATGAAAACACGCGAAGACGGAACACCTACGGCGCTCGGATCACGAGTTACGGACTAATCAAGACGAATATGTAAGCCTTACATATAGTGCCATCACATATGTAAGGGGGGACGTGAAAAGAAGGAAAGCATTGCGCGCCGCGGCGAGAGAATTGCATGCCGCGGCGTGAGGCTCTCGGGTTTGATCCTGAAAACATAGAAGCATTGCGCGCCGCGGCGAGGGAATTGTATGCCGCGGCGGGGAGCTCTCGGGTTTTTGCATATTTTCCAAATTTTGTGTTGCGCCGCGGCGAGTAAAATGCATGCCGCGGCGCGCCTATTCCTATTGCACATAGGATTTGCAGAATCCCTTACATCTATAAATACCCCCCTTAGACCCCCTTTACAAGAGAACTCGAATTGATACACAACTCTTACACTTTACAATTTTGCAACAAAACAAGAGATTCAATCAACTTTGGGAGTTTTGCTACACAAAAACAAAGCAAGAGAAACCATTCTAAGGATCCAAAGAAGCCGTCGACAATCGAAGATAAAGCTTACGGAGAAGTACGTCAACCAATCCATAAGTGGTATTTAGATCTAGGTTTTCTTTGGTGTTGTAGAATTCTATTTTTCTTCTTCTTTTGTTGGAGTGTATGTTCATATTTTATTTGTCTATGAATATTAATATGAACATGTCTGGCTAGTTTTATTATGGATGTTTAGTTTGTGTTGCCATGTTTGCTAGAACTGTGTATGGTGTATTCTATTGATTTAATATAAACGAATTACTTTTTGATTAAGAGCATGTTTAGATATTTGATTATGAATAATCATGGGCCCATTTGATGTTCGTAGTTAGATTGAAAAATCTGAGAATTTAGTTATAGGAACGTCACCTTAACTTTATTCCGAAACACTTAATCGAAGCTTCAAGTTAGTGACTTAGTCATAGCATTAATTTGATTGGCATGTTTTCCTTGCGCATAATTTGATTACTATTTGATTTACCCCCGCCAAAGGCAATTAATTAGTTAATCAATAAAGAGACCTACCCCCGCCAAAAGGAGTCTCGTAATTAAAAGGAAAGCCGGTAGTTTAGTTTATATAGGACGTTCATGTTATCTCACCATACCTTTTCGATGCAAGCATGGTCAACCAAGCTAAACGTCCATACATTCTCCATTGATCTTCAAATATATCTGAATTGATTGTTTAATTGCGATTTTGTTTTCGTTTAATTGCTCGTACTTTGTTCCCGTTACAAATCAAACACCTTTTTACAGTTTTACTAGCTTTAGGATTCTAGTTACTTAGAGTTTTAGTTTTACTAGAACTCTATTTAATTAGTCTTTTATTTTCATTAGAACTCTATTTAGATTAAAAAGTTAGTTATTTAAAACCACTGCAATTCCTTGAGAGACCGACCTTGGAAGTTGCTTATCACTTTACTACGAGTGATTCGTACACTTGCGAGTACACATTTTAACATATCATGGTCCTAATAAATAAAGACATTGTTGCCAAACGACTCGCTTGGACAATGGCCTAAGACAGGTCAGCTAATAAAGCTTTTTAAGAAATTAAAAATAAGCGACAACATAAAGTAAGAAATGATAATAGTTCAAGCTTTAAATGAAAATAAGGAAATAATAAATATGAGAATTATACTCCTGCATCAGAGCCTCCCTCTTGAGAAAGATTCGACTCTGAATCCAAAACTTGAGTTAGAGCACCATCCAGAGGGTAGTAAGGGTGGAGGTCTGAAATGTTGAAAATGGATGAGATCTTCAAATCAGGAGGCATGTCTAGAATGTAAGCATTAGGATTGGTTTTCTTGAGCACCTGAAACGGGCCAATCTTTTTGAAATGTAATTTCCCTTGGTTGCTAGCAGAGTTGCGAAGCTTGCTAAGATGCACCATTACCATATCCCCTACTTGGAATTGTTGTGCCCTCTAAAATTTGTCTGCCTATAATTTATACTAATTGTTCATCCTTTCTATGTAAGCTTTAACATCATCATGAAATTGTTGATAGTCATCAGACATGACTTGAGCAGTTTACTCTTTAAGTTAGGTAGAGTTAACAAATCCAAAGTGTGATTAAGAATTTTAGTATACACAATAGAGAATGGCGTCTTACCAGTAGTCCTATTGAACATACTGTTAAATGCGAACTCAGCTTGAGGAAGAACAGAATCCCAAGTTTTTGGTTTGTCACCTACTAAACACCTTAACATACTGCCCAGGGTTCTATTGATGCCTTCAGTTTGCTCGTCAGATTGGGGATGATAAGCAGAGCTGAAATTCAAAGTGGTATCGAATCGCTTCCATAACTCCCTCCAAAAATGACTAAGAAATTTCACATCCCTATCTGAAGTTAGACTTTTAGGAATACCTTGTAGTTTCACAATTTTTTGAGAAAATAAGGCTGCGATGTGGCTGGCATCACTTGTTTTTTTACAAGGGATGAAATGAGTCATTTTAGAAAATCTATCAACGACTACCATAATTGAATCAACTCGTCTTTGAGTCATGGGAAGTCCCATTACAAAGTCGAGGCTAAGATCTTCCCATATGGTATTGGGGACTGGAAATGAAGTGAAAAGTCCTGTATTTTGAGCACTACCCTTGGCTAGTTAACAAACCGGGCAATGCTGGACAAACTTTGTAATTTTAGCATTCATTTTAGGCCACCAAAATCGCTCTTGAACCAGTGTTACTATTTTATCTCTTCCAAAGTGTCCTGCTAAACCTCTAGAGTGTAAATCCTTGATTAAATGCTCCCTGAGCGAGGTTTTAGGGATGCATAACTGGTTACCTTTGAAAATATAACCCCCTTGAAGATTAAATTCCCCAGCATTATGTTTGGACTTACATGCTTGCCATATGCTAGAAAAATCAGCATCTGATTCATACAATTTTGGTAGTAGTCCAAAACTAATTAGTTCATTTTTAAGGATGACTAAAAGCTGATGTCTACTACTGAAAGCATCCGCTACTATGTTTTGTTTTTTAGCTTCATGCTGAAACACATAGGGAAATTTTTGTAGGAATATTATCCATCTAGTATGTAATCTGGAAATATTCTTCTTAGAGTTTAAGAACTTGAGGGCTTGATGGTCACTATGGAGTACAAACTCTTTTTGAATCAAATAATGCTCCCAGTGTTTAAAAGCTCTCACAATAACATATAGTTCTTGCTCATATGTGGACCACTTTTGTCTAGCATTGCTCAATTTTTTACTAAAAAATTCTATAGGTTTTCCATCTTGAGATATAACTGCTCCCACTCCAACCATGGAGGCATCGGTTTCAACCTCAAACACTTTATCAAAGTTTGGGAGACTTAGCACTGGTGCAGTACTAAGCTTTTCCTTGATGAGTTGAAAATTAGTGGCTTGGTTAGAACTCCACTGAAATTGTCCTTGCTTGAGACAGTTGGTTATTGGGGTTACTATGGAGCTAAAATCCCTCACAAACCTCCTATAAAAAGTAGCTAGTCCATGAAAACTTCTTACCTCATGAACATTGGTGGGAGTTGGCCAATCTAAAATGACTTGCACTTTCTTCTCATCAGTAGTTATGCCTTCCTCGTTGATTATAAACCCCAAAAAGAGGAGTTGATTAGTCAAAAACTCACACTTTTTAAGGTTTAAGTATAGTTTGTTCTCCCTTAAAACTGTGACCACTACCTTCAAGTGATCAATATGAACATCTTGATTTGAACTATGAATCAAAATATCGTCAAAATACACCACAACAAAACTGTTAGTAAAGGGCTTCAACACCTGGTTCATCAACCTCATAAAAGTACTTGAGGCGTTGCATAACCCAAAAGGCATTACTAGCCATTCATATAAGCCCTCCTTATTTTTAAAAGCGGTCTTTCACTCATTCCCCAGTCTTATTCTAATTTGATGATAGCCACTACGAAGGTCCAACCTTGAAAAGACTTTAGATCCTTCAAGTTTATCAAGCATGTCCTCTAACCTTGGAATTGGGAAAAAGTATTTAATAGTTATTTTGCTAATGGCCTTGCTGTCCACACACATCCTCCAAGAGTCGTCTTTATTGGGAATCAATAAAGCAGGTACAGCACAAGGGCTAAGACTAGGGGTGTCAATCGTGTCGTGTTGGTCGTGTTCGTGTCGTGTTTGTTCGTGTTCGTGTCGTGTTTGTTCGTGTTATTCGTGTCGTGTTTTCGTGTTAGTTGGCACAATACAAAATTTACTTGAATTTTTTTTGTGTTACTTATTTATAATAGTAAGAAATAACAAAACATTTAAGAACATAAAAAAATTATTGATCAATTCTTAATAAAAAAAATTCGTGTCGTGTCGTATTCGGATCGTGCTATCGTGTCGTGTCAGAAATTGCCACCCCTAGCTAAGACTTTCTTGGATCAATTTCTTCTTAAGTAGATCTTCTACCATAGTTTGTAGTGTTTCATGTACTTGGGGACTCATCCTATAATGAGGTAGATTGGAAAGACTAGCACCAGGCACGCTGAATTTCACGCATAGGAGGTAGTTCTGAGGGTAACTCATTAGGTGACAAATCTGAAAACTCCTTTAAGATAGGTTGAATTATCAATGGTACTTCACCTGTTGTTGCATGAGTTTCCACACACATTATGGCCACCAACAGTTTAGCTTTCTTTGTGTCCCTATCAAACTCACAATAAAAAGAGCTAAGTAATACTTTCTGTTTTACTTTAGGTTTAGTGTCTAAATTGGTAGGCGTCGAATTGGTGGTTAGCAAAGCTATCTTCTTGTCTTTCCATATAAACACATAGTAGTTATGTCTCCCCTTGTAGGTAGCATTGGTGTCATATTGCCAAGGCCTTCCCAATAATAGGTGGCAAGCGTCCATCTCTACTACATCACATTGCACAACATCTTGATAGTTTTTCCCAATATAAAAAGGCAAATTGCACACTTCTCGTACTCTAGTTTCATTTCCCTTCACGATACACCCTATTTTGTAAGGATTAGCATGCTTAGTAGTGGTTAGTCCCAATACCTTTACTAGAGACTTGGAGATGAAATTTTCTGTGCAACCACTATCTATAATAACTTCACAAACCTTATGCTTAATGGTGCATCGGGTCTTAAATAGTGCATGCCTCTGAGATGAACTAGTTTGTTTGGGGGTAAGTAATAGTCGTTGCACAATACATAGGGTCCTATCTCCTTCATCTGCCTTGACCAACTCAGCATCATCTAAATCGTTATCATGAGCATAATCAAACTCCTCATCAGATTGTTCCCATTCATCAACAAGATTAGCTGATTTCCTTATGGGGAATTCATTGGACCTGTGACTAGGTTGGTTGCATTGAAAGCATTTGGGTGGTATAGATTTGGCGTAGGGATTGGTTTTGTGAGCAGGGACATGTAGTTTGGAATTAGGTTTGGTGGAACTTTGGGTGTTGGAAAAGTCATTTTGGATTCTAGGTGTAGTAGGAGTTGATGAAGATTTACCACGTTCAAATGGTATATCTAAGGTAGTCTTCTTGGCACTATACTGTCTTTTTGCTCGAGAAAGTAGGGATTCAATTTTAAGTGCAAGGTTGTTGGCTTCACTAACTGTCCAACAACTTGGGCTTAACTCAAGCCTTTCCCTAATAGGTGAATTAAGGCCATGAACATACCTTGAGACTCTTTAAGGTTCTTTTTCCCACATATTTACTTGAATGCCCTATCTCAAAAACTCTTCAGTATATACACTGACTGGCTTGTTACCCTATTGGCACTGGTGGTAACGTTGATAGAGCAGTTGCTCGTAGTCAGCTGGTAGGAACCTTTGGATGAGCTTTCTCTTCATTTGATTCCAAGACGTGATTGGGGTTCTACCCATTAATCTCCTCTCATGTTGAATTTGAGCCCACCAAGCAGATGCTTCACTTTTCAGCTTATGTGAAACCAATTTCACCTTCTTTTCCTCAAGTACCTCAGTATAATCGAAGAATTTTTCCACTGAACTAATCCAATCTAAGAAATCCTCAATGTGAAGATTATGATGGGGATACATGGGTCTTTCGTATCTATATTCTTGAAGCTGATATACAGGGAATCCTTCTTCAGTTTCCAAACCCACGGGATACACCCTTTAAGGTGCTAATGTTTCGTCATCAGAATCAACACTTTTACGATGAATAGGATGAGCATGGTGCAATGGGTGTTGGATTTGTGAGGGTGGTTGTGGTATTTGTGGTTGAGGAATTGGTGGGTCTTCATTGCAACGGTCGTTACCAACATCATTGATTTGTTGTCCAAATTGGAGTAGAGATTGGCGAATTTCCTGACCAAAATTGTCAAATTTCAAGTTCACTCGCTGTTCCAGATCTCGTATTGCACCCCAGAGAGCTTTTGGATCGTGATCTTCATCACCCATCCTTTAACTACTATCACCAGGGTTTGCCATCGAAGTTAAGGTTAATCCTTATGCTCTGATACCAATTTGACGTAGGAAGTCTCAATTGAAATAAATTTATAAACAATAACAAACAAGAAGGAGCTCATTGGCTCAATCCTTTCAATTCCACTAAGGAAAAGCAAATGTCAGAGAACAAGGCAAAGCATCCAAAACTGATTCTCATGTATGTGTTGTGGTCCTAATTAATAAAAATGTTGTTGCCAAACGACTCGCTTGGACAATGGCCTAAGATAGGCCAACAAATAAAGCTTTTTAGGAAATTAAAAATAAGCGACAACATAAAGTAAGAAAACGACAATAGTTCAATCTTTAAATAAAAATAAGGAAATAATAAATATGAGAATTATGCTCCTGCATCACAAATTAATAATTTGAACATATATATATTCAAATGAAATACACATGTCATCTTTTCTGATAAGAAACAAGTAGTAACTGAAAAATAATTTTTACTATTTATATGGTAGAAAGAAAATAACATAATCTAAAGTACTTATCTTTGGTTCGAGGCCACCAAGCATTGTCATGTTTAAGGGATGAATATATAAGAATACAACCGATTGTCAAGGTTTACGGACTAGTGAAAAATTAGCTTAGCCTTAACCAATCTCCAGTGTGAAGCCAAAAAACTCGATTCAAACTAATAATCTTCCATCAAAAGAAATTTGAATCCAGAATACTCACGGAAAGAAAAAGCAACAATAATCACTTATAACCTATTTCTTAATATTGTTTTTTATTAATATGGAACTTTTATCTTTTTTTCCTAACATTTTGAGGGTGAGTCGTTTAGCCTTACACGTCGTAATTTGAAACTATTTTAATTATATTTCAATTATTTTGGGTCGTTTATCTTTTTATTTTTGCAAGGACTAGGTTTTTTTTTTTTTTTCTTTTTTTTGCTTGAAGGAAGCTCATTAATTTTTTTTTGAAAATTTTACAAAAAAAAAAAAAGTAAATTTAATTTTTTTAAAAATAGTAATTATTAAAAATTTTCAAAAATAGTAATTTTTCAAAACTTACTAAAAATAGTAATTTTAAAAACTTTATGAAAAATAATAAATTTTCAAAATTTTATAATAGTAGTAATTTATCAACGACAAAAAAAAATTTAAAAGCAGTAATTTTTTAAAAACTTTGTAAAAATATTAATTTTTAAAAACTTTATAAAAATAGTAATTTTTCAAAACATTCGATAAATAATAAATTTTTAAAACTTTCTAAAAATAATAATTTTTAAAAAATAGAATTTTTTTTTCAAAACTTTCTAAATATGTTAAATTTTATAAACTTTATAAAAATAGTAATATTTAAAGCTTTCCAAAAATAGTAATTTTTCAAAACTACATAAAAATAATAGTTTTTTTTTTTTACTTTTATAAAAATAATAATTTTGTTTGCTTTCTAATTTTTTTTACTTTCTAAAAATAGTAATTTTTTCAAAATTTCCACAAATAATAATTTTTCAATTTTTTTTTAAAACTTTCTAAAAATAGTTATATTCTAAAACTTACTAAAAGTAGTTAGTTTCAATAGTTACTAAAGATAGTAATTTCTAAAAATAGTTAGTTTCAATAGTTATTAAAGATAGTAATTTATCAAATCCTTCTAAAAATAGATTTTTTTTTAAATTTTCTAAAAATATTAAAAAAATTTCAAAATTTACAAAAATAATACTTTTCTAAAGTAATAATTTTCTAAAAATTTCCTAAAATAGTAATTTTCTAAAACTTTCCTGAAATAGTAATTTTCTAAAACTTTCCTAAGATGGAAATTTTTCAAAAAATTATAGAAATAGTAATTTTTTGAAAGTTTATAAAAATAGTAGTTTTTCCTAAAAATAATAATTTGTCAAAAGTTTTTAAAAATAGTAATTTGTCAAAACTTTCTACAAATAATAATTTTTTCAAACTTCTAAAAATAATAAATTTTTAAAAATTTCTAAAATTAATATTTTTTTTCAAAAATTTCTAAAAATAGAAATTTCTTAAATCTTTTAAAAAAATAGAATTTTGGTAAAACTTTACTAAAAATATAATTTTCTTAAAACTTTCAAAAACTAATAATTTTTTCAAAATTTCAAAAATATAATTTTTTTAATTTTTTTCCAAAAATAGTAATTTTTTTAAAATTCTAATAATTGTAATTTTTTTAAAATTCTAATAATTGTAATTTTTTAAAACTTTCTAAAAATAATAATTTTTACAAACTTTCTAAAAGTTATAACTTTTAATAATTTTTAAAATTTTTCTAAAAATTGTAATATTATAAAACTTTTCAGAAAGTTTAATTTTTCAAAACTTACTAAAAATAGAAAATTTTAAAATCTTTATGAAAATAGTAATTTTTCAAATAAATAAATAAATAAATAAAATGATGATTTTTCTTTTAATCTTTCTAAAGATAATTATTTTTCAAAAAATTTAGAAAAATAGTTATTTCCAAAAGTTACTAAAAATAGTAATTTTTTAAAACTTCTAATAATAGTAATTTTTCAAAGCTACAAAAATTTAGTTTTTCGAAACCCTCTACAACTAGTAGTTTTTCAAAACTTCTAAAAAATTTTGTAATTTTTAAAACTTTCTAAACATAGTTAATTTCAAAATTATTAAAAATAGTAATTTCTCATTTTTTTTTTTGTTTCTAAAAATAGTAATTTTGTAGAACTTTCTAAAAAAAGTAATTTTTTCCAAATTTCTAATTTTGGAAATTTTCTTAAATTTCCAAAAATAGTAATTTTTTAAATCTTATTTAAAATATTAATTTTTCAATACATTCTAAAAATAATAATTGTTCAAAAATTTATAAAAGAATTAATTTTAAGATTTTCAAAAAAAAAAGTAGTCTATCAAAATTTTCTAAAAATTATAATTTTATAATACTTTTAAAAAATTTAATTTTTCATAATTTTATAAAAATAGTTAATTTTACAAACTTTCAAAAAAATATAATTTTTCAAAACTTATTAAAAATATAAGGGCCTGTTTGGTTATTTAACTTGAAAACTATTTTTTAATTTTTTTTTCATATCAGTATTAAAAAACAATTTTCACTTATTTAATAAATTAATTAGTTTGTTTGGCCATTCTTTTTAATAAATGTTTTGAAGAACAAAGAACATATAACATGTGTACGGCATTTGGCCAAATTATTTTTAAATTTTGTTTTCAAGGTATAATATTTTTATTTTCAAAATATATATACATTTATCAATGACTTCAATATATTAAACAATATTATGACATTGAGCTTGTTTAGCCACTTTTTGTTTATTTATTTAATTTGTTTTATAACTCCTTCAAAAATGAAGTTTTATTTGTAATCTCCTCCACATTTTGTACATATTTTTATATAGCATAAAAATATATATATTATTCACGTATTTAAAAATATTGTGAATATATATATATATATATATATATATATATATATATATATATATATATATATATTTCTTATAACTTCAAAAATATATGTTTTTTAAGGGTTAAAAGTTAATCAATTAAATAAATAGGTTATATAAAAATAAGAGATTTTTATTTTTCAAATCATCACTTTATATGTAATTATATAACTTTATAATAATTATATAATCGTACAACTAAACTTAATTATTTGTTACATAGATGGGTAAAAAGAAAATATTTTGATATAATTATTTAATATATTATTGATCTTGATTAATATTTATTTTAAAATTAATTTATTAAAGATATAATTGATTGTTTATCGATTGTACTCATTTAATTTTTTAAAATCGATATGAACTAATCAAATAATGTCATGTATACTTATTAATTTTCTTATCCATCAATTTTGCAAAAAATTGCTTATTGCATTTATCTGGGTTATGTTGTGTTGATGTTATAGTTTGTGTTAGATTTTATTTAATAATAAATATATATAAATTGTACATAAAAAATATTATTTTTATAATTATAAATTTTGAATATGTTATTTTTAGTGTTTTTAAAAGAAATTCTAATTACTTCAATTGGCTTAAAGCCATTCGTCTCATGCTCTTTATTATGTGCAGAAGACAAGAGTTAAACAAAAGGAAAAAAGCTGTCAAGCAATGGCACAAAACAAAACATGATGTAAGAAAGAGAGAAGAATTTTACGGAAATAATGATCTTTCACGCGAAAACATCTTTTTTGTGTTTTTGTTTTGTTTTCAAGAACAACGAAAACAGGTGTAAGCTGTTCTCAGTTTTTTGTTTTTAAAATCACATTATTTTAGAAAACATTAACTTAAAAACAATGGTCTAACATTATAATTTATTCTTAAAAATCAAAAATAATTTTTAAGAGCACAAAACAATTTTTAAGTTATTCAACCAAACAGACCCTAAATTTTTATTTTTTTTTCTTTCTAAAAATAGTAAAAAAACTAAAAATAAAAATAGTAATTTTTTAAAAACTTTATAAAAATAATAATTTTTCAAAATATAATATATTAATAAATACAAACTTAGTAAGTGCATAAGTGCATTAGATATAAAATAAAATGTGATATAAAAAGTCGAGAAAAAAAGGACGGAAGAAAACAACGAGAGAATCTAAATTCGGTCTTTATAATGTTAAAGTAATCAATCTTATAAAAGTTTTAGAACACAAATATAATTTGTTTCTTAAATATTTTTATTAATTATCATATCATTGATCTTTACACAAAATGAAGATGAATTTACTAGAAGATTACTGTTGGTGGACGCTTGTTGATCAAAATTAGATGAATAATTACTTGATATATTATCAAGTTAATTATAAGAAGAGTGTGTGTGTGAGAGAGAGAGAGAGAGAGAGAAAGTAAACATGTATTTTTTGATGCAGCATCATCAAGATTCCCAATTTTGAAAATTAGGAATTTTATTTAAACTCAAAGGAATTAAGAAGCACCCAATATAATGTTTACCATCGTTTTTTTAATTATAATAATACAAATGCTATGCTCCATATTTTTCCTTGTAATATCATTTTGTTTCAGAATGATATTTTACTTGTTAATGAAATTTTTTTTTATTTGTTAATAATATCATTATTGAGAATCTTTTGCGGTTCAGATGGGTATTTGAGTATATTTTTTTTTATTAATAAAAAAAATTTGGAGCTTTTAAAAGTAAAAAAAAAAAATCTCAATATAATGAAAAATAATATCTCATAATTATCAAGTTCACTGTGAATTTTGATGATGCTGTATCCCAAAACGCTGACTGATTATGTTGCCTTCAGATCTGCATGCAAATTAATGATCTCAAGAGTATGAAAAGAAGAAAACCTTAAAACCCTATAAACAAAAAAACAAGTAAAATAAGAGAAAGCTAGCTAGGATTCTAATAAATCACTATGGGAGTGAAGAAATTATAAGACTAATTAAATATCCTAAATTAAAGAGGAAGAAAAAAAAGAGATATTTGTAAAGGAATAGAAAAGAAAAGAAAAAAAACTTATCTAGTGGAAAGTAGAGTAGTAGTCTAATGGTAGATTCATGTAGAGGCAGATATAAATACACAAAGACAAAGGCATATGATGGGGCTTTTTCCATGTGAGTGAGAGAAACTTCTGACATGCCAGAAGTTGGAGTGACTCAGCCAGATCGCATATATATCTGGTTTACATAGTACACCTGATCAGCCTTCCTTTTTTTTTTTTTAATCACAAGGAAGGTGGACCTCTTGCCCGATCAGCTTCATTTTCTAAAGGTGAATATACATCTTATTATTCTATATATTTATCACTTTCAACAATTTTATCTTTAATATTTTATAACTTCATCCGTTATATCAATAAACATAATTAACATAAACACAAGGTTTATCATCTCACAGACCTAAACTCAATAATTAATTGCCTACCTACAATTAAAATTTACCATCTCTCATACCTAAACTTAATAAACAATCCTCTACCCACGACTAAATTTTTATTGCTAAGTCTACCCACAATTAAATTTCTATTGCTAATATAAAGAACATAATTCTTTTATTACCAAATATATGAAATTTAATCAATTATACATCACATCAGGGGCGGAGCTATTCAGGGGCTAGGGGGCTGAAGCCCCTGCCGGAATTTCTGGAAATTTTTTTGTCTGCCCTTCCGTTGCTGCTCGCCTCCAGCTTCTGCCGTCTGCCCCCAATTTTATCTCCTTTGAATTACGTGATTCATGGGAAAAATCAGAGAGATAAAGACTCCCAAACTCACTAAGAACGAAGCATTAACCAAGTAGCTAAACCAAACCCATTTCTCCAAAGTTACTGTGAGTTTCAAATTTCAACGCCGTTCATCACCAGCTCGTTAATTTTGGTTCTATTTTAGAGGCTCGGTTATTTCTTGTCTTTCCTGTTTTCTTCTTCATTTTTAACAAATACTCCGATACCCATTTTCATTAACAACTGATTTGTTTGATTGTGTTCTTCCTCTGTTCGCAATAATTCCCATTAGAGCAATAGCTAGTTCACCAATGTACAAAATCTAATGTGGTATTGTTTATTTGAATTGGAGAAAATGTTGAAGGAAATAAGAGAGAAATGGATAGAAATTTCTGGGTTCTTTTTTTTTTTTTTTTTGCTATAGATTTCTGGGTTCTTTTTTAATTTCCTTTCTTACTGTTCTTCTCTCTTTTACCCTTTACCTGGTTTCTCCTATTTAGCTCCTGTTTTGGGTCTTTTAGCTTATGATGCTTTTAACATATCTGGAGTAAATTTACCCGAATTGGATATAAGGGCATCAGAAGAATCAATCTTAGTCAAGTTTCAAGACGTCAATTTGGTATCAAATGGGTCAATCTTGTCATCTCCAAAATGTGTGTATTTTGGTTTAGATGGTTCAGTGGAATTTGAGAAATTGTTGCCAGGAAATGTGTGTATAATGATTCAACAAGGTCATTTGTCTATTGTCTCAGAAACTTTTGCTCCATCCCCAGCTCCTTATGCAGAGAGTCCTTCGCCTAATGCTAGTGATGATGATAAGAAGGTAAAGTCTAAAGTGTGGAAAATAGTTGAGCTTTTCAGCCCCTCCCATAATAAATTTCTGGCTCCGCCCCTGCATCACATCTAATTCCCTTACCTTCCTATAATTTAGATGCAATTCTATGATTACCAAAAATATGAAATTTAATGAATTACGAAGCTACAAATCTCTTAACAATATTTAAGATTTTTTCTATAAATAATAAGACTCTTGTGATCGTATCTTATATATTTTAAAGCTTTTTTTTTTTTTCCTTCTCTATTATTTACTATAAATTTCTTAAAATTATTTTTATGAGAATAAAATTAACAAAATATTTACAAACTTGACATGTTTAAGATTGTCATAAAAAAGTTTTTCATAATAATAATGTACCCTTATGTTTTCAAATGTATCCTTATGTGTTCAAGTGTGAGTAATTTTATTTTGCCCCTTGTAAAAGTTTGATTCAAACGATACCCTTTTACAATGAATTTTATTATATATTGTTATTTATAAAGTTTTCTCATATGCAACCTTTGTTTTTTGTTTTTTGTTTTTTTTCTATTTTTTAATTGACCATTTACTTTATAGGAATTAATATGCTAAATTTAAAATTAAGTAAAGTAAGCCAAATATAATTTTATATTTTAATTTTTATATATTTCAAAATAATATAAAAATTATTAACATTTTAATACAACAAATACATGTGCCTATGTACATATATTTAACTAGTATATACATATATATGAATGATGTGTTGGGCAACAACTACAAATTCTTCTAATTTATAGCATAGATTTTCGGATCTAATAGAATTTTGGGTTTAAATTTGTAGAAAAATATGTAGTTGTCACCCAACATGTAATGGGTGATATCGTCCAACATATCAATTATATATATATATATATATATATATATATTTTATAGATTAAATGGCATTTAGGGGGCGTTTGGTTCGCTGGAATGTAATCGTAATCGTAATCGTAATCGTAATGGAATGTAATGTAAATGAATCAGTATTACGATTACAGTGTTTGGTTTAGTCACTGTAATAAAAAAGGAATCAGTATTACAGTGTTTGGTTTGATAACTGTAATGTAATGGAATATAAAAAAAAATTATATAATTATTTTAAAAATACAATTTCAAAAAATAAAATTTTAAAAATAATACAATTTCATAACAAAAATTAATAAAAAAATATAATTTTATAACAATAATTAATAAAAAATACAATTTAAAAAAAATACAATTTAAAAAAAAAATACAATTTCATATACATTAATTACATAAATTAACAAAAAAAAATTTAGCACAAAAAATATAAAAAAAAAACAGAAAGGACGAATTAAAAAAAAAGAAAAAGAAAGGACGATCTGAATAAAAAAAACATAAAGGATGAATATAAAAAAAAAAAAACAGAAAAGACGAATTAAAAAAAAAACAGAAAGGATGAATTAAAAAAAAAATAGAAAGGACGATCTGAATAAAAAAAAACGGAAAAGATGAATTAAAAAAAAAAAACAGAAAGGACGAAAAAAAAAACAGAAAGGACGAAAAAAAAAAAAAAACAGAAAGGACGTAAAGGAATTCCAATTCCTTGTTCTCCGGCTTGTAATCCCAATTACACCGTTTAATGTAATGAATTACATTACATTCCTACTGTTTAATCTAACCAAACATTGTAATGGATTCATTCCATTACATTACCTACTCCATTACATTCAACCAAACGGACCCTTAGTGTTTGCACGAATATATGGTATTTAACAAAGAATAATACTACATACCACTATATAACTAGGTATTGTATGGCTTTTGCTCTACCACCTCATATCAATTCAAATCTTCCTCCAATCCCAACCCATTTTCATATTTCTCTACCAATTTAGCATTCATTTTCAATCAATTTCTTCCCATGGAGTAAGAATTTACCTCTCTTGACCAATTTTTTCATTTATCACAGATGTTCTTTCTGATGTGGTTCTGATCTATGTTATAGATCTCCATCATCAATCTCTGATTTTCATCTCTCTATTGATTCTCTAAATTTACTTAAATACATCTTCGTCCATTGTTTGCCTAATCACCACCGATTTCAAGTTAAGTAATAGTCTCTACAATTTCTCCAAGAATTTGATACTCTTTGGGGTCGTCTTTTTGGTGTTATATTGGTTTTTCCCTCTCTACTTTAACTATGCATGTAAAATTTTGCTCATAGTTTGATGGCGAAGATCTCTCATTCTGTTTCTATTTTATGGCTGTGAAGTTCGAATAAAAACTAGTTCTCAAATTATTGACATCAAGTAGTGACAACATAGTACATATGCACTTGACCAGATGGTATAAAGGATTAAACTAGCCTTATTGGATGTTTTTGCTACATTTGGATTTTTCTTTTGAATTTTGATTAGTTTGTGTTTTGTGTTTACGTGTTTGGTATAGAAATCTTGCGTTTATTGTGTTATGTTTAGTACCGTATGTCTTTGCTAAGTTTTTCAAGGTCTGTTGAGTTCACTTTTTAGGGTTTGTTCTTGAGTTCATTTCATTTTACAAGTGCTCATTAATGTGAGAGTCGGCGTATGCATATTTTTTTATGGAAACTCACTGCTTCATCTTAGCGACTTGAACTGGTTATCTTGTAAAGTAGCTTATTTTTTGTGTTTCCAAGAATTAATATTCCTAGTTTGTCAATTAGCTAGGTATGTGAATTGTGAAGATGGAAATTAGAGTCTTGGTTTTTTAATATTTGGTGGTTAGTGTGAATCGAATTTGTAATTTAGAATTAGAAATGGTTGAAATTTATTGTCATAGTATCAAAGTATTTTCGTAAATCTTTTTAAGTTTTTGAAGAATGGAGAAGAGAATATAATATCCGCCCTCATAAATTTTGCAACTAGGAGTCTCCCCAAAATTAACAATTAACCATTTTTCAAATATTTGAAAAATATTTTAAAAAGTATTATTATTAAGTGTTTTCAAGAAAATTAAATAATCCTTATAAGAAGTCATTCTTGAGGCTTCATCCCTGCGCAGGATTTTTCCAGAAACATAATAGTTATTAATTAATAATATAGTAAGAATAATACTAAAAACTTTAGACAAAATTTATCTAGTTAAAAGTTTATAGATTAAATTGGTAAAAAGATTATGAACTAAGTTGGTGATTCAAAGTTTATGCTTTATTTAGATAATAACAAATTTAGCAGATTACTTTAGGAACATTAGTAATTTTATTTTAGTTAACTTAATTCAAAATTTTATAATTATTGATAAATTTGGTCAAAATCATCAAATTTATAATATTATTTACATTTTTAACATAAAATTTCACGTTATATTAATATTTTTACATATATTCTAATAGTTTATTGTAATTAGTATTTTGACATTAAATTTGATAAATGATCAAACTACTTTTTTTTTTTTTTTCTTTCCAATATAACTAACACTAAATTCATATACTCTTATAGTTATAAGATTTAAAATTTATTTGCAGTTATCTTATCTATAATTTACATTCCCTCTCATTATTCTCCCTTAAGCTTACGTATCTAAATTTTCATAAATCTTTCATTAATTAAAAATTAGTTTAAATTGAATTTGACCAATCTAAATGTGTTTAGCAGTTTAGGATACCAAATTGGAGAATATTGATACAACATTGATCAAATTAAAGTATTTTATATTAACTATTTAATTAATAAGTACTATTTGATAAATATCTAGATTGTAATTAAGACTAATTAATTTTTTCACAAAATTTTTAATTGAGCTGCGGCACTTTGTTGCCCTCTATTATGTTCTGCCTTTGCTCTTCCGTTCTCCATGTTAAAATACACATTTAAATTGTGCTAATTATTATTTAATTTCATTATGATGTGCTGTATTGCATAATTACTGTAAAAATAAAAAATAAAATAATTTTTGAATAATTTTATTAAATGATGATACATCATAATTTATACAAAAATATTTTTTTATCATAATTTAATGTATATATTAATACATATAATATAATCTAATTAACCTCTATTAATAAGAAATTGATTAGTAAAAAATCTCACAATTATTTAATTATTACTCATTTTTAATTTTATTTTTTATAACACGTTATTTAATTTATATGATATTTTGATATATATGCTACTACTTTAATTTATATGTTTACTGTAATTAAAGTGATGAAGTTATTGATTATATGCATTTTTTTTTTTTTTTTGATAGAAATTGATTATATGCTATTAATGCGTCATATTCAAAGAATCAAACCAAACTTTTAGAGAAAGAGGACCACCTTCAAATTATTTTGAAATTGGAAAGTGGCATCAACGGGATTATTTTTCCTCGGGGCAAAAGTGATTACTAATAAAGAATAACTCTTTTATTCCTAGGATTACAAAAGTTTGTAAAAATAGCAATTTCAAGTACATCTCTTGTAACGATAAAAAAAAATGATAATAATAATAATAATAATAATATTAATTAAAAAAAAAAAAGGTATATTAGTGTTGGAATATGATAGAGATTATGTCACTTAAAATATTAGAGTTTATATTCAACAAGGAAACAAAACAAAATAAAAGTCCAAAATAAAATAAAAGCGTGAGATATTTTCACGTTAAATCTTTTTCTTTCTTTCCCTCTTCTCTTTAATTTCTAGCACTCTAAGTCTTCAACCAACCATAGAATCGATTTCAAAGTAAAAATCTAATCCAAAAACTCACAATTTTTGATATTTTTTATAAGTTTTTATCAAGGGTTTTAAGGGAAAATAAAATTCTAAACTTTTATTATAAAAATCAACACAATCTAATTTTTTTTCTAAATTTTTGTTGCTTTTTTATGTATTAAATTTAAGAAAAAAAAAAGAGGCTAGAATGAAATTTCAAGACCCAAAAATTCTAAATCAACTTTATGTTCTGATAATTTCAAAATAAATAGGTTCAAAATGAAGACTTGTAATTTTTATTGACAAATATAGATATGTTTTCGAGCCTAATGGTTTTTTAATCACTCAAAAAAAAATTCTAATTTTCATGAATTTTTGAAGTTAAATATGAAAATATAAAATTATGCAGTTTTTGTATTAACATCCGAAATAAAAATAGCTTAAGATTCTTTAACATAGTTATTTTAATATAAAATTTTAATAAAAGCTTTAAATATATGTTATTGAATGTTTATGAAAATCTCGAAGCCAAATTATTTTTATAAAATATTCGATATATTTTCTAATAAGAGGTACTTTGACCAGCAAGTTTTCTGACAGATTTCATAAACTGATTTTCAAGTCTGTTTTGGATATGATTTCTGTATCATTTGAATCTAAATTTTTTCATATAAATAGATACATATGTCTAGTTTGACTCCAAGAAATTTTACGAAGAAACTAAGTTTTTGCATTCAGTAATAAATCATGTATTGAGACATATTCAGATTAGCTTAAACTTTTATGTTATAATAAGTGTCCTATATTTTCCTTGAGATAATCTTTTATAAGTGTAAATGAAATTTTAGAACATAAATTATTTATAAAAATGACAATTTATGGAAACACAGAATATGATTTAAAAACGAATAAAAGAAAAATAGATAGTTATATCCATATAGTTAAGATCATAAATTGATTCTTTTATTCTTAAAAATTATAGGATAATATTAGTTGTGCCTAGCTCATATGATATTGTCAAATTTTGCATCATAATTGAGGTAAGTCGACTAACTCTACTTGTAATATTAAGTATTGTTTGCTTTGTTTTGTGTATGAATATTTTCATGGTTGTTTTTACAATTATGTTTTGTTTTGTGACCGTAATGGCTAAAGAGATAGCGTGGTCTCATTTTCGAATGTATATGTGCTCTGTTTTCATAATTGATTATTGGTTATCTAGTATTGGTATAAGCACGTCCATATGTATGACATTCAAAACTTTTGATGTTCAAACCGCATGCTTTGACTTATGCTTTCAACTTAAAAATCAAACAGATATTTGAAAATAGTTTTGATAGAATGCTTTTGACCATCATTATGATTGGACTCTAATTGGGAGCATATTGTATTTGTTTCAGGCCATATGGGGAGGTGTCTTTGGGTACACGAGGGCATTTGGTTCCTTACCATATGGTTTGGACGTATTTTTGCATTTGAGAATTTGTTATGGATTTCCAACTTTGACCTTATGAATTTTATAACTCACTAGCACTTATCCTTCATGCGTGCTAATCACCGACGAGTGATTTATTGTTTTGGTCGCTGACGGGTGACGTTGTATTAGTTGCCGACATGTGACATTTTATATAGGCTCCACCATCCATACGATAGAGTTCAAAACATTCTATAAAATACATTTTTGAAAAGTTTTGTTGAGTCGTGACATTGAGAAAGATCGTTTTTGAAAATTTTGTTATGATTAACGATCTACTAAGAAAGATAAGTTTTTGTATGTTTTATTTTGAGTTACGACATTATTTGAAATACGATCTTCAAAGATTATTGTTTTAATAGTGACCATGCATTTTTATCAACTTTCATATTAAAAACATAAGCATTGGCATGTTATTTGTCTTGAATAAATTGTTTGTTATATGTGTTTGCTTAATATTCCTTATATGTTGAATTTACTTACTGAGTAGTTTCACTCATCCAAGTTTTATTTACCATTTTTCAAGAAACTCCACTATAAAGATTTGGCAACTTTATTGAAAATTATTAGTCTCTTAAGCTAGTTTTGGTTTAGCGTAATAAATTTAAGAAATTTTGTTGCTAAATTATATTATTATTAAGTTTTATAAATATTAAGATTGAAGATATTAATATTTTAAATTAAAGATATTTATATTAGTAGACTATTTGAGATCTTTATTCGCATTAATGACTTTAATTTGTTTATTTAAGTATTTAAAAATATCGGAACTTTACATCTCTTAAGATTAAAAATGAAACCTTGGCAATGGTCTTGTACAAACTGACAATTAAACTTATCAGTTTAAAATTCATGACCCACAATACATTATGTTTCTTCAAAATACTGAACAAAAGTACTATAATTTTTTACTTCCACACAATTGATAACTAAAATGCAACTTTGGAATAAATTTATCTTCAAGCCCGACACATAATAAAATAATTAAATCATAACAAAATTTATAACTTTCTCACCATTGAGAGAAAAAGGAAACTAGTTTCATCCACACAAATTGATAGTGAGTAACTTCAACACTGTCTGCCCTATAATAAAGCATTCTACCAAATTATACCTCTTTACACTTTCCACCAATATGTACAATCCATCAATTACCAATACGAAATGAAAAAGGTGGAAGTGATCAATTGCCTTAAATATCTTAAAGTACGAAAGAGTCATCTTGGTCTCCTAATAATAATTACCAAAAAATTCATAAAACTCAAACAATATTTGATTCAAATTTTCCATCTTTTCCCAAACCTTTCGTCTTTCTACTCAAGATCCAAGAAACTACAATCAACATTATTATATGTTCTTTCAACATTTATCTTGAAAATCAAAGCTTCATTATTTCTCTTATATTCCACGACCACCTCTTTAACTACTAAAACATCCAAAATTGGTCTACATTTTACAAAAGTTACCCATGAAATTGTACACTTAAGTACATCTCTTTGGATTAAAGATAAAACATTAACAATGATCTTATAAAAACGACAATTAAACTTATTTGCCTAAAATTCATGACCCACAATACATCATCTATCTTTGAAATTAACTGAAAAAAAGTAGCACAAATTTTTTAAGAGCTATACCATCATTACATAATTCACAAAACATTTCAAACAACCCCTCTTTAAGCATCTTTCAATGCTTATGAAAGAAAGCAAATTAGGACTGCAAGGCATGGTTAATCTTTTGAGAACTCCAAGATTGTTTTCTTTTTATTTCTTCTTTAAAAGTTATATCCAACGCGCACTTTCTAGAACGCAACCCCAATATAACCTATGAATTCATTATCTTCACCAATCATTTATATAGTACATGTTCATGAAAAATTTACCACTTCCAATCCGATTATTTTCTCTTCCTCCAACTACACTTCCATCTTTTTCAAATTTTCAATCATGTTTCTATTTTCCCTCTATTTGGCCACATTATGAAGAAAAAAAATATTAAGTTTATATCACCATGTTTAATCCATGTGACACTTGCATATTATCTTCAAAAGATTGTTTTATTTACAATTAAATCTTCCACGTGAATTTTAAACATGCTTATGTTCACAAAACATTCAAAAATTACCTCTTACTACTTAACTATGGTCCTATATTTCCTCACTATTCTAACAGAAAGCTACCTAGTGACGAGAGGAAAACAAAAAAAGTTGCACTCAAATACAGGAATCTAGCCTAGAATTGAAATAAAAAGGAAATAAATGACATTAATAAAAGGGACTAAAATGAAGAACATAAAAGACATTATCATGGTAATATGGATGAAGCTCCTGCATCACAAAAACACTATTATTCTTTGAATGCCTCTAAGAAATCAGCTAAAATATATCATTAGTATATTTCCAACTTCACAACAAATTTGCCAAATTTATTGCTTCCAGACAATTGATACCCAAATTGTAACTTTTGGATAATTTTTTCTTTTAAGCCAGACACATAACAAAACAATTCTATATCTTAACAAAAATAATAAATTTATCTTCATTGCATTACGAAAAGAAGATAGATTCATCCGCAAAGTTGATGGTAGGTGACTTCAACAATATATGTTAGTACAATAACGCATTCTACTAGGTTATACCTATTTGCAATTTCCACTTATATGCTCAATCCTTCAACTACCGATACGAAATGCAAAGGTTGAAGTGATCCCATGCCTTAAAAATTTTATGCCCAAACCATTCCTATTTAAACACAAAATCCAAGAAACCTCAATCAATATGATCAAGTCCTCTTTTAGTCTATCTTGAAAATCAAAACTCCATTATTTCTCATATACTCCCCAACAACCTCATTAACTCTTAAAACATTTAAACTTGATATACATTTTATAAAAGTTGTCTGTAAAAATAGCACACTCAAGAACATCTCTTAGGATTAAATACAAAACCTGGCCAATTATCGTTTATAAATTGACAATTAAACTTATCAACCTAAATTTCATGACCCACAATACATTATCTTACTTTGAAATTGATCGAACAAAAGTAGTATAATTTTTTTACAAAATATACCATTAAAAAAGTATTCACAAAACACTTCCAACAACCCCACTTTGACCATCTTCAAAGGCGGATGAAAAAATCCAAATCAACACTACAAGGCTAGACTTATCTTTTGAGCACTCCTAGATTATTATTTTTTTTTAATTCTTCAAAAATCATATCCAGTGCATCCCTTCTAGAATGCAGCCACAATATAACCTATGCATTCATTGTCTTCGTTAATCATTTGTATGAACTATAGCATTATTAAAGAATTTACAAAATACTTCCAACAATCCTCATTGACCATCTTCAAACGCCTATGAAATAATGCATATCAACACTACAAGCCTAGCCTTATCATTTGAGAACACTTAGATTATTATTATTTTTTAAAACTTCTTCATAAGTGATATCCAAACAATGCGTCCTTTCAAGAATGCAGCCCGCATATAACCTATGAATTCCTTGCCTTCGCCAATAATTTGTAGAATAAAAGATAAAAAATTCACTATTCTCAATTCGATTCTTTTATCTACCACCAACTACACATCCAACTTCTTTTTCAATTTTCCAATCATGTTTCTAATTTTTCGCTTAATGGCCACAATATGACAAAAAATTAAATTTACAACACAATGTTCAAACCATGTGGCTCTAGCTTTTTGTCTTCAAAAGGTTTTTTCATTTACAACTAGAACTTTCACTTGAATTTACAACAAAACCAATAAAAATTACATGAATTACATGACCTTGGTTTGATATTTTCATACACTAATCCTAAGAGAATGCCACCTAATCTTAAGAAGACAAAAACATAAAAATTGCACTCAAATACCATAAGCAGCCTAGAATATTGAAGGTGAGCAACTTCAACATTATCTATTCTTAGACATAGGCATTCTACCCGATTATACCTCTCTACTATTTTCACCTATATACTCAATCCATCAACTACCAATACGAAATGCAAAGGTGGAAGTGATCCCATGCATTAAAAATCTAAAAGCCTGATAGAGTCATCTTAGTCTCCAATTAGTAATCACCAAAAAATTCATAAAACTCAAACAACTCTTCATTCACATTCTCCATCTTTCCCCAAACCCTTCCTCTATCAACACAAAATCCAAGAAACCTCAAGTTACATGATCTTATGCTCTTACAAAGTCTATGTTAAGAATCAAAGCTTCAATATTTCTCCTATACTCCTCAACAACCTCATTTACTCTTAAAACATCTAAAATTTGAACACATTTTACAAAAATTGTCTGTAAAAATAGTACACTCAAGAACATCCCTTAGGATTAAATATAAAAACTGGCTAATGAACATTTGTAAATTGACAAACTTATCAACCTAAATTTCATGATCACACAACACATTATCATTCTACGAAATTGACCGAATAAATGTAGTATAAATAGTTGTATGAACGACACTATTATTAAAAAATTCACAAAACACTGCCAAGAACCCCATTTGACCATCTTCAAACGCTTATGAAAGAATGCATATCAGCACTACAAGGCCAGCCATATCTTTTAAGCACTCTTCGAATTTTTTCATAACACATCCAACTTCTTGACCATACTTTTATATTTTCTTACACTATTATAAGATAATGACACCTAGTCGTAAGAAGACAAAACATAAAAGTTACACTCAAAAAGACCAAAAGCCAGCTTAGAATTGATGGTAAGCGACTTCAACATTATCTATCCCAACACTAAGGCATTCTACATGATTATACCTCACTGTTATTTCCACCTATATGCTCAATCCATCAATTACCAATACGAAATGCAAAGGTGAAAGTGACCCTATGCCTTAAAAATCTTAAAGCCTGAAAGAATCCTCTTGGTCTCCAATTAGTAATTACCAAAAAATACCTAAAACTCAAACAACTCTTTATTTACATTCTCCTTCTTTCCCCAAACCCTTCAACTTTCAACACAAAATTCAAGAAACCTCAATCAACAAGATAATATCCTCTTACAAAGCCTATCTTGAAAATCAAAGCTTTATTATATCTCATATACTCCTTAGCAACCTTATTAAATCTTAAAACATCAAAAATTTGTATACATTTTACAAAAGTTTATAAACATAGCACACTAAAGAACATCTCTTAGAATTAAATACAAAACCTTGCCAATGCTTCAAAAATTGACAATTAAACTTATCAATCTAAAATTCATGACCACACAATACATTATCATTTTTAAAAAATGACCAAACAAATGAAGTATAAATATTTGTATGAACTATACCATTAATAAAGAATTTAGAAAACACTTCCAACAACCCTATTATAACCTATGAATATGTTGCCTTCGGCAATTATTTGTAGATTAAACCGTAAAAAATTACATCCTGCTTGAGCCTAGTTTTATATTTCCTTGCACTATTTTAAGAGAATGCCACCTACTCATAAGAAGACAAAAACATAAAAGTTGAACTCAAAGACCAAAAGCTAGCCTAGAATTGATGGTGAGCGACTTCAACAATATCTATCCCTACACTTAGGCATTCTACTATATTATTCCTCTACTATTTTCACCTATATGCTCAATCCATCCACTACCAATACAAAATGTAAAGGTGGAAGTGATCCCATGCCATAAAAATCTTAAAGCCAGAAAAAGTCCTCTTGGTCTCCAATAAGTAATTACCAAAAAATTTCGGAAACTCAAAAAAATATTTATTCTCATTCTCCATCTTTCCACAAACCCTTCCTCTTTCAACACAAAATAAAAGAAACCTCAATTAACATGATCATAAGCTCTTACAAAGACTACCTTGATTTGAAAATCAAAGCTTTATTATATCACCTATACTCCTCAGAAAACTCAACTCTTAAAACATCTAAAATTTGCATACATGTTACAAAAGTCTCGAAAAATAGTACACTCAAGAACATCTCTTAGGATTAAATAAAAAACCTTACCAATGATCATTTATAAATTGCCTAAATTTCATGACCACACAATACATTAACAGTCTTCGAAAATGATCAAACAAATGTAGTATAAATATTTGTAAGTACTATACTATTAATAAAGAATTCAAAAAACACTTCCAACAACCCCCTTTAACCATCTTCAAACGTTTATAAAAGAATGCATATCAGCACTACAAGGCTACCGTTATGTTTTGAGTGCTCTTAGAATCAAACCCCAAAATAATCTATGAATTCGTTGCCTTCGCCAAACATTTGTAGAGTACATGATCAAAAAAAAAAATTCACCATTCCCCATTCAATTCTTTTATCTTCCTCTAACTTCACTTCAAACTTCTTCCTTCAACTTTCCAATCATGCTTCCATTTTTCCTTGCTTTTTGTCTCCAAGAGAATTTTTTTATTTACAACTAGAACTTCCACCTGAATGGATAGTGAGCAACTCAAGGACTAGAAGGCAACCTAAAATTGATCGTGAGCGACTTCAACACTATCTATCCCTTCACGTAGGCATTCTACTCAATTATACCTCTCCGCTACTTCCACCTATATGCTCAATCCATAACGTACCAATAAGAAAATCAAAGGTGAAAGTGACTCATGCCTTAAAAATCTTAAAGCCTCAAAGAATCTTCTTGGCCTCCAATTAAAAATTACCGAAAAATACCTAAAACTCAAACAACTCTTTATTCACATTCTCCATCTTTTCCCAAACACATCCACTATCAACACAAAATCCAAGAAACCTCAATCAACATGATCTTATGCTCTTACAAAGACAATCTTGAAAATCAAAGCTTTATTATACCACATATATTCCTTAGCAATCTCATTAACTCTTAAAACAACTCAAGTTAGTTACAATTTTCAAAAGTTCTCTAAAAATAGCACTTAAGAACATCTCTTAGGATTAAATACAAAACCTTACCAATGATCCATTATAAATTGAAAATTTAACTTATCAACATAAATTTTGAAATTGACCGAAGAAATGTAGTATAAATATTTGTATGAATCATACCATTAATAAAGGATTCACAAAACACTTCCAACAACCCCATTTGACCATCATCAAACACTTATGAAAGAATACATATCAGCACAACAAGACCAGCCTTATCTTTTGACCACTTAGAATTTTTTTTTTTTTAATTCTTCTTCCTAAGTCATAACCAACCAACGCTTTCTTTCAACCATGAATCCCCAATATAACCTATGAATTTGATGCCTACACCAATCATTTGCAAAGTACACAATCAAAAAAAAAAAAAAAAATTCACCATTACTAATTCGATTCTTTTATCTTCCTCAAACTACACTTCCAACTTCTTTCAATTTACCAATCACGTTTTCATTTTCCCTTTTATTGGCAACATAAGGATTATTCCATATAGCTCTCGCCTTTTGTCTCCAAAAGAATTTTTTCATTTACAACTAGAACTTTGACCTAAATTGATGGCAAGCGACTTAAAGACCAAAAGCCAGCAAAGAATTGAGGGTGAGCGGCTTCAACACTATCTATCCCTACACGCGTCCTTTCTAGAATGAAACCCTAATATAACTTATGATTTCGTTGCATTCGCCAATCATTAGAAGAGTACATGATAAAAAAAAAATTCACTATTCTCAATTTCATTCCAACTACACTTCCAACTTTCAATTTTCCAATCATACTTCATCCCTATACTCGGGCATTCTACTCAATCATACTTCTCCACTATTCCACCTATATGCTCAATCCATCAACTACCAATACGAAATGCAAAGGTGGAAATGATCCCATGCCTTAAAAATCTTAAAGCCTGAAAAAATCCTCTGTCTCCAATTAGTAATTACCAAAAAATACCTAAAACTCAAACAACTCTTCATTCACTATCACTAACTTTCCCCAAACCCCTCTTTCAACTCAAAATCCAAGAAACCTCGATCAACATCATCATATGCTCTTACAAAAATTATCATGAAAATCAAAGCTTTATTATATGACCTATACTCCTCAGCAAATTCATTAACTCTTAAAACATCTAAAATTTGTATACAACTTACAAAAGTTCTCTAAAGATAGCACACTCAAGAACCTCTTAGGATTAAAAACAAAACCTTGCTAATATCCTTTATAAATTGATAATTAAACTTATTAGCCTAAATTTTGTAATCACACAATACATTATCATTCTTTGAAATAGACCAAAAAAATGTAGTATAAATATTTGTATGAGTTATACCATTAATAAAGAATTCACAAAACACTTCCAACAACCCCCTTTAGCCATCTTCAAATGTTTATAAAAGAATGCATATCAACGCTACAAGGCTAGCATTACATTTTGAGTACTCTTTGATTTTTTTGGTTTTTTTTAATTCATCTTCCCAAGTCATATCCAACCAACGCGTCCTTTCTAGAATGAAACCCCAATATAACTTATGATTTTGTTGCCTTCACCAATCATTAGTAGAGTACATGATAAAAAAAAAAAAAAAAATTCACCATTCCCAATTTGATTCTTTTATCTTCCTCCAACTACAATTCCAACTTCTTTCAATTTTCCAATCATGCTTTTAAATTTCCTCTTATGGGCTACATTATGAAGAAAAAAAAAGTTTATAACACCATGTTTAATCCATATAGCTCTTGTTTTTTGTCTCCAAAAGAATTTTTTCATTTAAACCAAGAACTTCCACCTAAATTGATGGTGACCAACTCAAAGACCAGAAACCAACCTAAAGTTTATGGTCAACAATATCTATCCCTACACTTAGGCATTCTACTATATTATTCCTCTACTATTTTCACCTATATGCTCATTCAACTACCAATACGAAATGCAAAGGTGGAAGTGATCCCACGCCTTAAAAATCATAAAGCCTGAAAGAATCCTCTTGATCTCCAATTAGTAATTACTGAAAAATACCTAAAACTCAAGCAACTCTTTATTCACATTCTCCATCGTTCTCCAAAATTTAAGAAACCATTATCAACATGATCATATGCTCTTACAAAGACTATCTTAAAAATCAAAGCTTTATTATATACTCCTCAGCAACCTTATTAACTCTTAAAATATCTAAAAATTGTATACATTTTTCAAAAGTTCTCTAAAAATAGCACTCAAGAACATCTCTTAGCATTAAATTCAAAACCTTGCCAATGATCGTTTATAAATTGACTATAAAACTTATCAACCTAAATTTTATGACCACACAATACATTATCATTCTTCGAAAAATGACCGAACAAATGTAATATAAATATTTGTATGAACTACACCAATAATAAAGAATTCACAAAACACTTCCAAAAACCCCCTTTGACCATCTTCAAACGCATATGAAAGAATGCACATCAGTACCACAAGGCTAGCCTTATCTTTTGAACACCCTTAGATTGTTTTTTTATTGTTTAATTCTTCTTCCTAAGTCATATCCAACCAATGCGCCCTTTTTAGAATGAAATCCCAATATAATCAACGAATTCGTTATCTTTGCCAATCATTTGTAGAGTACATGATCCAAAAAAATTTACCAGCCCCAATTCAATTATTTTATCTTCCAACTACATTTCCAACTTCTTTCAATTTTCCACTAATGTTTCCAATTTTCCTCTTATTGGCCACACTATGAAAAAAATTAAGTTTACCAGCCCCAATTCAATTATTTTCCTCTTACTTTTTGTCTCCAGCAGAATTTTTTCAATTACAACTAGAATTTCCACCTAAATGGATAGTGAGAGTCTCAAAGACCAGAAGCCAGCCAAAAATTGATCATGAGCGATTTCAACACTATCTATCCCTACACAGGCATTCTATTCGATTATACCTCTCCGCTATTTCCTCCTATATGCTCAATCCATAACGTACCAATAAGAAATGCAAAGGAGAAAGTGATCCCACGCCTTAGAAATCATAAAGCCAGAAAGAATCCTCTTGATCTCCAATTAGTAATTACTAAAAAATACCTAAAACTCAAGCAACTCTTTATTCACATTCTCCATCGTTCTCCAAACCCTTCATCTTTCAACTCAAAATTTAAGAAAACCTTGATCAACATGATCATATGCTCTTACAAAGACTATCTTGAAAATCAAAACTTTATTAAAGTACCTATACTTCTCCGCAAATCTCATTAACTCTTAAAACATCTAAAATTTGTATATAATTTACAAAAGTTCTCTAAATATAACACACTCAAGAACATCTCATAAGATTAAATACAAAACCTTGCCAAAGATCCTTTATAAATTGACAATTAAACTTATCAACCTAAATTTTGTGACCACACAACACATTATCATTCTTCGAAATTGACCGAACAAATGTAGTATAAATATTTGTATGAACTATACTATTAATAAAGAATTCGTCACATACTTTCAAAAATCCCCTTTGACCATACTCAAACGCTTATGAAAGAATGCATATTAGCACTACAAAGCTAGCCTTATCTTTGAGCACTCTTAAATTGTTTTTTTCT
Organism: Elaeagnus macrophylla; assembly: GCA_029378325.1. Lineage (NCBI taxonomy): Eukaryota > Viridiplantae > Streptophyta > Magnoliopsida > Rosales > Elaeagnaceae > Elaeagnus > Elaeagnus macrophylla. The sequence goes on from CM055642.1 coordinate 9,938,465, forward strand.
TTTAATTCCTCTTCCTAAGTCATATCCAACCAACGCATCCTTTCTAGAATGAAACCCCAATATAACTCATGAATTCGTTGCCTTCACCAATCATTAGTGTAGAGTACATGATAAAAAATATTCACCATTCCCAATTTGAATTTTTTATCTTCCTCCAACCAAACTTTCAACTTCTTTCAATTTTCCAAATTTGTTTTTATTTATCCTCACATTGGGCACATTATGAAAAAAGTTAAATTTATAACACCATATTTAAACCGTATGGCACTTGATTTTTGTCTCCAAAAGAATTTTTCATTTACAACTAGAACTTCCACGTATATTGATGATGAGCGACTCAAAGACCAGCCTAGAATTGATGGTGAACGGCTTCAACACTATAAATCCCAACACTTAGGCATTCTACTCCATTATACATCTCCGCTATTTCCACCTATATGCTCAATCCATAACCTACCAATATGAAATGAAAAGATGGAAGTGATCCCATGCATTAAAAATCTTAAAGCTTGAAAGAATCCTCTTCGTCTCCAATTAGTAATTATCGAAAGATAGCTAAAACTCAAACAAATCTTAATGCACATTCTCTATCATTCCCAAACCATTCCTTTTTCAACACAAAATCCAAGAAACTTCAATCAACATGATCATATGCTCTTACAAAGACTATCTAGAAAATCAAAGCTTTACTATATCACCTATACACCTTAGCAACCTCAATAACTCCTAAAACATCTAAAATTTGTATACATTTCATAAAAGTTCTCAAAAATAGCATTCAAGAATATCCCTTATGATTAAATACAAAACCTTGCCAACGACCCTTAATAAATTGACAATTAAATCAATTAGCCTAAATTTCATGACCACAAAATACACTATAATATATCGAAATTGGCAGAGCAAATGTAGTATAAATTTTTGTATGAACTATACCATTAATAAAGAATTCACAAAATACTTCTAAAATCCCCCTTTGACCATCTTTAAACGCTTATGAAATAATGCATATCAGCACTACAAGGCTAGCCTTATCTTTTGCGCACTCTTAGATTGGATTTTTTTTTAATTCTTCTTCATAAGTCATATCCAACCAACGCCTCCTTTCAAGAATGAAACCTCAACATAACTTAAGAATTTGTTGCCTTCGCCAATCATGAGTAGAGTACATAATCGAAAAAAATTCACCATTCTCAATTCGATTCTTTTATCTTCCTCCAACTACACTTCCAACTTATTCTTTCAATTTTCCAATCATGTTTCCATTTTTCCTCTTATTGGCCACATTATGAAAAAAATAAAGTTTATAATACCAAGTTTAATCCATATAGCTCGGATTTTTGTCTCCAAAATAATTTTTTTAATTTACAACTATAAATTCAACCTAAATTGATGGTGAGCAACTCAAAGACCAGAAGCTAGCCTAGAATTGATGGCAAGCAGCTACAACACTATCAATCCCTACACTTAAGCATTCTACTTGATTATACCTCTCCGCTATTTCCACCTACATGCTTAATCCATAACCAACCAAAATGAAATGCAAAGGTAGATGTGATCCCATGCATTAAAAATCTTAAAGCCTGAAAAAATCCTTTGGCTCTCCAAATAAAAATTACCAAAAAAATATCTAAAACTCGAACAACTCATTATTCACATTCTCCACCTTTCCCAAAACCCTTCCACTTTCAACACAAAATTCAAGAAAACTCAATCAACAAGATCATATCCTCTTATAAAGCCTTTCCTGAAAATCAAAGCTTTATTATATCAATACTATCTATCACTACACTTAGCCATTCTACTCGATTATACCTCTCCGCTATTCCACCTATATGCTCAATCATTAAACTACCAATACGAAATGCAAAAGTGGAAGTGATCCCATGCCTTAAAACTCTTAAAGCCTGAAAGAATCCTCTTGATCTCCAATTAGTAATTACCGAAAATACCTAAAACTCAAACTCGTAATTCACATTTCCCATCTTCCCTCAAACCTTTCCTCCTTCAACACAAAATCCAAAAAACCTCAATCAACATGATCATTTGCTATTACAAAGACTATCCTGAAAATCAAAGTTTTATTTTATCAACTATACACCTCAGCAAACTCATTAACTCTAAAAACATCTAAAATTTATATATATGTTACAAAAGTTCTCCAAAATTAGCACACATAAAAACATCTATTAGGATTAAATACAAAACATTGACAATGATCGTTTATAAATTGACAATTAAACATATCAACCTTAATTTCATAACCAAACAATAAATTATCATTCTTCAAAAATGACCGAACAAATGTAGTATAAATATTTGTATGAACTATACCATTAATAAGGAATTCACATAACATTTCCAACAAGCCCCTGTAACAATCTTCAAATGCTTATGAAAGAATTCATATCAACACTATAAAACTAGCCTTATCTTTTGAGCACTCATAGATTGTCTATTTTTTTTTTTTAATTCTTCTTCCTAAGTCATATCCAACCAACGCATCCTTTTTAGAATGAAACCCCAATATAATCTAGGAATTTGTTGCCTTCGCCAATCATTTGTAGAGTATATGATCCAAAAAAATTCACCATTTCCAATTCGATTTTTTTATCTTCCTCCAACTACATTTCCAACTTCTTTCAATTTTCCAATAATGTTTCTATTTTAGCTTTTACTAGCCACTATGAAAAAACTTAAGCTTATAACACCATGTTTAATACAAATAGTTCTTACTTTTTGTCTCCAAAAGAATTTTTCATTTACAACTAGAACTTCCACCTGAATGAATAGTGAGCGACTCAAAGACAAAAAGCCAGCCTAAAATTGATCATGAGCAACTTCAACACTATCTATCCCTACACATAGGCATTCTACATGATTATATCACTCCGCTCTTTCCACCAATATGCTCAATCCATCAACTACCAATACAAAATGCAAATATGGAAGTGATCCCATTCCTTAAAAATCTTAAAGCTTGAAAGAGTCTTCTTGATCTCCAACAAGTAATTACTGAAAAATTCCTAAAACTCAAACAACTCTTTATTCACATTTCCCATCTTTCCTCAAACCCTTCCTCTTTAAACACAAAATCCAAGAAACCTCAATCAACATGATCATATGCTCTTACAAAGACAATCTTGAAATTCAAGCGTTATTATATCACCTATACTCCTCAATAAACTCATTAACTCTTAAAACATCTAAAATTTGTATACATTTTACAAAAGTAGTTTCTAAAAATAGCACACTCGAGAACATCTCTTAGAATTAAATATAAAACCTTGTCAATGATCATTTACAAATTGACAATTATACATATCAACCTAAATTTCAAGACCACAAAACACATTATCATTCTTCAAAAATGACTGAACAAATGCAGTATAAATATTTGTATGAATTATACCATTAATAAGGAATTCACATAACATTTCCAAAAACCCCCCTGTAACCATCAACAAATGCTTATGAAAGAATGCATACCAACACTTTATAACAAGCCTTATCTTCTGAGCACTCTTAGATTGTCTTTTTTTTTTTTTTTTTAATTCTTCTTCCTAGGTCATATCCAACCAACGCGTCCTTTTTAGAATGAAATCCCAATATAATCTAAGAAATTGTTGCCTTCGCCAATCATTTGTAGAGTACATGAGCCAAAAAAAATTCATTATTCCCAATTCGATTCTTTTATCTTCCTCCAACTACCTTCCCAATAATCTCTCCATATTATCTTTTATTAGCCACACTATGAATAAAATTAAGTTTATAACACCATGTTTAATACAAATGGTTCTTACTTTTTGTCTCCAAAAGAATTTTTTCAATTACAACTAAAACTTCCACCTAAATGAATAGTGAGCAACTCAAAGACCAGAAGCCAGCCTAAAATTGATTGTGCGCAACTTCAACACTATCTATCCCTACACATAGGCATTATACTCGATTATATCACTCCGCTATTTCCACCTATATGCTCAATCCATCAACTACCGATAAGAAATGCAAATGTGGAAGTGATCCCATTCCTTGAAAATCATAAAGCGTGAAAGAGTCTTCTTGGTCTCCAATTAGTAATTACCGAAAAATTCCTAAAACTCAAAGAAGTCTTTATTCACATTTCCATCTTTCCTCAAACCCTTCCTCTTTGAACAAAATATCCAAGAAACCTCAATCAACATGATCATTTGCTCTTACAAAGACCATCTTGAAAATCAAAGCATTATTTTATCAACTATACACCTCTGCAAACTCTTTAACTCTAAAAACATCTAAAATTTGTATACATGTTACAAAAGTTTTCTCTAAAATTAGCACGCACAAAAACATCTCTTAAGATTAAATACAAAACATTGCCAATGATCGTTTATAAATTGACTATTAAACTTATCAACTTAAATTTCATGACCACACAACAAATTATCATTCTTCTAAAATGACCGAACAAATGTAGTATAAATATTTGTATGAACTATACCATTAATAAGGAATTCAAATAACATTTCCAACAACCCCGTGTAACCATCTTCAAATGCTTATGAAAGAATGCATATCAACACTTTAAATCAAGCCTAATCTTTTGAGCACTGTTAGATTGTCTATTTTTTTTTTTTTAATTCTTCTTCCTAAGTCATATCCAACCAACGCTCCTTTTTAGAATGAAACCCCAATATAATCTAGGAATTTGTTGCCTTTGCCAATCATTTGTAGAGTACTTGATCCAAAAAAAAATACACCATTCCCAATTCAATTCTCTTATCTTCCTCCAACTACATTTCCAACTTCTTTCAATTTTTCAATAATGTTTCCATTTTCGCTTTTATTAACCACAATAAAAAAAATTAAGTATATAACATCATGTTAAATACAAATAGCTCTTGCTTTTTGTCTCCAAAAGAATATTTTCATTAAAACTAGAACTTCCACCTGAATGAATAGTGAGCGACTCAAAGACTAGAAGCCAGCCTAAAATTGATCGTGAGCAACTTCAACACTATCTATCCCTACCCATAGGCATTATACTCGATTATATCACTCCACTATTTCCACCTATATACTCAATCCATCAACTACCAATACAAAATGCAAATGTGGAAGTGATCCCGTTCCATAAGAATCTTAACGCTTGAAAGAGTCCTCGTGGTCACCAATTAGTAATTATTGATAAATTCCTAAAACTCAAACAACTCATTATTCACATTTCCCATCTTTCCTCAAACCCTTCCTCTTACAACACAAAATCCAACAAACCTCGATCAACATTCCCAATTCGATTCTTTTATCTTCCTCCAACTACCTTTCCAACTTCTTTCAATTTTCCAATAATCTTTCCATTCTAGCTTTTATTAGCCACACCATGAATAAAATTAAGTTTATAACACCATGTTTAATACAAACAGTTCTTGCTTTTTGTCTCCAAAAGAATTTTTCATTTACAACTAGAACTTCCACCTAAATGAATGGTGAGCGACTCAAAGACAAAAAATCAGCCTAAAATTGATCAAGAGCAACTTCAACACTATCTATCCCTACACATAGGCATTAAACTCGATTATATCACTCCGCTATTTCCACCTATATGCTCAATCCATCAACTACCAATACAAAATGCAAATGTGAAAGTGATCCCGTTCCTTAAAAATCTTAAAGCTTGAAAGAGTCCTCTAGGTCACCAATTAGTAATTATCAAAAAATTCCTAAAACTCAAACGCATTATTCACATTTCCCATCTTTCCTCAAAACCTTCCTCTTACAACACAAAATCCAACAAACCTCGATCAACATGATCATATGCCCTTACAAAGACTTCCTTGAAATTCAAAGCGTTATTATTATATTATATCACTCATACTCCTTAGCAAACTCATTAACTCTTAAAACATCTAAAATTTGTATACATTTTACAAAAGTTCTCTAAAAATAGCACACTTAAAAACATCTCTTAGAATTAAATACAAAACCATGCCAATGAAATTTACAAATTGACAATTATACATATCAACCTAAATTTTAAGACCACACAACATTATCATTCTTCAAAAATGACCGAACAAATGTATTAAAAACTTTTGTATGAACTATACCATTAATAAGGAATTCACATAACATTTCCAACAATCCCCTGTAACCATCTTCAAATGCTTATGAAAGAATGCATATCAACACTATAAAGCTAGTCTTATCTTTTGATCACAGTTAGATTGTCTATTTTATTTTTTAATTCATCTTTTTAAGTCATATCCAACAAACGCGTCCTTCTTAAAATGAAACCCCAATATAATCTACAAAATTGTTGCCTTCGCCAATCATTTGTAGAGTACATGATCCAAAAAAATTCACCATTCCCAATTCAATTCTCTTATCTTCCTCTAACTACATTTCCAACTTCTTCTTTCAATTTTTCAATAATGTTTCCATTTTCGCTTTTATTAACCACACTAAAAAAAAATTTAAGTTTATAACACCATGTTAAATACAAATGACTCTTGCTTTTTGTCTCCAAGAGAATATTTTCATTAAAAACTAGAACTTCCACCTGAATGAATAGTGAGCGACTCAAAGCCCAAAAGCCAGCCTAAAATTGATCTTGAGCAACTTCAACACTATCTATCCCTACACATAGGCATCCTACTCGATTACACCACTCTGTTATTTCCACTTATATGCTCAATCATTAAACACCCAATACGAAATGAAAGGTGGAAGTGATCCCATGCCTTAAAACTCTTAAAGTCTGAAAGAATTCTCTTGGTCTCCGATTAGTAATTATCGAAAAAAACCTAAAACTCAAACAACTCTTTATTCACAAACCCCATCTTTCCTCAAACCCTTCCTCTTTAAACAATCCAAGAAACCTCAATCAACATGATCATTTGCTCTTACAAAGACTTTCTTGAAATCCAAAGCGTTATTATATCACCCATACTCCTCAACAAACTCATTAACTCTTAAAACATCTAAATCTTGTATACATTTTACAAAAGTTCTCTAAAAATAGCACACTCAAAAACATCTCTTAGAATTAAATACAAAACCTTGCCAATGATCATTTATAAATGGACAATTATACATATCAACCTAAATTTTAAGACCACACAATTATCATTCTTCAAAAAATGACCGAACAAATGTAAAATATTTGTATGAACTATACCATTAATAAGGAATTCACATAACATTTCCAACAACCCCCTGTAACCATCTTCAAATGCTTATGAAAGAATGCATATCAACACTTTAAAGCTAGCCTTATCTTTTGAGCACTCTTAGATTATCTTTTTTTTTTTTAATTCATCTTCCCAAGTCATATCGAACCAACGCGTCCTTCATGGAATGAAACCCTAATATAATCTAGGAATTTGTTGCCTTTGCCAATCATTTGTAGAGTACATAATCCAAAAAAATTCATCATTCCCAATTCGATTCTTTTATCTTCCTCCAACTACCTTTCCAACTTCTTTCAATTTTCCAATAATCTTTCCATTTTAGCTTTTATTAGCCACACCATGAATAAAATTAAGTTTATAACCCCATGTTTAATACAAATAGTTCCTGCTTTTTGTCTCCAAAAGAATTTTTTCATTTACAACTAGAACTTCCACCTGAATGAATAGTGAGCGACTCAAAGACCATAAGCCAGCCTAAAATTGATCAAAGAGCAACTTCAACACTATCTATCCCTACACATAGGCGTTACACTCGATTATATCACTCCACTATTTCCACCTAAAATTGATCGAGAGTAACGTCAACACTTTATCCCTACATATAGGCATTACACTCGATTATATCACTCCGCTATTTCCACCTATATGCTCAATCCATCAACTACCAATACAAAATGCAAATGTGGAAGTGATCCCGTTCCTTAAAAATCTTAAAGCTTGAAAGAGTTCTCTAGGTCACCAATTATTAATTATCAAAAAATTCCTAAAACTCAAAACAACTCATTATTCACATTTTCCATCTTTCCTCAAACCTTTCCTCTTACAACACAAAATCCAACCTACCTCGATCAACATGATCATATGCCCTTACAAAGACTTTCTTGAAATTCAAAGCATTATTATATCACTCATACTCCTCAGCAAACTCATTAACTCTTAAAACATCTAAAAATTGTATACAATTTAAAAAAGTTCTCTAAAAATAGCACACTCAAAAACATCTCTTAGAATTAAACACAAAACCTTGCCAATGATCATTTACAAATTGACAATTATACATATCAACCTAAATTTTAAGACCACACAACACATTATCATTCATCAAAAATGACTGAACAATGTAGTAAAAATATTTGCATGAACTATACCATTAATAAGGAATTCACAACATTTCCAACAACCCCCTGTAATCATCTTCAAATGCTTATGAAGGAATGGATATCAACACTTTAAAGCTAGCCTTATCTTTTGAGCACTCTTAGATTGTCTATTCTTTTTTCAATTCATCTTCCTAAGTCATATCCAACCAATGCATCCTTCTTAGAATGAAACCCCAATATAATCTAGGAATTTGTTGCCTTCGCTAATCATTTATAGAGTACATGATCCAAAAAAATTCATCATTCTCAATTCGATTCTTTTATCTTCCTCCAACTACCTTTCTAACGTCTTTCAATTTTACAATAATCTTTCCATTTTAGCTTTTATTAGCCACACTATGAATAAAATTAAGTTTATAACATCATGTTTAATACAAATGGTTCTTCCTTTTTGTCTCCAAAAGAATTTTTTCATTTACAACTAGAACTTCCACTTGAATGAATAGTGAGCGACTCAAAGACCATAAGCCAGCCTAAAATTGTCTCCAATTAGCAATTATTGAAAAAATCCTAAAACTCAAACTCTTTATTCACATTTCCCATCTTTCCTGAAACCCTTCCTCTTTAAACACAAAATCCAAAAAACCTCAATCAACATGATCATTTGCTCTTACAAAGACTATCTTGAAAATCAAAGCATTATTTTATCAACTATACACCTCAGCAAACTCATTAACTCTAAAAACGTCTAAAATTTGTATACATGTTACAAAAGTTCTCTAAAATTAGCACATACAAAAACATCTCCTAGGATTAAATACAAAACATTGCCAATGATTGTTTATAAATTCACAATTAAACTTATCAACCTAAATATCACGACCACACAATAAATTATCATTCTTCAAAAATGACCAAAAATGTAGTATAAATATTTGTATGAACTATACCATTAATAAGGAATTCACATAACATTTCCAAAAAACCCCTGCAACCATCTTCAAATACTTATGAAAGAATGCATATCAACACTTTAAAGCTAGCCTTATCTTTTGAGCACTCTTAGATTGTCTTTTTTTTTTTTTTTTAATTCTTCTTCCTAAGTCATATCCAACCATCGCGTCCTTTTTAGAATGAAACCCTAATATAATATAGGAATTTGTTGCCTTCGCCATTCATTTGTAGAGTACATGATCCAAAAAAATTCATCATTACCAATTTGATTCTTTTATCTTCCTCAACTACACTTCCAACTTCTTTTTTCAATTTTCCAATCATGTTTTTATTTTCCCTCTTATTGAACACATTATGAAAAAAAATAAGTTTATAACACCATCTTTAATACTTATCGCTCTTGATTTTTGTCTTCAAAAGAATTTTTTCATTTCCAACTAGAAATTCCACCTGAATCGATGATGAGCGACTCAGTCCTATAATTGATGGTGAGCAACTTAAAACTATCTATCCCTACACTAAGCATTCCTACTTGAATATACCTCTACGCTATTTCCACCTATATGCTTAATCCATCAACTACCAATACGAAATGCAAAGGTGCAAGTGATCCTGAAAGAATCCTCCTGGTCTCCAATTAGTAATTACCGAAAATACCTAAAACTCAAACAACTCTTTATTCACATTCTCCATCTTTCCTCAAACCCTTCCTCTTTCAACACAAAATCCAAGAAACCTCAATCAACATGATCATATGCCTTTACAAAGACTATCTTAAAATTCAAAACTTTATTATATCACCTATACTCCTCAACAAACTCATTAACTCTTAAAACATCTAAAATTTGTATACATTTTACAAAAGTTCTCTAAAAATAGCACACTCAAGAACATCTTAGAATTAAATACAAAATCTTGCCAATGTTCATTTACAAATTGACAATTATACATATCAACCTAAATTTCAAGACCACACAACACATTATCATTCTTCAAAAATGACATAACAAATGTAGTATAAATATTTGTATGAACTATACCATTAATAAAGAATTCACAAAATACATCCAACAACCTCCTTTGAGACCATCTTCAAATGCTTATGAAAGAATGCATATCAGCACTACAAAGCTAGCCTTTGCTTTTGAGCACTCTTAGATTTTTTTTTTTTCCTAATTCTTCTGCCCATGTCATATAAACCAACACGTCCTTTCTAGAATGCAACCCCAATATAACCTATGAATTCATCGCCTTCGCCAATCATTAGTAAAGTACATGATAAAAAAAATTCACCATTCCCAATTTAATTTTTTTATCATCCTCCAACTACACTTCCAATTTCTTTTTTCAATTTTCCAATCATGTTTTTATTTTTCTTCAATCCATATAGCTCTTGCTTGCTTTTTGTCTCCAAAAGATTTTTTTTGTTTTACAAGTAGAACTTTCTCCTGAATTTTCAACTTGCTTATCATCACAAAACCGTAAAAATTAATCTCCAACTACTTGACTTTGGTTTTACATTTCCTTACCCTATTCTGAAAGAATGTCACCTAGTAGTAGGAAGTCAAAAACATAAAAGTTGCACTTAAGCTAGAAACCAGCCTAAAATTAATTATGAACGACTTCAACACTATCTATCCCCACACTTAGGCATTCTACTTAATTATATTTCTCTGCTTTTTCCACCTATATGCTCAATCCATCAACTACCAATACGAAATGCAAAGGTGGAAGTGATCCAATGCCTTAAAAATCTTAAAGCCTTAAAGAGTCCTCTTGGTCTCTAATTAGTAATTACCAAAAATTTCCTAAAATTCAAACAACTCTTTATTCACATTCTCCATCTTTCCCCAAACCCTTCCTCTTACAACACAAAATCCAAGAAACCTCAATCAACATTATCATATGCTCTTTCAAAGACTATCTTGAAGATTAAAGCTTTATTATATCTCCTATACTCCTCAGCAACCTCATTAACTTTTAAAACATCTAAAATTTGTATACATTTTACAAAAGTTGTCTCTAAAAATAGCAAACTCAATAACATTTCTTAAGATCGTTTATAAATTGACAATTAAACATATTAGCCTAAATTTCATGACCATACAATAGATTATCATTCTTCGAAAATGACCAAACAAATGTAGTGTAAATATTTGTCTAAACTATACCATTAATAAAGAATTCACAAAACACTTCCAACAACCCCCTTTGACCATCTTCAAACGCTTATAAAAGAATGCATTTCAGCACAAGGCTAGTCCTATCTTTTGACTACTATTAAGATTTTTTTTTTAATTCTTCTTCATAAGTCATATCCAACAACTACATCTTTCTAGAATGCAACCCCAATATAACTTATGAATTTGTTGCCTTCGCCAATCATTTGTAGAGTACAAGATCAAAAAAAAATTCACCATTCCCAATTCGATTCTTTTATCTTCCTCCAACTACAATTCCGACTTCTTTTTCCAATTTTCTAATCATGTTTCTATTTTTCCTCTTATTTGCCACATTATGAAAAAAATTAAGTTTATAACACCATGTTTAATCCATATGGCTCTTGTTTTTTTGTCTCTAAAAGAATTTTTTTCATTTACAACTAGAACTTCCACCTTAATTTTCAACATGACCATCATCACAAAATCGTAAAAAATTACATCCAACTACTTGACCCTAATTTTATATTTCCTTACACTATTCTAAGAGAATGCCACCTAGTCATAAGAAGACAAAAACCATAAAAGTTGCACACAGACAAGAAGCCAGCCTATAATTGATGGTGAGCAACTTCAACACTATCCTTCCCTACACTTAGGCATTCTACTCGATTATACATCTCCACTATTTCCAACAATATGCTCAATCCATCAATTATCAATACGAAATGCAAAGGTGGAAATGATCCCATGCCATAAAAATCTTAAAGCTTGAAAGAATCCACTTGGTTTCCAATTAGTAATTACCGAAAAATACCTAAAACTCAAACAACTCTTTATTCACATTCTCCATCTTTCCCAAAGTTCTTCCTCTTTCAACACAAAATCCAAGAAACCTCAATCCACGTGATCATATGCTCTTACAAAGACTATCTTGAAAATCAAAGTTTATTATATCACCAATACTCCTCAGCAACCTCATTAACTCTTAAAATGTCTAAAATTTGTATACATTTTACAGAAGTTTCTAAAAATAGAACAGTCAAAAACATCTCTTAGGATTAAATACAAAACCTTGCCAATGATCTTTTATAAATTGACAATTAAACTTATCAGCCTAAATTTTGTGACCACACAACACATTATCATTCTTTGAAATTGACCGACCAAATGTAGTATAAATATTTGTATGAACTATACTATTAATAAAAATTCACAAAACACTTACAAAAACCCCCTTTGACCATCTTCAAACGCTTATGAAAGAATGCATACTAGCACTTCAAAGCTAGCCTTATATTTTGAGCACTCTCAGATTGTCTTTTTTGTTTAAATTCTTTTTCCTAAGTCATCTCCAAAGAACACGTCCTTTCTAGAATGAAACCCCAATATAATCTACGAATTCGTTGTCTTCGCCAATCATTTGTAGAGTACATGATTAAAAAAATTCACCATTCCCAATTAGGTTGTTTTATCTTCCTACTACAATTCCAACTTCTTTTTCCAATTTTCCAATGTTTCTATTTTTCCTTGTTAGCCCTCATATCTCAGCAACTTCATTAGCAAATATAACAACATCCATAATGTCTCCCTTTCACAAAAGTTGCTAACTCAAGAGAAATAGTAAAATCAAGCATCCTCAACCTTTAAGATAAAACCTTAGCAATTACCTTATATAAGCTAATAACCTAGCTAATTGGCCTAAAATACCTAACTCCCAAAGCATCATCTTTCTTCAAAATTAGGCTAACAAAACTAGCATTAGTTTTTCGTTAACCATACAACCATTGAAGAACTCCCTAAAGACCACCAACAGATCCTTTTTAACCATCTCCCAACAAAACAACCAATATCTCTATTAAATCCAACATTTTATCCTTGCTAGAAGAGAACGATGTATTAACGTATGTTACCTTGATTTGCCTATTTGGGTAACACACCAGTGTCGACACAATACAACACCGATCAGGGTGTGAAATACGTGTCAAACACTTAAAAAAAATTAGACATGGCAAGCAGTTGATATAGAAATCATAGTTGTATCTTGAACAAAAACTATGTAAGGTTGTGTTGGATTAAAGGCTTTGAAAAAAAAAAATTGATAAAAGCCTTGACATCGAAGAATGCTTTTTCTCTTCCCACTATCTCTTACTTCTATAGCTTTGGAATCAAAATAACTATCATGCTGAAAAACAAAACTGAAATAAGAACAATAAGAACAATAAAGAAAAAAAAAACATAGCAACAAAAAGTTAAAAAAAAAAAAAAAAGAGTAAAAATGACATCCTGATGTCAAAAGAGCTATGATCCTGCACCATTTTCACTAAGATATCAGCAAATGATCATTACCTTGTGAATTTCGGCAAGTACCACAAAAGGGATATCATGTCTTTGAGCTGCAAGTGCAACCATATTCAACCTAACAGGTGCTATGACCCCAACATTGGCCATCACAGCATGAACACAACTATAACCTTCACGTTGCACACTTTACGACTAATATGAAATCTAATATATATCAAAATTCAAAAAAGGTAAAGGTAGCTATCTACCATGTTAACTCATGATATCATTGCAAATACAGAAGAATCTATACTTAAGGTGGTTTGTAAACCTCTTGTGACAAACTCTTTAGCAAGAAGATGCCCTTGATACCTAATACACAAGATATTAAAAAATATGAAAGATAGTTATTTGGTCATGGGTAAGCTAATTGAGATATTAGATCTTGAACCATGTTTCACTGACCTTCGAGCTCCTTCTGCAACCAAATACTCTAAAGGATCTCTTTTTCTTCTTTGCAGCGCATAAAAATTCAAGTACTGTTCTAGAACTGCCTAAAGTTAAAATGGCATCACTAGAAAATCAAAGTCAAATTACCAACATTATTAACTAAGAGGAAAAAAAATATATGGTGCAAGTAAAGGCAAAAATGATTATCACCAACAAATCAGGCCACACCAACCATGCAAAAAAAAAATACTTTAACTACATGCTCCATAGTATAAAAGTGATTTCATGTTGTGATACGGTATTATAAAGGTTAATGAGAGGGTTATATTGTTTTCTGACTAGAAATGAACACTAGTGCAATATTAAGGTTAATTGTTATACAGTTTGCTTGACAAGACAAGGATAGAAAGAAAAGGCAACATGAAAAAATAAATAATAAGCTTAAACAGTCAAAGCAGAGTAGAAGCATATATCCGTACGGTGAATGTGCTCCACAGCTTGCTCGGCAATCTGTTCATGGCAAGTGTTAATATGTTGAAAAAGTTCGTTGACAGCTTCAACTTCCGACTTCTTGAACTTTTATCAGCGGCTATAAACAAATATAAAAATCAGTACATTTATGGATAAACAAAACGCCTAATCTTTCATGACCTAAAGAAAGAAGAAAAAAATGTATTCGAAAAACTAATAATTGGATTTCCTGGAGCATAAGGGACACAAAAGCTAGGATTAATTATTGGTTTCCAGAAACAAGTAGCTTATAAGTGCATATTCAGAAAGAGAAAGAAAAATATAGGAGTTACTAAAAAGCATGGTGTGTGTTGGCTAAAGAAATACGGAGGAGTTAATAATAAGAAGGCTAGACGTTAACTAAAGAGAAGTAAGATAAAGGAGAGGAGTGGACTAGAGCCTGACATTTGCGTTTTCCTTCAGATTCAACCCCAGATGATGTAGTGTGAGGAGCAACAGTTGCATAAGGTAAAGTCCTCAAGAAGAGTCTACAAAGGAGGACGCAAAGTGCTTCTCGCAATAGTGGTAACAATAGCGGTAGATAGAACATAATAGTCATTGTGGTCAGTATCATCTTCATCATCACTTACAGTTGATATGTTCACGCCAGCCATGGAAATTGTAGTGCGAGAGAGATTCGCATTCTCTTCCTTGATAATGTGCAGAACATGCCTCACAATATTGCCAATAGAAAGCTAAACCCTAAAACAAATTTTAACTAATCATATGATAAAGAAGAGCATTAGCCAAATCAATAAACTTCTTGTTAAACGAAAACACAATGGATTATTATTATTTTGAAAAACAAGAAACTGAAACAAATGAGAAACGATGAAAACTAACCGACAGGATTAGCGGGAATCAATTGCTCTCCAACGAAATTTAAGGCATCAATCAAAGCCCCAACTTGGTTAGTGTAGGGCACTCGCTGCTAGAAATCATGGTACTTAGTAACTCTGCAATCTGCCTCGCTGTGGCGATGGAGAGGGCATCGTCAAGCATGGCTGATGACCCTTGTGCTGGCCATGGAAGCAAATAAATAATGTACTAGGGTTTCTAAAATAATGAGATGTAGGGAAATAAAATATATACTCTTGAGTCTTGTGTACATTTTCATAAAATAAAACAAAAAAGATATTGTGTAATTTTAACGTACTGCCCATGCTCGGGCTGGGTTCCCCTAAAAAAATTTCGTTTCAAAAATATATGTGGTAAATTTTGCAAAACTTTATAAATTTTTATAATATAAAAAAGAGTGAAGGGTTACATTGGTCACAAATTATACATTAATTGATATAAAAGTTTTTAAATTAAAAAATTTAACACTTTTTTTCTAAATTTATTATATTTTAATAAACAAGTTCAAAGTTTGAGAACTAAAATAGAAATAATATATATTATAATAAATAGTAAGAAGTTTTGGCACCTTTAATAAATAATGACAAATTATAAACCTAAGCATTATAAACATAATTTAAATGTTACATTCAATAATTTTTTAACAAAAGTGTTAACTTTTTTTTGTTTGTGAAACTTTTTGTCAATTAAAACATAATTTTATGACCGAAGTAACCCTTCACCCATAAAAATTTATGTATTTATATATTATCAGATTAAGTCCTCTAATTCAAAATCCTAACAAGTGCTACTGGAAGTAATTGAACGCCAATGATAATAGCTAGACATAAAACAATCCTTACTCTCACCATTCATTGGGTACTGATACATAGCCCTCTCATGTTCTAAAAACCACGTACAAAAGTACACCATCTAAGAGTTATAAACCGGTCTCCTTTGGTCGATACCATCTCAACAAGAATTGCAGCAATGTATTTGAAGAGGAATTCATCTTGGAATAACCAATCAAGAAGTATCATAGATTGGCCTTCATGTGATTGTTTGGACTTCAATGATTTTTTTTGGGTGAACGGGCCGAAATTAACCACAAAACCAAAATTGGATTAAATAAAATTACAAAAATAATAAGGCAAAGGTTCTATGATTGCCAAACAATATAAGTGCTTTGGCCATATTAAAAGTACTTTCAATCAAAAGTAAAACCGATTCCAGGCCCTAAATAATTTTTAAGAAGTTGATTGAAACATTATGATACATAAATTAATCAAATAGTAAAAGTAGGTTTTAGTACTTTGGTACCATATAGAAAGTTTGCTCAAAATAGTCATAACTTTTAACTTCAAATTGCCAATAAAATGTACTATACATTTTGAAGCATGGGAACGAAAATTCCATCCACTGACTCACTACTCAGCCGCATCAATAACATATTTGTGCAAAAACTATAAAGAGTCATTACAATAAACAAAATGCAACTAATCCAAGTAGGCTAGCAGGGATATTTTTTTCATCAAATTGTAGGGAGTTCTAGTAATATGCTTGACGCATACTAAATTTTGCTTATGAGCATACATTTCATAATACCAAAAAATACCATCTATGACAGTTTGAATCCTACGTGAAAAGGAAAACATTGAAAGAAAATGCAAAACATCAAAAGATAGAGAATTACGAGTAAAATAGTGAGTGTTAGAAATGAATCGGTTACATAGTTACCATAGAGAGTTCCAGAAGAGCATTCTCTTGCAGGTCAGGGTTACTGAGGTCAAGCAACAACTACTCAGCTGATGCAATTTTCCTATCCTTGTTTGCTTGAGATCCTGCCATGTTTGGTGCATACATACTTGGATTCCCAAAAGGTACATTCATTGAGAGTACATTCATTGGGGGAGATTCGCCAATATTTTACCCTTGTTGTACCTCAAGTTGAGTTTATAATTGTCTAGGTCCCTATTAAAAGAAACAAATTACAATCAAGCAGATACGTATTAAAAGAACCAACGTTTCTTTCATGGAGAGGTGATATTGTATGGCAAGATCCCGATGCAGACAGAATTAAGGTGAATGAAAAAATTGAATATTTTATAAAATACCAAAGAACCATGCAGCTGCACAGAAGACACAGAACAGAGAAGGCAACAATGGATAGGATACTTAGAAGGAAGAAAAGTAATACAAAGAGTTAAGATTTAACAAACTAACAAATTATATAAGATGGATCATACAATTACCGGGATAGCCATTCTTGTTCCATGTGTTAAAAATTTAATTTTATCACATTTACATGATGAAAGTTACCAAATTAAGAAGGTTTTTGCAAACATAAGATGCCAACCGTATACTTGAAACTTGTCCCCGTTTTTTTCTCTATTTGGAAAGTTTGAAACCAAAAAAAAAAAAAAGCGATAAATAAAGTGGTCAGTGATTCTTTAATAAGAGACGACTAGAAAATTCCTTCAAGTAGAATGTAATAATTTCTATAATTTAAAATTTTTCCCCTCCAATGTTCTGTCAATTTTCACCAATTTTTAAACGTTTCAATCCCATTAGACTCTCACACTTAGAAGATCAACATTCAACCGGAAATTTCTAAATATATCTTTTGCCTGGTTAATAAGTAGAACTAAAACAAGAGGGAAATCATCAAACTAATTAACCTCACATTTGAAATCTATCGTGAACTAGTCTATGACAAATAAGCTTAACATTATAAACATTCATTGTATTCATCCAACGACAACAATACGGAAACCAATTAACATAATAATCAGAAAACTACGATGATCCAGTCTATCTTTTTATTTTTCACTAAAATATAATAATCCATCCAGTTTATCAAAAAAGAAGCATAGAACTATCAAATTCATAGTATTCATGCTCTTGAGTTAGTATGAAATCTGAAAATAATACTGTAGTAAAGTAAAAACCCTAATTGAAATTGAGAAAGGTTTTCTAATGATTAGTTATAATCATGAAACCGATCTTCAAAAAACGACGAAGAATTCGTTTGAATCGATCAAATAATAATCCAAATTTGAGAATCACAAACTGAGAGAGATAGGAATCTTACATATTGCAAAAGAAGAGGGAGATGGACTCAAGAACGGCGAACGGCAAGAAAGTGGATAGTGGAGACTATTGGTTTAGTAGATTTTAGGTCGGAGGAAAAGCGAGAAACGGCCTCGTAAAGCTTTTTGGAGCGAGTATTGAGGAGAGTGTGGATAACTCTACCAATCATCACTGAAAGCAGTGCCATTGAGTTTGAAAATGATGCTGATGTTTCCGATTTCCAAATCAATCTTTGTTCGCCTCCTTCTTCCATTTTTTTGAATCAGTTCCTCGGTGAGTGCTTACCTTTTAGCGATTTTTTTAGGGTTTAGCGATCTCGGGTCTCTTCTCTAATCTCGACTGGGGTTCTTTGAGTTTTCTCCGCGGGAGTTGTTAAAAAAATGGTTAAATTGTTCTTTTATAGATGAAATGATACCGAGTCTCACCGCCATCACACAAAACACAAAGAAAACTGCCTAAATTTAATTGCTCAATACAATCATAAAGGCATTCTTTAGGGAAGGGCGGGAATGTATATTTGACTGAGTCAACGCTTACGGCTGGATTTGGTTCAAATTAAGTTTACTTCGGTTCTTCTTGAATAAATTGAGGAAGAAATTTAAGTGCGAATCCAACCTGGACAAATTAATTATATATTTTAAAAGGATAGTTTTGTACATGAATTATTATTTATTTTTTTTTGTTAACTTGGTTAATGTATTTAAAATAAATACAAAATTAATTTTTATATAAATTTAATTAAATTATAAAAATAAAATAATATTTATAGTTATTATTAAATATGTTAATTGTCGTATGGTTAGAATCATTATTAAATACAATTCTTATTTTATTATTATATTTAGAGTTTTTATTTAATTTGATAATTGATCTAAAAAGTCAACTAATATCAATAAATAAATAAATTTATCTGAAAAAATTTAGTAAAATTATCAACAATAATATCCCTAAAATCTATAATAATAAAATTAACACTCTAATAACGTTGAACTTTCAATATTAAAATTTCAATATTGAATGTGATTAAATTGCCTCAATTTTATTTAAATGATGTTCAATTGAACGGACGTTTAAAGAAAAACGGTATAAAATTCATTTTTTTTTTAATTATAAAATTATATGATTTTAATATAAGGGTATTATTTTTATTATTTTTTCAAAAAAATATTATGCGTGATTCATACTTTTATATATAATATAGATAAATTATATACGAAAGCATGTGCAAATTAACTGCTCCACTTGTTAAATTTCTATATTATTTAACCAATAATAATATAACTTATTTTTCATTGTTATATTAAAAATTAAAAATTATATATTGTAGTACTTAAAAATACATATCTTGTATGTAAATTATTTTACTTATTTTAATTTTTTTTCATTAATCTCTACACATATTTAAAATAAATACATAATTAATTTTTTTATATTTTTAAATTAATTGTAAAAATAAAATAATTTTAGAATTTTTATTAGATGCAATTTTTATTTTATTATTGTGTTTAAAGTCCTTATTTAATATGATAATATATCAACAAAAAGCAACTATTGGATGATTTTGTATAATATAGATTTAAATTTTTATATATAATATAGATTTATATAAATTTTTTTAATTTAAACTTTTATATATAATTTAGATTTATATAATTAATAATATTTTAATCTTATTATATTGAATAAATTTATTATTAATAATAAATAATTGTTGTAATAATAATATAATTTATTATGACCTCCAGCTATTTAATTTAATAAAATTTATAATATTTGTTAGTTATAAATAAAAAAATAATACAACTAATTTTTTTAGTGACTTTATTTTTTATTTTATAAAGATTAAACACATCCGCCTTAATTGGAATGCTTACATCAACAAAACCACATCAAAGACTGCCTTCGATCAATTAAAAAGGACTTGAAAAATCCCTAACCAAACAAAATAGTGTAGGATCTTCAAACCACTATTGCAAGCCTTACAGGGGAAATGAAAGCAAAATTTGTTCGGCCACATGTTCAATCTTATGTCAGCGATTTCCTATATATCTTTATAATTAATGCAATCTTCATTTTGCTCAATTGTATTGAGTACCTTTAAGAAATATGATTATGTACCGTTAGTCAGTAATTATGGATCTATAAATTTGTTATTATTTATTACAAGGTGCCAAAATTTCTTACTATTTATTATATTTAAGTTTGTGTGACATTACTCTCACTTTAGTTCTAAAATTTATAATTTGTTTATTAAAATATGTTAATTTTTTTAATTGAAAAACTCTATATCAATTAATGTATAATTTGTGACCAACGTGACACTTCTTCTTTTTATATTATAAAAATTCATAAAACTTTGCAACATTTACCATAGATACGTTTAAAATGAAATATGTTTTAGGGAACCCAGCCAGAATCACTTATCCTAAAATTATTGATCCTTTTATAAATTTAAACTTGTCTCACTAGTTATTTTATCTTTATGCTTCATCACATTTCAGTTATGTCATTTCGTTTTATTTTCTTCCTTTTTGAATTTACTTCTGGCAATATCTAATTTATATCCTCACTTAATATCAAGTGCAATTTAACTGGTGGTCCTAGATGGAAAAGAGGGCCACCTTATAAAAAAAGATCGACAAAGGATTTTTTTTGGTTGTAAGTTTGTTATCTTTTTTCCTTAATCTAGTTTTTTAGTTCAAATGTGGCACATCTTGTATACAAGAAATCTATTTTTACTCCATTTTCATCTTCTTATATAATTTTTAAAAGTTCTAATGATAATTTATGCAAATGCATGATACTATCAAAATTTCCTCCTAATTTTTTGGCTCATGGGTAATAAGTGATATGCATGCATTTATTTGGACTAGTCTGCAACATGTGTGTTGCATGTGAAAACTTGCACATGTGAAAGAAATTAAAGAAAGGGGATTCAAGTCTTATTAATAATTGCAAATGAAAAATAAATGTCAAAACAAATAACGTAAAAAATAACAAAAATTACATTTTTTATGTCTTGGCAAGCCCCCAAATGGCACATCAAAGAGTCGTTTTTTTTTTAAAAAATGTGTCGATGGTAGTTAGAGGTGGTAATTTGTATCATAATTCGATTAATCAAATCGAACACAAGAATTAAATTTGGACCTGTTTTGACCAAACTTGAATAACACAAAAAAAATTGAGCTGATTTAGAGCCAGTTCATTAGTCCAAAATTAAATTAAATTAAATTTTAAATAAAAAAGATAAATTAAAAGAATAGACTATGTTAAAATTAAAATAATCTTTCATCTTTTTTAGTACTTTTTTTAATGATATATTATTTATTTATTTTTCATTTTCTTTTCAAAAATAAGTTGATGATGAATAAATAGTTGTAATTTATTCATTTTGTCGCAATATTATGTTACATTCTTTGATATTAATGCATTTAACATTTAAATCTATCTAACTATTTAAACAAAAAAATAATATTCAACTTTAATTTTAATTAGTATTATAAAATATTTATTTATAAATCGATTAAGTATTAGCTTTTGAAGTAAAATTTTAAACATTTTATCAGCCTGTATTTTGTTATTCTTTTTTTAACTTATCTATTATCCTGAGATTTATGTATTACTTTAAATATTTTATCAGCCTGTGTTTTGCTATTTTTTTTTTTCAACTTGTATATTGTCCTGAGATTTATGTATTAAGTAATAGTCAAAATCTTATTCTTATGTATAAAAAAATGTTATATTTTGTGTAACATTTTAAGTTAATTGAACTCTTCATTTTTTGTTAAGTATTTTTGTTTAATATACTCATCTATATTTGTTTTGTTTAGTAGCTAGAAATTTTTTTATTAGAACTTGATAGCTATTTATTCTAACTGTAAGTTTTCATGAAATCACGATGGCCTCTAATTTTTATATGGGTAGGATTTGATGGCTTTACCACTTGCTTAATTAATTTAAAAATTGACTTATTGCTTTAATAATTAATTTTTTCTATTATATTTATCTATTTTTTTCATTATTTTATGTAATGTTGCTTGAGCTTTAATCATTAAAAATATTTTTTTTATTAAAATTTGCATTCCTCCAAGTAGATGTATCCAGTTTTTTTTTTATCTTTCTTACAAAATTTTAATAGTTTTTTCATGATAATTTCTTTATCAATTAATGATATATTAAACATTCTTTTTGTATCTACTATAGTTATACTTATTCTACAATATATTATATATTTTCTTGAAAATAACTTTCTTACTTTATATAATGATTTTTCTCTAAATTCGTCTCAAGATTTAATTTTGATTTTTAAATTTCTTTAAAAAAATTTACTAAAAATAATTTATTATGAAGAATATCTTAAAATATCTTGCATTTTTATTTTTATTATTTCTTAATTGTTTATGTCAGTTTTAAAAGAATATAAAAAATATAATTATTTTTATAATTTTTATTTTATATGAGTAAAAAAAATATAGTAAATTTATAAAGCTTACAATATTTTTATTATATATAAGGCTTAAATAAAAAATTTAAACTTGAATTATTTAAAGATCATAAATGTAAATTAAGCGTTACTAAAACACAAGGTTGTGCTATTTATTTCTAAAGAATATGTTCAGATAAATAATATTTTCAATTGAGCTGATGAATATATAGGCCGTTGGATTACGCCCAAACACACAATTGTACAAGGGATTCCTTCCTCATCCTAAAGCCCAATGGTAATTAGCGGACGGAGCTATTTTCTACTTTTTCAGTTTTTCCAATGAAAAAGGTACCGCCAGTCTAAAATCCATTTTTCCTCCAAAAGCATAAAAATTGTAAAATAAAGTACTATTTAGCAAAACATTAAAATACAGCCATATCATTAATAGTAAAAATAAATATATAAATTGTTTTAACGCTGACTTAAATTAAACTAAAAAAATAATAATATGGGCATCTCTGTTTAAAAACATGATCAAATCTCATATATGGTTATAAATGGAACTAAAAACAATACACCCAATGATAAACATTTTATCGTATTAATCTACAACTAAACATTACACAAAACCCAAAAAAAAAAAAAAAAAAATCTCACTCCAATGATTATTGTTTGAATATTTAAACCACTGGGAAACTTGGAACAAATTGCGAAGAACTCGTACAATGAAAGTTAATGGGAAAAAGGGGTTGGTTACTTAATATTAGCGAGCATTTTTTGGAGTTGATTTTTAGCCTTTTAGATGCATTGTAGCCTTGTGGGTGGAATTTTATTTAAAAATTGTCTTTACCAATAAAAGCTTTAAGTGGGATATAAGCCGTAGTGAAAATTTGTTTGTTGGGATTATGAGATTTTATCATGAACTGACGAGGAAGAATATATATATATATATATTTTAAATAAAAATATTTATAACCCACACCTTGACAATAACCACAAAAATTATATACTATTTATACAAAGCATCTTATTTAATTATGACTTAACCAATTCAACCCTAATTTTTTTTTTATATTATATTATATTTCCTTCTTTTTTTTCTTATATGATTTTGGTACATTTATTTTTAAATTTTCATATTTTTGATACCATACTATTTTTCTTACGGTTTGATTCATTTACTTTTTTAATTTTTGCACATTTAGTTCAAAAGTTAAGATTAGCTTGAAATTAAACTTCAAAAGTGTAAAATATATATATATATATATATATATATATATATATCAAATTGTAAAAATTAAAATTAAAGAGAACAAAAATATAAGAAAAAAATAATAAACCAAAGTAAAGAATATGGAAAATTTTAGAGATAATTGAACCTTAATTATTTGTCCTTCCTAGTTCCTTTTATTTTTGGATTCTTATTTGTTGTTTCTACTTTTCATATAAATGTATTTTAATTTTTTTTATGAAAAATTGATTTTAATTTTAATTTTATTTTCAATATTTCAAATTTTTTTTTTATGTTGACGTTTGTTCTTTTATCTTGCTTCAATGTTATTAGCAAAATAAAATTATAATGTTAAAATAAGTTTGTACCGAATGTCATTTTCAGGAAGTCACAAACGTTTATAAGGTATTGCCGCATTGGGATATAAATTTAGAACTCACACATTAGGGGTGACTTTTAACTTGTTTCTCACATCATTTAAAAGCAAAACATTTTAATCGTAAAAGGGAAGAATGCTTTTTGCTAGTAATTATTTAATTAATTCATTAATTTATTATTACACATTCAGTTAATAACTAACCTATAACTTAATATATAAACAACAACAAAAACTGATCAGATAAATGGATTTAAATCAGATGTAACACTTAGCAATTCATGCACGACTAGTTGGCAAATGTACAGATAAAAGCTCATTTTACACCATTTCCCAATTATTAAAAAATATTATAAAAAGTAATACATTTAAGATTTATAATTACAAAAATAATAATTTTTATGTCTAATTTATATATTTTTATTATTAAAAAATTATAATCAATTTATTTTTTTATATTAAATATCATTCAATTGACGACATTTAAATTGAATTATAATATTTGAATTTATTCAATATTGAATACTATCTAATTAAATTTTGTTCAATATTATGATAATTTTTGTTTTTATAGTGTTGAATGTGTTATTTTATATAATTTTTTCAAATATTATTTTTAAAAAAAAATGAAAAGACAGACAAAATTTAGATAGGTAGAGTCCAATTCTAGTTTTTGTCATTTTTATTGTGTTGTGCAACTTATATGTATTAGATATGTGAATAACAATAATTAAAATTAATTAATTATTTTATAGTATAATTATATATGTTTATTATAGATATTGTGATTATGCATGAACGATTATGAGTTCAAATTATGCTAATGTATGTGTATGTAAATTTGTGAGTTTTTAAATGTTGTCTTAAAAAAGAAAAAAGAAAAAAAAGTGGTTGAAAATGGATGTAGTTGTATAAAATTGAATTATTTTCTTTGCAGGAAAAAAAGAAAAAAAAAATATTTTCTTTATAAAATCACATAAAGTCAAAAACCAAAAATATCACAAGTTATTTGAAATCCAATATCTAATTATCTATGCCTTGTTTGCCAAGTACTGATAGTTTGATTTCGGTCCACAGATTGATCAGAGCCAACGTAGTGTCTTTGCTTACCTCGATTGATATCAAATGTAAATTCAATCAATTAACAAACCCAATGATATGAAACATCACCATCACAAAATTTGGGTTATATTAAAAAAAAAAAAAAAAAGTGTTTGGTTAATTTATTCTGAGGGTTGGTTAGAATTATATTAAGAAAAATGTCAATATTACATAAATTTTTAAAAAAATATTTTTAAATAATATTAACACATTATTAATATAAAAATGTGTGCGTAAAAATAAAAATAAATTTATGTATTTTTAAAATATTTACTTTTCTAAACTTTATATATTACCTATTATACAATAGGAGATGGTACTAGAAATTTACAACTTATATAAAAGAGGTAATTTTAGTCTTATTGCTTTAAAAATATATATTTTAATTGTAAAAACTATGTAACTCGTGTATAGAAATAAAATGCTTGTATGATATTAAAATGAGGAGGTGCGAAGTATGCTCCGTGAATAAGTTGTTTCTATAACGATCCACCCAAGCAGTTCCTTGCATATTATTTACGCGTATGTTCTGCCTATAGAACTCAAAATACCTTCCCAGAAGAAGCAGGACCAAGTATGCAACACGATACATAAATTGGGTTCCGAATAAATCCCTAACATCTTCACCGTAACATAAAAACCTTTATCACTCAGCTACAAAATTACAGATTTGATTTTTTGTGGGACTTTCCTTTTCTTTTCGAATTTCTCAATATTAATTTTTAGATTGTTTGCTTTATTTTTCTTTGCACCTTTAGTTGTCGAATATTGGTAACTATATCTCAGGTTTCAGAACTCAATTAATCTCTCTATTGTATCCTCTAAACTCCAACGTAATGATCATTTCCAAGATTGGTAGCTCCCTTTCACGATCTTCGCGTTGCAAAGTAAGTGGTCTTAGCTGCTTCTGTTTTTATTATTTAATGTTTATGAAGTTTTTTCGATTAAGGTCCAATATAGATACATTATTAGACCTTTTGAGTAACAGTCAAGAAGATGTTAAAGTTTTTTTTTTTGCTTTATGGTGATAGAATTTGTTGTATGGGGGACGAAGATCGGCGCCTTTGATTGCAAATGAAGCGTCTTTGGGAGTGCCATGTGTTGATTCGTCTATTGGCGGTCGTGGAGAAGGGGGTTTAGGATTTCTTAGGGGTTATATAGCTTCAATAGGAGCTCGAAAGCCCCGTGCTTCCAGTTTTGGTTACATTTTCTCTAACCCTAAATTTCGAAGACTTTTTTCCAGCGAAGCCCCAAAGAAGAAGAGTAAGTAATTGCCGTTCCTTTTTTGTCCCCCATTGGGCGCGCTTTTTGGATAGTGTTTATGGCTTTAATGATATTAAGCGGGTAATTTGCAGATTTTGAGAACTTCTATCCCAAGGAAAAGAAGGAAATTCCCAAGGGGAATGAACAGAAGGCTAAGTCCAAAGGTGAGCAACTTATTTAAACTTTTTTCTGTCTTCCTCTCAATTCCTATTACCCTTTTATGCGATTAGTGACGTTTATATTGCGAATTGCTACTGCTGTGCTGTTGAATGTGATGGAATTAGCAGTATAATGCATAAAATAACGTCATGTTCCTTTAAGAGCACTATAAATTGAATTAGTTTTCTTCTCTTAAAAAGACACCAGCAGGCTTAAACTTTCCTGGGTCTTGATGAGGTTGAATATGAATACTGATGCTGAGATTAATTTGAAACTTATTGGTTTAGTGTATTAGCTATTGTTATTTTTGACAATTGGTACTGGAGTTATACCATTTAGGTTTTTTTAGGACTATGATTAGGATTTGGAATCCTTGTGTATGACAAAAACCTTATGTAACGTTGTTTTTTCTGACTTGCTATGAGATTGCTAATTCCCTTCCCTTATTGCTCATTCCCCCAAATGTCCCCTCTTGTTCTTCTTTTGACTGGTTTAATGCCTTAGCATTTAGATATAGGATCACATTAAATCTTGACAATTCTCTAATGAAATGAAAAAAAGAAAGAACTTTAATAAATCTTAATAATTTGTGACGCTACATGGTCTGCTCATATACCACATTTTCTATTACCAACCATATGTATTGATCTCTGACTTTAGCACAAATGCAGGAGTTTTACTTATTTTATGCTTTATGCAGTTCTTAATTCTAATCAACTAAAGTAACCTTAAATTTCAGATGATTCAAACACAGATGACCATGGAAATTTTCAGGATACCTTCATGAAGCAATTTCAAAATCTTCTCACCCCTCTGTTAGTGATTGGGCTAATTATTTCATCTTTCTCTTTTGCCCCTCGTGAGCAGCAACAGGTAAAAAGAAGTGTTAGATTATTGTTGTGGATTTTTTTAGGCTTGCATAGTATATTTGTGGGTGCTGTACAAGCCAGTTTTATTTTATTGGTTTCATTACATATCTGCAATGTGTCAATTGTTATTTTACTAGTTCTTATGCATGAATAATCTTCTAAAACTTATTAAATTAACAAATGCTAGACTATTACAATTATAACTTACATGCAGAACCGATCTGTTCAGATTTGCCCATTTGAGTTTCATCTGGAGTTTGGTTCAAATCTGGTTTCCACTGCAAGTTCTACCAGATTCATTTATCTGACGTTTTCATAATTTTACAGTCACCTTGTTCGGAATTTAAGACAATTTATTATTGTTTGATCAAGTACATCCTTTTAAATTGATAATCCTTTATTTTAAAGAAAGACCAATAATATATCCATTGCAGGGGGGCCTTTTGTATATGTGGTTTGGATTATAGAAAGAGCATGCTATTACCTAAATCCAAATGTTAATGGTTTTATAGTAACAGTGAAACAGTTTTGTTTCAACTAAAGATGAGTAGGCTCTTTATGTCTGTTAGCATCAAAACGTAAATCACCTCCTTGCTAGAAATGGATGCAGTGGCAGATGCTTCATTTGACTAAGTGGTATATCAGTCAGTCATTAGGATTTACATCATTCTCTTGTTTTATTATCTCTGCTTCATTCTTGAAATATCAGCTTTGGATTTTTTTTGTAGTTTTATGTCCAGATGGAGGCATTTCGATGTCTCAAAATGTTCATGCTAAATCATGGAATTTATGAATGCACTCCATAACCAAACGTGAAATTTATCCCCAGTCCATTTATTTTTTTCCCCTCCTGCTGTTTACTTTTGCTTACTTAAATACTATATTTAGTTCCCGTATTTTCTTTTTCCAGATTAGTTTCCAGGAGTTCAAGAACAAGCTGCTTGAACCTGGTTTAGTGGACCATATAGTGGTTTCTAACAAGTCAGTTGCTAAAGTGTATGTTAGAAACACACCACGCAATCAAACAAGTGATGATGTTGTTCAAGGACCTACTAGTGGTGCTCCTGCTCGAGGAATTCAGGGACAATATAAATATTATTTCAATATTGGTAGTGTTGAGTCCTTTGAAGAGAAGTTGGAGGAAGCCCAAGAAATGCTGGGGATAGACTCTCATGATTACGTTCCTGTCACATATGCCTCGGAAATGGTTTGGTACCAAGAGTTGATGAGGTTTGCACCAACGCTATTGATTCTAGCATCTCTTTTTTATATGGGTAGGAGAATGCAAGGTGGTCTAGGTGTTGGTGGTAGTGGTGGGAAGGGTGGTCGTGGCATATTCAACATTGGAAAGGCTCATGTTACCAAAGTTGATAAAAATGCTAAAAACAAGGTTAGCTTTCTGTATTCTTCCCTGTTATTCCTCTTTTCTTTGATAGCAATATTTTTTGGGCTAGCTTTTGCTCAGAGTATGAATGAATTCAGTTTATTATATGAATTCCAGATCTATTTCAAAGATGTTGCTGGCTGTGATGAGGCAAAGCAAGAAATTATGGAGTTTGTGCACTTCCTCAAGAATCCCAAGAAATATGAGGATTTGGGTGCAAAAATTCCAAAAGGTGCTCTGTTGGTAGGTCCTCCTGGCACAGGAAAGACCCTTCTAGCAAAAGCAACTGCAGGGGAATCTGGTGTGCCATTCCTGTCTATATCCGGTTCTGATTTCATGGAGATGTTTGTTGGCGTTGGACCATCCAGGGTCCGGAACTTGTTTCAGGAAGCAAGGCAGTGTGCTCCTAGTATTATATTTATTGATGAGATTGATGCAATTGGTCGAGCCAGGGGAAAAGGAGGTTTTTCAGGTGCCAATGATGAGCGTGAAAGTACTCTGAATCAGTTGTTGGTAGAAATGGATGGCTTTGGAACAACATCTGGAGTTGTTGTGCTTGCTGGTACCAATAGGCCTGATATATTGGATAAAGCTTTGTTGAGACCTGGTCGATTTGATCGTCAAATTTCTATTGATAAGCCTGACATTAAAGGCCGTGATCAGATATTCCAGATCTACCTAAAAAAGATCAAACTGGATCATGAACCATCCTTCTACTCTCAGAGGCTTGCTGCCCTCACTCCTGGATTTGCTGGAGCAGACATTGCAAATGTTTGTAATGAAGCTGCTCTAATTGCTGCTAGGGGTGAGAGTTCACAGGTTACAATGGATCATTTTGAGGCAGCAATTGATAGAATAATCGGTGGTTTGGAGAAGAAGAACAAGGTATTTCTAGCTTCTTATTGATTAGCATGGTGCTTTTTCCCACATTTGATGGTTAATGTTTTTATTGTATGTGCATCCAGCTTCTCCCTCTCCCCCGTCTCTATAGGTCGGGTAAAAAGTAATTTGATGACTAGATGAGGGATTTCCATATAAGTCGCCACAGGCATGGGAATTACACTGCTTTTTCCCTCTTTATTGTTTTGGCTCTGCACTGTGCTGGGAGCAAAACTGGTTTTCTATTATTGATCTTAATCACAATGATCTATATTGGTTTTGAAACTGCTAGTCTTTGAGTGTCCCATCATTTTTTAGAGGTGTAAATTGAGATGAGAGAGAGACATGGCACATCCCATTAATTTTCAAAACCTATCTCATCTCGTATTAATTTTTAGTAAAATGAGATAGTAATAAGACAGTACTAATTAAAATATTTTATTTGTCCTTAATGAGTCTAAATAAAACAAGTAAAAATACAAAAATAATAAAAAGTATGATACATGATTATTTATAATGTGAGTTTAATAAAAAATAATAATATAATATATGTTTTAATAAGAAAAATGATATAATATATGTTTAAAATTAGGTCCATTAGGGCAACAATCTAAATGTGATGAAATGAGACACTATTGTACTATAAGCTCATTAAAGACCTTAAATATGAGATGAGATGAGAGGGCCTACTTTAGATCACTATTCTTTTGTTAGAAGAGGCTTACCAGTTCTCATGCTGTGTATTATACGTCCTTCCATATTCAGATAAAATCTTCAATGGCAGCAATCGTACTTCCTATTGTGGGATTAATATTAGAATTTTAACTTGATTCTTGCTCTGGACAGAAACTTTAAAATTTTGCACTTATTTATTTATGGTTCTTCCATACCCTTAATTGGATTGTGAAAGTTTGATATTTCTACTTGCCAAGCAGGTAATAAGCAAGCTTGAACGCCGCACTGTTGCGTACCATGAATCAGGTCATGCTGTTACTGGCTGGTTTTTAGAACATGCAGAGCCCCTCCTGAAAGTAACAATCGTTCCACGAGGCACAGCAGCACTTGGATTTGCCCAGTATGTCCCTAACGAGAACCTCCTCATGACGAAGGAACAACTTTTTGATATGACATGCATGACCCTTGGTGGAAGGGCTGCTGAACAGGTGAATTGAATTTAATATATTCCTCTTTTTCAACAGTACATATATACCCTTGATTTTCGTGTATGTATCTAATCATATTGTTCAAGATGCTGATCATTTTCGTCATGAAAGATCAAGTTGCACAAATTTTGGGCATCGTCCAAACCTTTTAATCGAGAAAAGTTCATGACACCTGAGTAGTTGGGACTTGAAGCCTAATATAAATCCTTCTATATGCTTACTATTATGATTGGTTTTTGGTATGCAGGTCCTAATTGGGAAGATTTCCACTGGTGCACAAAATGATTTGGAAAAGGTGACTAAGTTGACATATGCTCAAGTAGCAGTATATGGCTTTAGTGACAAGGTGGGTCTTCTCTCTTTCCCTCAAAGGGAGGACTCATTTGAGATGACCAAACCTTATAGCAGTAAGACTGCAGCAATTATTGATTCTGAGGTGCGAGAATGGGTGACAAAGGCATACGAACGCACAGTGCAACTCATAGAGGAGCACAGAGAGCAAGTGGCTAAGATTGCTGAATTGTTGCTTGAAAAGGAAGTCCTTCACCAGGATGACTTGGTACGAGTTTTGGGTGAGAGGCCTTTCAAGTCTAGTGAAGTCACGAATTATGATAGATTTAAACAAGGTTTTCAAGAAGAAAATGAGAAGGTTGTGGAACAACCTTTGAGTGCACCTGAGGATGACGATGGCTCCGCACCCCTTGAGCCTCAGGTTGTTCCAAGTTAACTAGTGGGAAATCATAACCTCTGTACATGTGATGAACTTTTCCTCTTTTCTTTTTTATCGTCTAACTTTTTCCTAGACAAATTCTATGCTTTTTGTTCTTTAAGAAACATTTATCTATACAGTACCAACTATATTTTCTAATTAACCGCAATGAAGCATAAACGTGTCATGAGTCAAGTTTGATGTATAATTTGCTTTTGAGATTAGTGATGGGGGTTCATTTGTAGATTTCTACATTCCAAAAATTCTGTTACTCTTTTCTGGTGATTGGGAAAGATGGGAGTCTGATTTTACTTTCTCGGTCTCTCATTTTAAATTTAAAAAATTATTTTATCTGTTTATTTGTTCATATGTTTGAATAATGAAAGTCGTTTGGTAGATTATTCTAGCAACTTAATTTTGTCAAAAACACTATTTCAATTTACAAGTCATAAAAATTCCTACTTAGGAATGGGATTCATTTTATTTTATTTTATTTTTAATTTTAACCAAGGAGTTCCAAATTCAACTTTGTGGAAGATGATATACGCAAATAGCGTATAACTCATTATATCAAGATTTATATGCTTCCCATATGTTTTCAGGTCAATTTTCACGCCATATATTTCATAACCCTCCTAACAATTCCATGGAATCTATAAAACAGATTGGTGCAACGCGTTGATAACGTCAGTGTAGTCGTCGTAAAGTACCGTCCAATATTTTGAGGTCAATTTTGATGCATTATATTAGTGTTGCACACGTGATAATAGAATCAGCTAAATGAACTATAATAATAATAATAATAATAATAATAATAATAATAAAAGTAAAACTGAAAAGCATCCAGAATTAAATTATGGAATATGTGAAGTCAATCTATTTTTATAACACTTGTAGCAACAACAAGAAAATCTATTTTTATAACACAATTTCTCTAAAAAATAGTTTTAATTAAAGACATATCTTTGCATGTAAATGCACGTAAATTGTTAACTTTTTTAAATTTTTTGTTTTGTTTTGTTTAATTTTTACTATATATTTAAAATTAATTGATATAATTACAATTAAATAAATAAATATCTATAAAATTTCAGTAAATTGGAGATACATTATTGTAAAAATTCTTTAACAAAACACACACATATATATGAAAAATAGGTATGATAAGCATTGTCCTTAAATTTATTCCCAACTTTAAAATAAAATTTAGAAAACAAAATATGTTATTATCTAAATTACTAAAGGTATTTTTGTCCAAAATTTTAGAAATAATAATAATAATAATTGCACTACTCATGTGCACTAAGATTCGAAATCTAGACCTTCACAAGGTTACAACTCTTCATCCAAGGATATATTCCATACAACATACATCTATATTTTATTCTAGCTTTTTTCTTTAATCTTTCTGCTTTCATTCTCATTTTTTCTACCATATATATATATATGTAAAGTTTTTTTTATTCAAAATTTCTAAAAAAAAGAGCAAATTGATTGGATTCAACTAATCCGATCCGAAGATATTACAGATTGGATTTAGAATGTGATCGAATCGAGGTGTAAATTAGTATGCTTCAATCAAATAAAAAAGTCGGATCGAATACAAAAAAATCAACTGTTTCAATATAATGTATACTAATATTAATATTAATGTGTAGGACCATATATAGACTGATATGGTTTAACATGTTGAGACTAAAATTCTCTCCTTAACAATTTGACAGTGCATTCATACATGACTCCAAAAAATCATGAAATAAGTATGTAAACACATATATTATTTTGATTAATCATCACAAATATTTATGATATCATTGTTAAACAAGTGAAGTTCCTTAATAAAATATTTCAAGAATGCATGATGCTAAAATTTTAATTTTAAGCATAATCAGTGCTGGGAATATAAATGACTTCTTGCTTTTAACGTTTGAGCAATTTAATATGTACTCAAAGTAATTTAAAATATTATATTCTAATTTTATTTCTTTATTTAGTTTATTTATATCTTTATTTTAAAAAAAAATTGAAATAGTATACCACAACTTAAACTTATTACTCTTTGGCTTATATTTACACGCATTACAATGATATTTTAATATAATTGTGCTACAACATTAATGAAAAATTATTTATTGTTGATTGAAATATAGTTGATGCGGTTAATGAAATACAATTCAACTTCTTGATAAATAATTCCTCCAACATTAATATAATTAAGTTTAGCGTTGGGTTGGTCAGTTTCAATCTAGAAAAGTTAGACCAAAGGAGAAGAGGACGGTGCCTACTACTTTCTAATAGTTAATTAATTCAATTCATAAAGTTTGTAAATTGATTTCTCAATTTAAACCCTCCCACATCGCCTTCCAAGTCCATCAATTCAGTCCTTGACTCTCTCTTTCAATAAAGTCTTTAATTAGTTCTCATCTCTCTCTATCTCTTTCGCTCTCTAGATCTGTGTGCTAATATTTGTTTTCATATATTTTTGAAAGCTACTCCAAAATGGAATACCAAGATCAGTACGAGAAGGCCTTAACCACAAAATATGATTGCCTTCTTTTCGGTAAGCCTCCTTGCTTTTGATACTTTTCATTCTTTCTTCAAATACCAAAACATTGAAACCCCAAGTCTTTTTAAGGCAGAAATGCACTTGTTCTTGGTTATGTTAGCTCAACACATATTTCAACATAATAATTTTCTTCTATTCTTAAATATTTATATTTATATTTGAATTTTTATTTTATTTTTAACAAAAAATAACAATGCAAAATCAATTTTGTTGTAGATGTGGATGATACACTTTATCCCTCAAGCTCTGGTTTGTCACAAAACTGCACCAACAACATTCTTGGTACTACATTTGACTGATCACCATAATCTGATTGCAATCAAGAATAGGTTTTTTTTATATGTTTTATATATAGTTTATTAATATTTTTTTTCTTCAATTGGTTTTGGGAATTTGTAGAGTATATGGTTCAGAAACTGGGCATAGAAGAAAAGGAAGTTGCTAAGATGAATCAAGTGTTGTACAAGAACTATGGGACATCAATGGCTGGTCTCAAGGTATAATTTTATTCCAGTTTCCCTTTTCATTAAAAAAATGTAAATTAAATAGTCTGGCTTATCCGTTTAACTGGTTGTTGGTTTTATAATTTTTCTCTAATGAAAATGTGTGTGAGACAACCGTATACACGTGTTAGGTAGTTTCATTTCCTACGCTAATAGAAGAAAATTTTATCTTTTACATTTATATTTTCCCATTTCTAGTTTTCTTGTGTCTAATAGAAAAAAATGTATTTCATATTACTTTTTTTTTTAATTTTCTGTGCAGGCCATTGGTTATAAATTTGACAATGATGACTATCACAGGTAGAGTACTGTTTGTTTCATTTGCTGTGTTATATTAGTGTAAGTACCTAATATTTAATATTGGATATATTATGACAGTTGATCGCTAGTTACACGATTGTGTAATTATGTTAAGATCGAGTAGAATGATTATATAATTAGTTGTCCAATCAATCCTCTTTGGTTTATTTGATTGATCATGACTCTTAAAACTTCTATTTTACAAATACAGCTTTGTTCATGGAAGATTGCCCTATGATAATTTAAAACCTGACCATGTCCTTAGAGACCTTTTGCTTAAGCTTCCAATAAGAAAAGTCGTAAGTAATCTACTCTGCCTAGTGCCTACATTGTTTCGATCAGTTGCCACAATAAGCACTTTTCTAATTTTTTCTTTCTGATTTACTAATATCTTCAACTTATATATATATGTATATGTGAAACAGATATTCTCAAATGGGGACAAAGTTCATGTGGCAAAAGTTCTAAGCAAACTTGGATTGACTGATTGCTTTGAAACAATAATAAGCTTTGAGTCTCTGAATCCAAGTGCTGAGAATTATGACTCAAAATTGTTTAGAGAAAAGAATAATAATAAAAATAATGTGGTACCTGAAAATGTTGAAAATATTAATTATGGTGACTTTGGACTCCCTGTTTCTCCAGTTGTATGCAAACCATTTGAAAAAGCATTTGAACAAGCATTCAAGATAGCCAACATCAATCCTCAAACAACAGTAAGAATATGATTAATTAAATTGAATCATTAATTAATATACTCTAATTTAATATTATATACTGAATTTTTATGGCTAATTACAATGAACTGATTGGTTTAATATGAAGGTATTCTTTGATGATAGCATCCGAAATATAGAGACTGCAAAGCATATGGGGCTTCACACTGTATTGGTAATTTATTTATTGATTTATTGTCAACTAATATATCAAAAAAAAAAAATAATAATAAATAAATAAATAATTGGGAACAGGTAGGAAGTTTCCAGAGAAAAGAAAAGGTGGATTATGCAATAGAGAGCATTCACAGCATCAAAGAAGTATTGCCAGAACTGTTGCAATTAGCATATTACAAGGAAGATACTAACAAGTTTATTTCGTGCAAGATGGCCTTGGAGACATCAATTACAGCTTAATCAATTTTCTTGTAATAATTAATTAAGTTCATGCAGGAATTTTATAAACATTAATTAGGAATAGCCCAGAGTAGTTAGGCAATTGCGTTGATCATATATAAAACCTACCTGTATCAATCTGTGCAGTTGTAATTGTACCCATTTGTTTCAAATGAGCAAAAATAAGGGAGTGCGAGTGCGAACATAGAAGTGCAATAGTTGTTTAAAATAGAGTACTTTAGTTTTTTTTTTTTGTTGATAATTTAATAATGATTTATTTATTTATTTTTAAAAAATATATATTTCAATAATTATTCATATTTAAAATTTCTTTGTTGAAGGCAGTTGAAAAATAATTTTTTTAAAAAACATAAATTTAATCATTGTTGTGCCAATCTTTCAAAATTAATGGAATAAATTAAAAAAAAAATCACTGTTATGCTGGAACTGCACAGTGCACAGCATTTTTCACAAAATAAATACAAGCAGCATCTCATATTTCCCAATGTATACCGACTTAAGTGATTAAAGCTTCAAAGTTCAAACTATAAAAATAAAGTCACCAACTTAGTTTTCTTCCTTATGATGTCGATGGCCAAACCTCCTGCGTGTGGAATACAGGAATAGTCCTCATGTTTCGCCATATTCTAGACAAATATAAAATTCTTTAGCATTTTGGACAACGATATTAATAATGGTCAAAATTTACTAGGCTTATAATGAATTAAAAAATTCATTTTAACTTCATAAAAATCTAATTTTAATTATAATAAGCTTACGATATAATATTTAAATAAAAAATAAATTTAATTAATGTGTATTATTTAATTTTATATTTTAAAAAATTATACAAAAATTTAAAAATCGATATAGTTTTCCCAATTTTAATATTTTTTTTAACATTTATTAATTTTAATTTTTTTAAATTAAAGCCTTGATATTTTTATCAATATCACATTTTGATTAAAAATAATTCATTTTATCATAATTTAATACATATTATAATTTATATTTATACAATCTAATTAATCTTATATTAAAAATATTATATTTATTTTTTATATCATATTTTAAATTTTATATTTAATTAATAATTAAATAATGATATTAACTCCAAATCCGAGTCAATATTAATATATTATTAGTGCGTAACTGTCATAAACTCTCAGGTATTATTTAAAATGATTTCACTTAAATTTTAACAAATAAAAATCACCCAAGAATAGAATTATGGGACACGTCAAATCAAAGAAAGCGCGTCTCTGTTATGACTGAGATATTTACACGCTGGTGCTCACACGTGTAAGTACTGATTTGATGAAACAAAGAAGGCAAAAGATTTGGTGTCTGCACTTTGAATGAATCCAATGAGAAAAGAAGACTTCGTGGCTTTGGTTTTGCGTCATTGTGTTAGAGAGGAGATTTAAATAGGGGTATAGTATAAGAGAGAAAAATATATAATAAATTATTGTTGGGAAAAGAAAATTTTGAAAAATACGAGGCCAAAGGTATATGAGTCTACATTTTTATAAAAAAAATACTTACTTCTTTTTTATATTACATTTGTATGGAAAAAAAAAAAATTAGTTACAGAGATCTGTGCTCGTCGGAAAGGAAGTCCTGTGAAAAAACCCTCATTTTTACACCGGTGAACTGGAAAAGGCACCGTGAGTGAGGTGTAATGGTCGACAATATCTCCATAATATTTATATTTTATAGATTTTAATATTAATACTTATTATTTGTGATAATTTTAATAAAATATTAATATAATAAAAATATTAATTAATAATATAAATATTGTTAGAAAAATATCGAATACTATCAAATATTATTTATGAGTAAATTTATTTATGTTTTGAAAATAATTTAACATTAAAAGTTTTATTTAATTATATTAATTATGAAATTTATTATCTTAAATAATTTTTAAACATTTTAACTACATATTTTATAAAATTTTGATTAATTTATTAAAATAAATATGAAACATATTTATATTTACATTTAATAAATAAGT
The DNA here is from genome assembly GCA_029378325.1 of Elaeagnus macrophylla. Classification (NCBI taxonomy): domain Eukaryota; kingdom Viridiplantae; phylum Streptophyta; class Magnoliopsida; order Rosales; family Elaeagnaceae; genus Elaeagnus; species Elaeagnus macrophylla. The sequence goes on from CM055642.1 coordinate 9,977,078, forward strand.
AATTAATTATTTTGATATTTTTAAGGTTTATTAAAAAAATTATAATTTTATTTATCTATAATTTTTGTGATTTTTTTTTTTTTTAAATTTTTAAGGTTTACTAAATTTTTTTTTTTTAATTTAAATCTTTGATCGATGTCAATATTTCATGCAATGTTTATTTTCTAAGAATTTTTTAAAATATATGATATTTAGAAAATTTTAAATTTAAATTGAATAAATTTTAGTAAAAAAATATTTTGACCACTAAATTAACATTTTAATTATAAAAATTTAATATTACAATGCATGAATCATTAGATAATAATTGTTAAACTAATAAAATAAAAATTAATTATACTTATAATTTATACTTTAAATTTAAATTTAAATATATGACAAACAAATATGCTAAAAGTTTTATGTTATTAAATATTTAATTAATGTTAATTTATTTTTTAGTGTCAATAAAATAATCAAATTTTTTAAGTTGAATTTTTCCAGCGCTCATTGTGTTTAAATCGAAATGTAAATAGTCTCCTCGCCTCCATTCGATTGGTATCTTTATCTATTTCTTTCTCTTAATGCTAATTAATAATACTATATATCATAATTATTACTCGCATATCAATTTTCATGTAATATAATTGTACATATTTAATTATATTTATTAATAATATTTTGTCAATTTTTTTTCCCAAATAAAAGTTCCTTATTTCATGAATAAAACAGTATAATGAAAAGCGTAGTTTATAAACAAATACTTTGTCATATTATTTTAGAATTATAATCTTACATACATGTAATATGCCATATTGCAGAATTTTTTTAAAATAATTTAATCATTTTTAAAGTTATTTTAATACATGTTACCTTATAATTAGTATAATTGGTATAATTGTATATTTGCACTTAAATATGCTTCAATTACTTTTCTCTGTTTCGTATTCAAAGCCCACACCTTTGTACGTTCTTACTTTTCGATCTCTCTCGCTTTCTCTTGCAAGTTTTTCGGATCTGGTACCCTTCATTTTAGTCTTTCATTGTTCTCTTTTAACTCTTTCCTTTTCAATTTATTGTGATTTACGTCTGAATGTTTTTAACCCTTTTTCTTATTACAATATTTAGTGCTGATGAAGTGCCGTATTCCTTTGGTTTTGTTTCGGTAATGAAGTATGAATCTCCAATTTTTTTTGGAGGATTTTAACTACATTGATATATTTTCGTTTGTTTTTAGGCCTGTGGTGTTATGGTTTGTGTGATTTTAAAATATGCATATGGATTTGACTTTTGAAGTATCTAGTGTTTTTTCTGGGGTTTTGGATTTTAATGTATTGCTTTAGTTATTGGATATATCGTATTTCTTAAATTTTTTTGTCTATTCATGAATATCTCTATAGATATTTGATGCTATTGTTTCGTGATTTCTCTGTTTGCTTATACGAAATTGAAAACTATGGTTAAAAGTTACTGTTGGTATTTGTTAACTGTATAACTTTTTTTGTAAATTTACAAACTTCATAACAAAAAGGGAAAATAAAACAGTATAATTTCTAACATATATCTTATACTTGTGCATCTACGATGTGCTTGTATCTGGGATATTCTTAATGTTGTTTCAAACTTTTCAATTTCCTCTCCAGTGAACTTTTTGGAGGAAATAATTCCGTCAAAATGTATGGCTCTAAGTTTTTAATTTTTTTTTATTTCCTTATTTTTGGTTGTTAGTGTATTGATATGTATAGAGATTTCTTGATACTGAATCTTAACTTCGTATTTGCTTGCTGTAGATTTTTGCTTATTGTTAGATCTTCCTTCTAAGTTAAACTTTCCAATTTCTGCTTTTCCCTTTCTAGTTTCATTTTAGTTTTGTTATTACTAAATCTAGCCTAGGCTCAATGTTCTTTCATATTTTTCCAGTCTAACGAGTTTGAACACACAAGCCTTCTATCTCAAACATGGACAACAAGGATCAATACAAGCAAGCCCTGGAATCAAAATATGACTGTCTACTATTTGGTAATCATTTATGCATGGAACATATTAAGTTTGATGGTCTCGAAAAGGATTGTAGCTAAAGAAAAATTATAAATTCCAGATCTGGATGACACACTATATCCTCTAAGTTCTGGCCTTTCAATTCAAGTCACGAAGAATATTGAAGGTGGTGTTTTATAACACTTTTTGTCTTGACTCTCTGAATTAATGATAGTTTGCATGAAGGTTCTCTAAATGGTTAATTATTACAGAGTATATGCTTGAAAAGCTTCATATAGAGAAGAGTAAAATCCCTGAACTGTGCATTGCTCTGTACAAGCAATATGGGACTACAATGGCAGGTCTCAAGGTATATCCAAGTTACCTTGTTTTGTGTATTTTACTGTCAAATGAGACTGCAATCTATAGTGGGTTGATATTTTGTGTGTGTGTGTGTGTGGATTTTCTTCCTTCCAGGCTATTGGCTATGACTTTGAGTATGATGACTTCCACAGGTATTGAATCCTTAGTTAATAACGCTTTTATGATTAAAAGTTCGTGATTGTGACATCCTTTTTGCTACAGTTTTGTTCATGGAAGATTACCCTATGATATGCTTAAACCTGACCCCGTTCTGAGGAGTCTCTTACTTAGCTTGCCTATTCGAAAAATTGTAAGTTTTATATTTTTTCCTGATTAACTTAGATGCTTCTTACTCACATTAGTTTGTGTTGTCGGATAGCTCGTTAGGAATCAGATCAGATTTACATTAGAACTTTTATATTTTTATGTAGGTTTTCACAAATTCAGACAAGAACCATGCAGCTCGAGCACTGAAAAGACTTGGAATAGAGGACTGCTTTGAGAGAGTGATATCTTTTGAGACTCTAAATCCCTCGCCCGATAGTGAGGTTGAAACTAAATCAAGAAGGAAACCAAGTAGCAGTCCTTCATCAAGTGGTGCGATTTTTGACTTTGTTGAATATAAGAATCAGCCAAAGGATGATGTGAAACCACCAAGTACACCAGTTAATTGCAAGCCCTTTGAAAATGCATTTGAAACTGTTTTCCAGATGGCTGACATCAACCCTCAAAGAACAGTGAGTTCATCAACCTTTTCTCCAAGGAATTATTACCTATAGTTTTTTTAATTCTGCAGGCACCATTCTGACAGTTTTTTTTTGAATTTTTGTTCTAGTTGTTCTTTGATGATAGCATTCGCAATTTACAAACTGGGAAGCGCTTAGGTCTCCATACCGTATCGGTAATTTCCCATAGAATTCTGGAATTTCTGACCTTAATTTATGTTTTTGCTTGAATTGTTTAGGATTTTGTACTCAATTTTACACAAAATGATGGCAGGTGGGTTCACCTCTAAGAGTTGCGGGTGTTGATTATGTGCTAGAGAGCATTCATAACATTAAGGAAGCCTTACCAGAGTTGTGGGAAGACAAGGAAATGTCTGAAAACGTAAAGTATTCCAGAAAGGTTGCTATTGAGACATCTGTACAAGCTTAGTTTCGAATAGCATGAACATTTTATTGTTAACCACAGTTGGTATTTGTACCCCTAATTTCTATGACTATCATTATGTTGAAATAGATGGGGGTTCAGGTTCGCCCTTATGTCTTTATAATAAAATATTGTATTGAATTTTTTCGAGGGCGAGAGACTAATTGTTCCATGTCCTTGAGGCTTTATTTGCTCAAACTTGTAAGACACGTGCGGGTTGTGAAGTGACGCTTTTTTTAAACACATAATATGCTGGGAATTCAATAGGTTGAAAACCGACAGGCGAAAAATGGTAACTAGTTTATTAATTTTTTATCTGACTTAAATTCTATATGCTTTTTTCTCTTACACATTCATTCATCTATTTATTTTTATCTCTTTCTTGTATCCAAAATTTTCGTACATTTTTAGTATTGAAAATATTCTTCTCTCCCCACGGTTGTATTTTTTTTTTTTTTGGGTCAACCACACAGATGTATCTTGAATGTGAATTCTCCGACTTGTTTAATTGTCATACTTTTGAATTAGAAAATAGGCGAAGGAACGTCTAGAATAGTTATGTGAATCGTAGATTTGTCTAGGACATTCTTGCATTACGACTGCTACTGTGATGAAACATGAACTTTGTTTTCATCAAGGCATATTCATCATGTTTCATGATAAAAAAGAGTCATCTTTAACAAAAGCATGGTCTAACATCTCTTTAGGCGAGAGTTCCACAAGGTGTTTGATGTAGATTGAATTTGAATTAGGCTTTTTTGCACTAAAATAGAGCTCTTCAAAGAAGCTCTTTATGTTCGCAGTCATTAACTTCATAAGCTTATTTCCCTTATTTCCCAAACTAATTAACAAGCATGTATATGGTCAATGAAAGCTAATTTTCTAAATTAACAAGCATAATTAACTCTACTCAATTTATATAACCTTAACTGTATTTAAATTTAACAACTGAAGTTAGATACAGTTCCCTAACTTCTATTTAAGCAAGCTTTCAAATACAAATACAGACTTAAGCTTCTTAGACTTTCTAAATATACGCTTAATTTTAAGCTTTTTAGACTTTAAGAGTATCCCGATAAGAGTACAAAGAGTACTTTTTGATATCCTTAAACTTCATACTAATTGATTGTAGTTATCTACAAAAAGGCGTGTTAATAGCCTCTACCAACCAGCATCATATCATCTGTATCTGTATTTGAAAGCTTGCTTAGACAATAAATGTTATTTAGTTCTCAAGCTTATAAAATATATCTTTAAGTCTTTTTACTTACGAAAAATGTAATTTGAAGTTCATGTACTTATAAAAAAGTGTTAGACAAAAACAAAGTTAATTTTATATTCAATTTTTCATTAAATCTAATAGATTAGCAAATGTGTCACAGACATATTTATATTTTTTGATAGATATATATTAAATTAAATAATTTTTAATTAAAAAATTACTCCATTTTAACATTTTCTTTCGATTAAACTTAAATAAAATTTTCATTATTTAATTTGTGATTTTATATATTAGACAGTAAAAATTTTATTGAATTCGAACAAACTTTAATAAAAATTTTATTGTCTAAGTTGTAACTTAGGATATTAGACAAAGAAAATTATATTTAAATTATATTAAAAATTTTATTTAAGTTTTTTTGAAAATAAAAAAAAAAAATTGAGTAATTTTTTACTTATATTTCTATCAAAATTTATAAATATGTATGTGATACATGTGTTATTTTGTTAGATTTAATGAAAAATTAGATGAAAAATTAATTTTGTCCTTACCTAACACGTTTTTTACAAGAGACTTAAAAACACATTTTTTATAAACAAATATACTTAAAAATTTATTTTATCAGTTAGAAGACTAAATAATACCTTTCACAAAAATAAAAGGACCTCCATAACCCTTTTTTTTTTTTTAAACAATATTGTTCTATATACTGAGTGCAAACTTGCACTCTCATTTTTTTTACAATATATTTTTAGTATCATATTTAATGTAGTAAATTCAAGGGGAAAAAATGATTATGCTTTCTATCTTTACTAAAATAGTGCAATGAGTTGAAGAATAATTAATAAAATAATATTTTAAAGAAAATATTTTTTAGTATCATATTTAATATAGTAGGTTTTGAGAAAAAAAAAATATTTAGTACAGTGGGTTTTTGAGAAAAAAAAAAATATTATACAATTTTTATATAAAAATAATTCAAAAGTTACACTAAAAAATACATTGGGTTAGAGATAGTTTAAGATTACTTAAAATAATAGCGTTCAAAGTCGTTACAAGTTTTCGTTAGAAAAAGTAATCCAATATAATTCACAAAATTCTTGTGTTTATTTATCAACAAACAGCTGACTAAAATTTATTCTATTGCTATATAAGACTACTTATTAATAGTGGTGCTTAAATTATATGGAGAGAGATTTTTTTTTTTAAATATGTAATGTAGTTACGATAGGTTAATTATTTATTTTTTTATAAAACGGTTAGGGCTATGATCTTTGATGCAGTGTATCATGGCACACAAAAATCGTGAAGCTCAAGGAATAAGTTATGCCCCATAGAGACAGAATCTAATGATACTACATAGCCTACACCTAAAAACGTGTGGGACTAAAGGCAAGATAAATTTTAACAACTCAATCCAAGTAATTGCGTTTATTCATTTAAATCTATTTCACTCTCAAAGTAGCTAACTGTTAATACATAGCCAAATCTAACATGGATGAGGAGATTCATTTACTTCTTGAAGTTCTAAGTAGGCTTCCAACAAGAAAAGGCTTTTATTATTTTCCCCTTCCACCCCTGCAATATCCACATGCCATCTTCATCGATAACAAAATCCTTGTGGTAATCTGACTTCACTATACTCTTGATTTGCTTCAAGATCCCCTTGTCAAATGGCAGCTGCCTGAACCCTGCCCTTATCGTTCGAACCTGCCACTGCCTGTACGTCTCAGGCCTTTCGACTCGCTTTAAACCCTCACAGGCTACAACATTCATAATATCTCTACCAAACACTTCCTTCTCAAACAACAACCTATGTGGATCTTCACTTAGCAAACTTGCTTCAAACATATCGAACAAAGCAGAGAAATGAAACAAAGCCTCCTTAAACCTAGTTAAAAAGAAGGGTGCATTGTATGTCCCATTCACAACTCCTTGAATGAATACATCTGGGTTGATTTTCTTGATGAGATTGAGGACCATGTCTCTTGGACTGTTTTCAAGCACTGTTTCATCAGCTAAGTTCTTCAATCGGTATATACAGTTCACCACAGTAAAGTCATCTCTGTTAATTTTGAGATCCTCGTATTGAATAGTTTCCCATTTCTGTGCGATGACATTGCATTCAAATGGAACATTGAATCTTTTGCAATAGTTTACTAGCCTACGAGCTGTTTCTTCGACCCTCTCGGATGGCCGAAAACCAGGTTGAGGAAGCTCAATCCCTGTTATACGAAGCTTAGGAGGTCCCTCGGCTCTTTCAGAGAGACGCTGTATAAGACAAGGCCATTGAAAACCATAGAGAATACCAAAATCAATAATGTGAAGACTTGTTGCTTTCTTTGCTAGTTTCAGAATAGTTCTGTTAGCAAAGAAATTTGACATTCTCTTAAAAGGGCACGCAGTAAGATATACTTGATAAGCTTTTAAGACATTAGCAGCTGAAAACTCACTACTTGCTATAGGTAAATACAATGGAGTCCCAGCAGCCAAACGTATTTCAAGGCCCTTAGCAAAGTAATGAGCTAATCTTTGGTTTTCATTCCCATAAGGAGAAGAGTGATGCCTTATCTGCATGAGAAGTTGATTAGCAGTTGTTTGATCATAGCTTGCCACAGCTTGTGCACATTGATTTAGAAGGGCAAACAGATCCACAAGGTCAACTTGTTTCTTCTGCCTAGTTTTCTTGCCATTAGATCTTCTTGACTGCTTGTTAATCTGTGATTTATCTCTTGCCCCAATTTTTTCATTATCATCATCAATAGCACATGAACCAGGCCCATGGTGGTGACCCTGACAAAGTAATACCTTGTCAAAAATCTCTGGTGGCTCAGAGTCATCTGCATGAAGAGCTGAATGTTTGTTATTCCTCACTTCTTCTGATTCACCATCATCTTCCCTCTGATGGTTTTTCTTTCCCTTTGATCCATCTATTAAGTTATTATATCTCCAGTCTTTTTCTTGTTTTTGCTCTGGAAGAGACTTGGGTATTTCTTGAATTCCTTCCCTCAAAAGCCCAACAGAATGTTTTTCCCTAAATGAATCTAGAACTAAATGGGTATCCTCAAGAGAATCAGTGTAGGAATTTTTGACAAAAGAGACCCAATCTGACTCAACCTTATTGACAGAATCATTATTATTGCTATTGTTGCTAATTGTTTCCACTAATTTACTTTCTGGGTTTTGTTTTAGACAAGGAAGGAGATAATTGTCAGATGAAGAAGGATATTCCTTACCAATGACATCATAGAAGGACTTTTCAGCAGCTTGGAGGGCCAAACAGTCCTGTAACATACAGGGCTTACTCTCCAAGTCTTCTTCCATAAGCATATCACTTATGAATTTGAGCGTAACATTAGATTGTTCACTGTTCTCAGATGAATCCCCCTCTGAATTTAAACCAGAAGATGGAGACGATTCAGATGAATCAAGAGGAAATTCTGAATTAGAGGGAAGAAAATCCGGAGCATCAAGTTCATGATTGTTTTTGAATTCATGAGCAAGATTCTGGGTTGAACAGCCCAACACTGAACCTTGGTCAAATGAATCAAATCTAAATTTATTCATGGAATCAGGAAAATCTTAGAAAAGAGTATCCATAAATTTCCTTCTTAAGGTCAGAATTCAAGAAAAAAACTGATATTGAAGAATCAAAGGTTTAGACCTTTTTGATTCAAAGAAGATAAGAACACCAAATTAGGGCAGACAAGAATATCAAATCTATATGAACCAAACAACCAAAAAGAGGTGGAAGAACACACTATCCCAGAACAAGAATCAAAAACTCAGAAAATAGAAAATAATATTAGAGTTAATGAAAAATACCATAATTACCGAGGGAGCTACCAGAGGGTTTGACCAGGGAGCAAGTGATAGAAAGCAGTTTTGTGGGAACTCGTAGTTTTGATCAAGTGTTTTGAAGGTGTATATATAAAGAATAAATAAATACTATGAGAAAAATTTGGGAGGCAATCCATTTAAATTTTATTCTAATAATAATATTTTATTAAAAAATAATTTTATTTTATAATAAAATGTAATTAATTATAAAATAATTATAATATTAAAAAAATAATTATAATAATATTATCGTTCATTATGATAAATATATTATAGTTTATGGTACCCGACCTTCCAGGAAACTCAACCCATTCTCTTGCTGGTTAAACAACAGCCGCCACCTTACGTTCAAAATTGAAACATACAATCAAAAACTCGAAATGCAAACAATTTGACTATAGGGCAGCATAGGCAATTTTTTTCAATAATAGTGTTATATATTTCATGTACATATTAAAATAAATTTTAATTAATAAGTTATTATAAAATTAAGGATATAAAATTATTTATTAATAAAAGTCATGTATTATATAAATTGATACATAAATGTGATAAAAAATAATCCTCTAATTTTTATATAATTCTCTTATTCAATTTGTTTTAAAAATAATCTCGTATCCCTACACAACCATCTTGTTCTTTTTTAGTATATAGATATATATATATTTTTTAGTAAATGATACATATATATTTTTTAGATTGCACATATATTCTTTTTTAATATATGACACATATAATTTTTTTAAAAAAGGACAAAAATAATAATATTAAAAACTTATAGTAACAAAAATAGCACTTATAAAGTTAAAATTATATATTTTTACAATTAAAAAAAGATTGTTACATTATTTTTCTCTGAACGCTTGTACAATTTGAGACCAAGATAATTTAAATTCGTTCAATATTGATTATCATTCAATATTATTGAAGTGCTAATTTTATTATTATAAGTTTTAGAAGTATTATTTTTAATAATTTTTTTAATTTTTTATAGTATTTAGCACATATATTCTTTTTCTGAAATAATACATATGATGTTACATATATATTTTTTTTTATATTATGCAACATCTGATTTTTCCTTAATATAGACATGTGTATTTTTCAAAGATAGCTTCTATTTTTCATGAAATATAAAATATTAAATTATAAAGAAATATATATATATATATATATATATATATATATATATATATATATATATATATATATATATATATATATATTTAATTATACATAAAAAAAAATACATATGTTCAATTAAATAGTAAAAAAAATCAACGTATATTACAAAAAAATATATTCAAAATAAATAATACAAAAATAAAATTATAATTTGATGTGTACTAAATTTTAACTTTAAAAAATTTATGTTTAATGTAAAAAGAATAAAAGGAGAGGAGGGAGAAGAAGAGGAGAAAAAAAGAAGAGCAACAAAGAATAAATGAGGAAGGTGGTCAATTATTTATGAAATTGGGCATGTAAAAAGAAGTTATATGGCACACTTAAAAAGTTAAAAATAATATTTTTTAAAATTTATAATAATAAAAATAATTTTTTTTTTAAATTAAGATGATATGAGTTATGGTTGATAAGTTAATATTATTATTATTATTTTTATTATTATAAATTTTGAATGATATTATTTTTGTTATTTTTTTAAAATATTTTTTATTTTTAAAGTGTTTTTAGTTTGCCTTTTAGTAAAATTATTTTCAATATTTTTGCTTTCTTTTTTAGGAAATGAGAGAAATAAAGATATGGTTTTGGAGGCTAAGCCAGAGAGTGGCAGTGGCAGATATACACAATGAGTCAATGGCATTGAATATCGAAAGAGTAATGTTATATATGAATTAATGTATTAATTATTAATCGTAAATAAAATATAAAATATAAAATAGAAAAATAATTATAAATTTTTTATTAATAAAAAATTAATTATATTATATTATATAAATTGTGATATATATAAAATTATGATATAATTCGTTATTTATTCTTAATAATAAGAGTGAGTATTTTTTTTAGTAGTGATTTTAAGTTCAAATTAAATCTCTACATTTTTAAATGTAGTTGTGGTCGGCTGATTTAGATGGATTCAAAATATTTTAAAACAAACAAGATCAATACTATTGTAGGTCTAGAAAAATAAAAATTAATACAATTGGGCTAATTTACACTTTATATATATTAATTTTTTAAAAATATTTTTAATTATATTATATAAATATATAATATATGTTATAAAAAATAAATAAAATATAATATTAATTAATATTATACAATTTAAAAAGTCCTAAACTAAATTTAATGATATGAATTTTTGTGTAATACTTTAAACAGTGTTTTATGATAACTGTAATATTATGTTTCTTTAATTCAGTTGAGTCTTTTTGTGACACAATAGTACAATTTGTGATTTTTTAGTATTTTATTTTAATTTGAGAACATATCATGGTTAATACATTTTTCAATAGATAAAAAATTACTAATATATTTATTAAATGTCATGAATTTTATATAGATAATGCTTTGATATTGAGTTAATTTTTATGTACAAGTGACAAAAAAAAAGTGTTTGAAGGAGTAAAAAATAGTCTTACACTTTTAATTATATTTTTTTTATTATGATAATAAATTTTAAATAAAAATATAGGTTCAAAATTATCGAGTTAATTTCTCTTAAACATACATTATAAGTTAACTTAAAAATTATTTTTCAAATTTTATAAATTATTTAAAATTTTAAATTTTATAAAATAATTAAAATAAAATTAATTTATAAAATAACTTAATAATCAATAGAATTGTCAACCAGAGGCTGACGGAACCCTCCAGGAAAAGGGTGGAAAAACACATTATAGTATTCTTGGATTGTGGAATAAAATTGCAACAATAATAATGTTGTCCACCAAACATTAATAAGGGAGAAAAACGAGACTATGTCAAAATAAAAATTACTTAAATCGATAAACACCTACTTTATATAGGAAAAAAATTATGAAATATGCTCCATATATTTTAAAATTAATTTGCTTAACGGATTTATATTTCACTACAATTTAGTTTGATTTGACATCAAATTAATACCAATTAACTCATGAAAAAAATCATATCCAAGTATAACGTTTCTTCAAGCAAAAGAAGTATACAAACTTGTTTGATATTATTATTATACTTACTAAGGGTATAATTGTTTTTGTTGAAATAGTTTCATTTATCTATTAGTTATTAGATAATTATTATAATATTTTTCTATTAATTTAGAACTCTTATTTAGAGTTATATTAGGATTAGGATTCTAGCTTATTATCATTATAAATATCAGTGTAATCTTTCAATTTTATATGAATGAATATGAATGAGAATAAGATGTCTCTCTTTAATTTTCTTATTCTCCTCTCTACCTATTTTGATTATGTCTATATAATTATTTCCGCTTCATAATTTAACTTGGTATCAGAGCAATATTCGGTCCAAAACACTAATATACACTTTTCTAAATTCTTTGTTTTTATCCTTCTTCAATTTTCATTAAAAAAAAAAAAAGGATATTATGGTACCAGATCTGAGTTCAAATATCAGCGCCGCCGTCCCGTCCAGCACCGCCGTCTGTCCCGCCGCGTTCTGCCGGGCCAGATCTGCCCTCAGCCTTCGTCCACCTGCTCCGCGCCGTCAGCGCGCCTGTCTCTGCCAGATCTGCCCTCCGCGCGCCAGTCTCTCCTCGCTCCGCCCGCGCCGCCCAGTCCGTCCAGTCTCGGGCCGTCCGCGCTTCTGCTCCATCCAGCCTCCGCGCGCCTCCATCAGCAACTCCTCACCACGCAGCTCGCGCGTCCACGCGGCCTCAGACCAGTCACCCACGCTGCGCATGTCTCTCCCCCAGATCGATGTCTTTCAGCGCCGCCTGCTCTGCTCACAGCCTCTGCCCCGATCGCCGTTCGCACCTAGCACAGATCCGCAGCCCAGACAGCGCCCCATGTCTCTCCCTCACGTCTCCTGTCGCGCCGCGCAGTCTCTGTCCGCCTTCCTCAGTGCCGCCGCTCACCCTCTGCCTCCGAGAGCCTCTGCCGCGCGCCTGTCTCCCTCAGATCTGCCGCGCGCCTGTCTGCCTCAGATCTGCCTCCGCACTGCCAGCCTCTGCCCCGCGCGCCGTCCGCACCAAGCCCAGGTCCGCAGCCCAGTTCAGCGCGCCTGTCTGCCTCCGCGCGCCTCTGCTCTCCGCGCCGCCGCGCGCCTGTCCGCCTGTTCCGCGCGCCTCTGCTTTCCGCGCCGCCTGCTCTGCTCCGTCTGTTCTGTTCTGCCTGCCACCGTCAGCTCCAGATCCGCCTGCCGCCGCCGCCTGCTCTTCTTGCCTCAGATCTGCTCTCTTGTTTGCACCCCCCAAACCCTAGCCCACACTCACTACACCCCAGCCCACTTGTCATAAAACCCTAGCCCAAGCCCACTTGTCAAACCCAAACCCATCAGCCCACACTTATCTGCACATCTGCCGCCACAATCACCAGCTCTCTGCCGATGTGAGGGGGAGTGTTGAGGAGTCCCACATCGGCCAGGGACGGTCCTTCCGCTATTAGAGCAGGTTCTTGGATTCAGCGATGTGCCTAACATGGCCGCCCTCAGCGGTGTGTCCAACATCGGTGTCTGCCGATGTGAGGGGGAGTGTTGAGGAGTCCCACATCGGCCAGGGACGGTCCTTCCACTATTAGAGCAGGTTCTTGGATTCAGCGATGTGCCTAACATGGCCGCCCTCAGCGGTGTGTCCAACATCGGTGTCTGCCGATGTGAGGGGGAGTGTTGAGGAGTCCCACATCGGCCAGGAACGGTCCATTAGGCTCGGTGGATTTATTTTCTATGGATATGTGGCAGTTGTACTTTCTAGCAGACATCAATTGTAGACGACAGGGGGAGTTTTGTTATAATCATCTACAATTGAGCACATTGACTTCTTATATGGTATAGTTTTGTGTCTGTGGCTTCATTCTCAGTGGTATCATCAGGGGCTTCATCATCAGTGTTATTATCAGGGGCTTCATCATTAGTGAGGGTTTCATCATCAGTGTTATTATCAGGGGCTTCATCAAGGGTTTCATCATCAGGGGCTTCATCAGGGAGGTTATCACTAGCATCATTTGTCATACATATATCCCACTGTCATCTCCATCACTATTGTCTGCCATCTCAGTTTAGCAGCAATCGTCTTCAACCACGGCCCATCAATGCCGTTCTCTGTCACAATGTCGTTTGTCAATTTCACGACTGTTAGTATCGACCTGTTTTCACCACAGTTGCCTTCAAGGATTCACGACTGATGGTATCAGTCTCAATTTAACCTCACTATTCAAGTTGGGCATGTTGGATACTGATGCTCCAATTTGTGGGGGAGAGTTAAAGGCTGTCTTCATGTCAAGTTTATGTCTTCGTAGCCGTGTTTTCTAGAATGATCAATCGACCCACCGTCGTTTTCTAGAATGGTCAACCGGTCTACCGTCATATGTCGTCATCACCATTTTCAGATTGGTGTCTTCTTGTCAAGCTCTCGACTTTGTAGCTGCGTTTTCTAGAATGGTCAACCGGCTAACGTTTTGCTTATTTTTGTTTTTCAATCTGAACATAAATTATGTTCAGCTTGAGGGGGAGTGTTGAAATAGTTTCATTTATCTATTAGTTATTAGATAATTATTATAATATTTTTCTATTAATTTAGAACTCTTATTTAGAGTTATATTAGGATTAGGATTCTAGCTTATTATCATTATAAATATCAGTGTAATCTTTCAATTTTATACGAATGAATATGAATGAGAATAAGATGTCTCTCTTTAATTTTCTTATTCTCCTCTCTACCTATTTTGATTATGTCTATATAATTATTTCCGCTTCATAATTTAACTGTTTTTTCTTCTAAAATTCTATATAGCGTTTTTAATCATTAAAAAACACTTTGTGATCAATTATAAAAAAAAAAAAATGTCTGAGCGCTTCTACACTCAACATGTTGTAATTACTAACAAAATCACATTATATATGTTTTATTTTTCCTTTCTAAAAAGGCTTATGCTTGAAATCAATATATAAACAAAAGAACCCACTAAATTGGTGATGTGCTTTGTTTGTTTTACCTATAAAATTAATATTTATATTTATATTTTATATTGTTAATTTATTTGATTGTGATAATATTTATATGTGCTTGAGTACACTATTCCGTAGAGTTAGCTTTTAAAAATAAGATTCAGTCTTTTTAACATGATATTAGGATAATGTTGTTAATTTGCAGGCAATATAGGAATTAAACTCAGGTCCACATTGCACGTAAGGGTGAATATTGAATTAGTATTTGTATATCATATTACCTATTTATTTTACTGTTATAATATTTATATATGATTAGCCACCTTATTCTTTAGAGCTCACCCTAAAGAGACCTAATTTTTTTAATATTACCTTTCATTATCACTTCAAAATTCATTAGGTAAAAAAAAAAAAAAAAAGGAAAGAAAAAACTATTTCTTCAAAATTCAACCTTCATTTTTTATTGAAGAATTCAATCTTTAGTTTAATTGAATATAAAATTTGATGAAAAATAATTATGATACTTTTAATTAATAAAGTTAATTAAATTAGAAAAATTAATAAAAATAATACTATTTATAATTTATAATAATAAAAATAGTACTCATTGTATTCAAATTTATAATTTTATAATTAAAAAATAATTGATATATTGTTTTTTTACACATATTTAATTAAAATTGAAAGATAATAATTTAGAATCGTTTGATATTAAACATTCAATATTATTGAAGTGTTAGTTTTATTATTATAAATTTTAAAAATATTATTTTTTATTAAATTATATAATATAAATTATAATATATACCTATCAAAATCACAATAAAAATCGTTATTCAATACGTTATCCTCTTTATATCTACAATATCTTTTTCGTCAACTTATCTACAGTCTATCCCCGTGAAGCAAATGGGGTTGAAACATTAATTTAGGAATTAATTGATGTTTAGTAAAGCAGTTTGATATGCTCCTTTTAATTGCATGGGGATTTATTAAAAAAAAAAAATTAAGTTGAAGGTTCAATGAAACAGATAATAAAATATTAAAAAGTAAACAAGAGGGCAGAGGCAAGAGATTGGCTGTATATGAATTATGGACCAGATTCATCCCACATTGCAATAAGCTATTAGTCATGTATCTT
The DNA here is from genome assembly GCA_029378325.1 of Elaeagnus macrophylla. Taxonomy (NCBI): domain Eukaryota; kingdom Viridiplantae; phylum Streptophyta; class Magnoliopsida; order Rosales; family Elaeagnaceae; genus Elaeagnus; species Elaeagnus macrophylla. The sequence continues at coordinate 9,992,821 of CM055642.1, forward strand.
TGACTAAGACTTGGACTTCTTTCGATCTTATGTCTTTTTTTCGGTTCATCTCATTCCTTTAAAGCCTCGGCAACTTTATTCTTAAATATAATAAAAATCTATTAATTATAATTAAAAAAAATTATTAATTTTTAAATGTAATATTAAAAATTCAAAAATTTTAAAATTATCATAATTTTACATGTTATGTAAACAAATTTATAATAATTTTAAATTTTTTTAAATTTTTAATACTTTTTTAATAATTATTAAATTTTTAATACTCACCCAAAAGTTCATAAATTTTGGTACTTTTAATTATAATTAGTGAAATTATCTTACATTTAATTCTATATCTATATATAAATGTGTTGTCAAGATTATATTTAGATTTAATTAAATGATATAATTTTTTTCATACATAAAATTTCATTTTTAATTCTTTAAACAATATATATATTTATTTTTTTTTATAATATAATTGAACATATATTTTTAATGTTATAACAAAATAAAAATATTTTTTTATTGAAAAGAATTAAAAAGTAAAATTAATTAAATAATTGAAAATTTTGATTTATCAAAATAAAACATATAATATATATATTTGTTAAAATTGTATTTAAGTTTACTTATAAGGTATAATTTTTTTCATACAATTTTTTTTTATTTTTTAACTTTTTAGAAAAAAATCATATATTTTTTTATAAAATAAATAAACATATATTTTTAATAATAAATTTATTTTTTTATAAAAAAATATTTAAAATAAAATTAATTAAAGAATTTTATTTATCCAAATAAAACATATGATAGCTCATTAAGTCATTGACTTAGATATGAAAACAGGTCACATTTGACTCGTTCTGTTTTAATCTGATGTTTAAATTAAATTAAATTATTTTAAATAAATAGATTCGGTTCAGTTTGAATAATATTTGTAAGGTCAAAAAATTAAACTATTGATCCATTTTTTTTTTTCAAATGAAAAAATATTATAATTTTTTTATACAATTAAAATTTTTAATAAATAAATGAGTATTTGAATGATGTTTCAAACTGACTTAATTTTTACTTCAAATTATTTTAAATAAAATAGATAATATTTCAATCCATATCTGACTTATTTTGCCTAGATTCCATTTGACGAAAACAGGACGGATACATGTAAATATCCAAACATTCAAATCAAATTATCATCCTTACTGTGATTATATTAAGTCATTGACTACATGCATCACCCTAACTTGTTTGTGTAAATCTTTAATAAAAATAAAAATAAAAACTTGCTTTTGTAAACTATGAAGATTGAACAATCTCATCCCACTGTCACATTGTGATATCAATTTATAGCGGTGATTTAAAAAAAAAAATTTCCACTTTTCAAACAAGAGTACCTCGCTGTTTCTTCTCACCTGTGCAAACTATGTCGATAATAATAATATTGTTAATATTTCTTTAATAAGGACATATGTACTTACATAACCGTATACCAAGGGAAAACTTGTGACGACGCTACACGGTCGGGTTTTAACTTATTTAAAAAAATTGCCATATAAGATATGTCCAATTCAAATTGTATTATTAATATTCACAAAATATGTTTTTATATTAGGTATTTATCTTATAATTAAGGGTAAATGTTTCTTTTTTCATTTAAATGTTTCAACTTATTTTTAATTTTATGTTTTTTAAAATCAATTTAAGTTCAATTATGTATGAATTTGATATTTTCGTTAAAATTGGAATTAAGTTTTGATGAAAAAAGTCACTTAACAAATTTTAAGATTTCGCATATTTTGATGAAAAATAAATTTTTGGTTTATATATAATCAAATTATTCAATTAAAATTATATTTAACATTCTTAAAAATATATATGACTTTTACGTTATAATTACCAACCAAAACATGGGTATAAGAAAATTCTAGAGATTGTACAATTTGCTTAAACTAAATGGTCTTAATGAATTTCATCCCTATTTCTTGTGATTCCTCTTTATAAATCTCAAAATCATATCAGCAAATGTAGTATTTTGAAAAGTAGATAAATAAGTTCAAATGAGAAATCAAGAGTTGTGTATTCAACAAAATAATAAAAGCAATTAATTAACAATGAGCATTCAATAGCAGTAGTACCCAACTCGCATGTTTATCATATGAGGTTATGTCCAGACCTGGTCTTCCATATGAATGGAAAATTATTGTAAATTTCACATATTTGGAGTTTCTACACCATTCAAACTGTTAACGACCTGTAACACCTTTTTTGTAATGAATGGTACTCCTTTTTTTTGGGTCCTATCACAAAACAGTGTAACAATTTAATAACAATGATTAAGCTCAGATTAATGTTATATTCTAGATGTTGTATCAGGAAGTCAAAATATCCCAGCTGTTTTGTTATTTATATTATTATTGAATGGTACCCTCAAAAGTGGATCCAATAATCCTTCTTTCCAAGTAACTTTGCATTTATACAAAAAGGTGGATATTTTTATATATATAAAATAAAATAAAATAAAATTAAAGGTGGATATTTGTTTCCTCTCTTACAAGTTGACATAAGATCTGGACAAACTTGCCTTCTTCACTAAGAGACATAGATTTGTCAATGATTTTTCAAATAAGTCTTACCAAAAATTGACAATTAACAATTTCAAATAGTGATGATGGCGACTTGAATGTCTTTTTAACACTTTTTCATTCATTCATTCATTCATCTAAAGTTTTGTTTTCTACAATTCAAATATAATTTAAATATTGTAGTGAAATTATATATTTTTTATATATAATTCCAATTTACCCTCTTAAAATAGGAGTTTCGATTCACACTAAAACCCTCTCATCCACACCTTTATGTTTGTAAGCTACACCAAAATAGATGCTTCATTTCAAAACAACCGAAAATATCTATTACATGTTAAAAAGAGGCTTCAACCCACTAAATTATAGCTAAAATTATTATTTATTTTGCTATTAATTTTTATCCTTTTCTTTTTTGGTTTAATAGGAATATTTCTTAAAATAAACATTATACAACTTTATATTTACCGCATGGTCAACATAAAAAAAAAATCATGTTACTTTAACAAAATAAAAATAAAAATAAATAATAACTTAATAATCATTCGGATCTGAAATTATTAATTTAATAAAGCTAATTTGAATTAAATGGCTTATGCCATATCGATCATGTGAAGATGAATAAAGTTGAATTTTCTTTACGAGGCTGTAGAAAGTTCAAGAAATATTCCATTTTTAAAATAATACTAGTAAATCAGCTAGCCAAAAACTTGAATATTCATAAACCACCACCATATCCTTGAATCAACTCTCTTTCTTAAGAGGTCAAAATCAATCTACACACCTTGAATCAAAATCATCAGACAATGGAATACAAAAACTCCATAAACAAGAGAAAATATTACATTATTTTGGTGGTATAATATAGCAACGAGTATCTAAGAATTATGAAAAGATAAAAATAAATGTTTCAATGTCCACCTTCTAATTACTATTTAATTTTTAGAAGAATATGTGCAACATCAGATAAACCCAAGAATTTTTTTATAACAGGGCTAATATATATTAAAAATAAAATTTAAGAAAAAAATTATTTATAATATCAAAATTTATAACTAAAATTAAAAATATATATATAAAGTAAAAAAGAAAAAAAAATAAACTTAAAAAAACAAAAAAAAATAATATATAAACTTAAAAAGCAAATAAAAAATTTATTTAAATTATTTCGACAACACTTTATAAAATTTATCAATTATCATATAAGGTTCAACAAATCTAAAGAAATAATAGTCAACTGTTATGAAAAAAGAAGAGTGCTAAATATATACAAATTTATACTTACATAGACAGTCAAATTAATAATTATACGATATTTGTCGATAAAAGTTTAAAAGTTTCAATTTTTAAGAAATATAACATACATTTATTGATTTGATTGTAAGTTTAAGTATAAATATTTTGAATTTATAATTTTTTTTTAAAAAAATATATAGATAATTTTAATAGATTTAAAAAAAATATCAAATTTTGACTTGATTGAACATCAAGCAACATACCAGAGAACATAATTACATAATAAAAAAGGAGCAGAGTTGCAGACAATATACGACCAAAAAATGGTATATTAGTTTAAGTTTATTTATAGAATTTTGGTGAAAAATAACATATTGTACTTTACAAAAATATTAGTAATATTTATTAAATTTTTTTTAAAAAAATCTCAAAAAAATACCCAAACTCAAGCTCGTATAGCCCATAGCTAAGTCTGTCAATGGCCACCATTTCTTTAGAACTTCATAATTAAGCATACTTAGTATGGAGAAATTCAAGGATAGAAAATCTCTTCAAAAGTGCCTCGATCCAACAAATGGTATTAAAGTATGGTCACTTATTTGGTAGGTGAGCTAGCACCATAATAACTAATAATGTGTGACGGAAGTCAAGTGAGTTAAATCCTAATATGGGCTAGCACAATATCAATCAATAGAGTGTAACGAAGGCTAGGTGAGCTGAGTTATATGTTGAGCTGATATCATATTAATAAGTCGGCTGACATTGTGTCAACTAGTGTAAAGCCAAGATGACTAGGTAGTTGAAATATGGACACATGCAAGGTTAAATCCCTAGGATGTCGTAGAGGGAGAAATTATGAGCCATATAATAAGGCAACAAGCACCTAGAGATTATGGAAATATAGAGTTAAATGGTTTAATGTTTACATTCTAATATTTTTGGAAAGATATGTGAAACCATTTCTTTAGAACTTCATAATTAAGCATGCTTGGTTTGGAGAAATTCAAGGATGAGTGATCTCTTGAGAAGCGCATTCGATCTAACGTATTAAATGAAATCAATAAAATAAAGGGTCTTGAAAGTCACTTTATTTGTACCAAGTTGACATTTTAGTTATTTTATTTTCATGAAGAATGCTTATATCACTTTTTCTATAAAAATATGACATTTTAGTCAATTTTTTAATAATGAAATATTATTTTATTAATAAAAATTCTAAAATAATAATAAAGATAATTAATGGAAAAAAATTGTTATTTTATTTTAACAATTTAAAACGTAATTTGAACAAAACAATTTTTTATTTTTTATTTCTTGGTCAATCAATTTTGTTATAAATTTTATATTTTATGAAATTTTTTGTATTTTTTTTAACATTTTATATATCATATTTTTTTTATATGTGTCATGTTTGAATTGAATTGTAGATTTTACAGTATCAAAAATAAAAGCTATATAGGTCAAAAAATTACAATATCAATAGTATTGGAACTACACAAATAAACTCTATCAATTTCATCGTCATCAAATACCACACAAATGAAAAAATCGCTACCTAACTTTAAGCAATACAGTAGAAGTGTACAGTTCAATTTATAGTTCTAGTCTCCAAAGATGATGGACTGGAGAATTCATCATTGTGACTCCGATATCACTGACCTTTTAATTTTATGACATGTGTGCCCCTATTTTTGATTTTATAAAATTTGTAATTTCGTTAACAATAACATACTTACAGAAAAATGCGATACAAAAAAATTTTAAAAAAATATATAAAAATTTCATAAAATATAAAATTTATAATAAAATTGACCAAAAAATTAAAAAAATTGTACTATTTAAATTAAAATTTTAAATTATTAAAATAAAATAATAAATTTGTATCTATTAAATTATATTTATTATTATTTTTAAAAAAATTATTAATAATATAATTTTTACTATTTCAAAAATAATTAAAATGCCCTATTTTTATTAAGAGGATCGCCTAATTGTCTTTATGAAGGTAAAGTTATTAAAATGACACATTGATATAAATAAAATAACTCATAAAATAATTTACCTTAAAATAAAATGGATTATTATTTGAAAAAAGAAATACTAAAATTAAGGATTAGTAAATTATTATATTAATATATTTAAATTAAAAAATTTATCTGATCATTCAATTCGAATCGAATTATCAAATTTTATAATCAGATCAAATTTTAATTAAAAAATATACAATTTATTTAAATTCAAATTAATAAATTTTATAATCAACTACAATCGATTAAATTATTATTAAAATTATAAATAAATACATAATTTATTTTTAATATATTATATTTAAATATTATATATATCATAATTATATTAAATTATTTAAAAATATATAAATACATATAAACATAAAAAATTTTATAATAATTTAATAATATTTATGATTATACTTTTTATTATTTTATTCTCTTATTTATAATTATAAATAAATAAATTTTCTTAAAAACATCAATTTATACATATTATTATTTTTTATATAATAATTTAAAAATAAGATATAATTTCAATCTAAATTTACCTAATTTAAATTTGTTCAAGTTAAAATGGATTCAAATTAAATAGCAGATTTGATTCGATTTACTGATCACCCGAACAAAAGTTAACAAATATTAAATACTTTACAAAATTCCATATCCTTTGTTACATGGCAACTTGGCAAGTAACAGAATTTTTTTTTTTTCCCCCATCATGAGTAACCTAAAATATAGTACAAGATCCTGGAAACATGAACAATGAAGCAAGAGAAGAGCCCCTTTTCATAACTACACTAACTGATTAAGACCAAACAAAGTGATTTGATATTTCACATCTAAACAGGCATGCCACAATGTGATTCGAGAATTTTTCAAACCAACAGATTCCAGTTTGTTTTTACCCTTTTATGGATAGTTCCATTTTCTACAACTAAACTGCGTCTAAAACGATGTCGGCCCAAAGTAGACCTATCAGCTTTCTTTCACCATTAAAGCCCCACAAAACTTTAAGTTGTCCCATGCAGCATGACAAGCTAATGAGAACAAAGTACCAAATACAATCTCACGGAGAGGTTGGGACTGAAGATATGGTCATTGACAACTCTTTGCTTTCATCAAGAAGGCAGTTCAGTAAACCATCTGCAGAACATGAAACTTAAGGTTAGATTATTTAATTGGAGATCTACCACTAGTAAGAATCAAGATTTTATATAAATTTGAAAGAAACCACTACCTGCCAACCTGCCACATTTTATTATGTATCGTTGGACCATATTCTCACAACTGAAACTGAACAAACATAATGAGTAAAACTCCTACGCTGGCACCCAACATGAGGACGCATAGACAATTCGACCTTTCCATCCTTGAAGCATCCAGTTGTTATCTTCATCAATTACAAAATCCTTGTGGTAACATGCCTTTAACTTTTCTTTAAACTTTTTCATGAGTTCTTGGTTCAAAGGAAGTGACCTGAAACCAGCCCTCATCATTCGAAGTTGCCATTGCTTGTATGTCTCTGGCCTCTCAACCCTCTCCATTCCTTCACATGCTATCACATTCATAGCCTCCCGTCCATAGAATTCTTTCTCAAACATCAACCTCTCTCCATTTTCCCGGGATATATTGATATCAAACATATCATATAAGGCAGAGAAGTGGAAAAGTGCTTCGCGGAACCTTGTGACGAAAAAGGGTGCATTATAAGATCCATTAACAATGGTATGGACAAAAATATCTGGATTCATCTTCCTGATTAGATTTAGAACTGCATTCCTTGGACAATTAACTTCAATTGTCTCATCAAGTAGGTTCTTAAACCGAAGTGAACAACTCACAGCAAGCACCTCATTGCTCTTGATATTCAGGTCCTCAAGTTGGATGGTTTCCCAATGCTGTGATGCTATGGCATTAAACTCAAAAGGGACGCCAAACCGCTCACAATACTTTGCCAAGCGACGCCCACTCTCTTCAATTCTCTCAGCAGGACGGAATCCAGGTTGGGGAAACTCTATCCCAGTAATTCTCAACTTAGGAGGTCCTTCACCTCTTTGCGCAAGATGTTGAATTAGCATTGGCCATTGGAAACCATATAGGATGCCAAATTCTACAATGTGAAGTGTTGTTGCTCCCTGAGCCACCTTCAAGATATTCTTGATTGTGAAGAACAAAGAGAACTTCTTGAAAGGACAGGCTGAAAAATGAAGATGGTGAGATTTCAAAATTTCAGCCGCTGATGTTTTCTTTGACAGTAGAGAACTATAAAATGTTTGGATTCCCCTGCCAGTGCCAGCCAAACGTGCCTCAAGGCCATTAGCAAAGAAATGTGCCAACCTCTGAGACCCATCGCCAAGAGGAGAAGAGTGCTGTCTGATCTGCTTCAGTAGTTCATTGGCCGTCCTTTGATCATCAGATGACACAGCTTGAGCACATAAAATCAGGAGACTTCTCAAATCCACACTTTCTTTCTTTCTTCCCTGTTTCCTACTACGAGCCCTCTCCTCATTACCATTTGATTTTTGTGCAGCTTCACTGTTCACACATAGGGAAGATTGATTATCTCCCTCAGTACAAAGCAACACCTTGTCAAACATATCTGACAAGTCACTTTCCTCCTCATAAACTGCAGACTGCTTACTCCTCCTCTCTTCTTCCAGATCAATGTCTTCACGCTCGTGATTTTTCCTACCCCTTGAGCCATTCGGGGAGCTGTCTCTCTCGAGCTTCTCTTCCTTGACAGCCACCTTCGTAGTTTCTTTCTTTGGCTTTGATGAAAAGTATATACTCTCAAGATCAACTAGTAGTGAATTGCCTTTAGGGAGAAACTTACTAGCTTCCTCTAAACCTTTGTTAAACTGTGAGATAGAATCCCTGTTACTAAATATATTTAAAGCCAAAAGCTCGTCTACAGAAGGATGCAAAAACCCATTGCCCAAAATATCTGTAGAAGGGGCAGACGATTGTGAATTGAACTGAAAACTGTAATCAGTAGTAAGAGGAGTCTGTGATAGAGAACGTTTATGATCTCCAATCTCACCAAGCAACTGACCAGAGTTAGTGCTAGTAGCAGTACTTGAACTAGTACCACCACTATAACCACTGCTACTTCCAGAAAAATTAGCATCAGGGGCTGTCTCAACTTTTGGATGACTATAAAGAGGTTGGTGATTGGTTGGTCGTGTAGTATAGTTTTCACCAAGAACATCATAGAAGGATTTCTCAGTGCTTCGAAGACCTAATGGGTCATAAAACATACAGGGTTGTTCTTCAATGTTCTCCTCCATGAGAATCTGGCTTATGAATTTGAGAACCGTTTCTTGATACTCATTGTCATCTGAGGAAGAGTCTCCCCCGGGGCTCACATTCGAAGGCTGAGCAAATGAGCCATCACCTGGTCTCAGACTTATAGGTCGAACGAATGAATTCCCCTCAGAGGTCCCATTAAAAGGTGAAATGAAATCACCGTGGTTTGAATCAGATGGAGGAAAAACATGGTTGTTCATAAAGTCGAGATCTGAAGAAAGGTTAACAAATTTGTACTCACTTTCGGAATCCATGAACAGATTTGAATTGGGTATGACGCTCTGGTTCTCAATTCTGAAATCATTAGTGAAATCTGGGTATTCCGTGAAACCCGGATCCATGATCATTTCCACCTTAAAACTCACAGATTTAATCAAAAACCCTAAACCAAGATTAGAATAATCCCCTATTCCTCAAACTAGAGCAACCAACTGAATTTTCCGGAACAAGATCAACCAACCTAGAAAAGTAAATCTAGAGGACTGAAATATATGAACTTCAAAAGACAAGATGAGAGATTAAAACAGAAATAGAACAAACTAGCGGGAAGGAAAAATCATGCAACTTCAACTAGAAAACAAAGAAATAAACATCGCAGGTAAACAAAATCAATAGAAGCTAAGAAGCAAAAGGAAAAGAAGAAAAGTTGAAGTTATAGAACCTTATCAAAACAACCATCAGTCTGTTTGCTTGCCTGAAGAAACAGAGAACGATGTTACAAGAAAGTGCGATGTCCTAAGTCCTAACAGTACTTAATTGAGAAAGGAAAGGTCAAAAGAAGGCGCTAAATAAACATAAGAGGGGCGTCTAGTAACATATTTATAAGCTCAAACAGAAGACTAACAACATTTTAACGTTGGGAAGTTTCTTGGAACGGCGCTCAAGATGGAGCTGAATTTCTTTTAGACTTGTCATATATCCAATATTCATATTAATAATGATTTCCATTACCAAAAAAAAAAAAAAGAATATGCCACCGGCTATAACAAGTCAGCCCGGTGGCCCCTAGCTTATTCATTGAATTGTGACGTAATGAGTCAAAACCTTGTCAAATATCCGGCTTAAATAATTATTTTGTTTTTGAATAATGATTAACAATAAGATATATAAATTATTTATTAAATTTTTATGACTAATTATATAATAAGATCATTAAAAATTGATCGTAAATGAAAATACCTGTATTAGTAACAACTTTTTTCACTAAAAAAAATAATTATTTGTTACATAGATTTGTTCGTGTCAAACCTGAATATTTATATATTTAGCACAATAAAAAAAATTCAAGATAAGACATTCGAAAAAATCACATATAAAATTAGTTACTTGACTTTTACCCTAATTGTAAGATGTATTTTGAAGCTTAAAAAAATAAAATAAATAAGTTTGCGTAGTAAAAGTTTTCAGTAATCTAAGCTTACTAATTTCAATTAATTGCATATTATTTTAACATTTTAAATAATATACTAATATTTGTATTTATATATAAAAATTGAAATTGCATCTAAAATAATTTTAAACAAACATACTCTTATATTTTAAAATTATGAAATATACTCTTTATATTTTATTTTAAACTTCAGAAAAAGTAAAGCTAAACACTTTGAATAAAATGAAGGTTGAAATGAAAATTTAAAGGAAAAAGATGCAGGGGAATCCAAACACTTAACTAATAATGTTTTTCATATCAATTTTTGATATATATATATATTCTAATTAATTCAAAAATTGATAGGCATTTATTTATTATTATATTACATAAATTTTAAACATGTTGTAGAGTTAAAAAAATATAAATTATTTTTAAAAAAAATATATAATAATTTACATATTAGGTATGTCTTAACTATTAGTTATAACCGTCTTGTAAATCTTATTGTAGTTTTCTTGAAATTATATTTACTTCAGTGTCCCTTCATGTAAATTTTTATAACCATCACTTATCTCTAACATGCGTTTATATATATATATATATATATATATATAGATTTTATAAATAATTTTAAAATTTAACTATCTTAACAATTAATTAAAAGTGAATATTTTTTATTAGTTATATTTTATATAAAATTTATATATATATATATATATATATATAACATAAAACATGATTATAACTTAAAAAATTTCGTCTATAAAAAAAATATCATAATTATTTTTTCCTCTCTTTTTCTGAAAACGATATTTTTCTTGATAAAACGTGTACGTTTCTGATAGTGCAAACGAGTATTATATGTGTAGAACAGTAGAAGGAAAACTTTATATAAAAATTTAAATTTAAATATGAAAGACAAAGGTAAAACATCTTTTTATTTTCATTTTCATTTTCGTAATTATGATATGTTATTGATTTGTATGATCATTAATCAAAGAGTAATTAATAATTGTGTTGAAGAATATGTATGAATCATGGAGGGGGCGGGCCCAAGTGGTGGCACGTAAATGGGGACCTTAATGCACGTACGAGTGTGCAGCAGACGGGCAAGATCGTGAGGTGAGAGTAGCATATAATTGGGTGATGAGTTAAAATGATATATTTATATAATAAGTATTATTTAATTTTTTAGCTTATAAAAATTATCTTTAAATTTATTTATTTATAAAAAAAATGTATTCTGAAGTCTCTTTACTTGTAAAAAATGTGTCTGATAAGAACAAAATTAATTTTTTATCTAATTTTTCGTTAAATCTAACTGAATAATACATGTTTCATATTTTTCAATAGATATATATCAAATTAAATAATTTTTAATTAAAAAATTACTCTAACTTTATACTATTTATTTCTATTAAATTTAAATAAAATTTTCATTGTCTAATTTATAATTTTAAATATTAAACAATAAAAAAATTATTTAAATTTTATTAAATTTGATCAAACTTAAATAAAATTTTCATTATTTAAGTTATGACTTTAAATGATATACAATTAAAATTTCATTTAAATTTTATTAAAACTTTTATTTAAACTAAAAAATTAATTAATTTTTTAATTAAATATTAATTTTTTTATGTGTATATATATCAACAAATATAAATATGTATGTGACACATCTGCTATTCCTTTAGATTGGATGGAAAATTAATTTTGTCTTTGCTTGATACATTTTTTATAAGTAGAGGGACTTAAAAATATTTTTTTTAAAGCAAAAAAATTTAAAGATACTTTTTATAATTTAGGATATTAAATGCCACCTTTTATAAAATTAAAATGATTTTTATGACATTTTTTCCTATTGAGAAAATTATCATAATTTTTTTTAAAATTATATTATTTATGTTATTTAATTTTTTAAATTATAAATAATATTATTTAATTTTTTAATTTAAAAAAATTTAATTAAAAATAAAATACATAATTTTAATAATTTTTAATTAAAATATTATTATTTTTAAATTATTATTTATAATTTAAAAAAATAAATAATATAATTTAAAAGATTTTTATGGCCCGCTCTCTGTAATATCAAATGCGCTGAGACAACCGGCTAACTGAAGCCACTGTGTTGACCATGTCTGTTAGTCAACAAAACTTGGGGAACAAGTCTGTCTCGTTTTCTATTCTCATTCTTGTGGATCAAGCCTTTACTTCCAGTTGGCTGTCTTAAAATCTCAAATGTATCAGTAATTACTTACGTGATAATAATTGTTAGAAATTAATTATCTTAAAAATTTATTAAAAAAAATTAATATTTTTTTATGTATTTATTATTCTCTTACATGATAAACATTACAAGTAAAACAGTTATAATTAATAATTATAATTATTTAATTTTAAATATAAGACCTCTGATTATAATATTATATTAAAAATTATTACTCATTAACACTATAAAAAATTTAAATTATATATATATATATATATATATATATATGCATCTGTTACTTAATTAAACTCTAAATCAAATTATTTAAAAAACAGTAAAGGGGTATATTTTGATTAAACAATGAGGTTTTGATTACCAAGAAATTACAGTATCTTTACATATATTGTCGTAGATATGGATAACATTATTCCGAAATTAATATTAAAATGGCCCTCTATAGTCAACTTTTCATGGGCAAGGTCAACGTGGGCGGATCAGTGAAGGTGTAATTCAGAATAATTTTTTTATAAAAATTAATTATATTTATATTTTAATATTAAATAAATATTTTATTTATAATAATATATTATGTCTAATTTTTAAATAAATATTTTAGTATATATTAATAATATTTAATAAATACGTGAATAAAAATAATATAAATTGTAAATAAAGTAGTTAAATATATATATATTTTTTATATATTTTATAACTATTAACAATATAAATAAATTGTAGTCATATATTATGTAAAAAAATTTCTTAAATGTGATAATCTAAAAAAAGTTGTAAATATTTAACTTTAGACTTAACATTATAAAAGTAAATTTTAAAAAATAAGTATATGATAAATTTCATATTAAAACTATTAAGTTTATGTTTATTACATTTTATTTCAACCTAAATTTTAACTTTATCTAATATTATATTATTTGAAATTTTATTTAAATAATATTTTAAATTTTTTTATATAAATTTATTATTATTATTATTAATCAGTTTTATAAACATATATTTTTAAATATAGTTTCAAAATTAAAATTATAAATCATATTTTAATTTTTACATTTTTATATGTCTATTTTAGTTTTGGTTTTCTGACAACTATAAATTTTAATGTATTTGATTGAGCTTTCGATTTACTTAGATTTTTTAGTTAATAAATTTATTTTATTCATGAATAATACTAATACTTATTAACTTGTTATTTTTTGTTTAATTTTTATTATAAGTTAATTATAAATTTATAATGTGTTAACTATATTTTTTTTTACTTTTATTTCTATATATTTATTATATAATATGACATAAAAATTTAATATTAAATTAAATATAATTTATTATAATTTTTATTAATTTATATAAAAAATTTAAATTTTAGCTCATCTTAAAAAAATTTCTATCTCCGCCCTGAATGTCAACACCAACCATTTGGCTCGTTTTGGTATGGAGTATTTGTTTTGTTGAATAATACATCTGACCTATAATTCTAATATAAGATATAGCCAGTTATTTTGTAGATAATGCAATATTATATGCTTCTAGATGGTTTTAATGTGATTTTTTTTCCATAAAAAAATCTTTCTAAAGAGAAATCATATAATGCCAACACTTTTTTATTTATTAAGATTAATATTTATATTTAAAAGTATTAATAATAAGTTAGTATCATAAATTATTATAAATTTTTTTTAATAATTATTATATATATTTTTACAATCTTAAACTCATATTAAACTCATAATCCTATGTTACTAGAATATTTTAACACCAATTAAAATAATGTGAGTTTAAACCTCATATAATATAAAATATGCCGTACATATGTGTAACAATTTATTAAAAAAATTGTATACATAACCGGGAACTACTGCACATTTATTTACACTTTCATAAATAAATCATACGCTTTTTATATATAGGAAAAGCCTTTATATATATATATATATATATACACGACAATTATTATTATGACACAATAAAATATAGTTTATCTATAATTTAATTATATTTTTCTTACTAATAATAATCTATTATAAAATAATTATATTTCAAAAATTTAATTAATTTTTTATATTAATTTAATTATGAATAATTGATACATATTATTATACAATAATATTATGAAACATCAATAAGATAGTGTTTTCAAGAAAAGAGAGTTTATTTAGAGTAGAATATACTGGATTTGAAGGGACGTTTCTTTAATTTTTGTTTAAATTATATTATTAATTAATTTTTAATTAAATTTACATAAATTTTCAAATTTTTAAAGCATGCAATTTAATACTCAAATTTTCAAAATTTTATATATAAATTCATAAATTTTAAAACTTTACACATATATTTTAAAATTTTGATTCATAACTAAGTTTAAATTTATGTGTGAATCTTTAAAAGTTTTGTAATTAAATTGTAGATTTTAAAATTTTAAGAATATTTGTGTAAAATTTTAAATATTTGAGAATTAAATTGCACCATTAAAAAATTTAGGGAGTTATATATAAATTTGCTCAAAATTTATACAAATAGTTAAGTCAATAATTTTATTAAAAAAACTATTTTTTTATATAAAAAAAAAATAAAAACTATATTTCTTTAAGCATATATCTTTCTTTAGCAGTACTGGTCCAAGTTCAGTCCCCCCTACCTGAAAGTAACTTCATGATTATAGTTTTCTAGTTTTTGAAGTTATGATTTCGAAAACCATTTTTGTATGAATACTTGAAATTTATAAATAAGTTAGGGTTGGTTTGATAAATTATTTTAATTTTTAATATTTAATGTTTATTTTTATAATTTTACAAATTTTAAAAACAAGTATATTTGATAACTCGTTTTTAATTTTAATTTTTAAATTTAAAATTTAATTTTAAAATTTGATCAAATTTTAAAATATAAAAAAAGTAAGTTTTAGAATTGAAATCATGTTTTTTTTTTTAATTTCTTGACACTAAAAATTAATAATTTTTTTTATAGTTAAAAATTAATAACTCAATCATACCCAACGTTACTTAAAATAATTAAAGAGTCAAAAATTAGTAAAAATTAATTAAAAATAAGTTTGAAATTGAATTTTAGAGCTTATAAAATTAAAAATTAAAAATTGGTTATCAAATAAGTATATTTAATTTTTAATTTATACTTTTTAAAATTAAAATTAAAATTTAGTTATAAAATAATTTTTAATTTAAAAAAAATGTTAAAATTGAAAATTTAATTATAAAACTAAAAAATAAAAAAATTTAAATAATTATCGAACACGGTCTTAAAAAAAAGTAAATAACGATAACTTTATTGTCATTAGTGATTATATTATCTAATAACATGAAGACACCAGATAGTGGATTCCCTAGTTACTTAATTATTAAATATTGTTTTTGTCTGATTCGACCTCTAAAGCGAACTTGCATTATTTGAGATCATGATTGTCGGTTCTTTATTGGAAACTTTGGTTGGGAAAGTGAAGTGAATTAGCCATCAAAACAGACTCTTCCTTCAATCCTATATTCCAGAGAGCTTATGGCTCGACCGTACGAAAAAAAGACTGAATTTGAATAATATGTAAATAATATAATTATAAAAGAAGTCATGTGAAACCACTAGGGCTAATTAATCCTAACCTTTTATCATGAATATTTATGGAGAACTACTTCGAACTAATCTAATTTTCTTTTAAAAAATATAAAAGTGATAATTATATTTTAAAATTATATAATTATATAGTTCACATTATTTATAAATTTTAACTTATATATCTTATATTATTATAAAATTTATCAAATAATTTAGCTATTATTTTACCAATGTAAAATTTTGACATCTTTTAACCAATTAACTTTCACTTTAAACTATTTTTTTCAAATCACAGAAAGTACTTGACTTCTTGATTTATGTATAAAATTCAGTGTGGCTTTAAAATTAGTCAATTAAGCTTCCTGACTTTTTTCTTGGCTTGCTTGATAATAATTTTAATTGTTAATTTTTAATATTTTTAATAAATTTTTAATTAAATATATTTGGTAATAATTTATGATTTTAATTTTTATATTTTTAAAAAATTACTAAAATAAATATGAGGTAATTTATAAATCTTTAAAATAAAATTTTTTAATCAAATTTCAGATTTTTTATTTTTATTTTGACCTAACATTTTTTTAAAGAGTAAATTAAATCTTATAAATTTTATATGATAAGTGTTGAAATAAAATGATTAAAAGCTTAAAAAAAAAAAAAAAAAAAAACAGAGAGAGAGAGAGAAAGGAGAATTTTTTTTTAAAAGAAATCAAAAAATAAAAAACATTACTAAATAATTTAGAGGCAATTTTTTATTTTTTAAAATTATTAAATAAAATTATTATTAAATATTTAAGTAATTATTTTTATAAAATAATTAAAAATTATAAAATTAATTATTTAATTAAAATTATAAATTATAATTATTATCGAATATACTCGAATAATCCTGATTTGTCATTTTCAATTTTTTTCTATCGTTTATCGTCTTTTTCTACTTGCAAGGCTTTGGTTTCGTTTACTTGTCAACATAATTACGTGTTCTAGAATCTATACTGGTTAAAGTAGTATGACTTTTAAATCTTTTATTATGAATTAAAATTAAAATTTTATTTAATTATATAAATGTATTTTTTTTATTAATAAAAAGAATAAAATTTTAAAATTTCTTTTTTTTTATATATATAAAAAAAATAGCCGAAGCGAAAAACAATAATAAAAAAAATAACACAAGCGATCAAATACAAAAATAAGTAAATAAGACACAATAATTGACCAGATTCTGCGAAATGCCTATGCTCATCCAAAAGTTATACTAATCCAATAATTTAGCTCAATTCGACAAAAAATTAAATAATTTAGCATAATTTAGCTCAATTTAAAACCCAATTAAGTTCGATCTGATCTTACCTGAATAATTTAAGATCAAATATTTTATATTATGAGCTTAATCCGAATCAAATTTAAAGTATGAATTAAGTTTAAATTTTATAAAATATATATATATTTAAATATAATATGTTATTAATTTATTGTATCACTTAAATTCGAATAATAACTTTAAATCTAATTAAAGTTTAAAAAAGCCATACTTAAATTCGACCTAATATTTTTAGACTAAAATTTAGACTTGTATTTAATTTAAAAAATTAAATTTGGCTCAGCCCCTAATATATACATAATTTGACAATATGCAGCCTAAATACGATCTAAGTTCAAAGTTTTTGGATTTGAATTATTGCAATCCGCCTAAATTTACATCCCATCTTTTGACCCATTAAACAAACACACACACCATTTAACTTTGAACAATAACAATTAATTAAAATTAAAATTCTATAATAAAAAAAACTAATCAACACTATATTTTTAGAATTGACTAAACATTGTAAAGGCGGTTGGCACAAAAATAAGAACAAACATTAAAAAAAAAAAATGCTACAGCAAGTGAGAGGCAAAATAATAAAGACATATCAAAGACCAATGATCCTAATAGGATTAGAGTATTCAAGTAAAATGGTAGAATAAGACACAAGGAAAACACAAAATCAGGGCAGAGAGAGTGGTGACAAGGTTGAGCCACGTGATATATCACTCTCGATTTAATAATTAAAAAATATATATTTTTATCTATTTACAAACAATAAAGTTAAACATGCAAAATTTAACTACTACTGTGTGTTACTTCACCATCAAAAGCTATTTTTTAGTTGTTAGTTTGCAAGGTAATAACTTTAAATTAAGTAGTTAACTCTTTCACATTGTCAACAATGTAACTATATTTGACCAAAGAAAAAACATAATTAGCAATGTAAATCACTTAAAGTATGAAAATATTTAGTCCATGAAATTAATAAGACTGGGAGCTTGAAACTTCAAAGATTAAAAAGATACGGAGAATAAGATCATAGGCTTTTTGTATTCTTTATTAATATTTTTACTCATGTAATTTCAACTTAATAATTTGACAAAAAAAAAAATATAATTAATAATTATATAAGTCAGTACTGAAATAGTGATATATATATATAGACACACACATTAATAAACTCTTTAATTTATCGCAGACTCCGAAAATAAGTGAAGAAAACTTGAAAGTAATGTGAGCTTATTTATATTTGATTCACACACAAAACATAGTAATCAGAGAATAAGGTCGCTATATAGCGGTCCATCAAGTCACTTACGGAGTCCTACCAAATATTAAGGGCTCAATGTAAAAATAATAATTATAATAAAATTAAATATAAAAAAAATAGTATTATTATTATAATATTTATTTAAATAATATAATTAAAATAAATAATAATATTAAAATAAAATTTATAAAATTATAAATGAAGTAAAATTAAAAAATAATTTTTTTTATTACTAAAAGAAATAAAATGAACAAAAAAATCATAAATAATTATCAAAATTATGAAAAGACGTAACAAGGATTATATAGGGCTGTAGGTATAATAAGGAATTACTACTATTGTTGTAATCCCTTTATATTTCATTATATAGTACAGTCAAACCAAACACAGTAATACCCTTAATGATTATTATTACGATTACGATTACTGTCAACCAAACATGTCCTAAATTTAGTACAAAATGTGGTATTTTAGTGCTCTAATTTAGTAACATTTTTTTTTTGCATTAAATTTAGTATAATAAATAATATTGTACCAAATTTAATGTGACATTGTTTAAAAATATTATTCATACATTTTTTGAAAAATTTTCAAAATTATAAATTATTGGTCGAATATAATAATTATTAAAAAAATTAATTATAAAATAAAAATTAAAAAAAAATATTTTATTTTATAAAAAATATTATTTTTAATGTAATATTTAGTACTGTGGTTTAGCAAAGAAAAAAATTTGATGCAAAATATTGCTAAAAGTTGTAGATTCTTCGAGATTGATACTCCACTCTGTCTCCCTGTCTATCACTCACCTCGTCTGGTCAGACTAATTGTCAATTCAAATATTAAATTTATAGTTGATATTTTTATTAATGTTTAAAATTATTATAATTAAAATATTAAAATAATTATTTTATTAATTTAAAAACTTTATTTAAAATCTTATCAGTATTAAAATTTTAATTTATTATCTTTATAAATATTAATATAATCTTCTTTTTTTATAATGAATAAAAATTAAAAATGTCTTTATTTAACTTTTTGGTGCTCTTCTCATCCTACTACGATTATCTATTATTTTAACCTTTACATTCATTCTTTCATCTATTATATATATATATATATTTCTTTTCGCTTTATATTTTAATATGGTATCATAACAGTATTCGATCTCGAGTATTTTTAATCTATTTTTTAAACTTAATTCTATCATCTTTTATCATCTTCCATACATATACTTCCATTATCATCGCAGTGTGCTTCAGTTTCTTTACTTCATTCGACTATTAGTACTCCTTATTTTCAGTTCAATTTCTTCTAAATGTTACTAGTTGGTTCTTTTATGGTTCAAGATTTGAAAATGATTTTATCTTTTTTTTCTTCAATTTCGTCATTTAGTAGATTGCCACATCGTCCACAATTGTCACTACTGTCGTTCGCGTCAATCTCACGACCTCACGACTGTTGGTATCATCCATTTTTACCGTTGTCCCGCTGTCGTCTACATCAACCTCACCTCAAGACTGTTGGTATCAATCTCAACCTCACGATTTCATAGCCGTCGTTTTCTAGAAAGATCAATCGACCTATCTTCGTGCGCCGCCATCACCAATTCCAGATCTTACCGGCACTAAAGCACCTTTGAGGTTTAACATCAACTATGACAAATCTATTTTAATTTTTTACTTATTTCTATTTATGTATGTTTTAATTGTCCAAACTGAACATAGATTCAGTTTGAGAGGGAGAGTTAAAATATTATATTAATAATTAGTTTACTTGTTAGTGTTAGAAATTATTATGATTAGGATATTAGGATAATTATTTTAATGTTTTCCTATTAATTTAGAAGTATTGTTTAGAGTCCTATCAAAATTAAGATTTTAGTTTATTATCTTTATAAATGTTAATGTAATCCTTCAGTATTATAATGAATGAGAATTAGAATATATTCATTTGACTTTTTAGTTCTTTTCTCAATCTACTTCAATTACCTATTATTATAGCTTCCACGTTCATTCTTTTATCTATTTCATCTCCATATTTCTTTCCTAACAAGAATGTTTGCTTGTGTTGCTGTTGTCTGCTGTTTGTTTTGTTGTTATTTTTGCAGTTTTGGTTTTAGCTCAGGCTTCTGCGCTTGTTCCATTGCCTTTGGTGTCCTGTAGTGCTTGTTCTTGTTGGGAAATTACTCTTTTTGTTTTTTGCTTTTTGCCATTGATGCTGGTGGAAAGAGTACTAATTTCTCTTTCAAGAATTTTATCTTGATAGCTTATTGCTATCGCATTTGGATGGTTATAATTCCTTAGGTTGTATCTTTACAACTGAAGTTGGAGCAGTTTGGACTGGTTTGCTTGTTGGTTTTCAGATTGTTTCTTGTTATTTGGTTATGGAGTTTGTAGTTTTATATTCTTACTTAATGAAACTCCTCTTATTTGTCCCCAAAAAAAAAAAAACCATGATCATTTAGATAAATTAATCTTAATCAAGTGAGTTCTTGTCCCATTTAGGAATTAGGACCCTGTCCAATAGTTTCTGCTTACTGGATTAAATTATCTGGTTTGATAACTCAAATCGATTAAAGATGATAATTTTTTAGTATTTATTTTATATTATTTGTGTATGTATTGTATTTATTTCGTATCAAATTTTTATGTTAATTAATATATAAAAAAATTATTTAATTTTTTTTATATTATTTATTTATAATAATAAAAAATAATAAAATATTTAAAAATATAAAAAATTATTAATTAATTTTTATTAAAAAAAATTAGTTATGTTATATTTAAATCGTATCAAAACTTAATACCTCTAAAAACGTTCACGTTATTTAAGTAAAAAGTACACCAGATAGCCATGTACTATATACTATGTGTATGAAAATTAGTCTAATAAAATCCGGGTTTGTAGATCATGTTATACAATTCTTTTGTATATGCAATTTAATTAGCAGGAAAATGATGAATTCTATTTTATCTTATTATTAAAAAAAAATAAAAGCTGTTAAATTATTGTATTTTCCTACATGATTTAAATAGACTTTGATAGAAATTGATACTTTGTTATAAAAACATTTTTTATTTATAATTTAGAGATAGTTATGAAATGTAATAACGATCATGAAAATGCATTTGCAACTCCAAAACATGAATAATCTTTTGATAGAAAAACAACTTATTTAAATCTTAAGAATTTTAATTTTATAATCTTCTTTTATTTGACATTGTTATCACATAATTTAGAATATTTGTAAAAATTAAATATGAATAAAAAAAATATAACAATTCAAGTTCAATTAAGCGAATTTCAGTATAAAAAAAATAGATTCTACAAATCCACCATTAATAATAATTTATAATAACGTATAAAGTGATCTTCACATTATAAGGAATAGCGAATAGGGATAGTCCTAGGCTATTATTTCCTACCACTCTATTATTTTAGGGTTCAAAAAGAAGATATTTTTTTCTGATAAAAAAAAAAAAGTCAAGGTATTTTTTTCTGATAAAAAAAAAAACAAGATATTTTTTTTAATGTACATTTATTATAAAGTTGCACGATTAAGAAAAACGACATAAACTGCTGTGTAGTTGGGGCTGCCCCTTGCGAATAAATTATAGTGCCAGGAGTATGCGATGATGGTCCAATCTAAGTAAAAAAATAAATAAATAATGTGTAGACTCTCTCTCTCTAATTATTTTATCCTCTTCTTAGTTTCTTAAATATTTTTTTAAAAAAATTATAAAAATAATATTCTTAAAAATTTTATTAAAATTATTTATTTATTTAAAAAAAAAATTACGAGATTTGAACTGAAAAAAGAAGTATTCTCCACGCAACCCTAAAATAAACCACATGTTCAATAATATAATAAACACTTTTTTATTAGTAAATAGAAACAGATATGTTATTAAAATATCACTTATTCAAATATTTTAAAAAAGTTATTTAAAATATGTAAATTATTTTGCATATTTTAATTCTCTTTAATTAATTTTTACAATTAATACGAAATTAAATTTTATAGTTTTAAATTTATTATAAAAATAAAATAATATTTAAAATTCTTATTAAAAATATTTTTAATCTAATATTATATTAAAATTTTATTTAATATGATAATAGATTTTAAAATATTAATTAATATAAATAGTTTAAAATATAAAAATAATTTTATAATAAAAATATATATATATTTAGTGCGTTTCAGATTTTTAGACTTGGTATAAATAGATAATAACATTATTTCTTGTCGACAAGAATAATAACAGGGTTCACAACTAAAATAAGACAATAATCTCAATCATTTTCATGGTTGGTTGACGAGGTTATAGTCTTTCTTTCTTTTTCTTTCTTTTTTTCTTTTAAAAAAAAAAAAACTTCAAGAGGATGCAGATTACTTTCTTATTTTCTGACATACACATGCAGGTACATGCCTTCCAAATTAAAAATTGGTAAGAAGAGAAAAATAAATTAAAAATTGGTAAAAACAGAAAATAAATTATTCGACACAAACTTGAAAAAATTAAATTCATTAACATTCCCTTCCTAATGAAACGTTACAATCAATCCCTAAACATCAAAAACAAACAATACACCTTTCTCAACATAAACAAGAAAAAACAAAATGAACGAAATGGTTAACACTTCAGACACTACTGCATAAACATCTTGACAATGATATGAAAGTGAACTCCGTTATAAGCAAGTCGAAGCTCTTATTGTGTCAACAATTTACAAGCCGCTGCTGCTGCCAACCTCTCCATGCAAGAAAAATAACGGGCAGGCGAGGGTGACAAAGTATTACATCAATTTCTTTGGATTTTACCATTCTTGTCATAATTTTTACAATGATAAACAAAAGGTACAAGATGAAAAAAAAAAAAAAAATTAGACCTAAACAACCCATAAAAATTTAATCTTCAGAGAAGCAGGCAAGCCTCTGGGTGTAGTTTGGCTTGCTGTTGGGACCAGTATGCATGGGCATTTAGGACTCGGTCCAAGAGTTCTTGTGGAACCGGCTCTCCCCTCCTTTGTTGAGGGGATATTCTTGCCGTATGAACCAATGTTTTCCATTTATCCTGAAAAACATAACACATCGTTAAAAAAACACAAGTCAGATAACATCGCAAGCGTTAATCGAGCGTGTGAAGATGGTGAAATTTGCATTTTAACAAGACAAATAATGTCATAAGACTATCAAATGGGGTAGAAACAATACTCACCTTCAAATCTACATATGTCCGATGTTTAGCATTATCAAAAGCTCGTAGTTTAACATCACGCCACCTGCAATTGCAAATATTCATTCAGAAAATGCCATTAACTCTACCAAAAAAAAATCACCCATAACAGTGACGAAATATTACAGAGCAAGTCATGATGACGACTTTTGGTTATATATTTAATATAATACCTTCCAGTTCCCAGTTTTTCCACTGCTTGAACAAGTGCTTCCACTTCAGCAACCGAAAAGGGACGACGAATTCTACGCTGTGCCATCTCAGATCTTTTAGATTTTTGGTGTGCTGGAACCACAGATAAGGCCTCCACATTCATTGCTTGCACAGGAACTATTGCTTTAGACTCTCTTATACTTTTCTCCATGGATGTGTCAATTGAAGAGGGTGCTGAATCATGATCACTTTCGACAAAGCTCTCTAAATTTGAAGGATGAGACTCTTTTGAGGCAACATCTGAAGTGCCACGATGAACTATGCTCGGATCCCTGGTAATATAGCACAAAATATAGGCTCGGTATCAGACTAAACTTTCTGATCCAATTCTTAAGGCAGTCATATAATATCACAAAAGCCATGATATTTATTGTCAATCAACTCTTGCAAATGAAAACAAGGCACACGGGGTTAGAAATCAAAGTACCTTTCCAAATGTTGAGCTGCACCGCCGGCAAGCAGATGAGGAGAATCTCCGGGACATAAAGGTGGTGCATTTTTTGATGGATTAGGCTCCAAGGAAAATCCCAAAGAATCAACCTGATTTTCATTACAAATTCCAGTCTGCCACAGAGTCTTGTTGTCATCTCTGATTTTCTTTCCCTGAAGAAGTACACCTATGCGTAATCCCCCTCCAAGAATTCTGGTCACTGCCTCCATAACTGTCCTCTATAGCACAAACGAACTTGATCAGAAACATCGACAAGGACCATGTGTTCAGCAGGAAAGCCCTACTAATAGTAAATATTCCAACAGCTAGTACTCAATACAATGTTAATTGACAAATACATAAACATACAATCTGAGCAACCGTGGAAAGGCATTGTATGTAAAATGTTCACAATAATATGCCTTTTTAACACAAAAAATACATAAATTGAATAATTCTTTTTTTTTTTTTTCCTTTTGCCAAAATATCAGACATCATACCTTCAATGAACCAACAGTTGCTGTCTCTGGAATCTCAATAAAAAGCTCTGGCACCCTGAAAGACTTGACCCGTAGCTTCACTGAGTAAAAGGAAAAGACATCTTAAGAATCTCTTTGAATGACAAGACGCTAGTCAAGTCAAAAAAGTTAGTATCTATCATTCTGTCATACCTTGAGAATCCCTGGATTGGAATGTGTTTTGATCAGCTACTGAGCATGATTCTCCAGTTCCTGCATAATGATGACAAATCACTTAAGTGAAAATGGAAAAGAAACATATCCTAAACACTAAAATACCAAGAGGGATTAGCTTATAAACCAACCTTGAAACTTTGAAGGCGAACCAGAAGCATGACCAATGCGTTTCTCCCGAGACTCATGATATTTCTCTCCATTAATGCATCCATCAGACTTGGAAACTAAACTGCAATAATAGAGTTTCCTTTTTTTAAATGGAATGTTCATCTGAGACCTTTGCCGTTTGTTAGAATCCTTCCTATTATGATAATTTGGTTTAATATCCTTACCTGAGAAGAACAAAAGTTGCACTCAGTTAGGAATACATAAGGATAACATAAATTCAACAGCACATATAATACTAAGTAACCACTTACCAGTATCAAAATAAGTCTCATCCTTATGCTTTGGAGCTCCTTTCCAACGTTTAGAAGCCAATATTTTTCTGATTCTTCTGTCTCCAATACGCGGAACTGACTTACAGTACTTAGTTACATTACTAGGGTGACTACACCCAGAGGAGTTTTCGTCATCATCTCTACTAACTACTTTTACATCATCCCGGGTTACGGGGAAAGAAATCTGAGGGGTGCTATCCCCACAAATTGGCACCTTGGCACTACTACCTGAACTGACCGGTGCAGGAGGTTCAGCATCCCATACCACAGGATCCTCTGAACTGCACATATCAGCATCAGTGCCAATTAGTACCATCTCCAAGCTATGTGAATCTTTTTTCATTGATTTAGCTTCATTGTCTAATTTATAATTGCCAGACTCTGTATACTCAGAGGAGCCTACATCTACTTTGCAGACAGAAGCCATCTCATCCTTAAGCTTACCACTGCAACACTTACCTACAACTAAACTCTCTGAACAATTAGAACTTGTTATGACAGAAGTAAATCCCAAAGAACCATCATCTTGAGGAGTCTTCTTGTCTCGAGGAGTGAGAGACTCCTTAGAACGGAGATTCTCATCATCACAAAATTCCATCTTCAATGCCTTATTTTCTTCCTGGCAATCTTGATCAACAATTGTGCACTTATCTTGCTCGCTAGATGCATTACTAGAAGATGGAGAACCTTCATTATTGAGCAATAAATCACCAGCTACGGTGGCCAATAAGTCAAATGCACAGATTTGGTTTTCATCAACTCTTTTTCTAACGGTGCTCCTCCTCTAAATCAAACAATAAAAGTAGAAAACCAAGGATCAATTAGATAAAGACCAAGAGTGAAAACAATTATAGTCTAGTTGACACAATTATAGTCTAGTTGACACAAATGGTGGAATATACTTACCCTGGCTGATCTGGCAGCTCGAGGCGTAGGAGGCACCTGATAACCATTGAATCCGTAGTCTAACCTCTTCTGCAACACCATTTCTTGGAAATCATAACACAAAGATACATCAAACACAGATAATCGACGTTTGTAACAGTATTTTTCAATAACTGGCACTTTATGAGTCACTTATGGCATATATCAAATATTAAACCCTGAAAACAGATGAACAAAGGAATCAATAAGTAAACTTCTTAATTTACAAATAATAAAAAATTCACAACCACAAACCAAGCACAGGACCAGAAAACATGAAGAAACAAATAGTATTTGGTATTTTGGTATTTGAGATTGAGAGGCTACAAAAACCCGAGTTTACGTATAAAACATACAAATCCTCCGATAAATACCAACTTGGAGCAAAAAAGGTACTGCCTTTGGCCGTAAACATTACGTTCTAAATTAAAATTGAATAAGAAACGATAGTGAATTAAAGGGTTTGTAATTTATAAATGTCAAGGACTCTCTTAAGTCCCACATCGACCAGGTGCGATCCTTCCGCTGTGCTTATAAGCCTGGACAAACCTCTTCCTAATGAGATCTTATTGGGACTGAGTTAGGCTCAGGTTCTCTAACATGGTATCAGAGCCTAAACCCTGGACGTGTGGGCACGCATCCCTTGCAGCTCATCGGTGGCTCGCCCAATCTTAAGACCACCCCCGTTCGATGTGGAGGGGGGCTGTCAAGGACTCTCTTAAGTCCCACATCGACCAGGTGCGATCCTTCCGCTGTGCTTATAAGCCTGGACAAACCTCTTCCTAATGAGATCTTATTGGGACTGAGTTAGGCTCAGGTTCTCTAACAATAAATTCTAATTAAAAAGATTTTACCCAGAAACGATAGTGAATTAAATAGAGATAAAACGATATAAAAACTTCGAACCAAGGCTCAAGTTCGTAACTTTCAACATAACGACGTGATCTGAAAACACGCAAACAGAGCAAATCAATTACTCAAGTGAGTCATTTCTAACCAGGTAGGCAAAATCATTGAAAGGCAGCAAACTCCGTGAATGTTTTTTTTAAGGAAATAGTTAAGAAAATCAAAGAACATGCTAAAAGACTCAAGATTACGCCGATCAAATCGTAGCTCACATCATGAAAAAAAAAAAAAGATGAAGACGAAGAAGAAACCAAGTTTATGACTTTAAAGATACTAGTCAGGAATATAAAAAGTGTTATTTTTCGACAGTAATAAGTGTCAGAAAAGGAAAATTAAATAAAACCTTAAACCACAACAAAACCCACAAATACAGAGTTGAAACAAAAAAAATATGGATCTGTGCGATCATTTTAGAAATAAAAGAGGAAAATTGGGCACAATTGAAGAAGATGCACATGAGAGAACTATTGAGAAATTATAAATTTGGGAGATCTTAAACTCTCAGGCCAAAACAAAGAAGAACCCTGAGGATTTCATCATAACGTGAGGTGATCAGAAACTAAGCTCCGCAGAGGTAAGCATACAGATCATTTCATAAAGCTTTATACCAAAAGTTAAAACCTTAAGAAATGAATTTTGAAACAATCATAAGTTACCCCTCAATGATGGATCGATCCATCAAAACCTGAATTTTGGATCTAAAACGAATCAACGATGGAAGCAAAGATAAATCGAAGGCAAACCGATGGACCAAAAACAGCTGCCCATTTCATAATTTGAAATCTTCCGAAGGAAGATGCAATTTCAAGGCATGTCTACGTTTCGTTGATGAAATTCACGTAAAATCGTAACTTTTTTCTTGCACTTTCATCCGATTTCTCAGAAACCAAACACACGTTTGAGGACATACCTCATCTCATCGATAAAACCCATATGAAAAACGCAAGGTTTTCAAAATTCATGAAGCGTAATCCACAAAATCACGATATGCTCACCTTTTTCACAAGATTTTCCTTCAAAGTTCCAATCTTTACGACGAGAAAACAGAATTTAGAGAATTTTCAGGAGTATGTAAGATCGGAGAACTGTCTGAGAATTCAAAGAAGAATATTGGAATTTTACTTTCTGAATCCACACCACACTTTCCCTCAGCTTCTATACCATTCTTCAAAGGAAAAGTGGGGAATTTGTTTTCAAATTAATCTCACTCACGAAACTCAAATCTGTTTTGTTTGATCGCCAAAACCCTCTGAAAACCACTCCATCCTTTGCTTAAACCCCAGTTCTTATATCATCATTGACCCTGTTACCCGACCTATCGGTAATTACCAATTCCTTACCGGCTACACCAAGTGATTTAAAACACCTAAAGACCGGTTCTTCGTTTGTAGTTTACCCACTAGTTCTTTAAGGTCTTTAAGATCATGACACATGGAATTGTAGCCGATCCTGTGGTTTCTTGTGGTCCGCTTGATCGAGAAAACCGTTGGGTCACAAAGATCCAGATTATTTTGCTTTAAATTTTATTTTATTTTTTATCATTTTCCTAGGTGAAGGACGTCCATTTGAATTTGGTTTATTTTATAGAATTTTCATTTTCATTAATATGCTAGTTTGTTCAACCACAAAAAATAAAAATAAAAATAAAAAATAAAATGATTAGTATTTGGTTAACAAGAAAGGAATTATAAGTTTTGTTGTGTTGAAATGAAATCTCACCAATTTTGTTTTTTGTTTTTTCTGTATATTTCCACCAAACTATAACCTTACTATTTACCAATAAAAGATGCACAAAAAATTATCACTATTTTAACCATTAATTCTTTAACTCAGTTTTTTCCCTGTAGGAGTTCTTTAACTCAGCTTGATAACTAATGGAAGAGTTTTTTTTTTTTTTTTTAAACATAACATTTCGCAATATGATTTTTCTCATTGAAAATTTAACGTTACATTATCCCTGTCTATGTATCAAGTTTTTAAAAAATATTTTTACTCTTATTTCATAATAATTTTAATAATTAAGATAATATATTTTAATTTAAAATGGGTCAGTAGTTAGCGCCATAACTTGACTGATAGAAGTAAAGATATAAGTTTGAGCATTGCTATATGTATAATCTAGGATTAGTTCGTACGTTTATATATTTAATAAAAGTGTCTAATAACTACACTCACTTGTAATATTTTTGAATCTTGATCTATGCTAATTATTTTAATTTAAAATTTTTGAATCTTGAACTATGCTAATTATTTCAATTTAAAATAACACAAGTTATTGGTTACTTTAGTGAAGTTTTATTTTGACAAAAAAAAAATGCAATATATTTTAGAACCAACGAGATGTGAAAAAAAAAAAATCACAATTTATTTATATTAGTGTGTAAATATTTTTGAAATTATACCTTACAAAATAGGTGAACCCAAGTTATATTCTATTTTTTTGCCCAAATAGTACTTAATTACCTATGATAGACTATTACCATTTATTTTATTATAATCTATATTTAAATTGCAATTATTATTTATATATTTTATATTTTTAGTAAAAGTATGTATCGAATTGTTATATTTCTTTAAAAAAAAATCTCTATAATATATTTGAACTAAAAATTCAATAATTAAATTTTATAAGTTTTAAAATTAATTATGAAAATAAATTTATTATGAACCATAAATTTTTAAGTAAATTAGAGATTTATTATTATAAAAAATATACGTACATATAAAAAATGAATACGACAAATATTGTTTTCAGTTCTGAAAGTGCGTGTAACGTTTTCATAATTTTTTTTTCTTCCCAAAGAGCTAGTTCATAACTTAATTAAGTTTTATACTATTGTAATATAGAAAGGTGAATTCTAAAATAAAAGTAGACTCAAATAATTTTAACTCACTTATATTATATAATTATATATTTAAGTTTTATTGATTGTTCTTTCTCCATCACGTGGGAATAGAGGTACAGATCTAAGAGCAACTGCTTACCTCAGATATTATTTTATAGAGTTGTATTAAAATGCTTCTTCATCTCATCGGATAGCAAAGATCCCCTCAAATCTAGAAGTACTTAAAGACTTTAGGTTCTCCACCCGAATTCACAGAGGGCAATTTTGTCATTTGAAAACCACAATGACTTACGGTCCTGATGTTTATGCCTTAAGTTTGAAATAACTAGTCTCGTGAACTTATGCATGAACACTAATTACGTATGACCATGAGCATATGAATATGTACTTTATTGAAGTTATTTATGCATGAAATCTAAGTCATGAAGAATATTAGTGCAGGCGGAAAAAATATGTTAAAATATTTCTGCCTATAACTAAGAATTATTTATTAAATCAAATATAAGATCACCATGTTAACTCAATTGACATAAATCATATTTAAAATATAAATTCGATCATTTTATGAATACGATTTTTGGTAAAGGGTTTTCCCTTCTACTAATTGTTTATTACCTAATTAGATCAATAATTAATAAATATAAATGCATTAATGCAAGTTATTAATCCACTTTGACTGACTGAAAATACATACCAACTCACATGACAAGTAAAGCTTTGTATTTGGCAATTAAATTTTGAAGCACAAAATACCAGGTTTATATTATGCATTATTCAACTTAATTTATATATAATATGTACATATATATATATATATACTAGCTATTTTTTATAATTAATGTATTATTTTAAAATTAATTTAATTATGTATAATATGTAAATGTTATTTAAGGAAAAACTTGGCAATTACAGGCTCATATGAAAGAGAGAGGAAGAAGGTTGCGTTATGTTGAGGCTAAAGAAGATCCATCCATTCCAAGCCCAAGAAAGCTGGAAAAAGTGCACCAATTTGTTTTCTAGGGCTTCCTGAATTTAACCAATCTCTAAATAATTTTTTTTTTTATATTGATTAAAAAAGAAGTTTAAGAGATCTGAAGTTACCATGGATGAAAATATTTGCATATATTTCATATTTTCATCAAAGTTTGTACAAATAAAAGTATATGCTATTTAAAAAATATATTCCACAATATTTGAATTTTTTTTTTTTTTTTTTTTTTATGTTTTCATGAAAATATATAATAATATAGAAAATTTTCGATATTTTTATAAGTTATATATAAAATTTCGATAAAAATTTTGGTAATATTAAAAATATTGATATAGATATATCTCAAAAAATCAGTTTAATTTTTTTTTTTTTAATTTTATCAAATTAAATATACATAACCTATTATTTGTATTATGTATAACTCAATATTTATGTAAAAATAATCAATTTTAATTTTATCCAAAATTTTCACATGTAACTATTTAATTATAATTTATTAAATTATTATACATTTGTGCATATTTAATTACATGAATTATTCTCAATTACTTTTTATTCTTTCTCCTACTATTCTGTTTGTTGATTTATTTAATTTTTATTTTTAATATAATTTTATATTATTATTGTTAACATTTTTATTTAATTTCATAGAATTTATATAAATATTATGAATTAAAAAATATTTTTATCTTAACAAAAAAATAATTTTAATCATAATACTCTAACAATATATGTATGTTTAAGTCACAAATATAATATTTAAATAAAAAATAAATTTATTATTCTCTATTATTTATTTTATTAGTTTTAAAAAAATTATACCAAAGTTTAAATATATATATGATTTTCAAAATTTTGATAAATTTTCATCAAATATGTACAATATCAATAATATTTTTGATATTTTGATAAATTTAAAAGACTATAATAATATGCCTCTTGTCTTGTTTGCTTTAATCGACTACTACGTGAGAAATGCTAGAAATACATACTTTTGCATTTATTCTAATTATATTGTAATATGTGTTAATATTTTCTAAAAAATTGAATTATTTCTTCAATTTTTAAAATAATTTTGATGCTTAGTACAAAATAAAATACTTAAATATAAATAAAATAAATAAATAAAAAATGAGTTATATTAGCATTTCTTTTTCCTTACGTTGTTCTTCTCTAACTTGGTGTGCAATTGCTTTAATGAGTAAATCTCAACCGAATGTTCTTTTTCAAAAATTTATTTTATGGTTTTGAGTGACTTCACTAGAATATGAAATTTTGGAGTCAGCTAAAGGAAGCCAAATTGAATACGACTTAAAAATGGGATATGGTTCTTTTTATATGAAAAGTCTAAAATATTTTAAATTTATGATATTATCTTAAATGAATGATGTTACATAGTGTAATTATATATTCGGGAGATTAAGATGTGATTTTGTCTCTTAAATTATAAATATTTGTTTAGTCTATTAATTTGAGCAAATTGTACAATTAAAAATAAATAACATTGATATTTCAAAATAAATATTTAAATAGATTTTAAATTTGTTAAGAAATTTAAAATTAATAAAGTATATAAAATGGTGATGATGAACAAATATTTTATGAAAAGGAAAAACAAATATTAATTTTCACTTTAACAATGTTAAAAGGCTCACATTTCATGCTCTTTTGAAATGAAAGTTTGCAAGGAATTTAAGTTCACGTAACCTGTTGATTAATTTCTTGACGTAAAAGGGACTTCCAGATCTGAACTTGAAAAGGTAAGAGTCAAGAGTTAACGAAAGGGTAATACCAATATATTTATTTATTTATTTATTTTAAATGATTACATTACTCATATATTAATAATTAAGATTTAAATTTTAAATTTTTTATTGCCTATTTACGTTGATAATATACCACATGTTTATTAATAGTCAATTAAGAGTTGCTCACGCATTCTTAATCTATTTAGTAAGACAATCTAGAAGGATAATACTATATATATATATATATATATAATCAATTAAGAGTTGCCCAGGCCATGTTTTTTTAGTTTCAGTTAGTAAGATAGTTTAAGTTTAAATCTCAACCTCATATCTTAAGAATTGATATTTTATTTATTGAGTTCTGTTTCAAAACAAATGCAACAGGAAAAAGGGAAAATAATTTGATAAATTGATAATCTTACTATATATATAAATCAGTGATTAGTTTTTTTTTTTTTAATCAATTGATATATAATTAAATATAGTATAGGAAGAAAATTATTGAAAAATTATCAAAAATAACACTCTTAAAATTTATAATAATAAAACTAGCTCCTCAATAACATTAAATGTATAATATTGAACATTCAAATTAAACAGGTTTATATTATCGTCGTTTAATTCAAATTGAATAATCGTTAAAAAAAAGATATATAATCATTTATTTTAATCGAAAAAATATAAATTTGAACACAATTGATATTATTTTTGTTATTATAAATTTTAAAAAGAGTTATTTTTTATTAATATAAATTTTAAGTATTATTTTTTCAAAATTATTATATCTATCAAAACTCCAACTATAATCATTTGAATTCACAAGGATTGAAATGGTAATTAATAAAGTGGGGGGAGATTCTTTCCTTGAGCTGTTAATCTGACCAAACATGTTAAAGGGTGAGCACTTGCCTTGTGACTTGTATGGTTTTTTATTCTGTGTGGTTTCTTTTGGGTTTGAAATAGATATTAAAATAATTTTATCGGGAGATCTTTTCCAACTAATATAAATATCTTCTCTAGCAAAAAAAAAAAAAAACTAATATAAATATCTTAAGGAAAATCTAAAATGATAATAAGCCATTATTTATCTAGCGGATCAAAATATATTATTCCTTTCTCAATTTTACGAAGACGGATCTTTGCCGACACAAGATTAATTTTAAGTCAAGTGCGACACTACATCGATTTAATACCCAAAATTATACGACTCTTCTTCAATTTCTTTTACTTCTTTATTATTTTATTCAATCGATTTAATTTCTTATATTTTAATATGATTAATTTGGTATGTTATTTTTTATTATTTGACTAATCATTCTGAATTTTCGTTAACATAAAAGACCATGTACAATGCCCTATTTTATTCATTTTTTATTTTAGTTTAACTATTAAGGAAATATGTGAATTGCTAGTAATTTTTTCTATTAAATTTCTCTAACAAAAATTTATTGATTGCTAAAATTAATATAAGATTTAATTGTATCGTATAATTTCTTTTTATACATAGAATTTGTTGTGCGGAACCCACTTGAATACCACTGTTATAAGAAAGTTCCCAGGAAAGACTGGAGGGTCACACCGGAGCCACTTAAATTCCAATCTCCTTAGACAGAACTTTCCTAGATAGTAAGTACCCAATTGAGTAACAAACAACCGCGGTAACAAAACAGTAGAGAAAATAAATAACAAAAGTGGACACACAAATTTTACGTGGTTCAGCGTAAGGCTTAATCCACGGGCAAAGACGAGGAGAATAATTCACTATTCAAATGGTGTTTACAAAGTGAGTACAAACTCTCAAATATCCCAATATTCCAATACACCCAATTTAGAGATTTCTCTCTAACAAACAAGAAAAGAGCAACTACCAAATGTGTTATTTCCAACACTTTGAAACTACCAAATTGAGCTTCCTACTCTTTACTCTCTTCTCTCAAAGTTAGCAACCTATATTGTAATGTTGCTGGGATGATTAATAATGAAGCCAAGAGCTTCTTTATATAGGGGAGCAAATGCATGAAAAATTCAATTAGCAGCAAAACATGACTTTTGCTTCTTGTTTGGTCAAGTTTTGCAACAAATAATTCCTCATCACCTTTGTTTTTCTTCCTTTTCGGTGCCTACTAATTTGACCAAAATAAAAGTGTCGGCAAAGGCTCAATTAGAACCATCAATTTCAACAATCTCCACCTTGGATCAAATTGAGCCAATAACTTCAAATAATTATTCTCTCGATCTTTGCCCCACACTCGTCGTTGCTCAAACTTGTAGGATGTTTATCAAGTTCAAACAATGTTTGAACTTGACTGATGTCACTACCTTGGTCAACATATCTGCGGGATTATTAGCTGTTCCAATCTTTAGAAGATGTATCTTTCCATCGTTAATAATTTCCCGCACAAAATGGAAGCGAACGTCTATGTGTTTCGTTCTTGCGTGATAGACCTGATTCTTTGCTAAATGAATAGCACTTTGACTATCACAGTAAACATTTAGATGTTCCTGTGCAACTCCAAGTTCTTCATTCAACCCTTGTAGTCATATAGCTTCTTTAACAGCCTCAGCAACTGCCATATACTCTGCCTCTGTAGTTGACAAAGCCACCGTGGGTTGTAATGTAGACTTCCAACTTACAGGTCCTCCACCAAAAGTAAACACATAGCCAGTAGTTGACCGACGCTTATCCATATCACCAGCATAGTCGGAATCAACATAACCGACTACCAACTTTTCATCCTGTTGGAACACCAAACCAATATCTACGGTACCCAAAATGTACCGAAGAATCCATTTCACAGCTTGCCAATGTCCTTTTCCAGGATTGTGCATATATCTGCTCACAATACTAACAGCCTGTGAAATGTCAGGTCTTGTACATACCATAGCATACATTAAGCTGCCAATTACATTTGAATAAGGAACATTTAACATGTACTTTTGTTCTTCATCTGTGGTAGGAGACAAAGAGGCACTAAGCTTGAAATGAGAGGCAAGTGGTGTACTAACTGGTTTTGACTGTTCATTCAAGCCAAAACGTTTTAGTACCTTCTTCAAATATTGTTTCTGAGATAAACAAATTCTACCTCTTCTTCTGTCTCTATGAATCTCCATGCCCAAAATCTTACTAGCTTCACCAAGATCTTTCATTTCAAATTCTTGATTCAGCTGTAGCTTCAGCAATCTAATCTCATCCTTATTTGTAGAAGCTATCAGCATATCATCAACATATAAAAGCAAATAAATGAAAGATCCATCATTTAGCTTGCAAAAATATGCACAATGGTCAAATTTACTTCTTGTGTACTTATGCTCCAACATGAACTGATCAAATCGCTTGTACCACTGTCTGGGTGATTGCTTCAAACCATATAGCGATTTATTCAACTTGCAAACCCAATTTTCTTTTCCAGCAACTTTAAACCCATCAGGCTGAGTCATATAGATTTCCTCTTCCAAACTACCGTGTAAAAACGCGGTTTTGACATCAAGTTGAACTAGTTCCATATCATATTGCGCAACCAAGGCTAACAAAATTCGAATAGTAGCATGTTTCACAACTGGAGAAAATACCTCATTGTAGTCAATGCCCTCTTTCTGAGCATAACCCTTTGCTACCAACCTTGCCTTGAAGCGTACCTTATTCTTATTAGGAAATCCTTCTTTCTTTGCAAATATCCATTTGCATCCAATTGCTTTCTTGCCTTTGGGAAGTCGAGCTAACTTCCAAGTTTCATTCTTATGAAGAGATTGCATCTCTTCTTCCATTGCACGTTTCCATTGTTGGTGTTCAACATTGTCAATGACCTCTTTGTAAGTGGCTGGAACACCGTCATTCACTATTGAAAGTGCATATGCTCCCAAGTCATAGTCGGCAAGTCGAGCAGGTAGGCGAGTTTGTCTCTTCTCCTTTCTAGTTGCAATTGGATCTTGTTGCTGTGTAGGTTCTTGGGTGGGAACCTCTTCATCATCTTCTGTCATTAGAGAATTATTGTCTTCCTCCATGACTTCAACTGGATCAACTGACACTTTCTTTAACTCTACCTGCTGCGAAGTACCATTGGTCTGATTCTCCTTTTGAGACTCTTTCTTTTCTTCTTGTAACAACATAGAAGACTCATCAAAAGTTACATCCCTACTGAAAACTATCTTCTTTGTCTCTAGACACCAAAGACGATATCCTTTCACTCCAGATGTTATACCCATGAACAAAGCATTTTTAGCTCTTGGGTCTAACTTAGACTCCCTTACATGATAATAAGCAGCGGAACCAA
This sequence comes from Elaeagnus macrophylla, assembly GCA_029378325.1. Lineage (NCBI taxonomy): Eukaryota > Viridiplantae > Streptophyta > Magnoliopsida > Rosales > Elaeagnaceae > Elaeagnus > Elaeagnus macrophylla. The sequence goes on from CM055642.1 coordinate 10,030,388, forward strand.
AGACATGTAAGGAATCATAATCTGCAGCAGGCTTTCCAGACCATACCTCCATGGGAGTTTTGCCGTCAAATGCATTTGATGGCAAACGATTAATGAGATGACATGCATAAGTCACTGCCTCAGCCCAAAAGATCTTGCCCAACCCAGCATTGGACAACATACACCGAACTTTCTCCAGTATTGTTCGGTTCATGCGTTCTGCCACCCCATTTTGTTGTGGAGTATTTCTGACTGTAAAGTGTCGTACAATTCCCTCATCTTGACAAACTTTCAAGAACGGATCACTTTTGTATTCACCACCATTATCTGATCTGAGTCGTTTGATCTTCTTGCCAGTTTGAGTTTCAATCATTTTCTTCCATTTTAAGAAAACATCTAGGACTTCACTTTTCTCCTTCATTACATATGTCCAGATTCTTCTGAAAAAATCATCAATGAAAGAGACAAATTAATGCATCCCTCCAAATGAAGCTGTTTTGGTAGGGCCCCAGACATCAGTGTGAACATAATCCAAAATCCCTTTAGTACAGTGGATTGTTGAATCAAATTTCACCCTAGTTTGTTTTCCCAAAATATAATGTTTGCAAAAGCCAAATTTGCTTGCTTTTGCTCCTTTCAACAAGCCTTGCTTTATCAAATTGTGCAAAGCTTTCTCACCAGCGTGCCCCAGACGCATATGCCATAATCTGGTTGCTTTTGAATCTGCATCTTCTGTAGAAACAGTAGCAGCTGCTCCAACAAGTGTACTTCCTTGTAAATAGTACAAGTTGTTTCTTCTTATACCTTTCATCAACACAAGTGCGCCAGATACAACCTTCAGGACTCCACCTCTCATAGTCACAGTGAGACCTTTTGATTCTAAGGCTCCAAGTGATATGAGATTCTTTTTCAAGCTCGGTACATACCGAACATCTTTCAGCACTTTGGTTGATCCATCATGAGTTTTCAAATGGACAGTACCTATCCCTGTTGTTTTACAGGTGTTATCATTACCCATATAAACAACTCCACCGTCAAGCTCTTTGTAACTTGAAAACCATTCTCTGTTTGGACACATATGATAGGTGCAACCCGAATCCATTATCCACTCATCAACGTGACATATCATAGACATGCCCACCAAGGAATAATCAGACTCATTATCTCCTTGATCAACTGCGCAAGCATTAGAAATTGCTTTGCCCTTATTTTTCTTTTGCAACTTAGGACAATTATTTTTCCAATGCCCTTTCTCTCGACAAAAGGCACATTCATCTTTAGCAAGTCTTGCTTTTGACTGTGACTTGCCTCTTCTTCCAGGTTTACGGCTTACAGAGCGACCTCTTGCTGTCAATACTTCTGCTTTTGCATCTCTATGAACCACTTTATCATTTTTCATGATTTCATAGCTATGCAAAGCTGTACAAATTTCATCAAAAAAAACTTTATCCTTCCCATGCAGCAACGTGATGTTGAGTTGCTCATAATTATCAGGAAGTGAATTTAACAGCATTAAAGCTTTATCTTCATCGCCAAATTGCTCATCTAAATTGAACAAATCGGCCAACAGCTTATTGAATGAGTTAACATGATCATTCAATGACGTACCAGGTGTGTACGTGAACTTGTAGAGTTTCTTCTTCAAGAAAAGACAATTAAGTGGTCTTTTCGACATATATTTATCCTCCAATGTCTTCCATAACTTCTTTGCTGACGTCTCCTTCATAACAAAATATTTTTGATCTTTGGCGAGACACAACCTAATAGTACCACATGCTTGACGATTGAGTTTTGCCCAATCTTTCTCATCCATGTCTTCAGGTTTGTCCTCAAGAGCATGGTCCAACTCTTGTTGACACAATACATCTAGTACCTCACATTGCCACATACCAAAATTATTGGTACCATCAAATTTCTCCACCTCAAATTTTGCATTTGTCACCGTAGTTCTAACTGGTGCTGACGAAGGTGATGCAGATGTTGGTGCCACAATATCTGAAAACTCCGACATACTTCCTTTTACTCACAAATTCGCAACAACACAATTTGCCGAATATGGATCGAACCGGCTCTGATACCACTTGTTGTGCGGAACCCACTTGAATACCACTGTTATAAGAAAGTTCCCAGGAAAGACTGGAGGGTCACACCGGAGCCACTTAAATTCCAATCTCCTTAGACAGAACTTTCCTAGATAGTAAGTACCCAATTGAGTAACAAACAACCGCGGTAACAAAACAGTAGAGAAAATAAATAACAAAAGTGGACACACAAATTTTACGTGGTTCAACGTAAGGCTTAATCCATGGGCAAAGACGAGGAGAATAATTCACTATTCAAATGGTGTTTACAAAGTGAGTACAAACTCTCAAATATCCCAATATCCCAATACACCCACTTTAGAGATTTCTCTCTAACAAACAAGAAAAGAGCAACTACCAAATGTGTTATTTCCAACACTTTGAAACTACCAAATTGAGCTTCCTACTCTTTACTCTCTTCTCTCAAAGTTAGCAACCTATATTGTAATGTTGTTGGGATGATTAATAATGAAGCCAAGAGCTTCTTTATATAGGGGAGCAAATGCATGAAAAATTCAATTAGCAGCAAAACATGACTTTTGCTTCTTGTTTGGTCAAGTTTTGCAACAAATAATTCCTCATCACCTTTGTTTTTCTTCCTTTTCGGTGCCTACTAATTTGACCAAAATAAAAGTGTCGGCAAAGGCTCAATTAGAACCATCAATTTCAACAGAATTTTATTTTTAGACCCTCTCAAAAAAGAAAAAAAAAATGTATGTTTATTTTTCTTATAATGTAAATGAACATATATTTTTTTAGTATTAGAATAAAATAAACATATGTTTTTTTGATAATGACAATGAAACTAATTAAATAATTAGATTATTTATACACCAAAGGATAAATATAATGTATAAATTTATTCATCGATAATGACACTAAATTTATCACATAAAAGACAAATTTATTGTTTATGTTTGTTTTTAAATAAATTTAACATTCAATTTTATATCTAACATATAGATTAACTTTGAAGTTATTAATAAAAAATAATATTTAATATTTAAATTAAAAATATATAGCTAAAATTTAACCAGAAGATAATCATAATTCAGAACATAAGGATTTAAATTATCTACTTATTTATGTTTGTTTTTAAATTTTTATAATATTTAAGTAATAATAGTAATAAATTAAAATGAATATAATAACTTTTAATCTTGAAAATAAAAAATAAATATATTTATTTCAAATTATAGGTATATATTTATTTTTATTTTATAGGAATGAGTTATGTGCATTTCATAGGTATGAATTAAAGTTTCTAATGAAATTTTAATATAAATACTTAAAAATTAAAATTCAAGAACATAGATTTATTTTGGAATAATAGCTTAATTGGTCTTTTAATTTTACTAAAGTTCAATTTAATCTTCAAACTTCTAAGTCGAGTAGGATAGAAACAGTAATTATTTTAAAGGTACAGTTTAATATTTTAATAATTTTTTCATTAAGGATAATAAAGATATAACTTCATACAAATGTCAAATTAAGTTAAAAAAGAGTCATGTTTTGATAGCTATTGAGGCATTTTTGGAGGACTTATTTGGCACTTTTAAGACGTTAGTATCTTTATTATACTTAATCAAAAAGTTAGAGTATTAAATTATACCTTTAGAATAATTAGTATTCTTATTCTATTAAACCCAAAAATTAAAGAATTAAACTAGATTTTTAATAAATTATATGATCATTTTAGTAGTATACCCGTTTCATTTATTCATGTAATTTTTCCATTATTTCATAGGTACTAACTACAAGTAAAATTTTCTACAGAGTTGAGACTTGAGAGGAGATCATTAGCAATTTAGCATAGTACTGGAAAGATTCAATCTATACGTTTCAAATTAATTACAACTTGACCAGAATAATAGATCCAACCTTGTATGCATTGTATGCTGGGATCCTTGCTATGAGGCCATGGATTAGGGTAGTAGATCCAACCTTTGCTCACTTGGTGATACAAGGCAGCGAGGGTGATTGTTCAGAACTATGGATGTAAGCGTTTTGTGCATTTCTCTTAGATTTCAGAACATTTAAAGAGGCTCTCATGTGTGATTCTGCTGATGCTGGAGATAAATGATTGTCTATGAGCTGTGAACAATGCTCTAGTATTTTCTCTCAATTATTTTCTATTTTGTAATCAGCAGAACAAGGTGTTTGAAAAATGGATATCATCACTATTGAAGGTGTTGATGCCGATTTAGGGGTTACAATTGTTGATCTTGCTTGAGAGTTTTGGTCTATATGTTGGTTTGTGGTGTTGCAACAATGGAATGCTCTTGAGGCTTGTTTTGGCGTTGGCCTGGTGATTTCATTCTTAAATTTGCTTTGGTACATATATTTTTGTTTTACTTTGTGTCACAATGTTCTTTGTTTTTATTTTTTGTTCTGCAATTGTGTTTCAGACTTTCAGTTTGTTGATTTTTGATTTGTGTATTTTTTTCCCTCAATGCAATGCTAGAGAATGCATGCATTTTTGGCGAGTTCATTTGTTGAAAGTTTGCTTACCAGCTCCCTAAGTGCTATAATTTTTGTTGTAAGGCTCTTTATGTCTACTTTGGGTAGATGAAGATTTTTTTTTTTTTTTTTGATCTCAAAACATGAAACATTAATATAACAATATCAATAAGAATTCTCCAAAGGAGTTACATCAGACTTTAAAGCATCCAATAAAAAATAAGAAAAATTTGATAAATAGCTCGTTCCCACACTTAAATCCAATGCATATGTTGCAATTTTGTGCGCTGCAGTATTAGTAGTTCTTGGACTAAAATGAAATATAAAGTTTCCACCTTGCTTCAATCTCCAGATCTCCTCTACCAACACACCTTTAGGAGCTAAACAAGCCCCATTTTTGTTAATCAAACTAATTGCTTGCAGACAATCAAATTCAAAATAAACATTAATCCAGTTGCCTTCCATGGCAAATTTGCAAGCCATAATTAACGCATGGAGTTCAGCACATAAAGGAGAAAACATACCTTTGAAAGGTTGTAGCACAGCTCCAATCAACTCACCAGAGGAATTTCTTGCAATCGCTGCCAGGCCCACCTTGTACCTCTCCTTTCGTAGGGCAGCATCAGTATTTAATTTGATCCAGCCTTCATTAGGCTTTTTCCACCTCTTGTTTAGATTAGGAGCATGTCTCAGGTTGTCACATAAAGACCCATGATGACTTAAGGATTGAACTTTATGAAATTCTTCAGTTAACATATTTGCCCAATTCAAGAGACCATCAATGGATCTTCCAATTTTACCATGAAACATTTCATTACGATTATGCCAAATAGCCCAAGTTATTTTGTTTTTTTGGTCGAGTCAGTGTTTAGGTATTGAAGTTTTAGCTCTTTGGCATTACTTTACTTTTTTGAATCTCTTTTGCTTGTATAAACTTTCATTTTTAATGGAATTCATTTGACCAAAATAATATTGAAGCTACAAGTATTCAATCAAATAGATTGACATTTTTGAAAATAGCTTGTGTGTTTTTTCTTTTGAAACAACCCATTAAAGATGGTAATATAATATAATAAATTATATTATTAGTGTCTAAATTTTAAATTTTAGTTTTTAAAAATTTAATTCATAAATACGTATTATAGGATACTAAATTATAATATTTAAAAATTTAAATATTTATGTATAAAATTATGAAACTAATGAAGCAATTAAGCCTTTTTTAATGAATTGTGTTTCATTGTAGTCTCATTAAATTGTGCATGGGCAAATTTTTCCACAAATTTATCTACCAATATATACCATCTTTTTTTACAATTTTAAGGGCAAAATATTTTTAAGAAATGCATTTTTTGTTTTAATGAAATGAAAAGCAGGATTACTTTTTTTTTATTTTTTTATGGGCTAAGTATATAGGCATTGCTGCCAAAGGCAGGTTAACTTGCTTCTTAATTTTTTTCTTTTCATAGTTAAGCCTAATTGTTAAACCATATTAGCTGATCGTTTTTAACTCAGCCTTCGTGGCTGACTATCTGACTATCTGTTACAGTTATTTTTTTACATCGGAATGGAAAACTGTGATTTTTTATTTTTATTTTTTCACTTGTGAGAAAAATTAAATGGAAAAAATTTCTCTGAGGGGTTGATTTCTCCCTTCTTGCACCGTTCAAAATACTACTGTTACTAGCTAGTTAGTTAAGCTAGGAATCTAAACTCTACACGTGTCTGAATCCTAATAATTTAGCTCTAGAAACTTTAGCCTAATTGTTTTGGGAAAAAAAAAAATTAGCCTAACTGTTTTTTATAAATTTCACTAAATTAAAGTTATTAAAATACAAGAATATTTAAGATCATATTCAAGCTCAATATTAAAACATAAATTTAAAGTTTTGAATTCAGATTTTAGTGTCAAATAAAATCACAATCTTACATATAATACCTAACTAAATAGATTACGGTAAATTATTTAAAAAAAAATAAAATAATAAAGAAAACTTTAGGTCCACTATTATGCCAAAAAAAAGTTGAGCCCAACTGGCACTACCAGCTTCGCGCTTGTGCTATAAAGAAAATTGTTGGTTGCTCTCAATGACTTCATAGAAGAGATATTTATATCCATCATCAGTTAATTAAAATTAATGAAATGAATCAATTATGGCTATAATTATTAAAAAGATATTTTAAATAAAATAATAATTTTATTTTTTAAAATATATATTTTTTATTTTTTAAATATATTATTTTTGTTATTTTTTTTTATTGTTTCTTATAAATAATCCCAACATCAATCCTTGACACGCTCTCAATTGTGTGCATTTTGTTTACATGCACATGCAGCATGAGATTATATAATCCTTAATACTTATCGACTCAACAAAATTCACGCTAATCTAACTTAGAGGACTTTGAGCAAGAAATATGTTTAAATATATGTTCATACAACCTCATAATTTGAGAATATCTATACAACACTCATAATATTTTAAACAATAAAAATAACAATAATGCTCCTCATTTTAAATCAAAGCCGTGCTTCCATGTGTAAAGTGATTATGCTATTTTTGAAAGAGGCTACCCACTGGGTTCGTTCTCCTCCTTTTGGCAAGTCTCCCATTTATTGTCCTTTCTCTTCTTTCAATGTTTTCTTGAACTTGTGGTGTGCGGAGAGATCTTCTTTCTCAAAAGCTTCTCTCATAGACGTATTTAGGAGTATTTTTTTTTTTTTTTTTTGCCTTTTAATCTTTATTTTTTAAGTTTTTGACTATGTTTTTGTTGTATCTTAGTTCCTCCTTTTGGAAGAATGAGTTTGGTAAAATACTTTATAGATGAGTGGGTGACTCGTTCTTGTTGGTGTGAGTCATGTGTGTATATGTGTCTATCTGTAATAGAGTTCTAGGTTGTACATAGTTCTATTTTATTTAAGACTCTTGTATTTTATTTTCTATATATACCTTTACTTTGAGGTAATAATACAATAAGAAATAATTTTCATTCTCATTGTATTTAACTTGGTATCAGAGCATGTTTTAAAAAAAAAAAATTGTATTTTCTTCTTCACCACCAGTCAGTGCTGCTGCCGCCGCCGCCGCCGCCGCTCACCAGATCTGCCGCCACGCCTGTCCCTGCTCCTCCCCGCCGCTCACCAGATCCGCGTCGTGCTTGTCCCTGCTCCGCTCCGCCAGTCTCCACGCGCAGCGCCTGGTCTGGGCTGCCACACTCCGCGCACGTCTCTTCTCTAGGCCGCCGCACTCCGCGCGCAGCGCCTGTTCCTACTCTGCGCCGCCTGTCTCCGTGCTCCGTGCACGTCTCTTCTCTGTGCCTCAAGTCTCTGCGCGCAGCGCCTGTTCCTGCTCTGCGCCACCAGTCTCCGCGTGCCGCGCCTGTCCCTGCTCCGCGCCGCCTGCCTCAACGCGCCGCACCTGTCTCTGCTCCGAGCCGCCTGCCTCCAGATCCGCCGCTACCTCAGATTCCCAGATCTACAACCGCCGCCGCCGCCTGTCTCTCAGATCGCCGCCGCCGCCACCGCCTCTCCCCTTTACAAACCCTAGCATTTTCATTCTCAATTTCAAACCCTAATAGCCCAAGCCCAATTTCAATTTCAAACCCTAATAGCCCAAATCCAAGCCTAGCCCATTTTTCCATCCAAATCCTAGCTCTTTTTTGGAACCCAAGCCCACCATAACCCTAAACCCAAGCCCATCAATTTTCCATCAAACAACCCAGCCCATATTTATCTATATTTACCTACAGTTATTCTACCATCATCTAGCCTATTTGCAACTAGCCCAGTCAGCCCAAATACATCATCAGCCTAGTCAGCAACTAGTCAGTCAACGGTTAATGGTCAATGGTCAACAGTCTGTCCAGTCATCAGTCCAATTAATAGACACAGTCAGCAATCCAATCAGCAGTTATCAGACACGGTCAATGGTCAAGTCAACGGTCCAGTAAAAAAAATTAAATTATTATTTAGTTGCATATTATTATTATCTTTTTCAATGGAAGATTTGCAAGAAAATGAGGATTTCAAGACCAATGACATATTTAGCCTAGTTATTCATGCAAGGTCAACAATACCAGATTTTTATGGAGTAGCTGGATTAGATCATTATTCGACTTGTGGAGGTAACCCTACAGTTTCTATAGCTGGTCGTGGTAAGATTGGTATGGTTTCAAACGTTTCTCACTCTGTTGGATCAGATACTTGGATTATTGATTCTGGTGCATCTGATCATATGACTTATGATAAATCTTATTTTTCTGATTTGTCTTCCCCACCAGTATCTTATGTGACGAATGCTAATGGTGAAACTTTTCTTGTGTTAGAGATGGGGCCAGTTCGTATTACCCCAACTTTACAGCTCCAAAATGTTTTATATGTTCCGGATTTATCTCATCACTTGATATCTGTCCCACAGTTGAATACTGAGTCTAAGTGTTCTGTCACCTTCTATCCTATGTATGTGGTTTTTCAGGATCTTCTTACAAGGGAAATAATTGGTCGGGGGTATCTGAGGAATAGATTATTTCGTTTGGATTAGAACTACGCAGGGGAGAAACCAAGAGCACAGTCCCGCACCGCTTTGACCTCGAGTTCTGACCAGCTAAGTGAAATTTGGTTATGGCATCGTCGCTTAGGGCATCCATCTTTTAGTCTTATGAAAAAATCTATGCCTACTCTGTTCATTGGTGTGAGTGAATCTACTTTGCGTTGTGAGACATGTGTGCTGGCAAAGAGTCATCGTACTACTTATTCTCCAAGTGTTTCTAATAGAAGTACGATTCCTTTTGAATTAATTCATTCTGATGTTTGGGGACCGTCTAGAGAGCCTACTATATCAGGTGTGAGGTATTTTGTGTCATTTATTGATGATTGTACACGATTTTCATGGGTTGGTCTTCTTAAAAACAAAGGTGAAGTTTTTCAAGCTTTTCAAAATTTTCGTACTCGTGTTCAAACACAATACAATAGCACTATTAGAGTACTACGTTCTGACAATGGGGGAGAATATGTTAATCGTGCTTTTCAAGACTTTCTCCAAACATATGGAATTGTTCACCAAACTATTGCCCACAACCACCAGAACAAAATGGGGTGTCTGAAAGAAAAAATCGTCACTTACTTGAAATGGCTCGTGCTCTCTTATTTAGTGCTAATATGCCAAAATATCTTTGGGGTGATGCTGTACAAGCTTCCGTCCATCTCATCAATCGTCTCCCATCTAGTGTCCTTCACGGACAAATCCCGTTTGAGGTTCTCGCATCTCATGTATCCGTGACATCATTTCATAATCTCCCTGCCCGTGTATTTGGTTGTGTTGCTTTTGTTCATATTCCTCAAAATCAGAGGTCTAAATTAGATGTCCGACCAATTAAATGTGTGTTTGTTGGTTACGGAGGCTATCAAAAAGGGTACAAGTGCTATCACCCACCTACTAGAAAGTATTATGTCACTATGGATGTCACTTTCTTTGAAGATATGAGCTATTTTTCCTCACCTGATACTGCTCTTAAGAGGGAGAATTCATATTTTGAAGAGCTGTATCATGGTGAGAAGGAGGAATTGGAAAGAACTGTGGAAGTAACGCAATCAGGAGATATTTCGATGGATCCAATTGAGGTTCTTATCCCGTTGAATTCAGTTGTAGAAGAAGCAGATGCTTCAAGTATCCAAGCACCAGATCCGATCACTGAAAATCAAAATGAAGACACAACTGTTCCCTCTCCTACCCTTGATCAACTTCCTGATACTGAAGGTCACTCATCTGAGATATGTATACCCACTGATACTAATAGCATTGAGTCTAATGTTGGACAGTATGTGTTACTAAATAGGTCTACTCGGGGTCAACCAACTAAAAGGTATGAACCAAATATTCATGCAAAATTAAAGTATCCAGTAGCCAACTACATGTCCACTAAAAGATTATCTCAGTCATATAAATCATTTGTAAATCAAATATCTGTTGTATCAGTACCTAACAAAGTACATGATGCGTTGGGAGATCCAAAGTGGAGGAAGGCAATGGATGAAGAGATGAAGGCGTTACAGAAAAATGATACGTGGCAACTTGTGCCTCTACCACAGGACAAGAAGGCAGTTGGTTGTCGCTGGGTGTTTACTGTGAAACATAATGCTGATGGATCTGTAAATCGATATAAAGCCCGCCTTGTAGCAAAAGGGTTCACTCAGACGTATGGTATAGACTACGATGAGACTTTTGCTCCTGTTGCCAAAATGAATACTATCCGAGTTTTGCTTTCGCTTGCTGCTAGCTTAGACTGGCCACTTCGACAGTTTGATGTTAAGAATGTGTTTCTTCATGGAGAGCTAGTCGAAGAGGTGTACATGAGTCTTCCACCTGGATATGTAGCTGACTCTCCTGGTAATTTTGTATGCAAATTGAGGAAGTCTTTGTATGGCCTTAAGCAGTCCCCTCGTGCTTGGTTTGGAAGGTTTTCTCAGTTCATGCAGAAGGTTGGTTACAGACAGAGTAATTCAGACCATACGTTGTTTCTCAAACATCAACAAGGGAAGGTAACTGCTTTAATTATTTATGTTGATGATATGGTAATTACTGACAATGATACTGTTGAGATGGATAGATTACAGAGACAACTAGCCTCTGAATTCGAGATGAAGGATTTGGGTGAACTGAAATACTTCTTAGGGATTGAGGTACTAGGGGGAGAGAAGGAATTTTTCTGTGTTAGAGAAAGTACATTCTTGATCTACTAACTGAGATAGGTATGTTAGATTGCAAACCTATTGACACTCCTATTGAGCAAAATCATTGTCTAGCAGAATATCCAGATCAGGTACCAACTGATCGAGCTCGCTATCAGAGGTTGGTTGGGCGTTTAATTTATTTAGCACATACTAGACCAGATGTTGCATATGCGGTAAGTGTAGTAAGTCAATTCATGCATAACCCGAGTCAGAGTCACATGGATGCAGTTATGAGGATTTTAAGGTTCTTGAAATCAGCTCCAGGGAGAGGAGTAATGTTCTCTAAACACAACAACCCTCTTGAAGTTTTCGGCTTCACAGATGCAGATTGGGCAGGAAACATTACAGATAGAAGGTCGACATCAGGCTATTTCACTTTCGTTGGAGGCAATCTGGTTACATGGAAAAGTAAGAAGCAGAAAGTTGTGGCACGATCTAGTGCTGAGGCTGAGTATAGAGGAATGGCTCATGGGGTATGTGAATTGTTGTGGATAAGAAGTTTGGTATCTGATTTGGGTTTTGAACCCAAAAGTATTATGAAGTTGTATTGTGACAATCGGGCAGCCATTGATATATCACAAAATCCAGTACAGCATAATCGCACTAAGCATGTAGAAGTTGATCGTCATTTTATAAAAGAAAAGTTAGATGCCAAACTAATCAGTTTCCCTTTTGTTCCCACTGGAAAACAAGTTGCAGATGTACTCACCAAAGGAGTTTCCAAGAAGGTGTTTTATGACTCACTAAGCAAGTTGGGCATGGTCGATATGTATGCTCCAACTTGAGGGGGAATGTTGGTGTGAGTCATGTGTGTATATGTGTCTATCTGTAATAGAGTTCTAGGTTGTACATAGTTCTATTTTATTTAAGACTCTTGTATTTTATTTTCTATAAATACCTCTACTTTAAGGTAATAATATAATAAAAAATAATTTTCATTCTCATTGTATTTAACTGTTCTTAGATGAATGAGGATATAACTCTAAGCCTGCAAAATCATTATCGTTCCAAGGACTTGACTCAATTGTCAAAGCATAAAGCTTTACTTACCCCAATCAAAATCCCAATGTCTTCCTCTTCTAAAGTCCCAAGTAATCCTTCCAGCAATTAAAAAATGATCTTTGCCTCTCATTCGAAGAAATATCACAAGTGAAATTGAATCTCATTTCTCTCATAGCTGCTGTGGTGCCCCAAAAGTACCTAGAAATACCAAGACCAGCAAAATATAGTACGAAAATTGCAGAAGCTATTGATGAGTTTGTTGTTAAGCATTCATACTGCTTCGTTCTGTTGTGAAAAATTACTTCTAATAAGAATTGATGAGTATAATTTCTATCAGTATTTATAAGATGAAAACCGAGACCCAAATTAGCTGTGTAGTCAAACATGTTAGTCCAATTACTAATCAAATGACAATCCCTTAGAATATCATTATTGAACCCTCTAGGGATTGTACGTACCAAAATGTATCTACTTTACAATTAGGCTCAATTTTGGGTATTTTCAAAGACCCATCTTCATTATCATTATCTGATTGTTCATTATTGTGATCTTCGTGCTCAAGTTTGAAGAGTTTTTCTTTCTCCTTTTCATTTTCATTGAAAGACAAGATTTTTAATTTATTACATTATTATAGACGCACATAATTATAAAATTGCAATTAAATTAATTATAATATAATATGTGAAAACTTTTATTGAAAAATAAATAATTTCATTATTTCTAAAATTGTTTTGACACATGATAGATCATAACAAATATGAGTTATCTTTGGGCATTCCTACATGTTTCAATACATGCAAGATGGTGGACCTTACTTTAAAAATTCAGAGGATAACATAAATCTTTTTGCCTATATAAAATAATCGACTATTTGTTTGTTGTTTAAGAGAGTCGATGTTCTAGTTTTAATTTAATAATTTTTGGTTATTGATATATTTATATGGATGATATTATTTAAATTGTATTTTTTTAATTAATAAAATTTTATTTTCTAGAGAAGAAGTAATTAAAAAGAATAGTACCTAACGAAATTCAAACCTTGGTGATCAAGTGTATATATATATATATATCTTTTTTGAAACAAAAACTCTTCGGAAGATAATGTAAGGTGCACTTTTTTTTATTCTCTTGGATCAAGTATGTTGGTAGCCCAAACAATAAGCCCGTTAGGCCTTATAAACTTGTCAAAAAAAAAGGCAAAAACAACCCAAATCAATCTAAAGAACTCTTGCCACTATTACAAATAAGAAGTATTCGATCACAAGCTAAATTAAAGGCAAAAATTTTACCTTGCCTCTTAGTTAAGAAGACAATTCTACCTCCAACACTCATGTCTCAAAAATACGTTAAAATTTTAAAATGCTTTATTTTTTTCGTATATTTGTTTAACACTCATGTCTCAAAAATATGTTAAAGATTTAGAATGCACTATTTTTTTCGTATATTTGTTTATTATTTACTATTTTTCTCATATTTATTTATTTAGAAGTAAAAAAATTATATTTTTTTTAATTTTATTATTATTTTAATTATATTGCTCAATTAAACATAACAGTAATAATTGAAATTCAATTCATTCTACAATTATGATTTAAAATTTTACTTTATTTTTTAATTTTTATATATTTAGCCTAAATTTTAAGATCAATTTAAAATTAAACTTAAATATGATAAAAATGTAAGATAATTAAAGTGTAAAAAAATAATATAAGTAAAAAAAAAAAAGAAAGGGAATTAGAGTATTAAATTAAAATAAAGCGAATTTAATAAAAAAAAAATTAAAGAGAATAAAGTAAAAAATGTAGAAAAGTTTAATAATATATTTTAATATAGAAAAGTATTAATATCAAATAATTTTTACTTATTTTTGTATTCATAATTTTATATCTTGCTATATACAGGGTTGATAATTTGTGCCGTAGTTTGATTAATTGAATCAAAGAACTCAAATCAAATTAAATTTGGGCCAATTTTGATTCAGCTCAAATTATTAAAAATATTAAGTTGAGTTAGAGCCAATTCATTAATCCTTTATGAAATAAAATAAAATGCAATTTAGTTTCAAACAAAAAAGATAAAAGAAAAAAAATTATGTTAAAATTAAAATAATATTTCATCTCTTTTAATTTTTCTTTTTTATAATATATTAGTTATTTTACTTATTTTTTTTCTTTGAAAAATAAACTAATAAAAAATAAATAGTTGTAATTTATTTGTTTTACAACATTATTATATTATATGCATATGCATTGATGTTAATGCTTTTAGCATTTAAATATACTCATCTCTTTAATAGCAAAAAAAAAATGTTCATCTTTAATTTCAATTAATATTATGAAATTTTTATATTTTTAAAACAATTGGTCATTAGCCTTTGCAGTAAAATTTTAAATATTTATCAGCTTGTGTTGTATTATTCTCTTTTTAACTAATTCATTGTCTTGAGAGTCATATATTATGTAATAGTCAAAATTATATTCTTGTGTGTCATTTTGAATTATTTAAACTTATCATTTTTCGATAAATATATGTGACTAATAGTATGTGTAGAAAGCTTATTAGTAATTTGGGCTAGTTTTATCAGTCTAATTATGTTTAGTTTAGGTTCAAACTCATTTTTGTTGGTTTGAATTAAATTCGATTCTAGTTAGAATTGAACTAATTTACATTAGGCTAGTTGAGTTAACTCAACTTATACGAATTGTCACCCCATTTTATGAGTCATAATTATTTCAAAATTTTAAAAAATGATTTATTTTTTAAATTATATTGATACATAACAAAATTTATCATTCGGTACATAAATAATTTATTTATTTAATTAATTTTATTTTTATCTCTTTTAGTAAAAATATATATAATCATATTTTATATTATAAAATATATATTTGAATAACAAAATTTATCATTCGATACATAAATGATTTATTTATTTAATTAATTTTATTTTTATCTCTTTTAGTAAAAATATATATGATCATCTTTTATATTATAAAATATATATTCGAATAATAAATTTTTTTGTTTAATTTAAAAATAAAACTTTGTGATTATGTCGTGGAATTAAAAAAAAAATTAATAATGTGATGCGATGGGTATAAATTTATGTGTATTTAAAGTAAATTTTTTATGTATGTATCAAATTTGTATTAGAGTAATAATGTATGAGTATTAGAGTAGTAATGTATGAATCAAATTTTTTATATGTATCAAATGATATATCAATTTTGGATTAAAAATCGTGAAATGATAGTAAGAAGGTGAATTAGATTGTTACAGGTACTTGATGTAAAAAGAGTTAATCTTGATATTGGTTAAATGGAATCTACGTTACAGTCGTCTTATTAATTCAGACGAAACCAACAAGAATGACGTCGGCTAGGACAGAGTACAACACATTATGAAGGAGGATTGCATTATTTTCGGAGAAAATATGGTTTGGTAACGTGGACTCGTTACTCTCATTCTCATACAATGATAGAAATCCCAAAGCGAAACTGAGTTTGAGACAACGAAGAAAATCAAAACAATAAAAACCAGAAGAAGCTTGTCATGCATGCTTCGAATAACAACCACAACCAAAACAAAAACCAGAAGCCCCAACTGAAAAGCATTTAACTACCAAAACCAAAAGCCGCTAAAGTCGTTTCGCACCAAAATTGTGTGAACTACTAACGAAATTGAGCAAACGTAACTTGGACATCAAAAGCTTATAATTTATTTCAAATGGACCTAAATCCAATTGGAGAGATAAATTAATCAAAGCCTCTTATTAGGAATGGAGAGATCTCGATTGAGAACGAGCAGCGACACAGGAATAGAAATTAAGGTCCATCCACGGCTAAGAGACAACGACAGGGATTCGACGTCACCATTGTCCCCGGCTAGAGCTTCAAGCGATTTTAAACTCTTCCGGAGTTGGGTTCCATGGCTCGTGCCGTTGTTTGTGGTGGCCAATATTGTTATTTTCGCGGTGACAATGTACATTAACAATTGCCCTACACAATCGAGTTCTTGTATAGGTCGGTGGTTGGGCCGTTGGTCTTTTCAGTCATTCAAGGAAAATCCTCTTTTAGGCCCTTCTTCTTCTACGTAAGTATTTCTACGTCGTCTATTTTCTGTATGAATATGCAATTTCCTTTTTTTAATGTTGTTTGGAACACAAATGTGGGAGAAGTTATTTGGGTTTGTCTGGTTTAACTGAAGGAGCTATATTGGGTTGAAAAATTTGATAGTAGAAGGACGTTGTTATGGAAATGGTAGGAATTTAAATTTGCTATTTGAACGTTCGAAGCAGCTAGTGATTTTCTTTTTCTTTTTCTTTTTGCTGCTTGACAATTGGATGTAGCAGCATTTGAGATCTTTTTGGGAACCATTAGAGAGGAACTCTAGATGGTGAATTGAACATGAAAAACAATCGTTGGGTTCTCAACAATAATTGAGGTTGGCCAATATGGTTCAGAAGGGTATATTAAAAGAGAATGAAAAATGCTTATGATCCTTTAATATGTTGGAGTCTTGGAGAATCCCCTCAGTGTAGTGGATAGGATTTTAAAGTAAATCAAATGGTAGAGAAACTGATGGGTCAACTGCATTAGTTAATATGGTTTGTTTTGACAAATTAACAATTACTATTGTGTAGATCCTCTTGGTGTGCTTTGATTAAGATCTACCGTTGTGCTTTAATAAAGTTGATTATAATTCCCCTGTTGATTAAATTTTGGCTTTATTTATATTTTGTGGGTAAAACTAGCAGAATTATCATACAAGTTCATTATCTTCTCCATGTCAGTGAAGTAAGATTTCAAACTGAAATTGGATATATTTTATTCGCTTATTGCTCATGATGACCTTATGGCATTTATAATAGTATAATACTATTTAATTTTACTTCCAAGAAATGGAGTGCATCCCAAGAATTTTCCAGTTATTTCTCAGCTATTTTCTATTCAATTACTAAATTATAGCATGCATACTAAATCTTGCTCTGCTACAATTGGGTGTTTTTGGTGGATTTGTGTTCTGTGTTCTTGTAGCTTTGAATCTTCTTTAACGGTCTTTATTTTACTAGCTGAAGTGGAAAAGGTTAATGTGTCTAATCTTTGCCCATATTTTTTTGTTATTCAGATTAGTGAACATGGGTGCTCTACAAGTCAATAAAGTAGTCCATAAGCACCAGATGTGGCGCATGATCTCTTGTATTTGGTTACATGCTGGAGTTTTTCATTTACTGACCAATATGTTGAGTCTTTTATTGATAGGAATTCGACTTGAGCAAGAATTTGGATTTGGTAAGCATCTAGATTCACAGCTTCACATATTGTTAAGCATTCATGTTTTATGTTGTTTCTTCAATTTTTAGAAATATTGTATAAGTTTTAAGAATTTTGCATTTTTTAATCCATATATGTGTGCCAACAATGTAAATTTTGCCGAAAGAAAACTAAATATATCAAATATAATAAAGGAGGCATGCAACTGTTTGGTACTTTATTTGGTTCTCAGCAACAGTCAATACCCAGATTTTTACATATGTGATAAGTTTAACTATAACCGTAAACTAAATGACAGCTGGCCTTTTCTTTTTTACCATAATAATATGCATGAGTTTGGATTCTTATTGTTTTGGTTGATAAAATATATTTGTAAGACGACAAAGAGAGAGAATATCTTTTTATTTAGTATTTTAGGCATTAGGTTGTTTGATTTGTTGAATTTTTATATCAAAAAGTTGTGAAAGTCATCGAGGCCTTGTCGGCTAGTGGTTAAAATCAACCCTTCCCCCACCTTAAGGCCCGAGGATGAAGCACAAGCACATGTTTGTTAGTTTGAATTTAAAAAAAAAAAAAAGCAGCTCAGTACCAAATCTAACTCTTTCTTGTTTTAATCCTTTGCAGCAAGAATTGGGTTTCTTTATGCCATATCTGGTTTTGGTGGCAGTTTGCTATCAGCTCTTTTTATTAAAAATGGCATTTCTGTTGGTGCTTCAGGAGCACTTTTTGGTCTACTTGGAGGTATGCTCTCCGAGCTAATCATGAATTGGACAATATATGGCAACAAAGTAAGTAAAATTGCTTTGAAATATCTATCCAACCTCTTCTGATTTAGTCATATATGTAATCCCATTCTCTTACAAAATGAAAACTTAACGTGCAGTTAGTAGCATTGTTCACTCTCTTAATCATCATTGCAATAAATTTAGCACTGGGAATCCTCCCACGTGTAGACAATTTTGCTCATATAGGAGGATTTCTTTCCGGATTTCTTCTTGGGTTTGTGTTTCTTATCCGCCCTCAATTTGGATGGATTAGTCAAAGAAATGCTCCCCAGGGAGCTATAGCTACCTCGGTCGCTAAACACAAGGCTTATCAATATGTATTGTGGATTATGTCTCTGTTGCTATTAACTGCAGGGTAAGTTTTCGTTTCAAATATTTTCTTTGATATTTTCCACAAAGAACATCAAATTGTTTATCTGTTTAATGAGTTCAGTTAGATATAAATAAGTATCTGGTGAAATTCTTCTTTAATTTTAAGCAGAGAAGGCATGACCTGGTTTTCTATGTGTGGGAACTGATGATTCCGTACTCTATTGCAAGATTGCTTTTCATTGCATGAATTCTGTTGTTATATTACTAATAGTATACTTTTAACTATCTTAGTTGATGATGTTATGTTATTTTACTTATTTCTGTTACTGGAAAATTACATGGCATGGGCAAAAATGCTAGAGCACTCTGAACAGAAGTTTTATAATTATTGCAGATTTACTCTTGGCCTGATTGCACTATTTCGAGGGACTAACTTGAACGAACACTGTTCCTGGTGTCATTATCTTACCTGTGTCCCTACCTCATTATGGAAATGTGATTCCCAAGAACGTTATTGCGAGGTAAGTGGATTTTTGATGCTGCTACTCGTTTTTTGCATTCATTTGTACATGTTGTACCCCAGATAGTTTCAGGAAGAAAAATGTAGGCATTTATTATATCAAAAGAAGAATAATATGCATAATTTATTTGGTATTTAGCTAGTAATGCAGAGAGGATTATATATGAATTATGGTGATCCCTTATCAGAAACTACTCATGACTCCAGTGCCATCATTTGAATGTTGATCAATATTTTTCCATTTGAATGTTTATTTTAAAATTCAAATGTGTTTCTTTCATTATTCAAATATTTTCTTCTCGGAGTGGATTATATATTTCCGTTGATTGTTTTTATTTATACATTCAAACATTTCCTTCTCTCATCAGTCTTCTGTATGAGAACAATAAGTTTAGGGTTGTTACTGCCTCTCTTCTGTTAAGTTGATGCCAAAATCAAATTCTGGGGGTAACTGTGGTTTAACATGTGTTCAGTCGCTGACATATTTATAGGGGAGAGGGAGAGAAAACCTTTTAATTGCTTGTTTTCTCGCTAATCCACGGATCGTTGTTGTTGCAGATGATCCAATTAGGAAGTCAGCTGAACATGACATGTCAAAGCAATGGAAAGAGCAGTATTTTTCAATTATTAGAGAGCAACCCTGCTCAAGCTCACCTTCAGCAGTTATGCACGAGGCTTTGCAATTAAAACACACAAAGCGGGAGGTGATAGGATTGCTTGTACTTATGTCATTAGCAGATTTAATTTGATGTATATGATTCATTCCTATCTCTGTATAGAACATTTTTATGTAATCATGAAGCAATAGTCATTATTATCATTATTTCTGATTTTTTTTTTTCTGGACCTTTGCCCTGAACTAGGTAGCTAGCTGTAACGTTATTGGAGGTGTGATACCAAATTCGATGATAGTTTATAGAAACGGGAACTATTATAAATTGATACATGATCACATTTTGGGTTAACGAAGACAGGCAGCCTTGTGTAGTGATTTGTTATGGTTTCTATGTATAAATGAAGGAAGAGTCTCGTCATTTCTGGTTGAGATCTCATCTTAGGGGCGTAATTGATTCATAATGAAAATCAAACAGGAGTATGAAACAGAAAATGAATCTGTTGGACCTGACCCAACTCAAAAGGTTAAAATATTTTGGGTCAGAATTCAAGCCCAATAAAATGGTATTAAAATTATAGCCCAATTTATATTACATAAATGCATAAAATTGGATCCATAATTTAAAAGTAGACCTATATAGGCAAAGCATGTGGACTAAGTTTGAACGAATGGTAGACCTTAAGGTGTCATTTCGTGCAGGCTGAATTAATTCGGACTGACCCGAATTAGTTCAACCTAAATTGGTTCAACCATAACTTAAATTGAATTTAATTCGTGTCATAAATGCCAACCCTAAATTAAAAAAAAAAAAGTTTAGCCCAAACTAACCCGAATTAGCCCAAGCTTTTATTTACATGTATTAATTAGTCTTTTTTATCTCATTCAAACCTGTGTTAATTAAAAATATTATAAATTTACTTATAATTTTTAATCTAATTAGAATAATAAAAATTTTGAACCAAAATTAATGCATTCTAATAACATTAAACATATAAATAAAAAATTTGTTACAAGTTTTTATAAAATTAAAAGTAAAATGTTCAAAATCATAATTATATGACAAAACAACTCAATGAATCACTACCTAAAATTAAAGTAGATGAATATTTTAGACTTGAACATCGTGTAATTGTGATTAGTATTAACATAATGTTTTGCACATGTATTAATAAGAGAAATGCAGTAAATTTTATATGACATGAATTAATAGACTCAACTTATAGGAAAAATAGTGATAATATATAGCAATAATTATAATTATTTTTTTATTTATGTGTTATCGGGCTGATTCTAGCCCAATTTTAATTTTTTTCGTGTTATTTGGTCTTGTCTAAATTGGACACAAATTTAATTCGTTTGTGTTTGGTTTGAACAATCATGTTGTATTACAAATTGCCATCCCTTGTAGGCTTCTTGTTTGATAGCATTGAAAGTTCTACAATATTGTTCTATACTCATTTGAACTTTTCAATGTTTAATTAAATTGGTGTTGATTTTTTAGTTATTTTTTACTATACATTTAAACTCGAAGAAATATAGAAGTAGTTTAATAGCTGGTGTTTGACATTGAGACATATTTGAAGTCTAAGGAAGATAAATATGTTTTCATTTCAAAAAGGATTGTTAAGCATGCAAATAAATTTTATATTAAAAAAATATAAATAATAAATTAAATTTATAGTTGAAATAAATGACACTTTTTAATAAATTAATTATCCTTTAATTGAAAATTTGGGTCCGTATCAAAGCACTGATCTTCTTTTGAAATTGGAATAAACAGGATTTGAATTTATTTTATATGTAAAGTAGATATGTTGAATCTAAATGATGGAGAATAAAACTAATTAAGTAAATTGTTCTTCTAGTATTAACTACTTTATCATCTTTATTGTAAACAAAAATTTTATTTTTATATTATATATCTCATATATTGTTTATATTTTTATTTATATATCACATATATTTATTTATACTAAAATCCTAATTATGTGCAAGTGCGTTGCATTGTAAATGCATTGAATCATTATCAATAGCTATAATGATAAAACGTAGATTTAATAAGAAAAATAAAATGCACTTATGGAGCAAGAAAAACAAAATGTTATAGAGAAATTACCAAAAATAGCACCCCCTAAAAATTATAATAACAAAACTAGCACCCCTGTGTTCAATTAAAATTGAACGTTTAATATTGAATAGGTCTAATTGTCGTCATTCAATTCTAATTGAACGGATAATATTGAACGTTCAATATTGAACGAGTCTAAATTATCGTCGTTCAATTTTAATTGAACACAGGAGTGCTAGTTTTGTTATTATAATTTTTAGGGGGTGTTAGTTTTGTTATTTTCCCAATGTTATATCGTAGATTCCCAACTCTTTGTGTCCATATATAATTGTAATCAAATTAATGTAGCTTAATTCAGAATAATAACTTGATTATTATTCTTGATTTTGTCAAGTATTCTCTAGTATAAAGTAGTAAAAGTTTTGCAATCTATTGAGAATACATATTATTATCATCAATTTTTATTAAAAACAATGATATAAAAATAAAATAAATAATTCATATTATTGCTATAATAACAAATTAAATTGTAGTAATGTTAAAGCTTGTTATTTTATTTTGATCGCCCTTCTCAAAGACTTCTAACAAAACAAACTAATTAGTGAAACCGCATAATTATGGTAGTTGAGTTGACTCTTTTCTCCCTTATTATTACCCTTGTAAGTCCATAACTAATTTATTTACTTTTTTTCATAATGAGGCAAGAATTCAAAGCCCCTTTTGGAATCATAACAGTTGGTTAGGTTGGTTGGTTGTGGCAGTTTGCTACCTCAACAAGATTTGAATTAATTCATGGGAATATTTCTAAGATTAGAGGAATATATATTTCTACTACAATTCTCTTTTGCCAACTAAAAAACAATCCAAGTCTCTTTTAATTTTAGGACCCCAAAAGTGTAGTTGTGGTGCCCTAGAAGAAATTAAGATGTTAGATATGATTCCAAGTTGCTTGCTTAAGAAACTTGGGCCTTTATTCATGGAGATTGCGTAAAGTTGACAACAATTTATGCAAGCATGCTGCTAAATTAATCAGACTGGCCTGGGCTTCATATTTGTAAATATGGGGGGACCTATCTATGCGCACCAACTGTTTGATAAAGACCCGACCAGGTTCTTTATTATTCTTTGTTATATTTTGCATGCGTGTTTTTTATTCCATTAATTGGTTATAATTCTTTTATGCCCAATTAATTACATTCTTTTTTCAATAAACATAATTAAGTCATTGTGATCGAAATATGGGACCAAATTATAAGTTTTGTATAGGTTATGAATCGTAGTGATAGGATGGGATCAAATAAATTGAAAAGTTAAGTCAAATTATAGTTTAGGGTAATGCCGTTTAATCAAAATAAAATTTTAAACTAGAGAGCAGTTTTCCTTTTTCTCGCTCATGTTATACCACCTTTCCCTTTTGACCTCTAGCTAATTTATACCGAAAATAAAACACGTGTTAAAATATAAAATTCATTCGAACATATATTTAAGAGTAATGTATATAGTTTAAAAAACTTTCTTGAATACATAATCTGATTTTTGGATACTCATCGTCAGAATTGTTTAAGTTTTAACAACCTTTGTACTTTTAAATACATATCTAAAAGAACAAAATTTTAATCATGTATTCAAATTAGTGAGAGTTTAAACATAAAAACATGTGAACTGAGGGCCGCCTCATGATGCGTGCAATTTAGGGAACAAATTTATAGAAAAACCATTTAATTCATATTTTTGAACAATAAGAGGAACATTATTCATGTAAAATTTCATGCCCATTATGATTAATCTTTAAGCCTTCAGCTGTTAATTGTCTTTCTATTTTTTGTATTTCTTATGGGATTATTATTTTTGAATCCAAAAAGTATGGATCTATTTGATTCTTTTTTCAAATTGTTTAATAATGAAAACGATCATTTCCAAATTTCAACTACTGCGTGCTTGCTGTAATTGCTGATTGGTAGATAGGTTCACTTATAGAAGGAATGAGCTTTTATATGCCTTCATTTAATACTTGTACTGATTGATGAAGAGGTTCTCCTTAAGAAATGTTCCTTCACAGGAATATATAAAAATTAATTTTATTTATATTTATCTAAAATCAATTCTTTTAGAAATTTATATCAAATAAATAAATGTTGAAAGATAAAAAATAAAAAGCAATTCCACACAGTATACATTATACAATATGCTGCTTTTGGACAAAACTGGCTAAAGTTTCATGCCCCTCTTGGTCCGTATCTCTTTATGCCAAAGTGCATCGCACATTTCAGTCTATTACGTCTGCATATATACATGGCTTGTATTGTTCTAATAATGAATGTGTTCACACGTAACATTTTTCAAATACTTGCAAATGAATTACTTATTACTACAACTAAATATTTATTGGGTCTCATTCACTTTTCATCCTGTCTAAGTATTCTTTAAGCTAGCCACATGCACTTGGATATGTTCTTAGCCCTTATGACTGATCTCTCTCGTGTACGTGACAGAGCATGTTCCTTCTGATAAGTTGATACATATCCAATTACTTTTAACCAATATATTCCAATTTGGCATTCCTATATATATTAAACGATCCAATCCAAAGCTTTTTTTTTTTTTTTTAATCCATGTGTTCAAGGAAAATCAGAATAAGAGGCTTATGAGCATAGTATTAATGTTGCATTATTCTATCCACACGTGTGAATCATTAGTAATTTGTTATTTCCCAACAATTAATGCTAAATTAGAGGCAAATAGATGTCCCTACGTAACTACTTGCCAATCTTTTTTCATTATTTTCCATATCATGAACCAACTATATATAGAAGTTGTTGAAATAAAAGGTCACCAAGTATAAAGAAATCAAAGTCTTCAAGAAGCAAATTGAATATACCCAAGTCAGCAAAAGTAGCAGTAACCACACAAATAAGCCCTAGGTAGTTTATTTAGATAAATTTTAAATGATATGGTTCACTTGTTAATAATAAGTACAATAAATGCACTTAATAAAAAAAGCTGTCACATTATTTATAATTATATAAATATAGTAGTCCTCTACCTAATAAACTGTCTTTTATTTATTTTTTTATTTATTTTTTTTTTTTTATAGATTGGTAGCCTAAATTTACCTCGCAAGAGTTGGTAATTGTTGCCTAAAATGTGAGCTAAGGTTCCATTAATGTCATGTTAAAACTTGTATATAGTTGTACTAATTAAGCTGGTGAAGCCATTACAGAAAATCGAATTCTTGTATGCAATGTAATGTTTATCACGAAACCCAAACTTGAGAGTGAAAAAATGGTGTGTACTGGTGGTGTATATTTATTTTTGAAAAATTAACAAAAAAAAATACATTTAAAATTTATAATAACAAAAATAGTATTTTAATAA
This sequence comes from Elaeagnus macrophylla, assembly GCA_029378325.1. Lineage (NCBI taxonomy): Eukaryota > Viridiplantae > Streptophyta > Magnoliopsida > Rosales > Elaeagnaceae > Elaeagnus > Elaeagnus macrophylla. The sequence continues at coordinate 10,055,589 of CM055642.1, forward strand.
CATTGAACCCGTAACATTAAAATAATTTAAATTGACGCAGTTCAATTTGAACTATGAAAAATAATGCAACAATCATTTTTTAATTATGAAAATATATAATTTATATATAAAATGTACTATTTTTATTATTATAAATTTTAAAAGTGTTATTTTTATTATTATTTTTTGTATTTTTTTGAAATATATATGGCTTTTGAGGTTTGCATTTTTATTTTCATGAATATAAATATATACTTCTCAACTTTCAAACATGTAAAAGATGTTATTAGACTTTAACAAAAGATAGAGTCATAGAGACAATAAAGTCATAAGATAACGCTTACTTAATGAACATGTATTATTATTTATTTTTTACGTTAAATAATTATGCTTCTTATCTATTAACTAATTAAACTTTCCTTTAATCTCGAAATTTATTAATTAACAAGTAAAATTTTAACAAAAAAAAAAAACAAATTTAAATGTTCAGACACATCAACTCTGTTTTTTTTATATAAAATGCTTTCCTTCCTAAATATATATATATATATATATATATATATATAGAGAGAGAGAGAGAGAGAGAGAGAATATAATTTGAAAGAGAACATTTTAATCTTTTGTAATATATTTAAAGTATAAAGATAATTTTTATTTTAAAATAAAATAAAATATATATTTTAATATAAATAAATCAATAATACTAACTATTAAAATAAAAAAAAATTTCAACATAAAGACATACAAATAATAAAATAAACAAATGCACATAAAATTAAACTATATACAAACATGTTCTTATATCAATTATAAAATAAAAATATACACAATGAATTATTTTTTTAATTTATCCCAAATATATATTTTATTTTTTAATTTCCTAAAATGTTTTAACCAATTTTAGTTAAATGTAATCACATATGGCCACATGCATAGTGATAAAACATCTACAATAGAACTAACATTAAAATTAACATTTCGAAATCGTTTCTAAAAATATTTAAAAAAAATTTGAACTATTTTATATGAAAATAATGTTTATAGATTAATGGAATAAGTATACCGGCCGACTCCCTTATCCCATTTGAGTTTCAAAAATACTGTATTATCAGTTTTCTTTCTTTCTTCCTCTCTTTACTTTTTTCTAATTTTGAGTTTTTAATTTCTCTCTTTTGTTTGCCTTTTTTAATTTTGGTATATGTTGATGTATTTTTTTTAAAAATAAATATATGTATTTTTTTTAAAAAAAATTAACAAAAATAACATGTCTAAAATTTATAATAACAAAATTAGCACCCCAATAACATTGAACATTTAATTTGAACGTATAATATTTAACGGGTCTAAATTACTATCGTTCAATTTCAATTGAATAGTTGTTAAAAAAAAATGATATATCAATCATTTTTTTATTATAAGTTTTAAAGAGTGTTATTTTTATTATTTTTTTGTATAATTGAACATATATATTTTATGTGTTATTGAGGTATGTTTTTTTGTGTAATTGAATATATATATAGATATATATATATATATATTTTTTATAATTAAACATATATATATTTTATTTAAACATATGATTTTTGTGAATGCTTTCATGCCATTTTTTAAAAAAAAATTATGTATTCAAAAACTCTTTTAACTTAAAGAAAAGTGAAAGTAAAGTTATCTAAAAAAAAAACATGTGTAATATCAAAAAAAAAAAAAAAATTATATGTTTTTACATGTAGTTACTGAAAAGTAGTTGAATATTCATGTTAATTGAATTTGACAAGCTGGACAAGCAAGATTAGACTATGGCCTGGCTAGTTGGACGAGCCAAGTTAGTATGTAGTTTGGTATTAATTAGCTCACAACACTTAATGGGCTGGCTAAGCCTATAAACCGTATAACCAAATAATTATGACAAAAAGAGACTCTTATATAGCAACAATAATAATAATTAATACTACAATCCAAAATATATATGACCTAATACGAATTATTTTAATTAAAAATATACACAATTTTCATAGTATTAGAAAATAATGAGATTATAAATACAAACAAAAACTTGCACAATCCAAAAAAAACAGCACGACATTCACATCCAACACTTTTTTATTTTATTTTTTATTTTTTAAGCATCTGTTTAACCCTTTAAGGCAACAGAATTATTTTTCAAAGACTTCTTTCTTTTTGTAATTCCCTTGTGAAGGAAGAATAATAAACCTTTTCGATTTTTTTATGACTATTTTATTCAACTTGTTTCAAAAATAATTCCCCACTTCATACCCCATGCTACCTTTATTTTATTTTTTAGATAAACGGCATATATGTTTTTTTTGGGTGAACATCACATATATTCCTTTTTAGCAAATGATAATTTTTTTTTTCTAAAATAGTACATATAATGTCACATTTTTTTCTTTTATGTAACATATAGTTTTTCCTTGACATAATATATATGTCTTTTTTTGAACAATTTTTATTATTCATTAAATATAAATTGTTGAATTATTAAAAAAAATATGTTTAATTATAATAAAAAAAATACATGACATATGTTTAATTATAATAAAAAAATATATATATATATATATATATATATATATATATATATATATATATATATATATATATATATATAAAAGAAATAAAGGACAAAAATTTGAATTAACTTAAATAAAAGGGAAAAAAACAGTAAAAGAAAGAAAGAAAAAAAAAGGGAATGAAAAGTTGTGGGGAAAAAGGCAAAAAAAAAAAAAAAGTAGCCCTGGAGAGGAGTTTAGATGTAAGACTCGGTTACAGTAATTGAATTATTTGACACACTTATTCTAATAATAAATCAAAAATAAATTATTAACAATCACATGATTTGCGAGTGAGTTGCACCCTCAAAATCTAAATCAGATTCGATAATGATACATTTGTTATGTTGGTCCCCTCTTGCATCAAATCTTTGATTTGAACGCATAGCATGTCATGATACACGTGGGAGAAAGGTATTGCTCCATTTGTTAAAAAATGGCCCCAACTCATAGCATAGTGGGTTGCACATGGGTGGGTGTGGCTTAGAAATTTAAGGATATGTAAGAAAGCATATTTGCCACCCCCCCAAAGGCCCATAATTATTGGTGAAATCTTATTTCAAAAGCACTTGGATTTTTTTTTTGCCAGAAGAAAAATTTCAACAAAAGAAAGTGACAAAGTCATGTCTTCTGTATGAATTGTTGAAATTTGTGAGGAGATATCAATTACTAGTCAGTAATTTAGCCTTGTCTATAAGCTATTATGAAGACACATAGCCCCTAAAATTTGAATTGTACGTCTTTTATCTAGACACAGTACTAAATTTCATACAGCACTTTCCAATTAGGTTGTCCTGCGATCGGTCCCAACTCTTATTTATTATCTCACGCATTTTGTAGTCATTATTTTTAGAAAGGGTTTATTAACGTGATAAATGGATAAGCTTATTGGAATGCCTCATGTTTTCCTACTTTTTCTTAGGAAGCTTGCTTCGTATTGTTCTACTCGGTTTGTTTTTCTTTATCGTCTATTTTAACATATAACTCTTGCTATTAAATATTTTTTGAAAAATATCTAAAATAATAACTTTAAAATTTATTAAAAAAAAATAACATATCTCCCTTAAATTAAAAAGAGATATAAATTAGTGTTAAAATATAACTATTTTTGTTATTATAAATTTTAAAAATATTAATTTCATGATTTTTTTTTCAATATTTTTTAATAAATATTTACATGCATTCACACACTGCATTGGATAAGGTTCGACTCCACATTCTTTAAGTGTCAACTTGGAAGGTATGTCATTATACTTATTGGTGTATCTACGTGGGGGCATGAGGGGCATTGACCCCTCTCATATTCTAATAGCAAAAATTTCAGGAGTAAAATCTATAAAGTTGTAAAAAAATTAATACATAAAATAGGTACGTGTCTCTTAAATATTTTTATTTTTAAGCTTTTAGTACTCAAAAAATACTATCATTAGTAACTACAAAATAAATAATATTATATTAAACTATTTATATGATATTCCTCATAAATTAAAATCTTGGATCAGCCACTAATTGTAAATTAAAATCTTGAATTTAGTGTTATGATTTTGAATTTAGGTTTTGATGTTTAGGATTAATAATTTAGCATTTATGATTTATGGTTTAGTTGTTTAGGGTTTAGAGGAAAAAAAAATGAAAAACATTAGGGGAAAGAGAGAAAAAAAAAAAAGAAGAAGAGGAAAATATTAAATAAATTAAAATGATTAAATTTTCTTTTATTTTTTTATGCATAAAAATCTTTTTTGATTAAAGGGGTACATTTTATTGGACATTTTTAAAGTATGAGTGAGTCAATAATCTGTTCAATTTGTTTAAATTTAGAAATTTGATCCGATCAGTCAGATTTGTATTAGATTGGATTAACAAATTTTATAGTCGGATCGAATTCGGATTATAAAATATATAATCAATTCGGATTCAGATAAGATTCGAATTAACATATTTTATAATCCGTTGCAATCCGATCTGATCTAAATTACTATTAAAATTATAAATAAATGTATACTTTATTTTTAATATATTATATTTAAATATTATACATATCAAGATTAAATTAAATTACTATTTTTAGTTTAAAAATAAATATAAATGTTATATCATTTAGAATAATTTAATAATATTTAAGATTGTACTTTTTATTAATTTAATTTTCTTATTTGTAAGTATAAATAAATAAATTTACTTAATAATATATCAATTTAAAATTTAAATGTTAATATATAGTGTATTTTATAGATAACATTAATTTAAAAATAAGTCATAGTCTTAATCAAAAATTTGATCTATTTAAATTCGGATTGATTCGAATTAAGTATATTATTGAATCCGATTTTGATTAGATACTTTCAAATTTACTTTAAATTAAATTAAATTAAATTTAAATTAATAAAAAAATAAAAAATTTTAATCCCTGTTAAACTCTAATACCATCACATTTTGAATATGTATTATTCGGTCACGGTGAAACTCTTGCTTTTAAAGCTATGTTATAATTTTCTGAGCTTCATTCAATCATTCTTATATCAATAAATCCATTTTAGTTTTGATAATTAAAAAAAAATTTGTATTTGAGAAAAGGGCAATATTCCTTCTAATGCCATCAGCGTTACCGCCAAGAATTTCAAAACAAATAATGATAATGCCTTAAATGTGAAGCAAGAAACTTTACACTCCCTCCAAAATTTCAGAATTTTTTGAATTTTCTCTCAACTTCACCCTCCTCTAGAGGAAACAGCAAAAACATCGGGAAAATCCAATATTTCTCTACTTTTGATGTACACTATTTTATGTTTTTGACAGAGTAAAAAACTAAAAATCCTTGCTGGCATCAATTTCAGCATACGAAAAACTGAATTTGAATTTTAATTGTAGTAGCTAAGTTATATATATATATAAAATACGTTTAATTACATGTATAATTTCATAGTATTTATTTTTAATCATTTTATGCAGTGCATATAAATATTTATATGTTTCTTTTTATAACATAAATTTTTTTTTTCAAATTTTTTCTCTACTTCACCAGCAATATATTCAATTCTCTAAGTAAATTTGTTTATATTATTTAGATGCTAAATTTTGCTAATAAGAGTGAACAATTTGCTAAGATACTTTATTTATATTATTTGAATATTTTAATTGATCATCTTTTACAAAAGACATATAAATTATCCAATTTTTAAAATTGAACATTTATGTCACCGATGTGTCTATTTTTTACCGTAGAAAATAAATATTTAAGCTACATAATTTTAAAATTATAGGACTTAAATATTTAAAATTTAAAATTTAAAATTTCAATAGCTTATCTATTTTTTATAAAAATATAGCGACCAAAAGATTCAAAAATAACATAAGCTAAGTTACTTTTAATACTGCTTTCCGATCAAAACATCATCCTATAATCGAAAAATTCAAGTAATGTACACTATTTTATGCTTTGAAAAGTAAAAAACTGAAAAAAAAACTTCTCATGAATCATGTAAAAGATTTTGGTTTTAATTTTAATTATAGATTTAATAACTTAATATTATTATTTTGAAACTTTTTTTATTTATATTATTAAAAAAATATCAATTTAATATCAAAATTTATTTATTAGTATCATTTCATCAAAAACTTATAATAATTCATATTAGTCAAATAGGGAGGTTTAGTTTTAATATTTAAGATTATTTCTTTAAAAAATATATAGTGGTATTTTTTTTTAGTTTTGAAATAATAGTTACACAGTCATATATACATATATTGACAAGTTCACATTTTTTGAATACACACAAAGAATATATATCATTATACTACATAAAAATTAATATTTTTTTTAAATAACTACTGATGCGAACGGGAAGCCCCCTAGCCGACTAAAGCCGGGCCCGCCGCAACAGTGCTGCAGCACGTCACTCCCAACCCTTCTCTGGCATGCGCCGACCCCCCTTCCATACCCACCAGCCAATCGCTGAAACTGGGGGCAGGCCAAAGGGCCTCTACTCACATGCTCAGCAGGTTGTTCATACCAGGTTTCGAACCCCTGATATGCTTGATATCACTCCCTGATATCATCCATTGAGCTGCAGCAAACCTTCCCGTCCATTCCTCCTTCCCTCATTCTCAAACTCTTCATTCCAATTCTCCTCATCCCCTAAGGGCCTCCTATTTGGTCTCCCAACTTCCGGAACCCCTTCGGGTGCTCTTCTTTGTAAATTAGCAACCGCCGCTTCTTGCCGTCCTACCCGTTCATCAAGACTTTTCATGACGGCACTCATCCGTTCCATGGACTGTTGCATTGCACGCAACAAGAATGCGGTATCCGGACGCTCTTCGGAGTTGCTCCTGTTAGACATGATCACCACAACCTTTGCACAAGAGAATTAGTTAAACAATTTAAGAACAGAAAATTCACTTCGTTACCTCACGTGTTTAATCGCTCGGTTTGATTGCTCAAGCACTTCTCGTTCTATGGCAAGTCAATTTCCGAAACTTTCAACCCGAGGTAGAATTCCACGACTCACCCGCTAGTGGCGTTTTATCCAATTCAAGGCAAGCAAGGAACTAACTCAAAGTGTTTTGGAGTTCTAACTCAATGAAAGGAATAATTTGATTCAAACAAAATTTAAACCCGAGAGGAATCAAATTTCGACTTCGTAAAAATTTCCCGAAAAAGAAAATTTCACACCCCCTTTTTTTTTTTTTTTTTTTATAGAAAACTGTTTTGGAACGTAAAACACGAACAAAACACGAAACACGAACAAAATTACGGGAGCACGGTAAAATTACCAAAATGCACCTACACGAAAACAGTACGAGTACCAAAATACCCTTTTCGCTACAAACAGATTTTCAGAAAAGTTTTCAACACAAAAGCCTTTCCAAATCACAACAGAATTTCAGAAAACACAAAGACACAATCTGAAATTTCAACAACAACAAAAACTGTCCAGAAAATTTCAGGAGTAAAATCTATAAAGTTGTAAAAAAATTAATACATAAAATAGGTACGTGTTTCTTAAATATTTTTATTTTTAAGCTTTTAGTACTCAAAAAATACTATCATTAGTAACTACAAAATAAATAATATTATTTTAAACTATTTATATGATATTCCTCATAAATTAAAATCTTGGATCAGCCACTAATTGTAAATTAAAATCTTGAATTTAGTGTTATGATTTTGAATTTAGGTTTTGATGTTTAGGATTAATAATTTAGCATTTATGATTTATGGTTTAGTTGTTTAGGGTTTAGAGGAAAAAAAAATGAAAAACATTAGGGGAAAGAGAGAAAAAAAAAAGAAGAAGAGGAAAATATTAAATAAATTAAAATGATTAAATTTTCTTTTATTTTTTTATGCATAAAAATCTTTTTTGATTAAAGGGGTACATATTATTGGACATTTTTAAAGTATGAGTGAGTCAATAATCTGTTCAATTTGTTTAAATTTAGAAATTTGATCCGATCAGTTAGATTTGTATTAGATTGAATTAACAAATTTTATAGTCTGATCGAATTCAGATTATAAAATATATAATCAATTCGGATTCAGATAAGATTCGAATTAACATATTTTATAATCTGTTGCAATCCGATCTGATCTAAATTACTATTAAAATTATAAATAAATGTATACTTTATTTTTAATATATTATATTTAAATATTATACATATCAAGATTAAATTAAATTACTATTTTTAGCTTAAAAATAAATATAAATGTTATATCATTTAGAATAATTTAATAATATTCAAGATTGTACTTTTTATTAATTTAATTTTCTTATTTGTAAGTATAAATAAATAAATTTACTTAACAATATATCAATTTAAAATTTAAATGTTAATATATAGTGTATTTTATAGATAACATTAATTTAAAAATAAGTCATAGTCTCAATCAAAAATTTGATTTATTTAAATTCGGATTGATTCGAATTAAATATATTATTGAATCCAATTTTGATTAGATAAATAAAAAAATAAATAATTTTAATCCGCCGTTAAACTCTAATACCATCACATTTTGAATATGTATTATTCGGTCACTGTGAAACTCTTGCTTTTAAAGCTATGTTATAATTTTCTGAGCTTCATTCAATCATTCTTATATCAATAAATCCATTTTAGTTTTGATAATTAAAAAAAAATTTGTATTTGAGAAAAGGGCAATATTCCTTCTAATCCCATCAGCGTTACCGCCAAGAATTTCAAAACAAATAATGATAATGCCTTAAATGTGAAGTAAGAAACTTTACACTCCCTCCAAAATTTCAGAATTTTTTGAATTTTCTCTCAACTTCACCCTCCTCTAGAGGAAACAGCAAAAACATCGGCCTCTATACCAGAAAATCCAATATTTCTCTACTTTTGATGTACACTATTTTATGTTTTTGACAGAGTAAAAAACTAAAAATCCTTGCTGGCATCAATTTCAGCATACGAAAAACTGAATTTGAATTTTAATTGTAGTAGCTAAGTTATATATATATATATATAATACGTTTAATTACATGTATAATTTCATTGTATTTATTTTTAATCATTTTATGCAGTGCATATATATATTTATAAAAAATTTATATGTTTCTTTTTATAACATAAATTTTTTTTTTCAAATTTTTTCTCTACTTCACCAGCAATATATTCAATTCTCTAAGTAAATTTGTTTATATTATTTAGATGCTAAATTTTGCTAATAAGAGTGAACAATTTGCTAAGATACTTTATTTATATTATTTGAATATTTTAGTTGATCATCTTTTACAAAAGACATATAAATTATCCAATTTTTAAAATTGAACATTTATGTCACCGATGTGTCTATTTTTTACAGTAAAAAATAAATATTTAAGCTACATAATTTTAAAATTATAGGACTTAAATATTTAAAATTTAAAATTTAAAATTTCAATAGCTTATCTATTTTTTATAAAAATATAGCGACCAAAAGATTCAAAAATAACATAAGCTAAGTTACTTTTAATACTGCTTTCCGATCAAAACATCATCCTATAATCGAAAAATTCAAGTAATGCACACTATTTTATGCTTTGAAAAGTAAAAAACTGAAAAAAAAAACTTCTCATGAATCATGTAAAAGATTTTGGTTTTAATTTTAATTATAGATTTAATAACTTAATATTATTATTTTGAAACTTTTTTTATTTATATTATTAAAAAAATATCAATTTAATATCAAAATTTATTTATTAGTATCATTTCATCAAAAACTTATAATAATTCATATTAGTCAAATAGGGAGGTTTAGTTTTAATATTTAAGATTATTTCTTTAAAAAATATATAGTGGTATTTTTTTTTAGTTTTGAAATAATAGTTACACAGTCATATATACATATATTGACAAGTTCACATTTTTTGAATACACACAAAGAATATATATCATTATACTACATAAAAATTAATATTTTTTTTAAATAACTACTGATGCGAACGGGAAGCCCCCTAGCCGACTAAAGCCGGGCCCGCCGCAACAGTGCTGCAGCACGTCACTCCCAACCCTTCTCTGGCATGCGCCGACCCCCCTTCCATACCCACCAGCCAATCGCTGAAACTGGGGGCAGGCCAAAGGGCCTCTACTCACATGCTCAGCAGGTTGTTCATACCAGGTTTCGAACCCCTGATATGCTTGATATCACTCCCTGATATCATCCATTGAGCTGCAGCAAACCTTCCCGTCCATTCCTCCTTCCCTCATTCTCAAACTCTTCATTCCAATTCTCCTCATCCCCTAAGGGCCTCCTATTTGGTCTCCCAACTTCCGGAACCCCTTCGGGTGCTCTTCTTTGTAAATTAGCAACCGCCGCTTCTTGCCGTCCTACCCGTTCATCAAGACTTTCCATGACGGCACTCATCCGTTCCATGGACTGTTGCATTGCACGCAACAAGAATGCGGTATCCGGACGCTCTTCGGAGTTGCTCCTGTTAGACATGATCACCACAACCTTTGCACAAGAGAATTAGTTAAACAATTTAAGAACAGAAAATTCACTTCGTTACCTCACGTGTTTAATCGCTCGGTTTGATTGCTCAAGCACTTCTCGTTCTATGGCAAGTCAATTTCCGAAACTTTCAACCCGAGGTAGAATTCCACGGTTCACCCGCTAGTGGCGTATTATCCAATTCAAGGCAAGCAAGGAACTAACTCAAAGTGTTTTGGAGTTCTAACTCAATGAAAGGAATAATTTGATTCAAACAAAATTTAAATCCGAGAGGAATCAAATTTCGACTTCGTATAAATTTCCCGAAAAAGAAATTTTCACACCCCCTTTTTTTTTTTTTTTTTTTATAGAAAACTGTTTTGGAACGTAAAACACGAACAAAACACGAAACACGAACAAAATTACGGGAGCACGGTAAAATTACCAAAATGCACCTACACGAAAACAGTACGAGTACCAAAATACCCTTTTCGCTACAAACAGATTTTCAGAAAAGTTTTCAACACAAAAGCCTTTCCAAATCACAACAGAATTTCAGAAAACACAAAGACACAATCTGAAATTTCAACAACAACAAAAACTGTCCAGAAAATTTCAAGAACACAAATCACAATTCTGAAATTTTCAACACAGCAGAATTTTCCAGAAATCAGAAACACAAACACAATTCTGAAAATTTTCAGGAAATCAAAACAACAATTTCAATCTGAAATTTTCAGGAAAACAGATTCAACAAAGCAGGAAACAACAAAACATATCAGAATTAATTCCAGAAACATATCACATTCAGAATTTTTGTAAGAACAAGGTGAAAAATTCTGGAAAAAGTGAAGAACACACAGAATTTGAAAAAGTGCACAGATTTTGATTTTGCACACAAAAATAACAACACAAAACAGAAACGAACTCAGGATCACAAACACAAACAGAATTTTTGCATGAACAACAAGAAAAATTCTGGAATGATGAAGAACACACAGATTTTTTTTTTTTATAACAGAAAACAATAAAAGATAGGAGTCTAGAATTCCAACCTAGAGCTCTGATACCAAATGATGCGAACCGCTCGCCACGACTCCTATGACCTCCAAAATCACGTGGTTTTGGCAACCAAAGAAAATCGAACAAAGGACCCGACAACAATGTTGGCACGCAGATTCTACGAAGAACGCTCGACTATGATAGCAAGGAACTCACCTCCACCCTTGGATATACGCACTACGAGCCGAGATGAGGCGAAACGCCACAAAGGGTTGCTAATTCCTTTGATAAGTTTCTTGATAGAACAAGAGAAGCACTTGTGCTCTCTCTCAATTTGAAATCACTCCAAATTGTTTTTCATTGATGAAAAATCATTTCATTGATTAAAATTGTTGAATAATTCCTACAAATGGTGGCTGCTACAAGTATTTATAGACATAAATGAAAGCTAAAAACCTAGAAGAAATCCTGGCTATTGATTTGGATCCAATGGCCCAAAAATTACACATTTTGAATCTCCGCCGCGGCGGGGAAATATTCATGCCGCGGCGCGCACCTTTCTGCTTGCCGCCCGCTAAGTCTCGCCGCGGCGCACAAAAGATCATGCCGCGGCGCGCACATTCAGGATCTGCGCGCAGGTCTGGCTGTCAGGCGCGCACGTCCGTGTCAGCGCGCAGGTCTGGCGTGTCAGTGGGCGCAGGCTCGCCCATCCCTCGACATGCCGCGGCGCACAAAATTCATGCCGCGGCGCACATGCACCCACGGTCCAAAACAGAAACTATCTCGCCGCGGCGCCACATCCTCATGCCGCGGCGCGCATGCTTCTTCAATTCAAAACAGAACGCCTTTCGCCGCGGCGCACTAAATCCATGCCGCGGCGCGCTTGTGTGACAATTTCACCATCCAATGCAGAAACCTCCTCGCCGCGGCGCACAAAAGCCATGCCGCGGCGCAGCTCCAGATTTTGAAATTGACACTTGCACACTTCTCTTCCTTTCCCATGGTGTTTGCATGTCTTTCTATGATGTTGCATGCCATTTAGCACCCCTTTGAGGCCCTTCTCTCGGCACGGCTCTCGGCGCGTGTCGGGCCGACTTCGGGAGGGGGTCCGGTTCGTATCAACTACACTACTCACGTATCCATAAAATATTTTTTTTAATTGTTAGTAATATTTCTTAAAAATTTGGGTGGGAAATATTTAATTCTTAACGATTAAAAATTGATTGACAACTATAACTAAAAAGTAATATAATTTTGGAAAATATTGTTATGCATTTACTTTAAGGAGTACAAGTTCAATATATTAAAATGTTTATTAAGAAAAAATAATAAAAATAATATTTTTTAAAATTTATAATAACAAAAATAATATATCTTATGTTTTAATTATATATTTTTATAATTAAAAAATAAATTTTACATCATGTTTTTTGTAAGTCAAATTAAATTGTGATAATTTAAACTAATTTCAATGTTAAATATTCAATGTTGCTCGTTCAATATTTAATGTTCAATGTCATACTAATTTTATTATTATAAATTTTAAAAGTGTTATTTTTAATAACTTTTTAAAATATTTTACTTATTTAGTAAAATTATGCAGAGTCCTTAAAAATATATTCTTCTTTCTCTTATGTGGTTAACAATTAAAGAAAATCTAAATAATTTTTTTTTCAAAAATTATTTTTAAATATAAAGAATAATCGTTTAAATTTGATTAAAATTTTGAGTTATTGTTATTTTTTATCAAAAAAAATGGTACCAATATGTAAACTTTGTTACTAAATTAAAAAATATTTAATTATAAAATATAACATATATATTTTATTTTTAACCACTACAACAATAATTTATAAAAAATGTATTTTTTTATAAAGTAAAAATATAATTATTTTTAGTAAAAATTTTTTATATATTTTAAGATGTTAATATTAATCATACTTTTAAGGTTTATTGTTATTTTAAATATGATAATTAAATAAATATTTAATTAAATGGTAATCTTAATTATATGATATTACAATATTTAATAAATAATGTAAATATTATTTTATTTTTATAATTATTTTGAAGTATAATTGAAGACAATTTGATTTTAACTATTGCGAAAATTAGAGTGAAAAGAAAACAAAAATAAAAAAGATATTCAACATCGTCATCATCACGAGCTTTTAAAAAAGATGAAACAGGCATCCAATGTACGAGACTATCTATCCTTGTCAGGTAAATCCAACCTCTGCATTCCAGCTAATACTCTTCTACACAACCACAAAAGTCAAACATAAAAAATTCCGTACACACTGTGACTTACTTACAAATTGGTTGAAAAAAAATATTAATTATAATTTGTTTTGATAAAATTACTTATTTTTTTAAATTTATATCACATAAATATTGTAATTAGTATATTTAAATGCATTTACACTTTTTCAACAGGCAAAAGGTGAAAAAAGAAAGAAAAGAAGTATGACACTTTAGTGATATTTACGTTCTTATTTTTTTTTTTTAATACTTATTTTCTTTTATATTATTAAAAAAATATTAATTTAATATTTAAATTTATGTATTAATATCTTTTTTATAAAAATAAATAATAATTCAAAATTTTGATTAAAAATAAAGGAATAGTTTTGACATTTAAGATTATTTTCTTAAAAAAAAGGGTGACAAATTTTTAAAATTTTAAAATAATATTTAAACATTAATACATAATATATATATATATATATATATAGGTTTAAACTCATATCTTTTCGGTATTACAAAGATTATATATTATTGGATAACATCATAATTAATAAATTTTAAATTATTATTTTTTAAAGAATTATACCATTCATATATAAGTAATATTTTTTTTTAATTGTTAATAACAAATTTTTTTAATTGTTGACAGAAAAATAGATATATGAGAGCAATTATAGAGTAACATAATTATAAAATTTTTATTCTTATTTACACAAAAAAAATTATTTTATTTATTTTATAAAATTATATAGCATCCTTAAAAAATTATATAGTCTTTAAAAAAATATTTTTCTTTGAGTCTATTTCTGTTATTAATAATTAAAAAATTATATATTTTTTAAGCAAATAATCTAAAATATTAAAAATTAAAAATTTAAATTATTATTTATTTTTGATAAAAAGATATCAATAAATTAATTTAGATGCTAAATTAACACCTGTTAAAAGAGTCAGCAGAATAAAAATATGGGTATCGTTGATGTAACAAATTCCAAAAAAAGGGTAAATGTAGAATGGGTCGCATGTGGCTAAAGATTATGTTTATTAGTTTATACAGATTACAGTATCCTATTCTAATTCTAACCCAACCAACTGTTTTTAAGTCCCGTTAATTACGGGTATTACTGGGTCCCATCTCCTTTCTGTTAGTTTATCTCTCACCTCTTTTGTTATTATTTTTTTTTAAGGATAATATTAACATAATTATAATTATAATTATTTTTATTAACGATACTTTTCTTAGCAACAATATAATAATATGTACTTAATTATAATAATATCTATTCATATAAAAAAATTAAAATTATTTTTAATATTTTTTAAATAAAATTATTTTTATATTTTAAATTATTAAAATTAATTATTGATTATAATATATTATCATATTAAATAAAATTTTTAAATATAATAATGAATTAAAAATTATATTTAATAATTATTTTAATAATATAATGGTTATTATATCTAATAATTTTTTTAAAATATTATTTATTTTTATAATTAATATTAAAGTATAATAAAAATTAATTTTATATTTATTTTAAATATATTGTATAAATAAAATAAAATAATTGATATAAATTTTTGATTAATAATAATAAATTTATAAATTTTTATTATGATAAGAGACAAAATTATGATAATATTATTATTATTATTTTTTAATTTATTATAGTCGGCTTGGCTGCCTCGTAGTCATTACTTAGATAGTTTGGCTCTAGACTCTAGTAGGCCTCGCGTCACATTTTGACTCGGTTCAACTCGTTCAGTGAAGCCTTCGTAGGCTGTTATCTTTGTGTTCGAATATTTCAGCCGCTCATCACGCCTCTTCACAATGACGCAAAGCATTTTTTCTCCTAATCTTGCTCGTTGTCTATTTTTATTTTTAAATGAAATTAGGATACTTGTTTTTCATTTCTTCTACTTGTTTTAAAATCTTGACTATTTAATTTTGTATTTTATATATAGGAAAATTTGAAACTATAAATAAAAGAATAATATTTAACCCTTATATTAAAATATTAGATTTTTTTAACAAATATTATTTAAAAAAAAAACAAGAATAAACAAATAATTATAATCTACACCACACACGCACAAATATATATATATAATGAAGATTTGAAACTTATACTCTGCATTGCTCACAAAAAACATACTATAATATATAATAGGCACATTAAAAATAACAAAAATAGTAATTATAATTAAATAAAATAATAATATTATTATTGTGTTTAGTGATATTAGTATTTTTCAAAGAAAAAATTAATTAATTTTTTTTAAAATTTTTCAAAATAAAATACTTTAATGTTGATGAATATTGTATATGAAATAAGGTAATATTTTTTTATTTAAAAAATAAAGTCAATTAGTAAAAGTGAAAATTGCAAAGACTTTTTATGAGGAGAATAGATAGAATGATAATTATACTTGTTTTAGCAAATCCCTTACGACTCCCAATTAATTTGAATACAACTAAACAAAATAATTAGCAAAACTCATTTTATTTCATGTTTAATTACATCTTACGAGATTACATGTTTGACTACATCCTACGAGAAATTACTTATAGTTAATTTTCTTTCTCCCTTTTGGTCTTGTACTAATTTCGTACCCTACCATCTAGCATAAGTAATTTACAAAATTAATCATCTTTCAATCTGATGGTATAGTAGCTTTCAAGGCTTAAAAATGATACTATATATATAAATTATTAACTACAATATAAGTTACTCAATCATTACTTTATTTGATAATAAAAAATCATTAAATTTATTAATATTAAGGCCTTCCATTTCTTTATTTTTCCCTCTTGTTCTTTTCTTTAGTCGGTAATATTAGGTGATTAACAATAGGTAAAAATAAAGATAAGAAATACCATAATATAAAAAATAGTAAAAATCAAAATGGTAAAATTCAACCTCTGGCCTAATACCTATTTGTTAAATTTTAGATTATATACGTATATAATAACTTATTGTTGAAATGATTTACTTAAATAAGTAGCAAGTTTATAAAAAAAAAAAAAAAGTATCTATCCTATAAACGAAATAGAGTAAATTTTTTATGAAGCTAAATTGTATTAAATTATATTAAAATTAGGATATATAATGTTGGTAATTTGTATAATATATTCAGAATTTTAATAAATTAATTTATTTTAAAATATTATTTTATATAATTTTTTTTTATCAATATTTAATTAATTTATTTATTTATATATTTCCCTTACATTTAAAAACATATTCTTTTATTTTGAGATTGAGAAAAAAAATTATGATGCATAATTTTATAAATAAAAAAGCCAAACAGATTAAGTTAATTGTTTGTTTAAACTTAAACTTTCTTGGACTAGGATCCTTTATTTATTTTTTTTTATTTCATTTGTGCTTATTTTTAAATTTCAACTATCAATATTTACATAAGATGAATTTGAAGCTATTAATTAAAAATAATATTAATCATTAGATTAAGATATATGGCTTAAATTTGATAAATAAAAATAATAAGTATAAAATTATAATCTAACTTGCTTATGAATCAATTTCTATATAACAATATAATTTTTATTCTATGTAGTACACTATAATTTTATAACTAAATACTTAATTATATATAAAATTATATAATTGTGTGACAACTCACTCTTAGTGGATTCTAGCAATATAATTTTTTGTTTTGTAAATATTGGTAAATTGAATACATAATCATACAAAAATTATATATTTAGAGTCTTTAATACTTTCTAATTTTACCACTAAATAATAAACACGTTGTTAATGAATTTTACGATATATTTGATATATCATATCAAATATATTAAATATAGTTGTATTAAATTGTATTTAATTTGTATAATATTTAGTGATAATTTATATTTTAAATATTATATGATTTATTTTATAAAGATTTTTATATATGAAAATAATTTATATTTTAATTATTATATGATTTATTTTATGAAGATTTTTATATATGAAAATAATTTATTATAAAAGTTTATTTTAATTACATATATATATTTAAAAATATATATATATATATATATATTATAAAAATATTATTTTTAATTTAAGATATAAAAAAAACGAAGAAGATAACTTCGGATTTAAGATAATGTACGATATTGTAAAATTTGACGGTCAAAGATGCTTATGTAATGGAGAGTAATTAGCACGCGCGAGCATAGACAGTGGTGCGATCCAAACATAGCAAACAATATTCCATAAAGGGGTATGTTTGGAATTTAAATAAAATTTAACCTATTCTCCTCCATAATATATATATATATGAAAGGGGTATGTTTGGAATTTAAATAAAATTTAACCTATTCTCCTCCATAATATATATATATATGAAAGGGGCATGTTTGGAATGTAAATAAAATTTAACCTATTGTCCTCCATAATATATATATATATATATATAATTTAAGATATATAAAAAAAGACAAAGATAACTTCGGATTTAAGATAATGTACGATATTCTATAATTTGACGGTCAAACATGCTAATGTAATGGAGAGTAATTAGCACGCGTGAGCATAGACAGTGGTGCGATCCAAACATAGCAAACAATATTCCATAAAGGGGTACGTTTGGAATTTAAACAAAATTTAACCTATTCTCCTCCATAAGTAGTGCTTTCCAGCCTTCATATGAACACCATATCCCCAATTGTCTTACATTGATTTGGTTTGTGTTTGTAGTGAAAACGAGTGAAGAAGAAAACAATGGCTATGGCAAGTTTCTTGTGCATTGTGTCTCTAATTTCAATAATGTGGATGACTGAAGCAAGAATCCCTGGGAACTATGCTGGAGGTTCCTGGCAAACTGCTCATGCTACTTTCTATGGAGGTTCTGATGCCTCTGGTACTATGGGTATGTACCACATTTTAGCATTATCTTCTACATTCTTACAACTGAGTCCATCCTTTTATCCACATTTTTCTAATATTTCTTAGCTTTTTACAAAAATTTCCAATCAAGTTTCTTCCTTTTGGGTAAATTCCTAGTACATTTACTTTGTTTCTCCTGTAGTTATTATTTACTTCCGGATAGCTCTAAAAATTCATAAATAGTTATTATTTACTTTGTTTCTCCTCTAGTTGTTCTAAAGTTGCGAGCTTTCTTTCTTTCAACACATAAACGCTATGAACCCATTTCAGATAATGCTGGGTTTTGTTCAATTTGAACTTAACAATGTGTAATTCTCACTGATTTAATGGTTTAGGTGGAGCTTGTGGATATGGAAACCTATACAGCCAAGGATACGGCGTTAACACAGCTGCTTTGAGCACAGCACTATTCAACAATGGTTTAAGCTGTGGTGCTTGCTTCGAAATCAAGTGCACAAACGAGCCAAGATGGTGTCACGCTGGTAGCCCTTCAATTTTGGTCACAGCCACTAATTTTTGCCCACCAAACTTTGCTCTTCCTAACGACAATGGTGGGTGGTGCAACCCTCCTCGCTCCCATTTTGACCTTGCCATGCCAATGTTCCTCAAGATTGCTGAGTACCGCGCTGGAATTGTCCCTGTTGCCTACCGTAGGTAAGCCTCGTCTTTACCGTCAGTGACCTTTTTTTTATTTTTATTTTATATATATATATATATTTAAAAGCAAAGAAATTTACATAAACCTTTATCTAAGCACAAAAAGTGCCAAATTAATAATCAAATTTTCAACGCATAAACCTTTATTTCTCGTTGAGTCATTTGAAATTCGCTTTTATATCTCTATTTTGAGAATGAAAGTGACAAAATGAAATGCATTATTGAATAATGATAAATATTGTACCAATTTTTAATCCAAATTACATAATATATGTCAAAGTCAAAATTATCTTAAAAAATTTCCCTTTTTTTTTAAATAATTGTGTTAAATTTCATGATTATTAATTATTTAGTTGTAAAAGTGTTTAAATTTTTGTTATATTATTATTTTTCATTCATTATTAATACTATTGTTTTTATTTAAAAAAAAAAAACACATATTGAAACTTGATTACAAAAATAAACCATGTGATTAGTCCAACGAATAATATATCATATACATGTTATTACTTTAACAGAATGGAAATAAATAATTAATTATGTGCTCAACGTTTTCAACGTAAGCTGCAAATTTCCTTGAATACTGTGTTGGTCCAAACGGAAACTTTGACCTTCAACCCACACAGTCCCCAGCGTCCGAAACGAATATGTTCACGGCCCAAATCACGGCCAATGTTTGATGCCTCATGCTTGCTTGAAACATTTTGTTATAATTATGCAGAGTGCCATGCCGAAAGCAGGGTGGGATCAGGTTCACAATCAACGGATTCCGTTATTTCAACCTGGTTCTGATCACTAACGTCGCCGGTGCAGGAGATATCGTGGGGGCGAGCGTGAAGGGCGCTAGGACTGGTTGGATGCAATTGAGCCGAAACTGGGGTCAAAATTGGCAATCAAACGCTGTTTTGGTGGGCCAGTCTTTATCTTTCAGAGTCACAGCCAGTGACAGACGCAGCTCCACCTCGTGGAATATTGCCCCAGCAAACTGGCAGTTTGGTCAAACTTTCACCGGCAAGAATTTTAGGGTTTGATGTCAAAAATGGTCAAAATATTTTGGAGGTTTCCCACCATAATGTCAAGTCCTCTTTTGGGAACTAAATATTTCTTTTTTCCTCTCGAAAAATGGTGTTTTTTGTACTTATCTTTGACTTGTTGTTGGGGAGTGTTCTTGATAGATTAAAGAGTGTGAGAGGGTTTTTTTTTTTTTTTTAAATATTAATTGGTGGGATTTTGGGGGAGCAATGTAACTTTGTGTAATGGGGTTAGGGAAGGCTGAGGAGGCTGCAACAAAAGATGTAAGCCCGCAGCCCAATAGTAGTGAAGCATAGATGTATGAGTTGGTATAGTATATGTCTAATGTCTTTAATTAAGTGTATTAGCCAGTAATTTACTTATTATACTTTAATTTGAGTTGGAGACTTTTGTGCTTCTTTCTAGTTTTGGTGCTTATCGGTGAGCACAAAGGTTAACACTATTCAGTAGACTCTTAGGCGTTGCAAGGGTTTACACAGCTTAAGATATATCTTCATACTTTTAGGGTGCCTTTTACTAACAAGGAAAGGAAAATTAAGTCATTCTTATTTATTTGTTTACTTTTTAAAAAATTGATGGAAAATGAGTAAAGACTCCAACAAATTTGTAAGTCATTCCTATTTTCTTAATGTTGATTCTTTTTTTAAATTTACAAAATATAATTACAATTTTTTTATAATAATATTTTGTTTATATATATATATATATATATATATATATAATTATTTTTAAAATGATATTTAAGTAAATTAATATTTTTATTTTGATATTTCAAAGATTGTAGTAGAGAATTGAGTTTTACACACTCTACTTACCTCCCACTTTTGATTATGTTTATTTTCATTTTCATTAATTTTTATTATAAATTAGTAAATATACTCTTGTAAAAAACTAGCTCCATAATTGTTCTTTTGGTGTTTTTTTTTTTAGTAATTTGTCTAAATAGTTTTAAATTTGATTAAAAGTTAAATTTTTTAAAATTAGCAATAATAAATTTAAAATTGTGTGTTTTAATTATATCAAAATTACATAAATTACAAAAATGTTTTTTTATTCTAATTCATACATGTTATATTACACAATATGTAAACTGTGTTACATATTAACTATATATTAACAATTTATATAATATGTAACACAATTTATATAATAAATAAATAGTTTACATACCTAATCATAGTATATTTTTTAAAATTTTAGTCTTAATTTTATTAATATTTATAATTTTAAATTGAATCTCAGACTCAAGTTATAAAACAAAAATATATATAGTGAAAGAGACAAAGAAAAAGAGTTGATATTTGCCAAATAATTAATTTTTTTTGACAAGAAAAAGAGTTGATATTTGCCAAATAATTAACTTTTTTTTTTGCCAGAAGATCAAATATAAAATAAAAAAAACAGAGAAAAAGACAAGGAAGAAAGTTGATATTTTTAATTGAAGTCTGTTGCATAATATTTACATATAAATAACATCAAATATTGAAGAATACAGTTAGCCCATTAATGTTCTCATCTGAATAAATATTTTCTGTTGTTGAACGTTATGCAAGGAAAATGAAAATAAAAATAAATTCATATCCAGAAAGTTTAACACAATTTATATAGTATCTAAAACAGTTTACATATCAGAGCAAACAAGCATTACATTCTTCGCAAAAAATTGTAGAATCTGTTTTTCTTCCTTTTTTTAGAGTTTGCAGAAAATTATAGAATCTGTTTTGGACATTCTCATTCTAATAAATTTAATGTGTTTGTATGTTATTTGAGTTTGTATATTATTTTTCAATTCTTGGCTCAGTTGGAATGCTTTATTTACTTGAGTTTGTATACCCTATGTAAAAATAGAGTATATTAGTTTATCACCCAACAAAAATTGGTTCAACAATGAAAAATTAATGAATCAATGAAATAGATAAAAAAAATCAGCTTTTAATAGAAAAAAATAACCGGAAGGAATAGAAAAAAGATATAAATAATGAATAAAAGTCAAATGTGAAACGGAAAAAAAAAAAAAGAAACTTGAGTTTAGAATTAATAACTGTTAAAAGGTAAAATGGTAAAAATATAATTTCAAAACGATGTTATGAAACGATAAATAAAAAAGATGTTATTCATTCTTATTTTTCTCAATTTTATGTCATTAATTCGCCTTTTCTCCCCTCCCCTGTCAATGGGCTTATGAAAGATTTGTGAATAACAGTGATCCATTGGATTCCAGTATATGTATCAAGAAGCTTAGCCTGTCAGTAAGGCTAAATTTGGCTTATTTAAAGTAGTATTTGGAAGTGATACATACACCGACTACATGTCTTCATTATTATGGGAGAGAGCGTAATTTTATTTTGACGATTTGATAAACGTAAAATTTTAGTCTATTTATGATTAAAAAAATTAATATTCAAGCAAACTTATAAAATTAGTGTTAGGATAGTTAACTATTATTTTAAATTTATAATCATAATATTATATAATTTTTTTTTAAAAAAGGTTTTAAAGTTTTATTCTTTTTATTAATAAGAGAAAACACACCTATATACATTTTAATGAAATTTGAACTTAAATTCTTAGTAAAAGAATTAAAAATTTTACCATTAAATCACAAGTGATTCTCAATATTATATAAAATCTTTTTATAATTGAAAACAAAAAAATACATATCATATAATCTTTTGGAGAAAGAAAAATAAAAAACAATATAAACAAATATATTTATTGACATATAAAAAATTAGCATTCATTAAAAACTTCTTTAAAGTTTCACATAGTTCGCAAAGATAAATAGTTCGCAAAGATTAGTCCATTCCATAAAACGTAGTTAATAGATGATAACTTCGCTCCAATATCATCCACTAGCATCATCAATTTCACCAAAAATGCGGTGTCATGTAAAAAAAAAAAAGTTATAGAACAATAAGCTAAACATAATAGTAAATATGTTAAACCTAAAAAGACTCAAGTACTCTTCAATTTAAAACAATATATTTTATAAGTATTATTAGGAATATTAATTTTACTTTAAAGAGTATTTTAGGGTAAGTTAATGGTACCTTATTAAATGACTTGTTAATTTTTATGTGAAATATTAGAGTTAAATATTCCTTAATAACACTCTAGGTTATCATTTTGTTGTTTTTATAAAACATTAATGAATCAACCGATCTTTAAAAAATATATAAGTTTGATTTTGTAATTGACTTAAATTGATTGATCAATTTTTGAAAGAAAAAAAAATACACATTCTTACATTATTCGTTCAAAGATTGAAAGGCCATTTTAGTTTCTCTTCAGATGTTTGTTGGACAAGGTTCCAAAAAGAGCTTTGTGTGCACCAGCACTACTAGTCTACTACACGGGTTAAATACAATTGAATTCAAAAGGAAATTCTAGCCATCAATGCGATGATGGTTTTATTTAGAAATTTTTTATTTATCCCAAGTGAAATATACTCCGATTTATTCTGCTTTTGCTTTTTTATCAAACTTGTTTTTTTTTTTTTTTTTTTTTAAGGTCAAATTATATAAATGATCCCTAAATTTTTTTACATTCTATAATTGGGTCCTTTTATTGATTAATTTTTACATTTTTGTCCTTTTACTCTATTTTCTTACAATTTAACCCCTTTATTTTTAATTTTACACTATAGTCCTATTATTTTAAATGTTAATTTCATGTTGGTTTCAAATTTTGGACTAAATATGTGAAAATTAAAAGTAAAGAAACCAAACTATTATTTAAAAAAGGAGACCAAAGTTAAAAAATTAAAAAATACATGGACCAAATCATAAGAAAAATAAGAAGTAGATCAAAATGTAGACTGTGAAAAAATTTAAGAACCATTTGTAGTTTACTCTAAATAAAAGGAAAATTCAGATAAAAAAAAATCTGTTACTCATTTAGATCGGCACGTACATACATTTTTTTTAAAAAAATATTTATATATAAGTTGTAGTATAATCACAGATGTAATAAATAATTATTAGCTTAAATAATAAGACTTATTTTTTTTTTTTAGCTTATAATTAATTATCATAATTGTGACATTACCACAATGGTAAATAAATATAATGCTAACGAGCTTTAAAAATTTAGTAGGATGATTCATTGGTGGGTGATCCAAAATTTCAATTCACGAGTGGTACTCTATTACTTATTTTTTATTAAAGAAGATATTATGTGTAAATATGTTTAATTATTAAGTTTTTAATATATTTTTAAGTAATAAAAGTTTAAATGAAATACAAAGATAGTACGAATGTATTTTATGTTTATAATTTATTTATAATTTTATAAATATTATTATAAAAAATTACATTATTATTAGTTCAACTGCTGGATTCATTGCTACAACAAACAAGAGATTGTTTGCTTTTCTTTTTCTAATTTTTTGGTTAGTGGACTAGAGAATGCTATGATATAAAGGGGTGTCAATCGTGTTGTATTAGTCGTATTTGTGTTGTGTTCGTTCGTGTTATTTGTGTCGTGTTTTAGTGTTAGTTGATACATTAAAAAATTTACTTGAATTTTTTGTGTGTTACTTATTTATAATAGTAAGAAATAACAAAATTTTTAAGAACATAAAAAAATTATTGATCAATTCTTACTAAAAAAAATTCGTGTCGTGTTGTGTTCGGATCGTGCTATCGTATCGTGTCAGAAATTGTCACCCCCATAACATAATGATCAATAATATATCACATAATTTTACTATTTATAGAAATTAAATATTTGATGGATCAATCAAATTTGATAAATCATTTGAGATCATCAAAATATGTGACATTTCTCTAACATAAATTATAGCTTTATGTCAAGTACAGAAGGGAAGATAACCAAAGTTGAAATTTATTTTAATCTTTGCTCTTCTAAGTAGCATTCTACTTTCATGGTTCTGTGATTGTAAACTCTTTGGTGCCTAATTCAAGAGTTTAATTTGTAGATAGATTACAAATATACTGAGTTTTACACTTTTACTTGAGATATCAAATTTACGTGTTGAAATTTTGTTCATTCAAGATAATAAAAAAACAAAACATAGCTGTAAAAATAAAATAAAAACAAGTGCTTGGATAATACTCCAAGAGGTCGGTCACATCAGCATTTTTTCCAAGGCAATTGGGCTAACCAGAATCACACATGGGATGGGATAATGGAGTTAAGTGCTTTTTTAAAATAATAATATTATGTATTTGATTAATAATTATATATAAAATTAGTTAAGTAAAATAATAAAATAATAATGTAATTATTTATTAATAAATGTTAATTAAATTATATATATAATAAAAAACTTTTTTTTTTTTTTTGTCTTTTTTCCTTTCTAAAGAGCTCTTCACATGTGGTCAGTCCAAATTTGCTTTATGTACGATTTATTGGTAAAAAGAACTTTGGATTCCTACTTTGCCCATGTAAATGGTACATCAAAGTAGGGCTTTGGATTCTTAGAAAGAAAAAAAAAAAAAGTAGGGCTTTGGATTCCTTTTACAAAGATTAGACGATTCTAATTATACCCAAAAAGTTTCACTATATAAGATTCCCCCATCTAATCATCCATACAAAAGCAACATTCTTAGATGAATATATAGACGAGTGTTTGGCTTAACTAATCACATATTTGGTTTTTCAATCAATTTTTTTTAAACCAACAAAATTAGTTTTTTAATCAAATTTTTTAAACTAACAAAATATCTTGTTAAACTCACAATTTTATACTGAATAACATAATATAAAGATGAAAGTATACTTACTACATAATTTCAATAAAATTGAGAATACGACTAGATTCAACAAAATCGTTGGCAAATAATCACCAACAGCCATAATTGCCGTAGTTCCAACGACCTTTATCAACAATCTCGTCGAATTTTTGATGACCATAAGGAGTTGCCCAGTGTAAGATTTTACATTTGGTTTTAAAATATATCATACCATATTTCAAAGCATATTTAACACATTATATATTTTTCTTAAAATATATACAAGGCCTTACATTCGATGATGATTACTGGAACTCCACAAAGGTACCTAAAACTCTTGTGGGGTCACCAAATATAAGGTCTTAATCCACAGCACATGTAATAAATTACATATGTTTTTTAGAATATGTAAGGCCTTACATTTAACAATGATCATCGAAACTCCACAAAAGTAAAACTCCTATGGGATCACCAAATATATGGCCATACATCTTAACTAAAATATGTAAGGTCTTACATCTAGAACATATGTAACAAATTACATATGTTTCCTAAAAATGTGAAAGATTTTACATTAATAGTCACTAAAACTCGCACGAGATAGTCGAGTAAGGTTGTTAAAACTCTAGCAGTTACAATTGTAGGTGGTGGTTGAAGACAATTTTGTTAGGTATAGTCCTATTGAAATAATGTTAAAACTCATAATTTCATACCCAGTGACATAATGTAAAGACGAAAACATACTTATAGCATAATTTTAATAAGGTTGAGGTGCTATAAAAGGTTATTAGATTAAATAATTGGCTTTGTTTGATCCTTTGAATTTGAAATTGAAAATGTGTCATTTGGTTACATTGATTTGAAAAAAATAAGCTAATTATGAACAAATTATATTATTTTAAATGTTTTTCTATTAAATAGTTATTTTCTATAAAATAATTAATATACGATTAAAACATGAGCATTTAATATGGTTAAAAATGAAATTTAATATGAAATTATTTAAGGAAAAAATAAGTAATAATAATATTCTAACATGAAGTTATTTAAGTATATATTTTATTTTTTTTAAAAAATAAAGCTTAATAAAATATTAAAATAGAATAGTTGCAATAAACAAATATTAAAAAAAATTTGTGAAAAAAATTCCATATTAATTGTCAATTTAATATTGCTAAAGACTCTTGTTTATCACTTGATATAAAATAATAATATTTTAATAAAAATATAAATAATGTATTTTTTTCCTTAATTGATCATTTTTTTCAATAGTTAGGAAACTAAATAACACATTTTATAATATAAAGAACCAAATAACATAAATGAAAAAAATTTAAGAGCAATATAAAGTGTGAAATTTATATACATTGATGGAAACAAGGTGTTGGATATTTTTTTCTAAGACATTTTCCTCTTTCAATAAATGGAGAATAGGACTAGGCCCAACAAGATTGTTGGATCCACCACCTGTAGTCAAAATGCCAGAGTTTTAACTAAGGTTGTCAATGGGATGGGTCTAGGCTAAGGATACCTTTCTTGTTGTGCATCCTTAATTTTAAATTTATCCTCAATCTTTACTTAAAATTCTTGTAAAGATATATTGAAGACCCCAAATGGAGAACATGATCCAAATAATACTAAAATTATTATTTTTTTAGTAACTTTTTATTTTTATTATAAAAAAAATTGTAAAAAATTATTCAATATTAAATATTGGGTCACTAGTTCCTTAAGTCACTTTATGGTTTATGTCATTGGGACATTTTAGTTATATAGCTTGTGCAGTACACATTAAGTTACCTATTTTAAGAAATTAAGACATATAAATCATTTTTTAAACAATAATATTAATATTTTATTATTAAAAGCAACCACCCATTTAAAACCCTATTTAATTAGAGGCAAAAATTTCATTGTACATGTTTTCCTCCATTACAAACCTATATTTCTCTCCTTTTTGTCATTTTGGCACAATTTTTAGCTTATATTATAAGTTATATTTTTTAACTTTATTTTCATTTTCCTATTTCTTTTTTGTGCTATATTCTTCATATATTTATTAATTGTTCTACAAAACAAGAAAATTATTGAAATTGAAAGCATCTTTTCCTCCTGTAGTATAGCAGGAGAAATTTCAAACTGTTTTTGTGAGCATGAAGGGAATGAGAACTATTTTTTGGAGAGCACACTTTCAACTTATTCGAAAGATATTTGTCTCACTCTTGTCTGAATTAGGGAATCAATTTCTAATGGAATCGAGAGGTGTGTATGGAGCATGAAGGGAATGAAAAATATGTGTTTGGGGGGCATGAAGGAAACTTAGGCCCAAATGATTAGTTCATCAATTTAAAATACCCACTATGTTCTTTAAAAGAGTCACACATTTTTTTCAGGTGCATTAAATATAATATTTTATTAATTTTTAATGAATATAAGAAGATTAAAGTGACTTATATATTCTAGTTTTAAGAATGAGTGATTTATATATACCGTGTAAAAATTGTAACTAAAGTATTCTATTGACATAAACAAAGTGACATCTAAGTTATTTCATCCTTAAATTTTTATAATGAGAAGGAAAATAAAATTTTATGCTAATAAATAATATTATATTGTAAAAAATAAAAATATGTAATAATAAATACATAATATTTTTGTACAAAATAATATTAATAGAATATTGTTACAAACTATTTTGAAATAATAAGAATAATTATATAATTTTAGATTTTTTTGAATTTAAGTAAATTGTTTAAATAATTTTTAAAAGTAATTATTGATATTTTAAGAATAAAAATATAACTTAGAGGTAAAATATATAATATATAATACATTATTTAGGATTGATTTGAGTTTTATGTAACTAAATATCTTTCTTACGTTTCCAACAATACCCAATTTTTAGTCAACTTTTACACGAAATTTTCAAATTTTTTGAAGTTTTTTACATTCGAGAAGGCAAGAAAAACTAATTTTAAAGACTCAAGACATAATAGAATATAAAACTACAAGTTTTTGGTGATGAAAACATCATTTAATATAATTTATGGGTATTTTGACCTCTAAGATTCTTGGTGTAATTTAATTGTTTTGATTTTTCTTCTTTCCTTATGATATATGTTAAGATTATATTTGTCTATGAATTTTAATCTAAGCATGAGTGACTAATTTTATTATGGATGTTTAGTTTTTGTTGTTATGTTTGTTTAAATATATTTTGGTGAATGATTTAATTACAAAATTAAATAAATATTGCTTCTGTAATTTTCTAATCAGCAATACCAGCAACAGCTTGGTCTGTAATGCAAGCATCCACATTCGTGCCAGCTTCATTAGTGACCACAGATCTAGTTTTTTCCAATTTTCAAAATGTCCCAACACAACTACAGGATTGGGCACGTGAAAACCTCAAACCAATAAATGAACGTCCGCATAGGCCCATTAGCCTTATTATTGAAGGCCCATCTAGAATTGGAAAAACTTTTTGGGCTAGAAGTCTTGGGCCTCATAATTATTACTGTGGACATATGGACCTGGCCCATCACAATGACGAGACCCATTATAACGTTATAGACGACGTGCAACCGAAGTTTCTTAAACATTGGCGGGAATTTATTGGGGCCCAAAGAGATTGGAATTCAAATTGTAAATATGCAAAATCCAAGAAAATAAAAGGTGGTATTCCAACAGTTATTCTCTACAATCCTGGGCCCGATGCCTCTTACAAAGAGTACCTAGAAATATCAGATAATAGTTCTTTATATGAGTGGACTAAAAAAAATGCAATCTTCGTCAACATCGACAGGTTATTTTCTTGATTAAGAGTGTGTTTAAATATCTAGTTTTTGAATTTTTATAGAACAATTTGATGTTCATAAATCTAGAAATTAGTTTTAGGAACATTACTTTGACTATATTTTGATAAACTTAATTAAAAACTTAAATTAATGACCTAGTCATGACATTGTTTGTTTTGGCATAATTTTTCTTGTATATAATTTGATTGCTATTTAATATACTTGATCTGTAAGATATTAGTTAGTTAACCACATAAAAAATTTACTCGATCTATAAAAATTTTTGTAAATAAAGGAAAGCCAACAACTTTGATTTAAATGATCGTTCATATTAATTCATCATTATTTCGATGTAAGTATTGCCAATTAAGCTAAATGTCCATAAATTTTTTATTAATTATTAAAAACCTGTTTAAGATTAGTTTTAAATGGAAATAGTATTTTGTAACACGTTCCATGTCATCTTTGTTCTAGTTCTTGCCTATTTACAATTTTTAAGTAATTTTAGAATTTTTACTATATTATAAAAATTATTTAAGACTACTGTAATTTTTTAAGAAATTGACATTAGAAGTTTACTTATTACTTATTCTAAGTAATTTAAATACTTACGATTATTATAATTTACACATCATAACACTCACATATGTTTTCTAAAAATACATAAGGTCTTACATCTAATAATGACCGTTGGAACTCCAGTAGGATCATTGGTGATGGTTGCAAAAAACTTTGATGGTAGTGGTTGCTAAAGATATTGGATCTAATTGTATTCTCATTTTATTGGATACGTGTAGTTATAGTGTTTTAGTCTTTATATGAAGTCATTGTGAATGAAGTTATGAATTTTTACTTTTGAGACAAGGTTTTGTTAGTTTAAAAAAATTAATCAAAGATAATAAAATAAAAAAAAATATAGAGAGATTTTTAGGTATTATAAATTGTTATTGTTATAATAAGTTATTATTAATAATAAATTTATTTAAAAGTAATAATATTAAAGGGTAATTAATTTTAAAAATAAAATAGATATTTCATATATTATTTTTATAGTAATAACAAAAAGTAATTATTATAGTATAGTTAAAAAATTTAAACAATTCTATATAGGTTATCCCAAGTGAAACTAAAAAAGGGTCAGAGCCCAGTTAAGGGTCGTTGAAATAATGGGCCTTTTGTGTTCATTTGGGCCAGAGACGAAACCTACGTTAAAGTTCAAACGATAAAGAAGAGGCAAATATGATTTATAACTTTATAAGATCAAGTACTGGATTTGGAGGTATTATTTATTAGCAATTTTGTTGGTAGTTATTTTGATCAAGTATTAAGTAGTTATATATTTTAAGAAAATAATTACACTTATTTTGCATTTTATTGAGTTAGAATATTATATCATCACTTACTCCATAAATAATGAATAATTTATCCTTTGTATTAAGATCATAAATGAAGAATTAAAAAATTCCAGTTAATGTGCTTTCTTCGTAGAGTTTTATCCGCACTTCAATTTAATCACTATAGAAAAAAAAAAAAAAAAATCACTATTGCGTATTGCGAATTTGATTAAAAGTAATACAAATGATAATTTTAATGGTTCAATATATTCTAATATTTGATTTAATTGTTAATTTAAAATAAAATGTAAAACATTTTAATAGAAACAAGAATGCTCATTCTTCACAAGTCCCATGAATAATGCTATATTTTTTTCAATTTGTATAATAATTTATTATTTTTCACCTTTTATCTCATTTAAAAATTAAAAAAATATTTTTAAAATATATTTTATTTATAATTTTATAAATTTTATTTCAATATTTTATTATTTTGATTATACTGCAAAATAAAATAGTAATAATAATAGTGCTGTAACTGAATTCAATTCTAACTGTCGTTATCATGCCCATTATGTTTCATTTGCTGGCTAAACATAAGCTTAGTAGAAGGGAGGTGACCCCGTACTTAAACGTGTGGGTTTAAGTAGCTCAACTGTGTAATTTTCTTAATTTATTGCTTGTAACGAAAAAAAAAAAATTTAACTCACGTATTCAAAAGAGTCAAGCCTTCAAATTTCAATTTGAATGCAAATAAATATATTTAAAATAATAGAAAAAAGAATTAAGTGGATTTTATAGAACAAAATTTTCAGACACTGCTTATAAAAATCAAATGAAAAAACAAACTTGGGGGTGGAAACACGTTGATGTTGAGGCAATTGGTCAAATAGGATAACCCAGCACAAATTGGGAAGATCTGGATTATACCACAAATATGGTTTGATGTGGAAAAATAGAAGCATTTTCCTAACATGAAAATGCTAAAAAAAAAATCATTAAATTTGAAAAATGGAGATTTTTGTCGGATAAAAGTTATCATTCATAAATTTTTGTTGCAACAATAATAATTTAAGTTAGGACAATATTTTCATCGTCTTTAGATTATGATTTGTGATATGTGAAATAATTCACAAATATGTAGTATTGACATACATCTGCCAGTGGCCCTGAAATTATGATTTGGGAACATTACATTCTAGTTCTATCAAAAGCAAAAAAGACGTGAAACTTCGTAAGGCCTATTTATTTCGTTCATTTGAAATATATATAATATTATACAACAAAAATACATGTATGTAACGGATGACAGTTAACAGAGAACCCACCTGTAAGTCCAGGAGCAATAGCTTGATCTGCTTCCTTAAGGTTTCTGTAGTCTTCTACCACCTCATCCATGTTTGGCCTCAACTTCTTGTCTGTTGATAGGCATCGTGTTGCAAGTATGGCAATCTTACAGATCTGACGTCGGTTTTATCCACTCTACCAGTAAGCCTTTACTTGGTGGTGGATTCCAATCAATGGCTCTCCGCCCACACAACTCCAAAACTATACACGTCATTCTTCACAGATAAATCATCATTCATAACTAGCTTTGGCAATCAAAAAATAAAAGAAAATTACAAAGATATTCATGTACATCCAATTGGATTAATAAAAAAAAAATACTACATGGGGCATCATATACCGTCGTTTTTTGCGTAAAAAGATTGGCATGTGGCTCCAACACGTCACGTATCTTGAGAAGAGGAGGAATTTTAACAACTTGTTTATCAGGCGATTCTCGAGCTTCATATCCATATTTTACCATCACAAAGGTCTCTTGGCCGCTCTCAATACCAGATAGTTCATCTATAGCCAGCCCAAAAACATAAAGTTATATACCAAAAAAGGTTCTTAGAAATTAGTAGAGAAAATAAGTTGAACATTCCATTAATTATACAAAGGATGAAGTGCTCACTGCTCAGATGGTCCCTGTAAAGTACAATTGTGTTGTTTACTATCCCAACTTAAAAAAAGTATTTTTAGTCACTTTATGTGTATAAAATGTATCCTTTTAAACCTCTTTATTTCGGAAAAATGTGTTTATTTTTTTTCTTTCTAATTTCTTGTTAAACATATTACATATATGTTTATATTTTTTTGATAAATATATACATAAAAAAAATTAATATTTAAGTAAAAAGAGTTACTTAAACTTTATAAGATTTTTTTTTTTTTAATTTCAAACTTAAGTAAAATTTTCATTAAAATGTAAACAAATATTCGTTGTCTAATATGTGACTATTGAATATTCAAAGTCACATATAAGACAATTAAATTTTTATTTAAGTTTGATCTAAAGAATGTAAAAAAATTGAGTAATTTTTTAATTAAAAATTATTTTGTTGGTTATATGTCTATTGAAAAATACAAACATGCATATTTTACACGTGCGATTTAGTTATATTTAACAAACAAAATTAAATAAAAAATTAATTGACATATTATTCACAAACAGAGACTTAAAAACATCTATTTTGTACTAAGTAACCATTGAAGCCTAAACTTGCACGACACTTTTTCTTATATATAAATTTGTAAAACAACATTACGTCATGAGTCACATACCGAATCAAGAAGTATTCTAGAAGCTCTGAAGTCTCCATATATAACATTAATATCAGCGCTATGAAGGAAGACTAGAGCTTTTGCAGCACGAAGAGCAATTTTCATGCGTAAATTCCAAGAAAGAGGATGAAAAGAACTCCCTATACATAGATTTTCTAAACTTTTAAGTTCAAACAAATAATTCCCATGTCATTGATTATATGACAGAAAGAAAGTGACATAGATCGCTTACTACTGGACAAATGAGTTTCCAAGCTGCCTTGAGGCATGAATTCATACACCAAAAGTTGGAGTTCATTTTTCAAACAATACCCAATTAATTTGACAATATGAAGATGAGAACACAGAACTCTGTCCTTTATTCTTGCCAGTGCAATCAAACATATGACTTTTATAAGTTATCAACTGGCACGAGCAGTCCATTAATAAGCACGTCAAGATGAAAGGTTTCTTTTAAGATCAGACAGTACTTGATCAAATTAATAAAAATGATAGGTAGTTCTTGGGAATGATATATAAGAGGAAAGAATATGGCTGAATATTTCTTATATTACAATCGATGGGGTTACAGGTTCTTTATATACACAAAGCAAAACCTAAACTATATGCTAAGAGTGCGTGATCCCCAATTCAAGAGTCAACAGACTATACAAGAAAAGTTATGATCCATTAATCATAGATTGGTTATGCCTAAACTAAGTATAATATTTTATAATATTTACAATATTCTTAATACTCTCCCACAAGTGGAGCGTGAAGATTATGAACGCCCAGCTTGTTTCACAGCTTCACAAATTAATCATTTCTCAAAGCTTTCATAAATATATAAGCTAATTGAAAGAGTGTAGGCACATGCATAGGACGAATCACACCAGTTTGCAATTTTTCTCGAACTATGACAATCTATTTTAATATGCTTAGTACATTTGTAAAAAACAGGATTTGTTGTGATGTACAAAACTGCATGCTCTAGCAAAACAATGAAGCAGGAGTTTTTTGGGGAACTCGTAAATCTTGCAATATATAACGTAGCCAAGTTATCTCTCGGCAAGTATTCGCCATAGCACAGTAATCTACTTTGGTTGATGATCTAGACACATTATCTTATTTCTTGAACCTCCATAAAATGAGTGAATTACCAAAGACAATACAATACCCCATTACTAATTGTCTTGTGGTACGACATCTTTCCCGGTCAGAATCACAAAAGGCTCTCAAGTCTGGATTATTGTTGGTGGAGCCATGAGTCCCTTTGATGTATGTAAGAATCCGTATAATTGCATCCTAATGTGGTTTTCGTAGTTCATGCATAAATTGACTCAAAGTACAGACTAGAAAGATAATATCAAATCTAGTGACAGTAAGATACATCAATCTCCTAACTAACCACTTGTATTTAGTTAGGTCCTTCAATAAATCCCCATATGTGGGTGTAAGAGCCAAGTTTTGTTCCATCAAAAAAGGGTTTGGGTGTGCACCAAGTAGCCCCAAGTCCTGTAGAATGTCAAGTGCATATTTTCTTTATGACATTTAAAAACCTATTTTTCGATCATGCAAACTCAATTCCTAAAATATATTTTAAATCTCGAAGATCTTTGATGTGAAAGCGTTTGAGGGGAAATGATTTGAGATGTTCGATTTATTGGATACTTTTTCTTGTGATAAGTATGTCATCAACATAGATAAGAATGACAGTGATTGAAGTACCTTGGACCTTTGTGAACAACGAATAATCTGTCTTTGATTGATGATAGCAAGTGTATTGCATAACATCTGAAAAAGAAGTGAGCTAAATCCTAAAAACCTATTTGAAATGGACTTTTTTAGCCGACATACATCCATGTTAACCTCTTCATGTAGAGTGCCATGAAGAAATACATTTTGAAAATCTAACTGGTGAATTAACCAATTGTGAGCAATAGCGATGGTAAGAAGACATTGTAAAGTAGTGAGCTTGGCAGTGAGTGAGAAATTTCCTGATAATTAACTCCCTTAACCTATGTGTATCCTTGGGCAACGACATGAGCTTTGTAACGATCAAGAGATCCATCATATTTGTACTTTTTGAAAACCCATTTGGAGCCAATGAGCTTATAGCCAATGGAAAGAGAAACCAAATCCCAAGCTTGATTATGTTGTAAGGCATCTAATTTTGTTTGCATAACTTGACACAAATTAAGATCAAGAATAGCTTCATTATATGTGGTGGGCTCAAAGGGACTTGTAAGGTTGGCTAAAAGGGAATAATAGGTAGAGGAAAAATGAGCGTTGGAAGGAAAATCAGATATAGGATAGCAAGTACCTTTGCAGAACATGGTACCAGGGAAGAATGAGCGACTTGGTTAAACATGTGGTAATTTTTCTTACATTCTGGGAGTTGTTTAGGACGTGTGGACTGCCTAAGTAGAGGATGAATAGGTGAAGAAGTATCAAGAGTGAGTAAAGTATTGTGAAGCGGTGAAGAAGTGTAGGATGGTAGGGTAAGATTAGGTGGGCCATTGTGATGGAAAAGCACGGTGCCAATGGGTGTTGTAGATGAATGGGTAGGTAGAGGTGGGGTGGGATCAAAAATTTGAGAGGTAGATGTAGGGGTGGGATCGGTTAGTGGTGGAAAGGAAGATGTGGGGTTGGGGTCAGCTAGTGGTGGAAAGGGAGATGTAGGAGTTGCTTCCAAAGTTGGTGGTGTATCAATAGAAAAGGAAAAATAGTCTCATGAAATATGACATCACAACTTATAAAAACTTTTTAGTCTCCATATTATATAGTTTATAATCATTGTGGCCTATAGGATAGCCAACAAAAATGCACTATTGGGCTGTGGTTCAAACTTGTGTTTAGGATGGATAACAGTAGTGTAACTGAGACATTCCAAAACCCATAAATGATCAAGAGATGGGGAACGATTATATGATAACTCAAAGGATGATTTATTAGAAAGGAGGAGCGAAGGTAAATAATTGATAAGGTAGACAGCAGTAAGTACACAATCACCCAATAAAGATAGGGGTATATTAGATTGAAAACGTAAGGAAAGTGCCACTGTAAGGATATGGTGATGTTTGCGTTGAACAACTCCACTTTGTTGAGGAGTGTAAACACAAGCGTTGCAGTTCAATGCCATTAGATTTAAAATAATCTCTAATGGATAGAAATTCAAACCCATTATCTACTCTGATAGTTTTAACTATGGCATGGAATTGAGTGTGAGCAAAAGTGATAAAAGATTTTAAAAGCAATTGAGTATCAGATTTATGACACATTAGAAACACCCAATTGCATCGAGTAAAATCGTTCACAATAGTAAAAAGAAGCGAGCCCCAATGAGTGGGAATTTTGTAAGGACCCCAAATATCACAATGTAATAAATCAAAATGTGCATGAGTTGATATTGTGATTAAAGAAAATAGAAGTTTTGTTTGTTTAGCTAAAGAACATACAATACAATTATTATCAAAGGAAACATCACTAGTAGGTTATAAAGAATAGGCTAATTTAAGACGAGAATGAGATGGATGTCAAAGTCATTAATGTCATAAATTGGACAAACATGAAATTTGCTGGGAGATAGGTGTCCTTTGTAAAGGAGACATGTAATAAAGAACACCATGCATATTACCCGAACCAATCATCTTCACCAAGGTCAAGTCTTGCAAAACACAAAAGTTGTGAAACAAAATGACACAACAATTTAAAAAATTAGTGACTTTGCTAGCAGATATAAGATTGAGATGAAAAGAAGGGACACATAAAACATCTTTTAAGTTAATATTAAAATTAAATGGTATTGTGCCAATGGAAGTGATTGGAATGGAAGAACCAGTGGATAAATTAACAAGGGGTATAGATGGTGGTTTGGTTTTAGTAAACAAAGTAGAATAAGAAACTATATGATCTATAGCTCCTCTATCCAAGATCTATGGCATAGTAAACACATAATTAATTAAAGCAACAGAAAAAGAATTCAGACTTGTAGCATTGGCATAAGTGTTCTCATTACCAAGAGAAAGCAAAGAAAGAGTATGTGTCAACTGTTGAATTTGTTCTTACAAAAAGTGTTGCCAAAGAATTATATGAAGAAGCATGTGAAGATACTGGTTGCTATAGGGATGGCCCACGTGGGCCTATGCTTGTCATTTCTGCATGGGCAGCATTAAAAGGATGAGAGGAAGACCCTCCTTAGCTTGGGTGCTAAAATTGGTGTGAGGAAGAGCTCTCCTTTTGACTTGCTTTGTTGTCGTGGGTCCCATTTGAATTGGGAACCCATGTGCCATTTTTTATTCCACATTTATCCTTTGGATGCTCTTTTTTGTCACAAAATTTACAATAAAACTTTTGGTTCGACAATTGTCAATAGTGTTTGTTTCGGTTGATTTGATCATAGTGTTGGTCAGTATTACTAGAGGAAGAAGGCAAGCGAAGGTGCTGCAACAAGAGAGAAATTTTCAAGATGACAATTGTTCCGATGTCAACTGGCGTTGCTTACAAATGAATAAGCTTGATGAACATTGGGCAACGATGTCATCATGAGAATATTGGTGCAAACGATATCATGGATATCATTAAAATGCATAAGAAATTGCATTATTTGATATTTTTTTTTTTTATGTTCATCATGCACAATCATTTGGTTGCAGGTGATAGGATCTTCATCTGCATCGAGTTGAGCCAGAGGTGCTTGAGATCTATAAAGTATGCTGAGATAGTCATGGTGCCTTGTGATGAAGAGGAAATCATTTTCTTAATCTAGTAAAATGCTGGTGCGTTTTGCTGTGAAAATTGGTGCTTGAAATCTTCCCATTCCTTGTATGCAAATTCAATGTGAACTACTCCTTTGGAAAGATGAGATTCCACCGATTGTGAAATTCATGATAGAATCATATTATTGCACTGAATCCACAAGGCATATTTATTTGGATTCTTGACCTTTGAAAGGGTCTTAAGGGACCCATCGATGAAGCCAATTTTATTCTTGGCTTGAAGGACATGAATCATAGACTTACTCCAAGATGAGTAATTAGTGCCATTCAATTTTTTCGAAACAAGTGCATGGCTAGGGTGATCTAAAGGATGGATGGAGTATGGATTTGATGAATCCATAACAGGGTTACTAGAATTGCTTTTACCGGAATTGGATTTGGGTGACGGCGTGCGTTCGTCTCCCATGGTGTTTATGGTTAGGATTTCAAGCGAATTAAGAAACCTGTTCTGATACCATAATAAAAATGATAGACAGTTTCTTGGAATAATATGTAAGAGGAAATAGTATGGCAGAATATTTCTTATATTATAATCAGTGGAGTTACAGGTTCTTTATATACACAAAGCAAAACCTAAACTATATGCTAAGATTGTGTGATCCCCAATTCAAGGGTCAACAAACTATACAAGAAGAGTTATGATACATTAATCATAGAATGGTTATGCCTAAACTAAGTATAATATTTTATAATATTTACAATATTCTTAATACAAATTAGTTGTAGCAGTATGTCAAGATGCAAGTCCCTACAAAGGCAAGGGAAGTGAAAAGTTACAAGTAAAGTTTTGCAGTATAGCTTGTTTTGCTTACACTATAGCTAGAAACATAAAAGAAGTACAAAATGAGCAAGTTCCTTTTGAATGTAGGTGGTCAGAGAAAAAGTACAAAATGATCTTACCAGCCACTCGGTCCACTTCCTTTGATTATGAAGGCTTTCTTGTTTAAGCACTTGCACCGCAACAAGCATGCCATTACCAGGATATGAGATTGTTAAGGAATGCTCATTAATCCATGCATTGAAAATTTTACCAGAACTGGAATTCCTTGTGGCCATTTCAAGGTCTAATAACTAAAGCACTTCAAATCGCTTCTACATGATGATGTCACTGCTCGGATTCCCATCTCCAGGCTCTGAAGCATTGAGGAATGTCCATTAATCTGCCCGTTAAGCACGTTACCAAAACCACATTTCCCTAAAACACAATCCCGACCACAATTCCTAGTGGTCTTTTTAAGGTCAAAGAAATCAAAACACTTTAAATCGCTTCTAAATGATGAGTTATCATCGCATGTACTGCTCGGGTTCTCATCTCTGACGTTAAGCTCTGTATTTAACTCTTCACAAGAAACTAATTAACGGGAAAACTAATGATCTCAGGCTGGGACTTTTCCTTAGATGAACAGACTATAAGGGTTTTAAGAAAAAATGATCTTCAAGAGAGCATTTTTAGGACATAAACCTTTACAAACGCCTTCGTGATAATAAATTATCACAAAACCCCTTTTTCCCAAAATCAGAAATTATTTAATCGGCAAAAACAGTCAAAGAAGCAAAAATATCTAAATACCTACCTGAATTGGATGAATTTTCAATTTTGCCTCGGAAGCTATCGTATACCCCCCCACTCAACCTTCTTCCAATAAACCAACGCCTGAATTTCTTTCTAAATAGGACAATAATAGAGATTTTCACCTGCGTATACTTATATAAGAGGATTATAGAAACAAACATTATGACGAAAACAAAAAGCTAAATATTAATATGAAGCATGCATATTTTATATGAAAAACAAAAGGCTATTTCTTTTTGTTATTGAATTCAACAATAACAAAAAGAAAACCCTGCAATTTTTTCTTCTTCTTGTTTTGTCGCGATTTCAATTAGTTGAGGATTGTTGTGACAAAGCATACTAAACTAAATTAATAAGAATAACAAGAAGAGGATGGAGATGAAGAATTAGATGACATACCCTTTTGTTCTGCAAATTATTCAAAAATAGAATAACAGATGAAAACATTAGGAGTGATTAAGGTTTTATTCACGCAAAATTTTCAGTTTTACGAGTTTTGTTTAATGGCAAAGAAAATGAGCGGAAGCTTCCTCAGTTGACTAAAGCTGTCGGTACAGTAACACGACGAAATGCAATTTAGGTCCGGAATGTTGCGGAGGCATAAATTTATTTTTGGGGGCTGAAATTTAATTTTTTACATATATAATTAATTTTTTAATTAAAATATTAAAATATAAATATAAATATA
Source organism: Elaeagnus macrophylla (assembly GCA_029378325.1). Taxonomy (NCBI): domain Eukaryota; kingdom Viridiplantae; phylum Streptophyta; class Magnoliopsida; order Rosales; family Elaeagnaceae; genus Elaeagnus; species Elaeagnus macrophylla. The sequence goes on from CM055642.1 coordinate 10,096,359, forward strand.
AATTATAATGTAATAAAATATACTTAATTTAATATTTATTTTATAACGTAATAGGTTATTATATAATTATTTATCATATAGAAAAAATTATAATGTAATAGGCTATCAGTATATGAAAAAATAATATATATTTAATTATTTATGTTATTTTTATTTAAATATTTGTTAAATATTGTTAATATATAACAAAAATATATATACAAAAATTATGTATAATATATTATTATAAATAAAATATTTATTTAATATTAAAAAATATATATATAATTAATATTTTATAAAAGAAAATTGGCTAAGATTACATACTCGTGCCCAAGAAACTTTGCTTATGGTCCAGAGTTAGAGATAAATTATTCATTATTTTAAAATATGATGTGTTATTTTAAGTTAATAAAATATAAAATTGATACAATTATATAACAATTAATAAAAAAAAAATTATGAAAAATATACTAAAAATAATAATAAATAATACGTCATACACTTGCAGTACACTTTCACATTAGCTACGATTATAACTTATAAGTGACTAGAGAAATTCTTTATTATTTTATAATTATACATATAAATGACGTATAAATATTAGTCATGTTTATATTATATATAAAAATTATAAATTATATCTAATATATATATTTTTAAATTACTTTATATATTTTAAATTATTAACATTAATTATTAAGATTTATTATCTTCCTAAATAATTTTATATATGATAATAAATTAAATATTTTAAATATTATTTTATTTTTATAATTAATTTAAAAGAATAAAAAATTAATTTTATATTTATTTTAAACATATTTTAAAAATTAATCAAACATAAAAAATTAAAATAAATAAAATAATTAATGTATAAAAATACATATTTTAAACTAATATTCTTTATATACCAAAAAAAAAACTGATATTCTTTAAAACTAACGAAGTGTATTATGAATATGGTACAAACCGTCGGGCTTATAATTCAATTGGTATCGTTGCTGTTGTGTGATAATCATAGCAAATATGTATGTGAAATTTGACTTTCATTTATAAATAAAATGCTACATGCAAACAAATTTTTTTTACTCGTGAACTGGGTTCACTTCACACCGTATGGTGTCAGTTTTTTTTTTTTTTTTCTTTTTCCATTTTTAACCCAATAAAATATTACATATTATTTTGTGAATTAAATTAGTTATAAATAATAGTAAATCTAAATTTATAAAATAATTGATGATCGATTTTAATAATTATGTATTTTAATCTTATCATAATAGTATTTGTATCTGTGTTCTATAATTCCACCCTTATGTGCCAGGATAACTCTCTAGTTTTTGTTTATTCTTGTGTTAATTTTTTTCCAAGCCATCCAAAGGGGAGTTTAATTGGGATCCAAAATAATCCTTGTCTCCATTCATGAAGATTGAAGATAAGGATTGGCTTCAATTCAATTCTTTAGTCTGGTTTTAAAATAAAACATTTTAAGAAAAAAAAAAAAAATTAAGTAGGAACGATTCTCACTCTCTCTCAAATTCTATTATAAATGTTTGTCTACCTCTATATTGAGCACATTCACCGACTACCTCGGTTAAGAAAAAATGATAATTTTATTGTGAAATATATAATTGTTCTACAGCTGGACGTGCTCAATTTATGTTTTCACACTACCAAAGTTGTTCTAGAAGATGACAGTTAAAACCGTTGGTCTTAAGTCATGTGTTCACACACAGAAACTGCTATGTCAGATTATATATTAATTCTGGTATGCCAGTTCAGAAACTGGCAAGCTGAATCTTAACGGATACTTTGCAACAGATATTGAGAAAATATATTGTAAACAATTGAGATCAATTGAACAAAGCTCAGTTTCTTTCTAGTTCATCTATTTTTCTTCTCACGTTTTCCTTCTTCAATTTAGTCTAGTTTTTTGTGGATGAAGTAGTTTTCATATACTATCATCTTGTAATTCATTTAATCTTATAATTTACAAGTACCATAAAGTCAAAATTTTTAAAATTTGTGATTTTTTTCAAAAATAAAATGAGAATTTTATTAATAATCACCCCCGACACCAGAAAAACGTCGTCAGCCTGTCCTAGCCATTGCTGGATTGTTCTGCCAACAGGTAGACTGTTGGTTCTTGTTTCTTTTTTTCTTTTTTTTTTGTTTGTTATTAATGATATATTATTCTTATTTTACCCTTAAGAAATTCAAAATTTTGAAAATTTGACTTAAGTGACCATAATTTTAAATTATAAGATTAAATAAACTTTGCGCAATAATCACAAAAATGAAAAGATATGAAAGCTATAGTTATGGAATCCAAATGACTTCAAACACCTAGTTTTTCCTTTATGTTCTTTAATTTATATAAAAAATAATAATTTTTAGGGTTATATGCTGTTATGACCCCCTATTTATTAAAAATCTGATATGATCCCCTCCACTTGATTTTTTTACATATTATGACAAAAATGCCCTTAATAACCCCTCAGTTGGACGACTGTTCAACTCACCTCAACAGATGTCCAACTGAAAACCAGAGGAGTATATTTTAGAGGACACATATGTCCACTCGCCGGAGACTGTCCAACTGATGAAATTTTGACCGGCCGGCGACCCACTCGCCGGAGCCGAGTTGGACACATGTCCAACTAGACTGCCCAGAATAACCCCTCAGTTGGACGTATGTCCAACTCACCTCAACATGTCCAACTGAAAACCAGAGGAGTATATTTTAGAGGACACATATGTCCACTCGCAGGAGCTCAGTTGGACACATGTCCAACTGACCGAATTTTGACCGGCCGGTGACCCCACTCGCCGTCGACTCCACTTGCCGGTGACCTCACTCGCCGGAGCCGAGTTGGACACATGTCCAACTAGACTGCCCAGAATAACCCCTCAGTTGGACGTATGTCCAACTCATCTTAACAGAGTTGGACATGTGTCCAACTGAAAACCAGTGAGTTTATTTCAACAGAGTTGGATGTACGTCCAACTAAAAATCAGTGAGCTTATTTCAACAGAGTTTATTTTACAAAAATAATTACAAAAATAGTTTATTTTAATTTATAAGTAGCTTCAATATCGTACAAGACGCAGTGGCGAAAAATCAAAACTCTAATAAATCCAGGCAAAAACTCGAGCAGAATTCGAGGAAGGAGGACCTACAAAATCAAAATCAAAGAATTCGATTAGTAAGCAGAAATGATAAATAAGAGATTCAATCTGGACGTCGTAGCGTTCGCAAAATTACGGAGACAAAACAGAACAAGAAAATATGTGCAATTAGCCCTAAATTTTTATGCTGATTTGGTTTCTCAGCAAACAAACAGAAACGAAAAGAATAGAGTAAAAGTGAGATAGGGAACCTGCGATTGAGTGAGGCAGAGAGTGAGAAATTGAAAGGCAAAGCAAAAATGGTTTGAACGTACTCACCGAGACCAGAGGAGTAGCAGTTGCGGTACCAGTCTCGCCACCAGACCAGCACTCACCGAGATTGGGGCAGCGAGCCTCCTCGCAAACTGTGTGGAGATTCAGTGTTCGAGTCTTTGAGTTCCTGGTGTCTCACTCTTTGTGGATCGGGTTCAGCAATTGGGGAGGGAGGAGAGAGAGAGAAGGATAAAGAAGATGGAGTGGTCGTTGAAGATGGAGTGATCGGGTTCAGCAGTCGGCGAATTAGGAACGAAAACGGAGGGGGTTTGTCATAATATAAGTTAATATAATAAGAGGGGTATATTTGGAAGTTCAATAAAAAAATATAAAGAGGGGGTTAGTTTAGAATAAGGTTAGTGAAAAGAGTCCATCATAGCCTATTTCCCTAATTTTTATGGTATTAGAGCATAAAAATTAACCAAGTCATTGGTACAGAGAATCCAAGAGTCTGGTTTGATACATCAAGCAATGCCTATTGAATTTTGGCTTTATTCAAAGTAGATGATTTTCTTTCTTCAATTTGAATATTGTTGGATCTTACATAATCTATGTCACAGTTTATGTGAATGACAAAATTACAATTGGTTCAGATGCTAATCAAATTTATGATGATTCTGCATGAGCAAGCTTTGAAAAATATGGGAGATTTGCATTTCTTTTTCCTTTTCAAGGAGATATCAACAACCTTGCTGATGGAACATGGCTACTCAAACAATCCAATTACATCATCAAGTGAGTATAAAGAAATAATAGAGGCTCCAAAACCCGTTGTCACTCAAATGGTCACAAGCTTTCCTAGAACACAAAATGGGTGCTCTCTCTTTTGCCAGTTGCACAGGTTACTAGAGTAACAATCATTTTCTTTAAGAGAAATGTCATGGCATGGATCAAGTTATTCATTATTGGCATACCCATTATTGGTGTATGATTATCCATGAGCTAATATATTTGAGGTTTAAATGGTTGTTTTGTATGTAAAAGTAGCTTGGGTCTGGATCTGCTTCTGAACCCAATAGACCACATCTTACCTATAAAAACTTCAATTAAAAAATCATGTTAATGAAGATTTGTCCTTAAAGCTTAATTTTCTCATTAAATTTCATCACTAATTAATCTAATGATTTAATGTATTTGATAACTCAAAAGATGTATATAATAATTTTGAAGTGTTTGACTTCTATTAGATAACTCAAAAGAATGTTTAAAGCGAATAAAATTCTTTTAAAAAAATAAATTAATTAAAAAAAAAAAAAACAATGAAATGATATTAACTTAAAAATTAAGTGCATTTGTGTCCTAAAAATTTAAAGAATGATTCATAATTTTATATAGACTAGATAAAAATATGTGTAATTTTTTAATTTTTTTTAATTTCTATAATATATTAAATTAATTTTGAAATTAATTTTTTTATGCTTCTAAATTAATTTTTAAAATAAAATAATATTTAGACTACTTATGAGATGTAATAATCATCATGTTCTTATTTGATGTAATTCTTACTTCATTATTAGAGTTCTAATTTAATATGATAATAGATTATTAAAAGCCAGCTAATGTCAATAGTTTAAAATATATAGATAATTTTTTCAAAAAAATATTAAATATGATTCTAACTTTTATATATATATAGATATTAATAGGTTATAAGTTTAATATTATGACATAGTTATCTTTATACATAAAATTTTATTTTAATAGCCTTTAGGAAGAAGAATTTTTTTTTTTTAACCCCCTTAAGAAGAAAAAAGAAAGATATGTTTATTTCATTTGAAGAAAATGAACATACTTTTTTTTTATTGAAAATGATTAAAAATAAAATCAGTTAAATAACTAAGTCATTTATGCACGGAATAATATATTATACTACTATGCATCTACAATGGTTTTTTTGAGGGAGGAAGAATTGAATGAAAAAATTACTCGAAGAAATGTGATATTTGTATTACTCTGATTGAAAAGGGTGGTTGGCCAGTGTGATTTAGTATATATTTGCTTGTATTTTTATTAAGGTAGACAAGCAATTTAAAAATAAAATAAAATAAAAAGTCCTCAGATTATATGTGCTTCTGTTATCAAGACATAACTTCTGAGCATTAATAGAGTTTTTAACCTGTTTGGATATTCTTTTAATCTTTTACAAAGACTTTGAAGCAAAAATAATAATATACCCTTAGGAATTTTAAGGAATTCTACATTTCACTGCTTTGGTGTCATGACATGGGCTTGCCAATAATTAGTGTCATACTACACTAAAAGTGAGAGTTGATGAAGATCTACTATGCCAATTGTCATATTTCGGAAATAAAAAATGCTGCATAATCTGTATTTCTAGAAGGTAAAGAATTTCGTTCAAGGGTTGAAATTTTGTGACAGGTTTAGGTATTCTTCATTATGGAGCCGTTAATCCTTGTCTGTGTCAGTTGTGCATGAATACTGGTTTCCAGAAGAGAGTGTCTGGAAGTAAAGCATCAACTTCACTGTTGGAGAGGACCCATCCGATAATATTAAGGATTCAGTTGTTCACAAGTCTCCTTTGATAAGATCTCTACACTTTAGGATTTTCATATTCTATATCTCGACAAATATAACATACTTAGGCCCACTTCTATCTCAACAATCTCTTTATATCTTAAAAAAATTATTTTAAACATCACAAACAAGTTCAAATACTAAAGGAGAAAGAACCCACCTGCAAAAGATACATGACAGATTGAATATTCATATAAATTCAAGCTGCTTTCATTACAATTTGATAGTCCAAAAAGAACATAGTTGACACTTCACACCTGACATTGCTTGAAAAAGGTCAATATTTGAATACATTAGCCGAGATAATATCTGTACATCGCCGTACCATCTCCGAACCAAAATTTAAACATAAAGGCCAACTTTTTCTCAGATTGTAGCAAACCAAGCTTCTTTTAGTGTATAATCAAATCCAAGCACCTTTAATTTAGGCATAAAGAGGCAAGGCAGAGGGGCGAGGATATGAGCTGATATTCTTTCTATCTCCAACATCGCCAGCACTTCGTCTACGATATTTAGCAGCATTACTTGAACTGTTTTGATTATTATTATTTCCAGCTTCCTTAGAATCCTGCACTTTTTCCAATGCTGCTACAACCTCCTCCATGGCCGGTCTGAACTTTGCTTCTGTTGATAGGCATCTTAATGCAAGGTTACAACCTTTAAAGGCTGCCTCCAAGCTGTACTGTCCTTGAAGACGGGTGTCTATAATGCGAAAGATCTTACGTTTGTTAACTAAATAAGGTTTTGCCCACTCCACTAGGTTGTGTTCTCCAGATGGTCGATTCTTGTCAACTGCTCTTCTACCAGACAGCATTTCTAATAAAACAACTCCAAAACTGTACACATCACTCTTTGCTGTCAGGTGACCTTCATGTATAAAAAAGGTCTTAGGAACTATAACATATACACAAATTGCACTCTAGCATAATAGTTACGTATTGAAAAACATAGATAGATTAGAGCAAGGACTAATACTATGAAATTTTAGTGACTTTAGCACTCTAAAATAATATAAAGTACCTGTGGCAAGATACTCTGGTGCAGCGTATCCATAGGTTCCCATCACCCTGGTTGAGACGTGGCTTTTATCACCTGATGGACCATCCTTGGCCAACCCAAAATCAGAAAGTTTGGCATTGTAATTCTGAAAATTATAAGAGACAAAGTTCTTAGAACATCCAAAGTAAAAAGAATCCTGAAAATATCAATTAGGACGAATATGAAATTATAAAAACAACTCATTTCACAAAATACATACTGAATCAAGAAGAATATTTGATGTCTTGAAGTCGCGATATATCACACTAGTTTCTGCACTATGAAGAAATGCCAGACCCTTTGCAGCACCAAGGGCAACCTTCATTCTTAGATTCCAAGAAAGAGGCTGAAAATAAGATCCCCCTATTATAGAAACAGAGAGAAATTGTCAACAACAATCAAATAATGAAATATTCACTGATGAATTGAAGCCCCAAATTAAATAACATGTCAACTTGCATACATATGTCCATATACACTACGTAAATGAATGTAGATTATGTACAGTAAACAGACATGCTATTTTGGAACCAATTCGATTATGTACATCTTATACATGCTATTTAAAGTAGGGAGACATTTATCATCCATAAAGGGTCATGAGGTTCAAAAGAAACTACTTACTCCTAAATAAATGATGTTCCAAGCTGCCACGAGGCATAAATTCATAAACCAAAAGCCGATGTTCATCTTCCAAGCAATATCCAATCAGTTTGACAAGATGAGGGTGATACAACTGCCCCAAATAGTTCACTTCTGCCTGTGAAACCAAACAAGCCACTTATACATGCATAAATATTGCAATACAATTTTTGGCTTTAGACGCTTGAAAATCACATTGTTACGCATGTAAATGAGTTATCATCTATCATAAAACAAAAAGTGCTCTTAAAGACAACAATAAGACCACATCAATCCCTATTTTGACCAAACACTTAAAGACCTCTTCAATTATACAAGACATAACAAAGAGCTACTACTTTTCATGTGCATAGAGCCACTATGGCTAAATAACTCACCAACCACTCCCTGTGACCCTGGAGGCCATCTGGGTTAAGTCTTTTCACAGCAATAACCATTCCAACCCCAGGCTTTGAAGCAGCTAATGAGTTTTCATCTATCCACCCCTTGAAAACCGATCCAAAACCACCTTCTCCTAAAACGCTATCAGGTCTGAAGTTCCTGGTAGCCATTTTAAGCTCAGCCAAGCTAAAGCTCTTCAAATTGGAGGACTGCAATATCTCACCCTCGCTCCTAAGAGTTGGAGGAACCGAAGATGATGACATCTTGCTGCTTGTACTGTTCCCCTCTGTGCTAACATATCTGGAATTATTCCCTGCCATTTAAAATTATAACTTCTGCATAAATCTACTGCAATTCACACTTTTACTACCAATACTTAAGTCTTAAATCCAATTACAGTAAGACAAATCCAATCGATAGAAACAGAGAAAAAACCAAATATAAAACAAACAACTGTAATCAATGAGCATATAAATGGGACTCTAACGAAGCATTTTCATGCAACTCCAATTGAGAAAAAATTGCACATTATGCCAAGTGGAGATCAATGAGAGAAATTCCAGGAAAGGAATACTTCTAATTTTGCTATCAATATTTAAAGTTGAAGATAAATTAATTTAAGACACAGCAACTGAATGCAAGAAAGTTAGGCACATTGCTATTATAATACGACTTTGTCAGCAATCCATAATATCTCAAGCAACAAAAAGGAGAGAAAAAATTATAAAAAGAAAACATTAATATATCCAAATCATCAGATTTGAGAATATTCCATTTCCAAGACTGAGGCACATGTTCTGAACAAACTGCACAAACCCAATTGCCTAACAAGATTAAATTAAAAAGAATCGAAACACCAAAATTTCCCATCCGACATCCTGAAATATTGTGAGAAAAACCTAAATTTATCAACACAGCTGAATTGTATAGAGAGAATACGAAATCCCTGCTTAATGAAAAAGTGAAAAACACGACATAAGAAGTAAAATTGACAGTTGCAGCTGCCAAATTACATAATTATATTATGTGGGTCATTATATGAAGGTTCAATATGTCAATACCTGTGTTAAATGGACTCTCAGCTTTGATTCGGGCGCTCAAGCAAACCCCCATGAAAACTAGTCCCACAAAATCAACCTGTTGAATATTCTTCCTACATATCACAAAGATTCCAGCTTTAGCCGCACTATATTTGAAAGAAAACCCAAAAAAGGCAAAATATTGAGTAGAGAATCCAAGCAGATCTGGAAGTGAAAACAATAGCTTTTCTTTGAAAACCAAACTTTAGGACAGAAAAAAGCCCATTTTCATCCAAAGTCGAAACCTTTCCAATTATTTGCTTTAGACTCTCGGCTTCAAAAAAATAGCAAACTAAATTAGAAAGAAAACAAATTTATCAAGAACCCAAGAACGAGGACACGGAGAATTTGGAAACCAACCTCTCCTTTTCCTGTTAATCCAAAGCTTACTCACATAAATAGTTGGGTTCCTGTTTTAGTGTTAAGACTTGAGGCTAAAAAGCTCTGAGAAAGCTTTCCCAGAAGAAAGAAAGTTGAGTAGAGATTTGAGAAAGTTAAGGTTAACTGGTTTTGATTGGTAAAGACTAAAGATAGGCAGTTGGAAGGTGATAAAGGAAGGTGGCAAGAAGTGCATTAATGGCAGCGCCTTTTAGCTTCACGTCTTGTTCTCTCTCTACACTTGTCCCTTTTGAGCCGTCTGATTTGGGTTGCTAAGAAATCAAATTCTTCGATATACAAAAAAAGATGGCTTAACTATAGCTAAGCTAGTTAGCTTGCTTCTCTACACTCTACAGCTGGCTTCTTTTTAGCACTTGCCTAACCTTGTAACTTTCTCGGTAGCCCGTAGCCCGTAGCCGTAGGTTTGAATTTTTTGTGAAAATAAATATATAATCTTTTAAACTAATTTCAGTAATTTTATTTATCACATGACAAACTTCGCATTAATTTAAGTACACGAGCGATTTATCAAAAAAAAAAAAAACAAAGAGTACACGAGCGTGGAAAATTCAGTGTAGAAAATTATATGTTAGGTGGATGGTAATCTTACCTTTGAGGGAAAGATAGAAGGTAAAATGAGACTTTCTTGACATTGATTTATGTACTAATGATACATTTGGACATAATTTAGTTTTTCTTCACCGCCATTAATGTAATAATTTGATCACATGTTGTATTTGTTTAAATATTTTATTTTGATAGCGAACAAGTAATAGACTGTAATTTATTTAAATATATAAATTTTAATTATAAATATGTGAATAATATAAAAATAAAAATAAAAATAAAAAAACTGGCTAAACATTATTGTGTAATTATTTTTACATAATAAAATGGCTAAATTATTAAAATAAAATAATGAAATGACTAAATTCTTTTGATGAATAACTTGGGTTGCCTCGAAAAAACAATGTCATAAAAAGTAGCTATTTTTTGAAAATAACATTTTATAATTCATACACTAGAATTGAATCCCACTTTATGTTAACATACTTTGCTATCGTAACTTGGTGTCATTCTACTACAACTTGGAAGAAAAAACAAAGAAAAGAAATGAAAAAAAAAAAAAACCCTTCAACATGTATACAACTTGGGTCGTTTCTTCTTTATTATGTGAAATTGGGAATCTTTCCTTGTGAAGGAGGGGACCCCAACCAGGCTCCTCTTTGAAGATGATGGTGATTCCTCTGCATGTGTTGTTAGATCCTTTTCTATATTTTCTTTCCAAATACACCATTTTCTTGGCTGTAAAGTGAGAACTTAGTCTCTTTTAATGTGACTCCAAAAAGAAATGTGATGAAAAATACTAAAACCAAGTATCTTTTAATTTGATGAAAAACACTAAAACTTAATATTTAATTTAATTCAATATTGGCAACGAGTTTTAATTTAACAGTACGAAATTATTTGAGCATGTATTGAATACTTTTTTTTTTTTTTTTTTTTTTTACGTTTTTATAATTTTTGTCATTTTGTTCAAAAATTTTATCACAAACACTATACCTTACACATGTAATATTTTTATTTGCTAAAATAGCTCATACGTACCAATACAACCACACTAGAAAATAGTTTATAAATTGGGTCCATCATTACATGGGTTAAATCCTTCCAAACACGAACCAGACATACCGTGAAATTCGGCTTTGATTAAAAAGGATTTTCTTTAGAACTGCTATTTAAAAATTTAAAGGGATAAGATAGTTGAATATACAATATTATTATATAATATTGTATCAATATTTAAAGAAAATAGGAGAAAAATAATTATTTTTATAAATTTCAAACCTTAATATTAGAAAGTATAATAAATTGCATAAAAAAATTTGACAAATTATTCTATCCCAATATATATATATATATAATATAACTTAAAACTTCAACAATAAAAATAATATTGTTTAAATTTAACTCATATATTTTTACTACATAAAATCATCTCCCAAAAAATTTCACATTAAATTGAACTTTAGCTAATTGTATAATGTTTAAAGTTATTAAGTGTTATTATAAATTTTTAAAAAATTATTTTATGCAATTTTTCAAAAATCAATGCTAAAATAATTCAAAATTTATTTAATAATTTAATATTTAAATTTTAAAAAATAATTTTTTTACCGCATATTAACAAAAATTGATTTAGACAAGAATGCTACTACACCTTTTCTTTTTCGTATACCGCAAATCAGGAACCAAACAACCTGCTGATACTACTTATACATAGACATAGAACATATTAAATAATTTGATCAATTTATTTAAATTTAAAAATTTAATTTAATTTATTAAATTTAAATTAAATTTAAAATAACAAGTTTTTATAATCTGTTGTAGTTCGATTTGGATCGAATTATTATTAAAATTATAAATAAATATTTTTAATATATTATATTTAAATATTATACATACTAAAATTACAATAAATTAAGTATTAAATCTTTAAGAGCATACTTTTTATTATTTTAATTCTCTTATTTGTAACTATAAATAAATAAATTTACTTAATGATATACTAATTTAAGATTTAATTGTTAATATATATTGTATTTTATATATAATAATAATTTAAAAATAAGTTATAATTTCAATATAACATTATCCTATCCAAAAAATTTGATCTATTCGGATTCAAATTGGTTTAGATTGAGTAAATCATCATATCGGATTCGAATTATACATCTTCAAGTCCAATTCAGATTGGATGAAATTTAAATTGGTAAAAAATAGATGATTTCGATCCGCTATTCAACCTTATTTATACATAATAAACACAATACATAGTTACATACCAGAGTGAGAAATTATTCATTTTTTTTTTTTTTAATTAAAAAAGTAGCTCTAAAGGCTCCTTTTTTTTATTAAAGAAGAGAAAAACACACTCACGCCTCTGGTGGGATTCGAACTTGGGTTCCTGGTGGGGGAATTGGGAGTCTTACCACCTGAACCACAAGAGATTCCCAGTGAGAAATTATTCATTTGTTTTCTAGATAGTTGATGATTTTGTATTTCATATTAATAAAATATAAAATTAGTCAATTACTTTTTTATAAAGACAATTATCAAATATTTAATAAAGAGAATAAAAAAATATACACTAAAAATAATAAATAATACCTCTTATAATTATATTTTAATACATGTGTCGTTTGAACCTATATTACAAAATTTCACTTTTGCACACGAAATGCTAATTAATTCTTTCATGTTTCTCGTAATTACATAATCACATGATCACATATCACATATTGATCCCACTTTACACGCTCAAATCACAAGCCATTTAATGTCATCGCTTTTTTTTTTTTTTTTTTTCATTTCTATTTTAGCAAAACATTACCCTTTGAATAATAATTTAATATTAAGTGGGTTACAGAGTGGTTCTTCAATTTATGTTTAAAGAAAAAAATTTCAATTCAAATTTTAGAAATTAAAGTATCTTATTTTAATAAAATTTAAAAATTAAAGTATCTAAAAAATAATAACTTAATAACCAATTTTTATACATGATATCTTTAATTGTTAAAGACTAAAATATACCACTTAAAAAGTTTAGAATTTAAACCGTCTCAAAACATAAATATAATGATCATAGAAGTACTTTTTTTTTTTAATATTTTAAAAAATTAAATTATATTTAAAAAAAAAGTACTAGAACATAATCTTAGCAAAATAAAAAATACCACAAACAATAATAATAGAAGAAATCAAATTTAGATCAAACATAAAAAAAAAATAGTACGTCGGAAATATTTTATTATTGTAGTATTTTGTTTACTTTTTATAAATATATATTAAAAAAAAAATCAGTAGCAATATAGATTTTTTATCAGGTTTTTGTTTCTTTTCAAAGTGATTAGACATGTAGGCTTTTTTTTTTAAAAAATAATGAAATAAGACATCTAGACTATAAAATATTTACTTTTAATTTTTATGTGGGTTTCAAAAAAAAATTATGATTATGAATAAGTGAATTGTGACATTTAAATTATTTACTATAAAAACATTTTTCTTTACTATGAGTTTTTTCTTTTCTTAATTATTATTTGTTAGATTTCATCAAAATCAAAAGAATGAAACATCGTTAGATTATGATACATAATCAATATTTATCGGCAGTCTAGTGCAATAAAATGCATTATGTATATAAATTTTGCATACACATATTTATCAATATATTGTAATATTATATATACATATATATATTATGTGTAGTTCATCAATATATTATAGTAATAGGTATGTACGGGCACAATATTTCATGTGAGTATTAAATGTACATAAATCACTAAGATTTAGTAGTTTTTTTTAATGATAATTTAGTATATTGGTTTTAAAAAAATGATGGCACATGTTAAAATTTTACCTTTTTTTATCATTTAAAATTTTTATTTTAAAAAACTGATTCATTAATTATTAATGTTAAAAAAAAAAAATTTAAGTACAGTTGAAAAATAAATAAATAATATTTTTTAAGACAAAAAAATTGATTATTTAAACTAAAACGCCACTTTTTTTATAAAAAAAAAATTACTCAATTTAAATATTCTAATTATAATAGCTAGAGCCAGTAAACTCACGTTATATTTGTTTCTAATTGTTTAATGTATGTAAATGAAGAACCATTTTTTAAGCATAATTTCAGCAGGAGAATTATTAAAGTCATTCTTAGAAATAAGATGATCTATTTGTTTTTTAGTCTAATTATTATTACTTATTTTAAATTTTAATTATTTAATTTATATTTAATATAATAAGATAAATTTAAAGTTATTAATAAAAAATAATATTTAATTTTATATTAAAAATATATAATTTAAATTTAATAAATAAAAATAAGAACCCATTGACCAATAGAAGAGCCTAATTCCAATAAACTACCTTTTTTGTGGGTATCTCATTACCGATTTCACTGTGTGGTTGGGGCACGCTTAGCAGAACTCTTTTTTCTTTTCAGAGTGATAACATTTAGCATAACTGTTGCTTTTTAAGAAAAGGAATAATCTAGAACAAAACGCTTAAAAAAATTTCTTTTAAAATTATATTTTAGTTGTAATATTATTATCATATTTTTTATAAATTTTCAATTTTTTTTTCTCGTAATTTCAAAAACATTACTCGCGGTGTAGATTTATTAAGGAACAAAAAATAAAAATGATAAGGAGTCTAGGGACTAGGTTCAGCAAAACTTTACCTGCACGTAGCTGTAATTGTCCCTTCATATTTTGACTTTCTGACCAACAATTCTATCCTATGGGACCTACTGAAACCAAGATCCAAGCATGCATTGCGCCAAGTGGCCGCAGAAATCGTCCTAAATCACCTTCCAAGGTCTTAGAAAAATAACGGCTCTGATCGGTTCGGCTTGAGCCATTTAAGCCGAGGCAATGTTACAACTGGCAAGTCTTGCCTTCAGTGAAATACTATTAAGGAGGATTATTGTCTTTTTTTTTTTTTTGACAATATGGATTATGGACGCTCGTTTTTTTTTTTTTTTTTATTTATGGTAAAAGATTATGGCCTCATGTTCATTGTTTTGTTGTTTTTTATTTTATTATCTAGAATAATGTAACAAAAAAAGGTCCTTAAACATTTTATCCATGGATAACAAAAATCGTAATTATTTGTAAAATTTGATAATTTTTTTTAATTTAAATGTAAATGATTAGTTATGGACGAAATAGTTATTTTAAATTATAGTTAATCAAACATATATTAATAATATTTTTATATATAATAATTATGTAATAAAATATACATTCAACATTAAACACATAAATTTTTGAAAATTAGGTTGAATTTTTTTTTTACGCATATATTTATTTTATTTTATTTTTGAAAATATGTGTTAAATAATTAAATAAAAAAAATAATGTCAATATTTTAAATAATATAATATAATAAGTATTATGTTAATTTTTAAATTTTTTTAAAAATAAACATATTTATGAATAAATACTTAAAAATAAGAATTGTTGTTAAATTATAGAAACTACTGTAAGCTCATAACCATAGATTATTAGCCAAAATTAAAATAATATGATTATGAGCATAATTGCCCCGTCTTTCCTTAAGTTTTTTGTTTAGTTAACGGTAAATTTGGTCTCTTATAGAGTTTTGTAGTTTGTGTATTTGTACAATTTGTTTGTCTTTATTTTCCTAAAATTTATAAATTGTTTTTGCTGTAAAAAAAAATTTTAATTACATGAAATAAGTTTTTCATGAAGCATTATTTTAACCTTCTTTTAATAGGTGCATATATGTTTTTTCTTTACACCATAAAAATAACACATTTTTTTACAAGAATTTTTTTTTTCATAAGCTAAAAGAAATATTTTCAAAGATTAAAAATAAAATCTAGTTTAAAAAATATTTTTTAAATTTATTTGCTTGTAAAAAAGGTGCTAGATAAGGATTTAAATTTTTTTTTTTTTTAAAAATAACGAAATAGCACAGATATAACATATGCAAGTTCATAATTTTTGATAAATATACAGTTAATGAAGTAATTTTTAATTAAAAAATTATTTTAATTCTTTTAAAAAATTATTTCAATAAAGAATTAAATAAAAAATATATTGTATAATGTATGATTTTGAATATTAAAAAATAAAAGTTTATTTAAAATTGGGTGGCGTTACTTTGACGCTAGAATAGTTTGGTGCCACCCAATATTACAGCATTTTGTTATTTTTCCAACTTTGCCCCAGTCACTCATTTTTGTAGGAAGTATTAGTCATCTTCATCACAACTTCACTTCAATTAACTTCATTTTTATCCATTGCTTGTTGCAATTTTATTCCACTTTTGCTCTGTCAATGTTTGAACTAACTAGGTGCTAGAGGCTAGAGTTTCTCTCTTCTTTACGTAATTTTTTGTTTTTGTTTTCGACCATTAAAGACTTCTTTATTTCTTTTAATTTTATACTACATTAGAAAATCCTTTCTCTATTTTTAGAAATGATTTGAAATATTGTTTTAAAACACATGACTCTCTTCTCTACTCTGATTCTAATCTTGGGCATCAAAGTTGAATCAAATGGATGAAGTTGATGATTGATGAGGATTTTAATCAAACTCGTCAGGCTTTAAAAGCTAATGGGGAGATTACTTAACCACATTTGGATCTTTTCTCTGGCTTCCATGGTTAAAAATTTATATTATTTCTTTTGCTTTCAAAATTGTTTCATGTACCTAATTCTCAACTTTTGGATCCAAATTTATTAGTTTTACATTATTAGAATATTAGACTGTTGGCTGTTTTATAAAGCGAGCTGCCTTTTTAGGTTTAAAAAATCAAATATTTACAGTTATTAAAATATGCAAAACTGTTTTGCAACAAAAAATCTTTAAAACAAGATAACCGACATGTTTTTGTTCTTAATTTCATAGTAGAAACCAAGAATTCTAGCTTCAAAATATATGTAATGATTACTAAGTCTCATGGACGTAATACTATCTCCCTCCTAAGAAGCTCTTTTTGAAGAAAAAAATATTAACATAATTTAAATTATAATTATTAATCGTATTTAATAATTATAGTAGTATAATTCATAATAAAAATAAAATAAACACTTTATACATTTGTTGTGCTACTAACCGAAGCAATCGTGACTATATTATTATGGTATTTTATAGTTCTAGTTAAAGTATTGTAATTCGTTTTAGACAAATTATCTCAAATACTACCATTAAAATTAATAAGAGCATCGGTAGCAAAAATAGCTGTGATTATATATTATTAGTATATTTCATATTTATAGTTAAAGTAGTGTAATTTCTTTTAAAAAAAATTATTTTAAATAATACCACTAAAATTTATAAATAAAAAAAAAACATCATAATATTATAGAACAACTTTAACTAATTAGAATTCAACTCAAACAATATCAATGTTGAATATAAAATATTTGGACATAACTTTTTTATTTCTAATAAAAATATATAATAATACAAATTTAATGAATATAAATAAAGAAAATGATTGAACGATTTGAGAGGACTGAGTACAGGAAGCGATTGTCAAGGGACGGGGATGGCAATTTTGTCGACCTGCAAAAGATTTCGTTGCCAATCAATTTAATAAAATTATGAATATGGAGAATGGAGGTATACATAAAATCGAGGTATGTTTTTATACATGTTCTATAAAAGTTTATTCTTTAAGTTTAAGGTTTAAGGAGGATCAATATATGAGCTTGGGGTGCGCTAAATCAGATGTGCCTTTCGAGAGATGATTGTATTCATTTCAAAGTTAAATATTTTGCTTTATTTAAGTGGTAGTACTGTAGCTAGATTTGAACATATAATAATGCAAAAATAACCCTATTTTTTTGGGGGAAAAAAATCATTTTATAAAAAATGATAAGCTATTACTGGAATCATTTCCATCACCCTATAAGCATTGTAAACAAATAATGATATATATATATTTTTTTTATGTTTAACACAAATTTTAATATGTGTTAAATGGATGTTTACAATGTGATAAAAGTTAAAAACACTTGAAGAGATGGAAATGAAATTATATATATATATATATATATATATATATATGAGAGATATTTTATGCCCTAAAAAAAATCCTTTTGGTATTCATCATTTAATTAGTGTTACTTTTAGTGAAAAAAAGGATTTCATTTCATCTTTATTGTTTTCTCAAGAAATAAAAAAAGATGTTAATATATCAATGAAATTAGGGGTGTCAATCGTGTCGTGTTTGTTCGTGTTATTCGTGTCGTGTTATTCGTGTTGGTTGGCACATTAAAAAATTTACTTGAATTTTTTTTGTGTTACTTATTTATAATAGTAAGAAATAACAAAACCTTTAAGAATATAAAAAAAATTATTGATCAATTCTTACTAAAAAAAATTCATATCGTGTCGTGTTCGGATCGTGCTATCGTATCGTGTCAGAAATTGTCATCCCTAAATGAAACTGCATAAACGAAGCACTGCCTCCAAGATACTAGCCCTATCAAAATCCTATACAACAAATTTAAGCAAATGATTTAAGGGTTTGATACATCTAGGTAGGAGAAATAGATAAAATGTTTTATTATAATTTTTGCACTAAAAATTGCCGTAAAAAAGTTCTACAACTTTTTATTAAGATAATGCAATGAATAATGTCTAGTCAAATATAGTGCGACATGGTTTATGCATTTTTTTTTTAATATTTATATGATACAAAAGTAGTAAACAAAAATAATTGAACAACATCAACAGTTAAAAACTAAAAATTTCATAATATTAAAAAGAAAAATACATTACAAAGTTACAACTAGAAACAAACATAAAGTTAAAATACAACATAGAGCTAAAAAAAATTAATGTCCATTATTGTATACTTTTAATTGTATTCTTTTAATTAAATGTAATGTTTATTTTTATCAATATATTATTTAATTTGCAAAAAATATATAATATTTTATTTAGTGAATATGTTATTTTTTCTTATTACAAGCATAATTTTTAAAATTATTATAATAATAAGACATTAATATATAATTAATTAATTGGTTCAATATATTAATTGTTAGAAATTATTTAATAAAATAAAAATAAAAATAATATTATATTTTTTTAAAAGAATATATTTTTTAGTGTAATGGATAGGAGTAAAAAAAAGATAGTATAATTTTTGTATTAAAAATAATGCAAATTTGCACTAAAATTAAATTTTTTATGTTGGAGATGGTATTAACAATTTTATTTTTTATCTCTTAGTATTTTTATTTTTATTTTGAGAAATAAAAAATAAGATTTTTATTGTTTTGAAAAGAACTTTATGAAAAAACAAAACACAAAGTACACGTTACAGATCCGTTTGTGTTTGATAGAGAAAGAAACCATTGAATTAGTCATGCTAGTCATGTCAGGTGTTGAGGATTTATTCTTTCCATTCAAATTATAAAAGAAAAAAAAACAAATAATAAAAAGTTAATACAAAAATTAAATATCAAGATAAAATCATGGCACAAAACAAAACACGAGTCAAAATATTTATTCGTATTTGTTGGTCAAAAATAAGGAGCACTAAAATAACTTGGAAAATTGCATACTCAAGATCAAGATAGATATAAATATTAATTGTAAATGTTTTCTTAATGTTAATCTATACATATCTTACTTTTTTATATATAAATTAGAGCAAGTAATAGTATACAACATCGAATTCTAATATTTTTATATAAAGATGTTTCATTTATTATATATCGCACTTAAATAATCCATAAACATAAAATACTTTGTTTTATCGATTAAATAAGCATTAATGACACTTCATATTGGAGCATGACTGCCAAAGTAGCTCCTCATCAGTGGTGTCCTACGTATTAAGTAATAAAATAATATTATATATATAATTGTAAAATTTTTCATTAATCAATTAAATTATGTCATATAAATTATAATATATATTAAATTATAATAAAAAAAATTATTTTAAATAATATATAATTATTAATTAAATATAAAATTAAAAATATATAATAATTAAGTAAATGAAAAGGTATTTATAAATATGGACGAATCAAGTTGTATAATCAGAAATAATGTAAGTATAAGTTGTAATAAATTTATTTAATTATTGAAATATAGTATTTTGATTGTGAGAATGACACTTGGACAGTGACATGACTCGGTTTTATGACTTGGGTCATTCACTCATTCTTATCCACAGAAAACAATACAACAAAAAGTCGAAGTACATATTCAGCAATGAAATAATAGATAGAATTTTAGTATAAATAATAAATAAAAAAACAATCATATGCTTTTATGTGATTGATAGAATATAATATATATACGTACATATATAAAGTAGGACAAATGAATAAAAAACGTATCATGAGTTATGACCATGACAATGAACATCAAATTGTTTAATTTTATTATTTCCACAGTTAGTTTTGGCCTACCATTTCTTCTTAACTTACAGTGTAACGTGCTTTCAGTGTGACGGTAAAATTATTTATTTATTATTATTATTTTTTTTTTTTGGGGTCAAAAAGCCTCATTAAATAAAGAATTTATGTACATACCTTACATTAAAACTGTTAGATAGATATACTGCTAGGGTTACAATCCCTAATAAATTTAATAAAACAAAAAAACTAATAATTTTTCACTAACAAAAAGTTTAAAAGTGGATAATAAATTTAGCAACATTACAGATAGTAGATAGTTTAATTAATAACGTAATTAGGCTATATGTACGAGATTATGAATTTAAGGGGTAAAAAATTCATAATAGTGCATAAGAATTTCTTTGACGACACTTTAAGTACTAGTTATTATTGGTATTCTTAAAACAAGACGTTGATTTGAATGAATAGAGATTAGTCGATATTACTCTGTTTATTTTATTAAAATTAAATAAATAAATAAAATAAATTTAGACTTAAATATGAGAATTTTATATTTGTTAACTTTTTTTTTTCTTTTCATAAAATGAAAGCTGAATTTGTTACTTATTTAAAAAAAAAAAAAAGAAGCAAAGTGAGAAGGAACTTGGTTTTGTCAATATCGATGTTTTTTTCTTATCTTTTGAAGTACACTTTCTCCACTGTGCACGTCAAGAATAGCCTATGCTAAACGGATTGGTGACCCATGACTCTAGTATTGACTCTCGACTCTGGAGTGACAGACTACCTTCTTTGAGGGGAAAAAAAATTCATATTAATAACATAATTTTTATTAAATAAACATATTAATTTTATAATTTATGAATTATAAATTTTATTATTATAAAAAGTAAGTAATAATAATCATTATTTTAAAAAAAATTAGCAATTATAATCCAACAAAAATATTAAAATTGAGGATCTATAATGCTTAATTTTTATAAATAATAAAATAATAGAGCCTAATTCAAAAATTATGAGATTAAAATACTCATTTGTACATAATAAAAAAATTAATATAACATTTTTAAAAAATTAAGGAACTTTTAGTGCCTAATTTAATAATTATGAGATTAAATTTTTTAAATTAAATAATTGCAATAACTCTAGTGCCTAACTTCAATTTCCTTAAACTAGTTAAATTTAGGACAAAAATGTCATTTAATGTCCTAATTTAAAAAATAATTTTTTAAAATAATTTGAAAAAAATGTTATTTAAGTTCTTTTGTTTGTATAAAAAAAAATAAATATATATATAAAAATAAAGTTAATTTTTCATCAAATTTTTCATTAAATATAAAAAAAATAACACATATATTTAACATCCATATTTATATAATTTTAGTAAAAATATATACATAAAAATAATATTTTACTAAAAGATTACACAAACTTTTTAAGAATTTTTTTCTTATTAACTTAAAATAAAATTTTGAATAAAACTTGAATATATCAAAATCACACATTATATAATTTTTATTTATTTAAGTTATATCAAAAGAGTTTTATAAAATTTGAGAAAATTTTTAAATTAAAAAATACTTTATTAAATATATGTTTATTGAAAAAGTTATATCAAAAGAATTTTATAAAATTTGAGAAAATTTTTAAATTTAAAAATACTTTATTAAATATATGTTTATTGAAAAGGCAAACATGTATATACCACATATATTATTTGATTATATTAAAAAAAAAATTAGATTAAAAAGTTAGCTTTGAATTAACTTGATATAATTTGCACCAAAGAACTTCAAAACATATTTTTTAAACTATTGACAATTTCTCATCGAATAAAATTACAATAAAAATATTTAATTTTTCATTGAATAAAATTACAATAAAACTATTTATTAATCCTGAACTAATATTGATGTTTTTTATTTAGACTATTTAAAAATTAATATTGCAAATTTTAATCGTAAAAAAGAAAAAAGAAAATATAGAAGCCACTTTTAGTTTTGGTTACTTTCTAACCTCCATAATAATGTCATAATATTAGTTAAGGTCATGATCTTGGACCGATGAACAAAATAATTTTATCTGTTCGTACCGGGCCAAAAACCCACTAACATTATATTGATTTTAAAACATAGAATTCATTATTAAATCAGGTAAAATTCACAAATATTTATAAAACATGTAAATATATTTTTGAATATTGATGTAATTTTAATGGAGATATATAAAAATTTTCAACGTATAATATTACTCAAAATTACATGAATCTCACTATACTTGCCAATTAAATTGTCTGAAATTCAAGACTTTTCGGTATTGCTATGATACTGCCCTAAGGCCCTCCTCTCATGAATATAAAACTCGCCTAAACCCTCACAGTCTTTGGAATCCCTCCTCCGTAAACCAATATGAAGAGTTATCACAAGATTAGGAAAAATGAGATTGAAAATAACACACAAAACTCAAAGAAAATTAGAAAACTGTCTTTTCATACAATTAGATACAGAGCATTAAGTCCCAAGCAACAGACCACAAACTATAAACTTCAACCTTTTCTGTTTTGGAGTTCATAACTCCTTAACTATTTTATAAGCCATTTGGAAGGGTTGTAGCTAACATGGCGCTACTGAATGTGGATTCAGGGATTCTTCTTCACTGTGGCAGATTTAATAATGTCAATGAACTCCGGCTAATCAAACAAATAATGGGTTAGGAGAAGTCATCAGGAAATCTAATTGGAGCGAACCCAGAAAAAAAAAAAAAAAAAAAAAAAGGGCACAAAAGCAAAATCAATACCTTTAGAGAAGCTCCACCAACCAAAAATCCATCAACATCTGGCTGAGCGGCCAACTCTTTGCAGTTTGCTCCATTTACAGAACCTAGGTGAAACAGCAGGTTCAGAACAAATGGGGAACGCTAGTATTATGGAACGAAGCTTACAAAGTTTCAAGGTAACTGAAAAAGTATGAACATGTTCTTAATATACAACTTCACATTGTTGTTTACCAAAAAGCCAATTACCTTTTAAAATATAGTCAAAACATTCAATGTGTAGGTAAATTGCTTGGATATAATAATCAGATAATTATTTTACAAATTCTGGAAGTAATGAAATTTAAAATTCTGGTAAAAGAGACTAATCATCATTTAGTCCATAATATAATACAACAGGTTTTCGTATAGCGTAGACTATAGTGGGAAGAGGCTTATTTGACCCTGACTTGAATGGTCCTAACTTTTATTGGTCTGTACAAAAATAGTTGTACAAAATGTACAAGTACCTCCATAAATGATTCTAGTTGAAGCAGAAACTTCAGCACCAGCGTTGGCATGGAGCCATTTCCTCAACTCAGAATGAACCTATTAAAAACAGCATATGTTGTGAGAAAACTTTCACTCTTGACTCAAGAAAACTTAACTAAGACTCACTTCAACCATTTACCAAAAAAAAAGCTACCATTGACCAAGCACACATTTAGAATGCAACAGAAGACGTAGAAGGAGAAATGGGACACGAATGAAATAAACTGTAATCATCATGAGGATAGGCTAGACCCGAACTTACTTCCTGAGCCTGAGCAGGGGTTGCAACCTTTCCAGTTCCAATAGCCCAAACTGGTTCATAAGCTAAGACAATGTTATCCCAATTTAACACCTTGTCTGCATAAGAAGAGATGACAATTACTTGGTAACATATTGAAAACAAGAAAAAGAGGATCCGAAAACGAAAACTCTGTCACCTTTAGATCCCATAAAATAGAAAAAACCTGAAATTGCTTTGGTTTGTGCAGCAACAACAGCTACTGTAGATCCTGATTCTCTTTGCTCAAGAGTCTCTCCAACACAAGCAATAACCTTTAAGCCTTGGGAGAGTGCATATGCAACTTTATCTCCAACAAACTGCATGGAGAAACTTGTGTTTTAAGATCAACCCGTAGGCCGTAGCAAAAGGAGGATAAAAAGAACAATATGATCATTATGATGTATCATGACAGGAAATAAAAGAAAACAAAAAGGTAGCACATGAACTCTTCTTACATCGTGGGACTCATTCAAAAGAAGTCTTCTCTCAGAATGACCAAGAATGACCCATGGAATGCCCAAATTGACAAGCATCTCAGCACTTTAAAAAGAAGAGACATCATTAGTTCCATTCAAGTAAAGATGTATATATATATATGGTGTGTGTGTGTGAGAGAGAGAGGTGGAAGGAATAGCCTTGCCAGCAGATGTGAACATAGAATGACTCAAGCTATCATCTACACAAGATTAAATAGTAAAATGCTAAACTAGGAAAGTTCAGGAAAATTAAAAACATTATGGCAAATTGCTAGCGAATAGAGTTAATTTAAGATTTTCTACTAGTAGACTTAAAACTGGCTAGAAAAAGATGTTTAACCGATCCAACAAATATGAATAACCAAGATATTGTCCATTCTGTCCATGTTATTGCTAACCGATACATCTTTTGTTATATAACCCAATCAGTACATGTAATATGCACGGTCCACACAACGTGGACAAAAAATCAATCTAGATAATAGATTAAAACCATAGATGGTGTTTACTGATGAACTATTTGTCTTTGAAATGCATACAAAAGCACTGCTATTTAAACCAGAGTCCAACACATAAAAAGCATACCTAACTTCTCCAGTAAAAGCACCGCCCTTGCGGACCCAACAATTTTGTGCTGCTACATGGAAATCAGACCGCAGTAAACTCTTCACAAGAGGAAGAAACACAAACGGAGGACTGACAACAACCTCTGCAACATAAATAAAACACAAGTGCACACTGAGTAAAAGATGAAATAGAAGAAAAATAATTCATACGTCAACCACCTGTATAATGTTAGTAGTGCTTAAGAACAAGTAATATAAAGCAACGAATGATAGCTCAATGAAAGCTTACCCACAACATCTTCGGAAGGGACTTCAGCTTCATTCAATGTGGCGACAATCTTTTTCACTTCCTGAGGGGTTCCATTCTGTAGCAAAACCAAAACCAAGCTAAACCCATTGATCATTTAACAGTTTTCAGGAAAGTGAACTTGGGATCTCTACCAACGTGCACTCCAAAAGAAAGTTAAAGTTTTGGCTGAATGACCAATTTGGTACTCAACCTTCGTGACCTATGAATTAATCCCAAATATTAATTTGACCAATTTGGTAACCAACTTCTCGTATTTCACCAATTCCTTATTTTAACTTCTTCAATGACCAATTTATTAGCCAACGGGCTAATTTGTGG
This sequence comes from Elaeagnus macrophylla, assembly GCA_029378325.1. NCBI lineage: Eukaryota > Viridiplantae > Streptophyta > Magnoliopsida > Rosales > Elaeagnaceae > Elaeagnus > Elaeagnus macrophylla. The sequence goes on from CM055642.1 coordinate 10,122,009, forward strand.
TTAGTTTAATTTTTAGACTTCGACCAATATATATATATATATATATTTTACCAATTTGACCAAATATTTGGTACTGAAAGTGTACTTGGTATATGCATCAAACCCCAAAAGAAAATTAAAGTTTTGTATGGATTAATATCAAATCGAGCAAAATCGCACGTTTTACGTTGCCTGGTCATACCAATAATTGCAAATTTACCGTCCATGGGCAATTCTAGGCTCCTAGTAGCTCAGCTAATAACCATTTCTTTGAGAACAAAGGATAATCCGGAAAAATCAGGTGTGGAATGTGGATAATCGATCAAACAATTGAAACCATACACTTAAAATTATATAAAGTCACAAACTTTAGCAAAAATAAATTCAGACAATCTAAAATCAACAAGACAAATTAAAGGCACTGCATGGTCTGCGTAAGAAATAGTATAGTAGAAGCGAAAACGAAAATTAACGGAATATAAAGATTGGTATATCTGACATACGCATTTCCAGTTGCCGCCGACGAAGAATTTCCTCACCATCTTCGTTGAATAATAGATTTGACGACAATTTGATAATCAATAAATGAATAAGCACTTACAGGCTACAGCTGAACTTGGCAAAGTACCGGAGGAAGTATCTGGATGGGATTTTAATTTATTGAAATTAATATTAAATATTAAAATAAAAATAAAAATAATGATATTTTTTTTTTATCTCAAAAGACCTCCCCTGGATAGGCCGGATAGGGCATCATCGCCACACACCGCCACACACCAGGATCACCGGCCGGTTGTTTGTACCACAAGCACGGTAAGTGTCTAACGGCACCAGCGATCTACGATCTGACTCGACAGAGTGCAAGGTTCGAGGCGGTGGTAGTGCACAAAGGCCACACCCACACGCAAGCCCGGAGGCCGAACAAGTCATACGTTCGCCAAGCTTCGAACCTGCACCCTGCCGTGTGAGGACAGAGGACTGGTGCTTAGCACAGTGCCTAGGCCACTGGACTATCCCATGATGGGTATAAAAATAATGATATTGATATGATTATTTTTATTATTTTTGTAATAAAATCTATATATATATATATTGATATTATATGAATTTTTTTATATATAATTATTTATATTTTAATATCAGTTTAATAAAATTATAAAAAATTATTTTAATAATAATAATTTACTGTGATAATAACGTTATATTAAAATAATTAAAAAATTAAAAGTTTCAAATGGATGGGCAGTTGGGTGCGACGTGTCGTTTTCATTGCAAGCCGAGGAATAGGTTTTTTTTTGGACATGCTTCGACGGCCGACTATAAAAGTCTATAACAGCACGGAGGTATTATTCATAATTCTTATTCTTATAATATATTTTTTTAACAATTTTTTTAATTATTAAATTATTATATTTTTTAACAAAATAATTACATTATTTTATATTTTATTAAATTAAAATATCATAAATAATTTCTCAGCAACACCGTCTGATAAAATTTATTTTTCTTTTAATACGTTTATAATTGCTTTTATTGAAATCACTACGCTTCATTTCTACATGCTCTAGTAACTTTGCCTTACAGATTAGGATTCAACAATGGATTAAAATGGTTTATTTTTTACTGATTTGAGTTTAATTTGATGATTAATTCTATTCAAACTAATTTAAATTTGAGCTGATAATTTAAAATTGAATTAATATTATAACTTATTTTTAAATTATTGTTATATATAAAAACATAATATTTATTAACATTTAAATTTTAAATTAATACATTATTAAGTAAATTTATTTATTTATAGTTACAAATAAGAGAATTAAAATAATAAAAAGTATGTTATCGAATATTATTAAAATTATTATAGAAAATTTAATATTTATTTTTATTTGAAAACTAAAATAGTAATTTATTGTAATTATAATATTTAAATATAATATAATAAAAATAAAATATGTATTTATTTATAATTTTAATATAAATTCGGTCTAGATTGGATTGCAACAAATTATAAAATTTGTCAATCCGAATCTGAAAGAATTATATACTTTACAATCTGAATCATATACAACTAAGGCATGCTTGCTTGACAATAATTTTAATTGTAATGGAAATCATTTAGAGTATTTCTATGTTTGGTTTGACTGTACTCTATAATGGAATGTAAAGAGAATACAGTAGAGCAGTAATCCTCATTATGCTTGCAGCCCTCTGTAATCATCATTACGCCTTTAGTCCTCTATATTTTTTTTTTCATAATTTGTATAATCATTTATGATTTTTTTTTTGCTCATTCAATCTCTTTTAGTAATAAAAAATTAATTTTTTAATTTTACTTCATTTATAATTTTATAATCTTTATTTTAATATTATTATTTATTTTGATTACATTGCTTAAACAAACATTGTAATAATAATACTGTTTTTTTTTACATTCAAATCTATTACAATTACCATGCTCAATATTTTAGCATTTAAAGAACCAAACGTCACCTAAAAATTGTCAATTTAATCCTATCTAAATCCGACGGATTAAATTAAATTTCTTAATTTAAGCTATTGATCAAATTATTTATTCATCCTTATCCTAAACCACGAGTTTGAAATACATCATTTCATAGGGCCAATGAATGGTTGTCCATCATAGCACAATCTTTTGTTAAGAAAATATCAATTTTTGATTTAAAAGTATTAATTTCTTTTATATAAATTGATCAATTTTTTTAATTAATAATAATTTATTTCAAAATTTAATAAATAAATCAAAATATCTTCATTTTTATAATTTAATAAAATGTGATCATTACAATTAGGGGTGACAATTTGTGCTTATAGCTCGATTGACCGAATTGAAAAACACAAATCGAATTAAATTTAGGCTTGTTTCGGCCCAATTTGAATAACTCAAAAAAAATTGAGCTAAGTTAGGGCTAGTCCATTAGCCCGAAATAAAATAAAATAAAATTTTAAATAAAAAAAATAAAAAACACTATATTAAAATTAAAATAATCATTTATTTCTTTCAGTACTTTTCTTTTATGATATATTAGTTATTTTTTCTTCCCTTTTCTTTTGAAAAATAAGCTAATAATGAATAAATAGTTATAATTTATTCATTTTGTTACAATATTAAGCTACATTCTTTAATATTAATACATTGAGCGTTTAAATCTACTTAACTCTTTAAACAAAAAAATAATATTTATATTTAATTTAAGTTAGTATTGCGAAATTTATATTTTTAAATCGATTATGTATTAATTTTTGAAGTAAAAATTTCAATTTTTTTTATCAACTTGTATTATGCTATTATCTTTTCCAGTTGTTCATTGTGTTGAGAATTATATAGTATATAATAGTCAAAGTTTTATTCTAGTGTATATAAAAAAGTTATGTTCTCGTATAACATTTTAATTTACTTTAACTATTATTTTTAGTAAGTATATTTATTTAATCTACCCATATCTATTTATTTTGTTTAATAGCTAGAAGAAATTTTATTTGAACTTGAGAACTTTTTATTCTAAATGTGAGTTTTCATGAGGGCATGACTGCTACTAATTTTTGCATGTGTGGGATTTAATGCTTTACTCATTGCCTAATTAATTTAGTAATTGGCCTTTTGCTTTAATAATTAATTTTTTTTATATTTATATATAGTTTTTTATTATTTTATGTAATGTTACTTGAGTTTTAATTATTAAACATATTTTTTAATAAAAAAAAGTCATATTAACTAAAAAATATATATAATTAACAATTTGGGCTAGTTTGAGCCAGCTCGTTTGTGTTTGGTTTGAGTTTAGGTTCACCTTTATTAGCTTGAATTAAATTTGAATTGAGCTAGAGTTGAATCAATTTGGATCGAACTAGTTTACGCTAGCTCGAATTAGCCCAACTTGCACGAATTGACACTCCCAATTACAATACCCCACCATATCTTTGGTGACTTTATTGGAACTTTAGCCACTTCATCGAAGCTCTAGCAATCTTTATTGCAATGTGTCGGAGCGTCGATGACCTCGCCAAAGATAAATGTAATATGTTATATTCTTACTAGAGTTTTGACGATTATGTTAAAGATCGATATAACATATTACATTTAAATATAGAGATAAATGCAACATATTATATACAAATATATAATTAGATTTATAAATTTATAGTAAAGTTGAATCAACTAATTTATAGGTGAATGTAGCATATTACAAAAATATAAGTAGATATAATATATTATATACAAAAATATAAGTAAATGCAATATATTACATTTGATGAGTCGCTGGCAAAGGTCGTCGAAACTTGATGGGTGATCTTATAGGATCTAATTTTATTTTTATTTTATTAAATTTATGTAGTAAAAATATTTTATTATTTATATATATAAAGCTATAAATTTTAGGTTAAGTTTTTACCATAAATAAAAAATATGCTATTTAAAAGTAGTATTCTCAAAATAATATATATATAAGCATCGCCTTGATCAGGGACGGACCCAAAAAAAATTTTCTAACAGGGCTAATATATATTAAAAAAAAATTATTTATAATATCAAAATTTATAACTAAAATTTAAAAAATATATATAAACTTAAAAAGCAAACAAAAAAAAATATAAACTTAAAAAGCAAACAAAAAATTTATTTTAGTTGTTTCGACGACACTTCATAAAATTTATCAATTATCATATAAGTTTCAACAAATTTAAAGAAATAATAGTCAACTGTTATGAAAAAATAAGAGTGCTAAATATATACAAATTTATACTTACATAGGCACTCAAATTAATAATTATACAATATTTATCGATAAAAGTTTAAAAATTACAATTTTTAAGAGATATAACATACATTTATTGATTTGATTGTAAGTTTAAGTACAAATATTTTGAATATATAATATTTTTTAAAAAATTATATAGATAATTTTAATAGATTTTTAAAAAAATACCAAACTTTAACTTGATTGAGCAGCAAGCAACAGACCATAGAACATAATTATATAACAAAAAAGGAGCAGAGTTGCAGAAAATATAAGAACAAAAAATAGTGTATTAATTTAAGTTTATTTATAAAATTTTTATGATAAATAATATATTATGCTTTATAAAATATTAGTAATATTTATTAAATTAAAAAAAAAAAAAAAAATCTCAAAAAGCTACCCGGGCTCAAGCCCGATGTAGCCCACTGTTTGGATCCGTCTCTGGCCTTGATATTTGCTTGAACTATATTGTAAATTTGGAAACAACCCAATTCCAAAATGTTTTGATATGTTATAATCAATTATCAATAATTGAACTAAAATAAAGGTTTGGGAAAATAACATAAATACTAAAAAAAAGTTGATATGAATGTTATTTTTATTTTTTTAGAAAAAAAAATCACACAAAACATAGTTAAATCTAGTAACTTTTTTATTATAATGGATTACTCTAAGCGGTAGGAAAACATTTTTATGTTAAAAAAGCACGTGGTTTCACTTTAATATTTGTATATATATTGCAAGGTTCGTCTTTAAAAAAAAAACTGACAAGAGTAAATGGGATCGTCGTATTTATAAAAAAAAAAAAAAGAGAGAGTAAACTTACAATAATCTCAAGATACGAAAAAAAAAATTCACAATTTAGCTTGTGTTATACAAAATCACAATTATTTATTTATTTATTTATAGCAAAACATTGTATGGATTTTTGGATGCCCAAATATTAAATATAGATGAATTGTGAAGTATTTATTATAAAAAAAAATTGACATTAAGTTGGTTTTGATACCTTATAATCAACTAAAAAAGTTGATGTGATAAAATAGTCCAAAAATTGGGTAGCATTTTCATATAAAATTGGAGCCCAGCCAAACTTCAACCATAGAAGAGAACTTTGGAAGAGAATGTATTCTTGAAGTCATTCACACAAGTATGTATAGGTGCTGGAGTACGAATGCATATCTATTTATTTAATATGAACTTTTTTATGGGAATTTATTTAAGGCATATTTTTTTTATGGAATTTTTTTTTTTTTTTTAAAGAAGGGCTCTAAGGGCCCATTTTTTTTTATTAATAAAGAGAAAACACACACTCACACACTCGGGTGAAATTCGAACTTGGGTTCCTAGGGGATTGAGAGTCTTACCACTTGAACCACAAGAAATTCCCATAAAGGAATTGGGAATGTTTGATGAATACCAGAACTAAAACACATTCACACACTCAAGCGGGATTCGAACTTGAATTTTTGATGAAAGATTGAGAGTCTTACCACCTAAACCACGAGAAATTCCCCAAATTTAGTAGATTTTTTATGAAATTTACTTCAACCAAACTTAGTAGATTTTTTTTCCAATAGTAGAGAGTTCAACAAAACTTAATTGTAGAAGATAAACTTCTTAGCAAAGAGAAAATGGGCATGTAAGTGTGCAATTTCATATGAAGACCTCCTTCTTTTCTACCCACTCTCCGTTCACAAGGTTCTCAAAAATAGAGGAGGAAGGGTGGGCAGCAGGTACCACAAGCCCATCTATCCGGAAAGAAGTGTAGTTTACTGGTTCTACAAAATGCTCCTATCTCTCGGCAAAGATCGTGAGTTTCTCAAATTACATTACATGCTAACCGGTAACTAGACTCAAAGGAATGAAATTTTACTTGGACGTGTTGAAAGTTTTGGGCTCAGCTGAGTGTGTGACTTGAGTTTATAAAAAAAAAAAAAAAAGTATACATGCTTACCAATTACCAAAATCTGATTCTTCATCCAATAAAGTCGCTTCGTTCCTCAACAAGCGCAAACCACCATGGACAGTGTCAAGCTCTTCGATGCCAACCCAGATTACCAAAAAAAAATTGAATAACAAATTACTATCAAATGTAACATAAAGCTATTAGTACTGTTTGTGATTGACGAGGTTATTAAATAATCTGCAATGATGTGATTAAATGCTGAAATTTGTTACAATGTAATTCAGGAGAAGAACTTGCATACTACCATCCTACAGTCCTCTGCCTTGTTAAGCCGTTGATCCCACTTCCATAACCTACACTTTTTCACCTTTTATAAAGATATGGGCGGGATGTATACCCATCACATGCAAATTGCAAGTTTCTTTCGCAGTTCAGCTGCTGGTTCTGCCGTGGTTATTAGTGTCAGTTAAACCAACCACACGGTAAGATCATTCTTCTTATCATCAGAATAACTAAAACTGATTAACAAATATACCTGGGAAAGAAACTATGTCAACAGTTATACAGTTTTTAAAATTTGTGATACATATGTTTTACAAAGATGAATCAACAAAATGATAAAGCATATATTTATTGACTGATTAATTAGAATCAGGTCTGAAATTGTTCAGCAAGTTTCAATAGGCTGTAAGTCTCAGCATCTGGTCTAGCTCCTCCTAAAATCATTCTCCTCAAAAGTTCTGAATCATAAACCTTGGCCTTAACATAAGCCTTAATCAATGTGTTGTATACAAACGTATGTCTTGTATACTTGGCTTTTTTCAGTTCTTCAAATAGCTTGTCAGCGTTTTCTACATCACCCTTTTCTGCAAACATCTCAATTATTGATAGAGTTGTCTCTAACCAAGGGGTTGAATTTCTCACCAGATAGCTTCTTGTTAAATCCTTTCCCAACGTTAGAGTTTTCACAGCTTCTTCTACAAGTTCTGCTTTTAAACAACCCAAAGCAAGATGCCTGAAAGTTATTGCGTTTGGTTTGCACTCATAAGTTCCAATTTCCCTGTAAAGTTGAGTTGCTTCTTTGATAAGCCCATGTCGACAGTAAACAGATATTATAGAATTAAACTGCTCAGTGGAGTTCAACCCCTTGCTCGACTTCATTTCAGTCCAAAGCTCTTCAGCTCGACTAAGCTGGCCAATCCGACCAAATGCTTCAATTGCCAGTATGTAACTTTTTGACCTAACATTGGGAAGTTCCTGTCGAATTCCCCAAGTTCTCTCCAGTTCTTTCCCCTTTCCTAGATATCCATACAACATGATTAGAACGTCTAGTGTTGACCAGTTATCACCTGTAGCAGACTTCTCTATAGCTTCAACATAAGCTTCAGCCACAGTATACAACCTTGCAACTGCATGTGCCATAGCTATTATGCAGTAAGATATTTCATTTGGCTCAACCTTTGCGTGCTTCATATCACTGTATACCTTCATCAATCCTTCAATGTTTTGCTCATTGGCTTTCATTTTCAAAAGAATGTTGTACGTGGAGACATGTGGGGGCACTTTATCAGCCTTCATTTGAGCAAGGATTTTTGGGATCAATTTCTGGCGCCGGTAGGAGGAATGGAGGATTATGAGACGGTTGAAAACCAAGTATGAGATGGGATAGCCCAGTACCCTCATTTTCTTCATGTATTCAAGTGAAAGCCTTATCACCCCTTTATCCAAACAAGACATCACCAGATTGTTGTAAAGGAGATCATTTTGAAACTCTACAGGGATACAAGAAAATAGTTTCTCACCATGTGATATCCCATGATGCTTGATTGTAAACTCTAACAAGTATGAGTAGTCTAATTCTTTTGGCATATATGGCCTCTCCCTGATCACCCATTCCATTACCTGTAAGAACAAATGACATCATATCCATAACAAATCATGCTTACATTGGAACATTGTAGATGAGGTTACTAAAAAGTAAAAAAGCAGAAGAAAATTATGATGGCACCGTGATTATGAATTAGAATATAAACTAAAAGTCAGTAGCTATGCATTCAAGCATATAAAATTAAGTTTGATAATGAAATTATTTCACTAGCTTTGCCTAATTCTTGGGGAAATGTACTTTGATATTCACATCAGCATTTCAGCATTCAGGATGTTGATAATCTTATTGATTGTCAAGAAAATGCAGAGCAAAGAGGAAACAGAGATGGGTTTATTTGTGAATGTCTGTAATCCAGTTCATAAGACAAAAGAAAATCATAGCACCTGATCCTGGATAAACCTTATTGGCTAGTTTAAGAGGATCCTATACTTGCATAGGAAGAAGCCAAACCAATTAGCAAACATAACATTCAAAATTTCCATTTATTGCAGCTTGCTTAAGTTTGATTACCGTTTCCTTCCCTGACTCTTTTAGGTAGCTAAATCTCAGTCAAAGTCTGCTTCCTCGTCAGGTCAAGCAATGAAAACCACTCATTTCAAAAACTACAGCAATATACCATTAGAATCAAATGATTTTACCATGCATAACGACAAAACTTGACAGAAGATTCATTTTAGAAGAAAGCACACATTCGTATATCCACAATATTGGCAAAACAAAGGAAACAAAAGCCACAGTTGAAGTGATCAAATTGAAGACAACAGCAGGAGCACACAAATAGAGAGAGAGGTATACCTCAAGAGCGCGTTTGTTCATCTTGATCTTCCTGAGACGGTTAATGGAGTGAAAAATATCACCTCTATGAACAGGAAAGCCATCACCCATCCAGCTTTGAAAAGCAAAGAGAATTGGTTTACCGTGTGGCAGCTCCTCGATCCTGTAAGATAAGCAAGACCTGGATTCTTCTGGTTTTGATTCCAATACTCTATCAACAAAATCTCTAGGCATTTGGGTGCAGAGAAAGGCGAAACTAGAGGGAAATGGGCTGTGAGGCATATATTGATTACAAAGTGTTTGACGAAATGCCATAAAAACTCTCCGTTGGAGGAGAACAGCTGTCGGCATTCTCAGAAATTAAGTTGAGAGATAAAGCGTCGAGCTTTCAAGAAAATTAAGGTCCATACACCTCAAGTTTGACTAATACATTTTAAGTAATATCTGATAGAGGTGTCGGGTGACAGCAAGTATTTAAGCTAAATTTGAATTATTTCTTTAATATACTGGTAGCTTGTTTGTACATGGGGGCAAGATGTTGTTCTTAAAGAGTGCTATGTTTTGCTTCATTGATCCAGCTGCACCTGCATCTGTCAATCAACAAAATACATGAGTATGAGAAATTAGAAATATAGTCATATAGTATAAAGGAGTCTCCCTCGTATGATTTTCTCTCCTTTATGATCATTAGAGGTACATGATTCTGAGTTCGTCAATAACTTGAAGTTGTAATTTTAAAAATTCAGCATACAATACTTTTTCTGGTTTAACAGTTTCATTCAATGAACAATGATTCACAACTCATGAAATTAAAATTCATAGCGATCCCTCATGATTCTGTGTACAATAACAAGCATGAATATACAATTATTTCTCAACTAAGTTCAGAGAAACTTACTCAATCAACAGAAACAAATAGACTCATTAGTTTAGGATTGGAAAGGTTTCTCTTAGACCTCAAAGCATGTAAATCGAGACATGCAAATCCAAAACACCAAAGAAACTGAAGTCCCATAGCTGCAATTAAAAAGCAGGACAGATAAATGGAATTACAGACACTATCTTTGCAGCAGTTTTGAACTTTTGAAGCAGAACCCAAGAAAATTGAAGACAAAGTAATGCATAATAAATCATTAGGTGCAGCACAATTCAAAAAAGAGGAAGAAAAAAAAAAAGGAACAACAATGTGTACCCAACACAACCACATCAGCAGCTCTAATATTAGTTTGAACACATGTTCAAAACACAAAATCAAAACAGATTATTTATACGTATCTAACACCATTTAACATCAGGTAGGCATATAATCAAACAGCTAATATGCACAAATTCAATTACCCTTCTAGTCCTCAAATTCTCATAATCATAGGCGGGCTTCGCCGCTCCGCTGCTTTACTTTTTGCTCTTCAAAAGAAGAAGGCAGATGGGGAAATATTTGAGAGGCGAAAAGAAAGAGAGATTGGTTAGTGGACCCAACCTCAAAGGAAAGCTCGAAAATATTCCACGAATCTCCAAGTGGCGAGACCGACAGGTAGCAAGCAATCCGGCGACTAGGCGGGTCACTGTTGCTCGTGAATGCAGCTAAATAGGTTATAAAAAGTCCCGACTCCCAAACAATGATATAGGGGTTTGAGTCAATATTTATGGTATGTAATTTTTATCGAAAAAATAATAAAAGTAAAATATTTTAAAATTTTTAATAATAAAAATAATATATTTTATATTTAAATTTATAATTTTATAATTAAAAAATAATTAATATATCATTTTTTTAACATTCATTTAATTAGAATTAAACGACGACAATTTAAACCCGTTAAATGTTAAAAGTTCAATATTACACATTCAAATTGAACGTTCAATGTTATTAGAATGCTAGTTTTGTTATTATAAATTTTAGGGGTATTATTTTTGGTAATTTTATATTTTTATTTTATTATTATGTTTAAAAAATTTATTTAATGTGATAATATATATTTAAAAAATAATTAATATTAATAGTTTAAAATATAAAGATAATTTTATTTAAATTAAATATGATATATATTTATATATAATATATATTAGTAACCAAAAAAAAAAAAGATGCATCTTTGTAGAATTAACAAACAAATTTATATATTAGTAACAAAAAAAAGATCCATCTTTATAGAATTAACAAACAAATTTATATATTAGTAAAAAAAAAAAAAAAAATCCATCTTTATAGAATTAACAAACAAATTTACTTTTTAATAGAATTAGCTAATAGGAATTAAATTTATATTTTCACTCCACTTAGAAAACTTTATATGTACCTGCTATTTTATTCATCCTCACTGTCCCGTTCAAAAAGTAAATCTATATAAATTATTGGGTGACAGCGTTATTTTATCTATGTTCCTGTAATATTTTGGCTACATAATTTATGCAATAATAAATAAATAATTTAATTTTTAAAATTAATGAAAGTGTGATTTTTTAAAGATTAAAAAAAGTGATACTTAATTACATAAATTTAAAATTATGTAATTAAAATATTTTAATTTTAAAAAGAGAAATTTGTCATAAAAATATCTCATATTAGTTATTTATATTTTTTAATTTTTTATATTATAAGTAATATCATTTGTTCTTTAATTGAAAAAAAATGAGCCAATACAACTGTTGTATCGAAAAAAAAATCAAATTTGCAGGTGTATATAAAATTAGTCATACCAAACAGCTAAATAGCACACACGTGTCCCTAGCTATATCCTAGCCCCAGGATCCTTTCATTTGATCCTCTTTCTTTCATCTATCACCCATACATGAACCTTCTTGGGGTTGGAAAGGCATTTGAGAAGTGAGAAAATTGTTGGTTGAAGGTCTGAGGTGGAAAATTGTTGCTAGTAGCACTGTTTAGGTTTGGGATGAGCCTTGGCTTTATAGTTCATCTTTTTTAAGACCAATTACAAAACCAAATAGTTATTGCTTGTAAGTGCGTGACCTAATGCAAGTGATGGGGTTAGTTGGAATATTGAAAAAGTTCATGAAGCTTTTTGGCAGTTGGATATTCCTTCGGTTGAAGAAGAATGAAACAACTAAACACTACTTGTTGTTTACTTGCAAAATGACCCGAGATATTTTTTCAGATTCACGTTTGTCCTTTAATATTAAGGACTTTTATTGTGATAGTTTTGATTCAAGTTTGGACGCCTAGACTTGTTGTTGGTGGAAAGGAGTGGATGAACTTGACCTTAGTGATTTTAATTGGTATGGTGGCTCATTTGGATGATATGCAAAAATGCGATCATTTCTCAACAAAAGAAAAAATGAAAGACAAGTGAAGCCACTTTTATAATGTCAAAAGAGATGGTTTTATTGATGAAATATTATTGCAATTTAATGGTTGCTCATCTATCATTGAAAATGGGAGAAGAAAGCATATATAAGCGCATAAGTCATCTCTTCAAATAGTAAGAAAAGACATATGTAAGCACATATGTCATCTCTCCAAATAGTAACATTTTTCTCTATATAAATAGAGAGATCATTTGTTCATTTCCATCATCCCATTCCAAAATCTCATATATTCTAAGCATTCAAAACTTCCCCACTTAGAAAGAATTTTTTCCTAATTGTGAGAGAGAGGTTATTTGCATTCTCCTATTATAAGAGAGAGGGGTATATTGTTCTCTCTTTGTATTTAAAGAGAAGTTGTAAATCTTTCGATATCGTGAATTTCTTTCGGCCTTTGCCCGTGGAGTAGCACGTAATCATTTTGGGTGAACTACGTAAATACTTGTGTCCATTTTATCTTCATTCTCTCAATTTTACTTTGATTGTGTATTAGCTTCAATCCATAAATTTCCTAACAGTGGTATCAGAGCTTTGGTTATGGGTACTATTTACGGACACTATTCACATATACAGTTATTATTCTCGTGTAATAGTGGAAGCAGGTTCAAGTGAGAAGCATATCAAAATGATGACAAAAAAGTTTGATGTTGAGAAGTTCAATGAAAACAATTTCTCGTTGTGGAAAATGAAGATTAAGGCAATTTTGAGGAAGGATAATTGTTTGGAAGCGATTGGAGATAGGCCCGCTGGAACAATCGATGATAGCAAGTGGAACGAAATGGATGGCAACGCAATTGCTGATCTACACTTAGCACTAGCTGATGGAGTGTTATCCAGTGTGGCAGAATAGAAGACGGCAAAGGAGATTTGGGATACTTTAACAAGACTATACAAGGCCAAGTCACTTCACAACAAGATCTTCTTAAAGAGAAGACTTTACACTCTTCGAATGGCAGAATCCACATCGGTAACTGGCCATATCAACACCTTGAATACTCTATTTTCGCAACTTACATCAATGGGTTACAAAATAGAAACAGCTGAACGTGCGGAGCTTCTACTTCAAAGTCTACCTGACTTGTATGATCAACTCATCATCAACTTGACGAACAACATCCTTTCAAACTATCTAATCTTTAATGAAATTACAGCTGCTATTTGGAAGAAGAAACTCGGCGTAAAAACAAAGAAGATTTGTTCATTTCCATCATCCCATTCCAAAATCTCATATATTCTAAGCATTCAAAACTTCCCCACTTAGAAAGAATTTTTTCCTAATTGTGAGAGAGAGGTTATTTGCATTCTCCTATTATAAGAAGAAAGGGTTGTTGCTTGTTAGTGCGTGACCTAATGCAAGTGATGGGGTTAGTTGGAATATTGAAAAAGTTCATGAAGCTTTTTGGCAGTTGGATATTCCTTCGGTTGAAGAAGAATGAAACAACTAAACACTACTTGTTGTTTACTTGCAAAATGACCCGAGATATTTTTTCAGATTCACGTTTGTCCTTTAATATTAAGGATTTTTATCGTGATAGTTTTGATTCAAGTTTCGACGCCTGGACTTGTTGTTGGTGGAAAGGAGTGGATTAACTTGAGCTTAGTGATTTTAATTGGTATGGTGGCTGATTTGGATGATATGCAAAAATGCGATCATTTTTCAACAAAAGAAAAACTAATAAGTCCTGGGCAATCCAACATGCATTGGCTTTTCAATCTCTCAATCATCAAGCTTTTGCTGTTGTTTAACTTTTACCTTTGGTACTGTATCTGCGTTAGGGGTGAACAAAAAAATACAGAACCAAACCAACCCACCCAAATTAACCTAAATCAAATCAAAAAAATCGGTTTTTAAGTTTTATTGGTTTGGTTCGGTTCTTCATAATAAAAAATCGATTAATATTGGGTTGGTTTGGTTTTCATTTATTAAAATCTTAAGAAACCGAACCAACCCATATAATATATATTTAAATATTTATATAATCATTACAATTTAATTTATTTAATTCATAGTTTACACTTAATTTTTATGTTTTGTAGACATGTTTGGAAAATAACATACCTCAATAAACTCAATGGCGAGTTAGCGAAATCAATAATTTCAATATAATATTTATATTTTATTAATATATTAGAATATGAGAGCTTGGAACATGTTTGAATTTTTTTTTTATTTTTATGTTTTTTTTTTTTTTTGATAATTTACGTATTTTATTTTTATTCTCTATTTTGTAATATACTGTAGTCTATATGTACTAAAGATTTGAATTTATATGTTTGGCTTTGTTATTTGTTGCTAATTAGTTATGTTTATGAGGGCAACCTTTTTTATTTTTGATAATATTTTAGAAAAATTTATCCTCTATTTTGTTAGTAAGAGATAAACAAGTTTTGTCCATTTTTGTCATTACAATTTAAATATTTAAACGGAATTCGTGCAAGCACTTCTCTACCAAGTACTCTAATTTATTTTATCTTTTATTCACATGATACACGAATTTAATATTATTTAATTATTTATCCATTATAAATTTATAATTACATCATCTTTCATATTTTTGTCGGTAGAGTTTTCATTGCATGAATAACATTGGTGAACAATATTATTAGATCTGAAAGTTAGTAAATTTTGTCAAGTATGTGATTACTATTCCTTATTGCTTATTTGTCTTAATTTTAAATTTTTCTTGCACTTTGTATTTGATATGAATAATGGTATTAGATAAGTGATCGATATCTATATTTCTAAATTTAGGTATTATAATAAAATTAACATTAAAAATGTTAGAAATTATATATAATACAAGAGTTTTAAAAAAATTTAATAAACAAAATTCATTACCGTAAAAAGAGGAAGAAATTTCCTTTAACCAACCCAAACCAAACCAAAAAATTTGGTTCGGGTTGGATTGATTTTTCAAATTTTTTGGTTCGGTTCGGTTCTTGTTTTTAAAAAACCGATCATATTGGGTTGGTTCTAATTTTAGTTTAAACCCAAACCAACCCATATTTGTTCACCCCTAATCTGCGTAGTAACTAATGGAATGGATAAGGTTTTTATTCCTACTCAGTCTTTCAAGGTTCACATATTTTTGAAAGCTTAGCTTGATATATGGAGGAAAAAAACACACCTTTGACATAAGTGGTTTACCATCTAATGGTTATTGAAATGAAGATGAAAATTATGGTAACATGAATTTCCACTTATGAAATATGGCAGAATTACTAATTAAGAAAAACAAATCACTCCTCTAAGATCTTATCCGTAAAGCTAAGTTTTTTACTTAAAAAAGTTGGCTTTCCAAGGACATATTAATCAAATATGGAACTATGTGTTTAAGTTTTAATTAACTCCTAATTATTAAATTAAAAATATTTGATATTAGTGGAGGAGTGATAAATATATAAAAATATTTTTAATTTTTTTCTCAATAATTTAATCTTTTTTTAGTAGTTATTTTTTAATAAATTATATAATGTGCCACAATATAAAGAGTGTGAATAAAAAGTAAATATAAAAGTATATATTTTTAACATTTTTCTTAAAATTAATAGCAATACTCTTTACAAAATAAAGTGATTGTTTTTCTAGTAAAAGTAGGATTATACGAGTGTTTGAGTCTATGACCCTTTTAGGCATTTAAGGACAAAGCCATTCGGCTATAATAACACCCGTAAATTGAGTGATATTAATTTTGATTATTTTTTTAGACTTATAAACTATATATTATATGTATATCTTAAAATAACAAAATTTAAAGTGTCATTAACCAATATATATATATATTATATTAAAGAGGGCATTTTATTAAATCAAACTGCCATTACATCTTTCATAATAATTTTTTTAAGCTAATTTGACATCGAACCTAGCCAATTTATACGACACTCAGAATTGACATCAGAATTAAGGAATGGGCATCAAAGTTTACTCCTTGAGGACAATAATAACAGGAAAAAGAACTTGACAACTGACTTAGAGTCAGAATATTATAAATAATGGTACCATTAGATGAGAGAGAACTACTTTTGTTTATAATTATTTGTACTGCCTGAAGTGAATCTGATTATAGCATAAAATTATGAAAACCAACCAAAATCCTAGAGAACATAATTGACATCATACTTAACTAAGGAATGAATATCAAAGTTTTCTTTTAGGACAATAATAACAGGAAAAGGAACGTAATGGACAACTGACTTGGAGTTAGAATATCATAAATAATGGTATCATTAGATGAGAGAGAACTACTTTTGTTTATAGTTATTTGTACTACCTGAAGTGAATCTAATTATAGCATAAATTATGAAAACCAACCAAAATCCAAGAGAATTAGATCCCATACCAAATTGCCCAAAGTTTCATAGCTAGCAACTACATCATGGAAGACATTCATAGAGCAAAGGCAACCAACACAACCCCATAAGCATTCCAAGCCACACCAACCCCCCTAGCCTCTAACCTCACGGCAGCATCCACATTTACCTTTATCTTTTGTTCCGACCCCAACCAAGCCCTAAAAAACTGCGACACACCTCCTCCTCCATAGCGAGTAAGCTATGTTCACCATTACCTTCAACTCCATCATTTACCAATACTTGCAGACCCCAAAAAACCCCAAATGTGAAACAAGAAAAACCATTAAATTATTATTTTATAAGGGGTGTGCAAATTTAGGACGGTTTGATATTTATCAAAACTAAAATAAACTTAATTTAATTAATTTTGGAAAAATGAAAATGAAACCGAACTTACAAGTCGAAATCTAACTAAAAAGTTTTTGCCTCAAGACTATTTTTAACATTTCTATCTGTAGTATGGATACAAAGAGAGAAGAAAAAACTTATGTATCATGATCATAAGAGGATTAAGATAATGTGTTATAACTTTGGTTCCTCAAAGAAAATGATTGGATTTTGATTGATTCTTAACCTTTAAAAACTAAACCAAACTCATAATTGATTGGTTTGTTTGTGGTTTTCTGTGACGAAGTCAACACGTTAGCTTTGGCGGTTCAGCTGTAATGGGGATGTTTCTTGTGGACAATCCCATTTCTTTGTAACCATTGTGTCATGGTTTAATTAAAATAGTTTATTAATTTATTTAATTCTTATAAAATATAAGAATTCTCATAAAAAATAATAAAATGAAGGCTCATGTAATAGGGATGAAATTATTTATTGTTCATAGAGTAAGTGATTCGTAGTTAATAAAATACAAAATTAGTGCAACTATTTTTTAAAAAAATACAACTATCCAATGCTTGATAAAGTCATCGACCAATAAAATTGTTAGAAAGTATATTCTATAAATAATTAACATACAATCAAACAATGAATTTCCATTACATGTAAGAAGAGTCAAGGCAATAGTATTGTTAGAAAAGAACATAATTGGTTGCCACTCGTTTAAAGTCAATTTTAACATTTTCCATTGATAACAACCAACCCAAGATAATAAAGAATGGGACCACTCCTAAGCCTAATGAATTAAAATTGTGGAAGTAAGATACTCAGAAGAGCTATGGATGAAAAACTCGTACCAAAATATTGAACGATGATGACAAAGAGAAAGAGAGAGAGATACAAACAGTAAAGAGCCTTTTCTTTTCAACTGTAAACAGATACATAGTATAAATCCAATAACCCAGCAGTCACTAAACAGAAAAAGGACACAACAAGGCCATCAAATAAACCTAAAACAATCCAAACAAGTTGGATTTGCAGATCTCATGGCAAGCTTATTCATATACAGTAATACTATGGGGCTTAAACCCAACCAGCTAGGTAACTATTCCAACATTAATTTCTATGCTATTTTATTACACATATATTTCAGCTGGTGCTTTTCGTAGCTTTTGATCATTTGCAATTGCATGGATCACAGGTGCAGTTTGAACCACACTTGCAGCCATTGTCTGCTGCTTCAAAGCTCATCTCAGACACCTCATAGTGCCTGCAAAAATATATGCATAATCAAGATAATTATATACTTGATCTTAGCATAGAGGAGCTATCTATTGTCAGATGCTGGGCATCTACCCCAGCCCAAAGTATAGCAATAGATATTTGTATTTATTAATTATTATTCCGGGGGTGGGGGATTGAATCTTGAATTTTCAGAAGAGAAGTCTAAAACATTTACCAATTATAAGGGCGGCTGTCAGTGTATATAGCCTTATATTATATGGAACCAAAAGTCTTAAATTTATTGGATAAATATACAGATGTTGGATATGCCAATTTAATAAATTTTACTTGGACCAAATCAGAGTGATTGAGTACAGAACACTTTAATAAAACTGAAGAGCTCAAATAACATAGTATAGCAATATATTATTTTCTGAAGTAATATAAGTTTTTTATTTGTAAGAAGATTTGATGAGCTGAGGAAATGAATAAATACATACATCTTTGCAGGCGCAACTCCAGCAATAATGGTCCGAGTAGTGGTAGTCTCTGAGAAACCTAAGGTTGGATACATGCTAGATCTGCATAGAAGGGAAAAAGAAGAAGAAGAAGCAAGAAAACATGGAAATTAATTTGTTAAGCTATGTGTAGAACAATAAGTGTTGGGCCAGACTTATTTGTACAAGATGATGTGAAAATTTCTTAGTCAAAAGAGTGGATGCAAATAGAGATAAACGAAACAAGTGTACATGTTTGATAAGCCATATATTAATGAAATTAGGAAAAATGGAAGGATTCATTACCCACACTTGCATCCAGAGCCGCAGGAACAGCTATCTCCACATGAGCAAGACATATCTTATGAGATAAATCGGAAAATTAACTTGCAAGACTTTTAACTGAGGAATTTAGATGTACAACTCTGGAGTCTGGACGAGTTCTTTGACAAAGAGCAATCTGCTATTTATAAATCAGCTGGGGATTAAAGAAGTGGTCATCTACCGTACACGTGGATGAATCTTAGATATGTCACACTAATATATGGCTTCCTTTCCTCCACGCAAAGTTACGGTAGGAAAAAAAATATATATATATATTTGAAGCTATCTACTCGTCCACGTACTTTTATTTTTAATTTATAAAAAAATATACATATATATATTATATTTTTTTTTTTTACAAATTTTAAAAAATATATACATATATTATTTTACATCATAATAAATATAACATATATTTTTTTGAGAATGACTAAAAGTGAAACTCCATATACGAAAAAAAGTTATATTATGTAATTAAAAAATAAAATTTAATTGTAAGATATAATTTTTTTTTATAAATTAAGTTTTATTTTTAACTTCCTCAAACAAAAAAAATATTTATTTTTTACAAATAATATTTTTTTATTAAAAAATAAAAATAAAATTATTTAAATAATTATAATATTTATGCCCCATATCCAGAAAAAAAAAAAAAAAAATTCACAAATAAGAGTACGCTAGGGGCAGAACTCCCCACTTTTGAGGAAAAATTAATGGCGTATATTCCATGACACTTTTTAAAAAAAAAAAAAAAAAATTATACAGTTTACATATTTATAAAATTTAAATATTTTATATGCCCAAATCAACCTCACCTCATTAAACACAGCTGTTTGACATTTCATAACACTTTTGAATCATGTATTTAGCCTAGTCAATAATTACCTTAATGATAGCTAATGTGTTAAACTTCATACATGAATTATTTAAATATTATTAAATTAAATAATATTTAATATGATTTAATTTGTGATTTAATATATATAAAAAAAATTACATAGTAAACATAAACTTAAGAAAAAAATACTGAAGATATTATGTTGTCTTGGTTAAAAACTTAAAAAGTGAGCAAAGGGACCAAGATCAATCCCATCAATCCCTTCCCTCACATCAACATTAGTACTTATCGTATGAAAAAAAGTGTTCATGCCTATGTAGCCAATAAACATCACAATCCCCACAATATTTACATCGAACATATATTCAATTCTTTTCAAACATTTATATCACATGTTCAACATAATTTTCACGTAAATTCAAGGTTTATAATGAATTAAACTATTTTTATATATTTTACTAAAAAAATGTTTCATAATTTGAGATTTTATATTAAAGAATTTGTCATATATAAAATATCAGTCGTGTATCAGCCTAGTTGGTAAAAAAATTTGTTAGTCAGATTGTGCAAATATTTTATGTCTATTAGAATTTCAAGTGCTTTGATTAGATCTCTTTTTTATAATTGAAATTTTGAGTATAATTGGCCTCAGATAATTTCTGAATGATGAATTAAAATAATCATACAAAGAGGTCAACTTGCCTATTCTATACGTTTCTATAATCTATACTATATAGTATATACCTAGATGAAAATAAGAAGCTGATACACAACAAAAGGACCACTCAGAGCATTGTAATATTCAACTTTCAATGATGTAGATAAGATACCAAAAAAGTCTTCAATAGCAAATGGGGGTCGCTTTCTTTGATAGAAAAGAAATGGGGGAGGGCGGGGGTCATTTTAACTTTTCAGCAGGTAAAAATCCCAGGCTTTTATTTTATATTATCCCCTTTAACTTCGTGCAAGTCATCAAATTGTCTAGTAGGAACTTGGCGTGGTTTCTAAGAACTAAAAAAATACAGGACATTATCGTAGATGTCACTTTATTTAAAATAAATATATTATTTAATATTTTAAATAAAAAATATATATTTTTAAGTCAATTTATTCGTAAAAAAGTATCAAAAAAGGACAAAATTAATTTTTTATTTAATTTTCTGTTAAATCTAACAGCATAGCATGTATATTTATATTTTTCGATAGAAATTTTACATAAAAAATTAATATTTAATTTAAAAAATTACTCAAACTTTTTTTAAAAAATTTATTTCAAACTTAAAAAAAAAATTAATTGTTTAATTTTTGACTTGAGATATTAGACAATAAAAATTTTGTAGAAGTTTGAAATAAAAATTTTCTTAAAAAATTTGAGTAAAATTTTTAATTAAATATTAACTTTTTAAGTATATATTTATTGAAAAATATAAATATGCATGTGTTACATATCATGTTTAATTAAATTTAACAAAAAATTAGATGAAAAGTTAACTTTGTTTTTCTTTTGCATTTTTTTTATAAACAAAATGACTTAAAAATACCTCTTCAAAATTTGAGGACTAAATAGCACAATTATTCTAAATAAAGTAGCTATTTAAGCATTCACCCAAAAATATATTGTACACTTCTTATGACAAAGTTCACAATTATCTAATCTGGCACTATGTCTCGCTTGGAGACAAAAATCTCTGCATCAAAGTGATGCTTCATAGGACTTGCACTTGTTAACCTCGAAGCTTTTGTCCCCCCATTTGTTAAATACAAGAAAGCAATATATACGAGTATAAAAGATAAAGCATGTTCTTCTCTCAGGACCAGAAAATTGTATTATTATTTGTCTTTCATTTTTGTTTTCTTGTAAATACAAATAGGTAATAGGTTATATTCGGAAGTTTGGAAACTAGTCTCTGGCATATAGTCTGTGATGAAATGCCAATGACTGTCAAAATTGTTTGTTCAAAATTCTGATGCTAAAGGGATTTAAGTATTTGTTTGTTTATGTTAAGTTTATATATATATATAACTAAATAAAACACGCTGCTGTTGTAAAGCACAAAATGTGTTTTCTAAGCTTCTAAAGCACTCCCAACAAATTTTGTTTGTGTTTGGTTCAAAATAATTTTTTTTTACAATTAGAAGCACTTTTGGTCTTAAATTTTTCCCTTAAAAGGCTGTGATGATATCTTTTGCCTTAATATTTGTCAAAATCAAGTTGTCTTGCTCTATCTAATAAATAAAATTTGAAGCAGCTTTAATTTTTATTTTTCCTTATTCCATTAGAAGCAATTTAGTCCCTTCACTCTATTGAGAAGAAACATTGGTTTAATAATCCTTGTTTAGAGGGCAAAGGTAAAGGGAATCTCCGCAGTTCCATTTCATCCACTGAAAGTCTTGAGAGTGGTGCGGGAATTTGAACTGGATGCTGCACTTGCATTATTATCTCTTTAAACAACAAGACAAGTAATAATATCTCTATTTATAAGACTCACAAAATGAAAATTGCAAAAAGGAAAAAGGAAAAAGGAAGTGAAAATACAAGTGACGTGTATGGAGGGAATTAAAGATGAAGAAAGTGAAACATGTCATAACAAGTTGAATGATTAGCATAATACCATTGTCATATGGTGGGCCTTCAACGGCTTCAAACCCCTAATTGTGGAGTCGGCTTTAAGTTGTGAGTCAAAAGTGATTTATGCTCTCTTCAAATTTTCAAATTTTTTTTTCTCTAATAGTTCAAGAAGAGATTGGTGATACCATGATATATAGGATTAGAAATACAATAGAGCGCACGGAGTCAGCAGAATCTTAACAGTACAATTAAAGAACCCACCATGACACGTCTACCGAGATGATCATGCCGGCTATGATGGAAGCTGGAGCTGCCACTACCACCATCACCTCATTTGGTATAGTATACTTTACACCTGTCTATCATTCATTCTCTTCTCCTGAAAAGGAAAAAAGAAGAAGAAGAAGAACTAATTACATAAATAAACCATACATACAGGCATACCCCAGCTAGATGACATATAGCTAATTCATTTGAGAGCGGCAGAAGAGAATAGTAGAGGGGCAAGCTTTGCCTTCTTCAGAGAAGGGTGATGAAGGAAAATGAAGTCCATTTAGAGTATTAGTTTTATTTGGAATAAGTATTGTAAGGTCCATGAACATTATTGCCCATTTAAAATAACCTAGACTATGTATAGCAATGTTTATCATTGTAATGAAAACCTTTTGATGAATATTTGATATCAAATGTTTTGATATGAGAGAATTGGTTTGAAGAAACAAACAAGTGATTCAAAATTTATTCTCTGATCAACTTTTTATTTTAATTTCTTAAATTTACAATGAATTATACATGGTTTATATAAGTAATAGATTACAATTATTTTACCTAATATTACAGATAATGTATCTGCAATCTATGAATTGAATTGTTTAAGAAATGTAGACGCCTATCGTTTCTGTCGGTAGACGCAGTAGTTGGTAACCGTCATTTTATGTCAGTAGTCATTATTTCATAATTCAACACTCTCCCTCAAGTTGGTGCACAGATATTTTGTATGCCCAACTTACTTGATATCCTAATCTCAGATCTTTCAAGTTGTAACTACATCTCTTCACAAAGTCCAAATAACATGTCTGATTATTTGGCATTTGCATCTTGAAAGCAACAACTTGTTTATTATTGAACAGTATCAGAGCATCTACTTGGCTCTGATATATTATTATGATGCATTGTTGCAATTTTTTCTCATGAATATAAGATAGTTTCTCTCTCTCAGCTACATGCATTTTCATTATTTGAGACCAAACATCATAATTTGTTTCAATAAGTATGATTTTGATATTAAAAATACCTTCAAAATAAACAGATTGTACAATAACCGAAGATGAAATTGTATTATCTATCATGGTTTTATAGTACAAAGACTAGAAAATAATGTGAAGATTTCAGAACTGAAAATAAAATTCCAAAAAATAATCTGAATAGTATTGAATCGGGGACAAAATTGGTTAAAATGGTAAATTTGGATCAAAACCGTATAAAAAATGGTAAATTTTGGATCAAATCGGGCTAAAATCGGTAAATTTGGATCAAAATCGTACAAAAATGGTAAATTTTGGATCAAATTGGGTTAAAATCGGTAAATGTGGAACAAAACGGATAAAAAATTGATAAATTTGTATCAAATCGGATAAAAAATCGATAAATTTGGATCAAATCGGATTAAAATTGGTCAATTTAGATCAAAATCGGATAAAATGGACCAAATCGGGTGAAAAACTGGATAAAATTGGCCAAACCAGGTGAAATGGACCAAACTGGATCAAAAACCGGGTTCAAATGGACCTCTAGTTCAACCGGACCGATAGGTCAGCGAACCGGACACGTCAGCGTCTTCAACCTTAGCTGGCGCGTGAGGGCGCGTGAATTGTTTCAGCTCACTTCTGGTGGCGCGTGGTGGTCTTTTTTTTCACTCTAATTTTACCAAAATGCTTAGATTTTTGTTTAGAGTAATCTGATAAAATTAGGTGAGACAAATACTGCTTCAAAATTGAAGTTTTAAATTAAATTTTATATGAGTGTTTGAGGGAGTATTTTTTCAAAGAAAAATAATTTTTCATAGAAAAAAAACTCAATTTATGAGAACTAAGCTTCAAATTTGTATAGAGCAACGATTTGACTTTGATACCATGAAGAAACAAACAATTAATTCAGAATTTATTCTCTAATTAACTTCTTATTTTCATTTTTTAAATTTACAATGAATTATACATGGTTTATATAGGTAATAGATTACAATTATTTCACATAATAGATAATGTAGCTGCAATCTATGAATTGAATTGTTCAAAAAATGTAAGCGCTTATTGTTTCTATCGGTAGATGCCATAATTGGTGACTGCTATTTTATATCGGTATCCATTATTTCATAATTCAACATTGGTTCTCTCTTTTATCCCTAATCCCTAACTTGTTTTTATTCTTTTCTTCCCTATTTCATTTATTGCTTCATCTCTAAAATCTTCCTATGTCATAAGGTCTGATCAGTACGAAGAAAATAACTGAAAAAGGAGCGATGAGCATTACGAGAGGATCGATTTCGTTAATTATGGATTTTAAGCGCCAAACAGATTTTACAGAGGGCACCAGAATAATTACTTTCTCTTTTTTTTTTTTTTGCTAAGGATGTTAGGCGAAGGCCTAGGGGTTGTGGTGTGTGACGGTGGTGTTGAGATGTGAAGTGGAATAAAACTTCGGTAGAGAATTGTGTTCATTGATGAATAATTACTTTCTCTTAAAGTTTAGAAAAGCTATGATGCCATGAATTATAATCTAAGCTATTCCAAAATTTGCCTACTTCTGGTCCTAGGGACCTATATAGAGAAAACATCCATAAGATGATATTAGTATTTAGCTGAGTGATCAACAAATTTGATCTGGTTAAATATATTCCATTTTTTTTTTGGTCAATAAATATATTCCATTTTTGCTCTCTAGTTTTTTCAACATAGCTGCAATTGTAACAATTATACATTATGAATCAGCTAAAATTTCAAATAATGGGTAGTATGCTGTTCTTATCAATAGGGGGTTGGACATCTTTCCAACTTCCCAGTTCAATCAATTAAGGTGAAATCAATCATCAATGATATACACGCAGATGAAATGTACTTCCCAAGAAATTAAAACGAAAAAAATTCATAAACTGTCTAGGAACACAATTCGTCGAACATATAGCATGCACGTCCCGAATAGAATTTAGTGAAGTCTGAAACTTACATATCATATGCATTAAAGCAGCTCAATCCAATACCGATACGAACGCAAAAAATGCAAATGTAAAGACGAGTTAGTGGAGAAAGGGATGATATTGAGAGCGATTGAAATAAAGAATATTTATACGTGTATAACGTTCTTGATCAACTTTCTTATGGCATTTACTGATCTACTTTGAATCGATATAACTTTCAAAGCTGTGAAGCATAAATCTAAAAAGGTCATTCCTCCTTTTGTGGTAGTGATGAGGGGAAATAAAAGACGAAGAGAAATTGACTGAGAAAAAAACTCTCTCCTCAATTCAAATTATACGTTTATATTATTAGTAAACGTAATATTATAAAAGAATCATAATGTTCCTTATCATTCTAATCTTAAGAAGAAATCCTCGAACATTCTCTTAGAAAAAGAAGAAGCAAGAATTCAACATATATATTTATATATATATTATAAAGCAGGGGAGAAGCCGAGCTTAAAAGCTTGAGAAATAATAATCTTCTTTTGTATGTGAGAGAGATATCCTCTTGAGATAAATAAAGCTATATTTTGTGTGACAATTTTATATTTCTATTTATTAGTCAATATATAATGAAATCCATTATATATTTTGTTAGCTATTTTAAATACAAAAGAGAGAGAAAAGACAGATCCAAGGACCACTGCAATTATTATTATTATTATTTTATTTGTCATTTTTTCCAATAAGTAGTATCAGAGCCATGTCAGTTAATTATTAATTATAATAATTTGTGTGTATTCAAATGGTGGAGACAGCATTAACTTCGTCTGCAACAATGATTAAATTAATATAATCAAATTATTCAATCTAGAAGTCAAGAATGGAGGATATTCTTTATTGCAAAGATTTGTATGAGCTACTTCTAAATGAAGGAGCAAAGCCAAAAGAAAAATCCGATGCCGCTGGACCTTGATGAATAAAAAAACTATTGGACAAATCTGACAATGGATCGATCAGAGCATCTTTCATCATGTAGCACAAGAAACTATTGCCAACTCATTATGGACAAAGTTGGAGTCCATGTATGATAGAAAGACTGCTCAGAACAAAGCGTCTCTTATCCGACGATTAATTAATTAAAGTATAAAAACAGTCAAAGTATTTATGTACATTTAAGTGACTTTTAAGGATTGGTAAACCAATTAATGAACATGAAAATGGTGCTTGATGATGAATTACAAGCATTATTATTACTCAGTTCCTCACTAGATAGCTGGGATACATTGGTGGAGTCCTTAAGCAACTCAACTCGTCAGGGTATTCTTACATTGGACATAGTAAAAGATAGCATGTTCAATGAAGAATCAAGAAGGAAAGAGCAAGGAACGTCAATTGAGTCTAAAGCACTTGTCACCGAATATCGTGGAAAGAGCAATAGTAGAAAATTTCACAATAGAGACAAGCCAAGAGGCAAGTCAAAAGATAGGTTTAGAGGCAGGTCCAAGACAAAGAGAGACCTTGAATGTTATCATTGTGGTGAAAAAGGCCACATGAAAAGAGAATGCAGATAGCTCAAAAGAGAATGCAGACAGCTCAAAAGAGAGCAAGGAAGTGGTGAAGTAAGAAGCACGACAGCTACCGTGTCTAATGGAAATGAGGTGATTGTTATTTACGATGGTTGTATTGTTAATTTAACATCACAAGATACATGTTGGATCATTGACTCCGGTGCATCTTATTATGTAACTTCACGGCGAGACTTCTTTACATCCTATACTAATGGAGATTTTGGCAATGTTAGTATGATAAATGATAAATTATCCAAGATCGTGGGAAGAGGAAATATATCCCTTGAAACCAACACGGGTTGTCGCTTGGTTCTTAAGGATGTAAGACATGTTCCAGACATGCGTCTTAATTGAATTTCCACTGGATTACTCGATGATGATGGTTACATCAGTGTATTTGGTGGTGGTAAATGGAAGTTCGATAGAAGTTCTTTGATAGTAACCCGAGGGAATAAAGAAAATACTCTTTACATAACTAACGCAAAAGTATGTAATTGGTGCATAAATGTTCTCGGAGATAATTCCTCAATTGAGTTATGGCAAAAAAGGCTCGGACATATGAGTGAGAAGGGACTTTAAATTCTAGCCAAAAGAGAGGCATTAGCCGGGGTGAAAGGGAAAGGTATGTCTCTTAAACCATGTACGCATTGCTTGGCTGGAACGCAACATCAAGCTTCATTTTATTATAGAACCCCACAAAGAAAACCCAATGTTTTGGATGTGTATTCTGATGTTTGTGGTTCAATGACCACTAGTACTCTTGGAAGAGCAAGGTACTTTGTTACCTTTATTGATGATCATTCGAGGAAGGTATGGGCTTATGCGCTTAAGACAAAGGATCAAGTGATTGATGTATTCAAGCAATTTCATGCCAGTGTTGAATGAGAGACTGGAAGATCATTGAAATGTATTCGCACGAACAATGGGGGAGAATACATGGGAGCCTTTAAGCATTATTGTATGAAAAATGAAATCAGGCATGAAAGATCGGTTCCAAAGACTCCTCAGCATAATGGGATAGCTGAAAGAATGAATCGAACAATTGTTGAAAGAGTAAGAACAATGTTATCTTATGCTAAGTAACCCAAGAGCTTTTGGGGTGAAGCTCTACTAACAGCGATTGATTTGATCAATCTCTCTCCTTCAGCTCCGTTAAATGGCAATGTTTCAAACAAGTTTTGGAAAGGAAAAGATATATCCTACAATCATTTGAAAGTATTTGGTTGTAAAGCGTTTGTTCATATTCCTAAAGAAGAGAGATCGAAGCTTGACTCTAAGTCAAATGAATGCATGTTCTTGGGATATGCTAATGAAGAATTGGGTACAGGCTATGGGATCCTGTCAAAAGAAAGATTGTCAGGATTAGAGATGTCGTCTTCTTTGAAGATCAGAATATTAAAGATATTCAAAGAAGTGGAAAGCTTGCTTGTCCAAAATAGATCCAATCAACTTTGATCAAGTTTCTCCCCCCATAGAGCAAAATAATGGGAGAGGTTCAATTGAAGATGTTGGAGATGCAGTAAATGATTCTCCAATTAGTGATGATCTAGTTGATGATGTAGTTGAAGCTAGAAGTAATGGTACTATTGATGACCAAGCTAATGATGAAGAGGAAAAAGCCCTAGCTCTTCAGGAACCATTAGTTGGACCTCAACTTAGAAGATCAACTAGAGTACACAAGCCCCAAACTAGATACTCTCCAAATGAGTTTGTGTTACTCATTGATGGGGGAGAACCAGAGTGCTACAAAAAGCTCTAACACATGAGTACAATGAGGGGTGGTTGAAAGCCATGCAAGAGGAAATTAAATCTTTACATGAGAACCACACGTACAATTTGGTGGCACTACCCAAAGGTAGAAAGGCACTCAAGAATAAATGGGTGTACAAACTGAAGACTGAAGAAAATAGCTCTCGACCTAGATACAAGGCAAAGCTAGTCGTGAAAGGGTTTAGCTAGAAAAAGGGAATTGACTTGGATGAAATTTTCTCATCCGTGGTGAAGATGTCATCCATCTAGGTAGTACTTGGCTTGGCTGCAAGTTTGAATCTAGAAATTGAACAACTTGATGTAAAGACTGCTTTTCTTCACGGTGAGCTAGAAGAAGAGATCTACATGGAACAGCCAGAAGGGTTCAAAGTCAAAGGTAGAGAAGATATGGTTTGTCAGTTGAAGAAGAGTCTATATGGACTTAAACAGGCACCACGACAATGGTACAAAAAGTTTAACTCCTTCATGATTGAGCATGGATATCGAAGGACAACTTCTGACTATTGCGTATTTGTGAAAAGATTCGCTGATGGTGAATTTATCATACTCCTTCTTTATGTTGATGATATGTTAATCGTAAGGTTGAATAGTGACAAGATTGGCAAGCTAAAGAAAGAACTCTGTAAGTCCTTTGCTATGAAAGACTTAGGAGCTGCAAAGCAGATTCTTGGTATGATAATATCCAGTGATCGGAAGAAAGGAAAGTTGTGGGTATCACAAGAGAGGTATATCGAGAAGGTATTGACACGATTCAACATGGATAAGGTAAAGCCATTTGCTACTCTACTTGCTAGTCACTTCATGCAGAGTTCAAAACAAAGTCCTATATGTGAGAATGAAAAAGAACAAATGACTATGGTGCCATATTCCTCAGCCATTGGTAGTCTAATGTATGCTATGGTATGTACAAGACCTAACATAACACATGCAGTTGGTGTTGTTAGCAGATACTTGTCAAATCCAGGCAAAGAGCACTGGAATGCAGTGAAGTGGATACTAAGATACCTTAGGGGAACTTCCAAAATGAGTTTATGCTTTGGAAGTGGTAGGCCTGAATTGATTGGCTACACAGATGCAGATATGGTAGGAGATATTGATTTCAGAAAGTCTACTTCTAGATATCTAATTACTTTTTTAAGGGGAGCGCGCAGTATCGTTGCAATCAAAGCTACAAAAGTGCGTTGCTTTGTCTACCACAGAGGCAGAGTTCATTGTAGCTACAGAAGCTTGCAAAGAAATGCTATGGATGAAAAAGTTCTTGCATGAGTTAGGGCAAGAACAACAAAAGTATATTATGCATTGTGACAGCCAAAGCGCGATCCACTTGAGTAAGAATTCAAGTTTTCACTCGAGGTCAAAACACATTGATGTGCGATATGACTGAATACGTGATATGTTGGAATCAAAACAATTAGAACTTGAGAAGATCCATACTAAAGACAATAGCTCAGATATGATGACCAAGTCCTTACTAAGAGACAAGTTTCAACTATGCAAAAAGACAGCAGGTATGGTAGATCCTTCCATATAAGTTGGGAGGGGGAGATTGAAAAAAGTCATCCCTCCTTTTGTGGAGGTGATGAGAGGAAATAAAAGAAGAAGATAAATTGATAGAGAGAAAAACTCTCTCCTCAGTTCAAGTTATGCATTTATATTATTAGTAAACGTAATATTATAAAAGGAAGCATAATGTTCCTTATCATTTAATCTTAAGAAGAAATCCTTGAACATTCTCTTAGAAAAAGAAGAAAAGAGAATTCAATATAAATATTTATATATGTATTATAAAGAAAGGGAGAAGCCAAGCTTAAAGGCTTGAGAGATAATAATCTTCATTTGTATGTGAGAGAGATATCCTCTTGAGATAAAATTTAAGAGAGTGTACCCACATTTTGTGTGACAATTTTGTATTTCTATTTATTAGTTAATATATAGTGAAAGTTACTATATATTTTGTTAGCCATTTTAAATACAAAAGGCTTGAGAGATAATAATCCTCATTTGTATGTGAGAGAGATATCATCTTGAGATAAAATTCAAGAGAGTGTAAAGTCACATTTTGTGTGACAATTTTATATTTCTATTTATTAGTTAATATATAGTGAAAGCCACTATATATTTTGTTAGCCATTTTAAATACAAAAGGCTTGAGAGATAATAATCTTTATTTGTATGTGAGAAAGATATTCTCTTGAGATAAAATTCAAGAGAGTATAAAATCACATTTTGTGTGACAATTTTGTATTTTTTTATTAGTTAATATATAGTGAAAGCTACTGTATATTTTGTTAGTCATTTTAAATATAAAATAGAAGGAAAAGACAAATTCAAGAATAACTGTAATTTATTATTATTATTATTTTATTTGTAATCTTTTCAATCAAAAATAAAAAGATGAAGAATAAGAAAGATAAGGAAGAGGAAAAGTAGAGCTTAACACGGGCGGTATGAATGAGAAATTTGCTGGTTCGAGTCGTTCGATCACCGCACTGATTCTCGGCTTCAAACTACAGTCTGCCTTTTGTTGTGGGCATTTGCCTTAAAAATGCCCAAATGACTTGGAAAACTTCACTTGAGCTCATAAAACGTTTTTTCCTCTTTAAAAAATATATTCTAAAATAACTACTAGCAATAATAAAAAAAGTATTAGGAATTAGGAAGAAGTATCGGTTATTATTATGGAGAAATGTTTTCTGTTACAAATTGCAAATAAACGTAAATAATGTGTTATTTTATTATTGATTATTTAAAATTTTAATATTAATAAGTAATGAATTTATGGAGGTCTCTTTACGTAAAAATTAATAAAATTTTAGCATATAGTTTATGATTATCACAAATTTATAATATTGAATACTATTTATTATTAAAAATTTTAAAAATATTTTTTTTTAAAAGAACTTATAGTTGCTCTTGACTAAAAAAAAACAAAACAAATCGTCAATCAGGTTAAAAGGTTGAAAAACGAAGGAAAGGTGAAGAAAGATAAAAACATTGATTTAGGGGAAAATTAACAATTAAAATAATAATAATAATTTATTTTATTTTTATAATTAATTATATTTTAATATTATTATTATTCAATAAAATTAATATTAATAAATAATAATTGCATCCATAACTTAAGTTATGTAAATATCAAATTATCAATAACAAGTAGATATTTAAGTAAATATTAATTTATGATTGATGTAATACACCTATAAATACTTAATTATTTAATTAATTTTTTAATAAAAAAAAATATATTTATTTTTTCATAATACTTAAAAATAAATATTTATTTATGTTATAAAAAAATTAATATACATTTTTTAAAAGATTAAAAATAAAATTATATACCTTCGATGCATAAATGACTAAATTATTTAAATAATTTTATATTTAGCTTTCTCTTAGTAAAAAAAAAAAATATAAGCAGTAGAGTTATAAAGGTATTTTAAATTATGTTTTTTATATTATTTGATCCTTTAATTTAAAAAAAAGAAATTAATTAAAAATAAAATACATAATTTTAATATTTTTTTAATTAAAATATTTGTAAAAATTGATATTTTAATATAAAATATTAAAATAATATAATTTATTTGTCTATTAAAAAATAATATTTTAATTAAAAAAATTATTAAAATTATATATTTTATTTTTAATTAGTTCATTTTTTTTAAAATTAAGGGGCTAAATAACATAACTTATAATTTAAGGAACTAAATAATATAAATGATCAAATCTGAGGACTTCTATAATACTTTTTTCAAAAATATATATTTATATTTTTCTAATACTAAAAATATATATTTATTTATATTATAAAAAAATAAACAAATATTTTTTATAAATAAATTAAAAATAAAATTTTACTTATAAAAAAAAATTATACTATACAACTAAATCCACTATTTCCTAACAAATCTTTAGAAAACACGTTTATAGCCACCAAAGTGGGGGGTTTTGTTGCTCGATCACCGACAATAGCTTAAAAAGTCTTAAATGGTGGTAAAGTTTTAAAAATAAGCTTCTTTTGTTAGGAAGTACCGGTATCCCCCACCTTTTATTTTCTTCTTCTTCAACCAGTGTTGTTTATTACCCACCATTAAAACCACTTTCTTTAAATTTTGTTTAAATTTGGAAGTAAAATCTTTATTAATAAATTTAGATAAATTTTTAATTAAATATTAATTTTTATGATTATATTTATCAAAAATATAAATATATATAACATGTATCTTATTACATTAAAATTAACTAAAAATTAAATAAAAAATTAACTTTTTTCTTCTTTAACATATTTTTTACAGACACAAAAATACTTAAAAATATATATTTTTAAATTAAATAACTAAATAATATATTTAGCTTAAATAAAATTACAATTTAAGAACTGCATTCTATTTTTGTTGATTTGAGGCTTGACGTATATTATAGTATTGTTTTTATTTTTATATATACATGTTTTAACTTAAAATATATTTTTA
Source organism: Elaeagnus macrophylla (assembly GCA_029378325.1). Classification (NCBI taxonomy): domain Eukaryota; kingdom Viridiplantae; phylum Streptophyta; class Magnoliopsida; order Rosales; family Elaeagnaceae; genus Elaeagnus; species Elaeagnus macrophylla. The sequence continues at coordinate 10,155,769 of CM055642.1, forward strand.
AAGTTAAAAATATCCTAAAGGCTTCATGCTTCTTTAAAAATAAGTAATTTAACCCTTTATTTATTTTTTATAATATTTAAATTATTTTTTTTTATAAAAAAAGACAATACAAAACAGCTTCTTATAAAAAAATAATAATACAAGTTTTATTTTTTAAGAAAATATCAAAAATATTCCAAATAAAAAATTGTTCAAATTCATTCTATTAATTATAAAAGTATATTTATGTATATTAGAAATTTTATGTCAATATAAGTTTAAAAAGAAAAATTATTTTAAAAAATTTATATGCTTAAATATTAAAAATTATTAAAAATAAAATGCTGCATAAAATTTTGTTATCAGAACCAGTAAGAAAATTAAATAAATTTTAAAATTAGATTTATCCAACCTAATGCAACAAGAGATGTAAATTATCTAAAATATTATAAAAATGAATTAATAAAATTGATACTCTAGAAAAAAAAAAAAAAGAATTAATATGAAATATATAAAATGAATCCAACAATTAAAAAAATATATATATAATTGAACTAATAAAATGTTATAAATAATAAACTATTTTTGTAAAATTTTACAAATACTTAACAAAAATTTGTAAAATCGTATATAGTAAAAAAAAATAATAATAATGATAACATTTTTATAAAAAAAAATTAAAATAATACAAAATATAAATAAATGATTAAAATACTTTTTTTTATTTCTCTGCCAATTTTTAAATTAGTATAAAACCTTTTGAGCTGGCAATTTGTATATTTTATAATTATATCATCATATCATAATTCAATTTAATACCAAAAATTCACTACAATTCATGTCATAAATAAACAAAATATATTTTTATTAATTTGCATGAGTACAGCAGGGGCTCAGAGCTTTCTTATTATTTTTAAGTTTAGAGCAGAGTTACTTCCTAATAAACTATAAACTGCTCATCACTTATTAGATTCATTGTCAACAACCCACCACACTAGTTGTAGTGCAACAAATACCTATCTGATCCATGGTTGTCATTTATTATCCTATATGAATAATAATACATGTATCAAATCGACAGTGTAAGAGTCAAATAATCATAAATAATTTACTAATAATTAATTAATTAAATTAAATTATATAAATTAATATATTTATTAAATTATAATATTTTTTTAAATAAAAATAATGTTAGATTCCATTGTCACTAGTTAATTTAAATAATTAAATTAATATTAATAATAATGATAAAATAGTGACATAAAATATTATTGTAGAAATTATATTACATAGCACTTTTTGTATTATAATAAATCATAGTTAGTTTAGAAAAATAAATAAAAAAATAATAAATCATAGTTACCTCACTCGCCACTCACCACTCACCACTCACCACTCACCAACTCATTCACTCACTCTGGTCTCTGCTACTACTCTAACAGACACCACAAACCCGAAGCTTTTTCTCAGTTGAGAGAAAAACGCCCCCCTATAATAGAAATGGCCACAAAATTCATATATTCCAATTTTACCCCTACATCACTACTCTATTTTCTCCTCTTATCCTTCTCCATTACCACTACCCCCATTCTTTGCCTCAACATCACCCACCTCCTCTCTGCCTTCCCTGACCTTTCTGATTTCAATTCCCTTCTCTCTTCCTCTTCTCTCGCTTCCGATCTCTCCCGTCGTTCCTCCCTAACACTCCTTGTTGTTCCCAACACCTACCTCTCCTCCTCCTCTGATATCACGCGTCTCCTTTCTTCCACCTCACGCGCCGATATTCTCCGTTACCACGTCCTCCTCGAGTATCTCTCCACCTCGGAGCTTCATCTGATCGGATCCTCCGGCAAGCTTGTCACCACTCTCCTCCAAACCACTGGCCGAGCCACTAACAACTTCGGCTCCGTCAACGTTACACGTGACCCGTTAACCGGCACCGTTTCGATCAGATCCCCAGCTCCTTATTCTCCATCAAACGCTACCCTTCTCGACATTCTCAAGACAGTGCCGTACAATGTCAGTATCATCGCCGTTAATTCCCTAGTCGTGCCTTATGGATTTGATCTCATGGCGTCCGACACTCGACCGCCGTTGGGTTTGAACATCACGAAAGCGTTGATCGACGGCCATAACTTCAATATCGCGGCGTCGATGTTGGCTTCCTCCGGCGTGGTTGAGGAATTTGAAGCTGACGAGGGTGGCGCTGGGATTACACTTTTCGTACCCACTGACGCAGCTTTCGCCGATCTTCCATCGAATGTGAAACTTCAATCTTTGTCGGCAGATAAGAAAGCTGTGGTGTTGAAGTTTCATGTGTTGCATTCCTACTACCCATTGGGTTCTCTTGAATCGATTGTGAACCCGGTTCAACCCACATTAGCAACAGAGGACATGGGAGCTGGAAGATTTACTCTTAATATTTCGAGGTTTAATGGATCGGTGGCAATTGATACTGGGATTGTTCAAGCCTCGGTGACTCAAACGGTGTTTGGTCAGAATCCAGTTGCCATTTTTGGGGTTTCGGAGGTTTTGTTGCCGAGGGAGATCTTTGGTAAGAACCCTACTGTCCCTGCGAAACCTGGGTCTGGTACTTCTGTTATGGGCGGATCTCAGCCACCGGATACTTCCCCATCTCCGGAAACGTCGCCTGGAGGTGACGGTCCGCAATCGCATCTCTCTTCTCCGCCGAGTTTTAGAGCAGACGTCCGATCCGATGGTTCGGATAGAGGGTTGCAGAGCTTGGGACTTGGCCTATGCTGTATAGGATTGTATCTACTGGTATGAGATTTTTTTTTTTTTTTCCAAGATTATAATTTTTTTTATTTTTAACTTTCCTCCTTTTTCTCTGTTTAGATAATTAAGTAGCCATTTTTCTCTCTCTCATTTACATCAAATTAGACAGATTGCATGTTAATTTTGTGGTTGTGTGTCAATTGTTTATTTATAAAATCAGAAAGCCCCATCTTGATTCCTGGATTTGCTGCTGTAAAATGAAGTTGAATTTGATGTATTGAAGAAGGAAATAAGCTTCTTTTTTAAAAACTTTAAATCAGATTTTCTTTCTATTTCGGAGTCAATGTTTATTTATTTATTTAATATATTATTTTGTGGTGTAGAAACTAGAAAGTAGAGCAAATGTTTGTTGCCTGATTGCCTCGTTACCTGTCAGATTGAATTTCAAGATTTTATCTTTCCCATGAAAAATGTTATGCATATAGTTCATTAACTGAGATTCTGATAGTCATAAACCCACAGGAGTTCATAAAATCACAGAATAAAATATGCAAATTCATTCAATATGACTCAAAAAGTTTGAGCAATAATATATAGGCTGAAGTACAGAAATATATAAGCTTGTAACTTTATTAAAAAAAAAGTCCAGTTCAATCTTTCAATGAGTAGGTTAAATAGAATAAAAATCCTTTTTTTTTTTAATTTATAGTTTAATTATGTAATTTTATAGTTAAGTATAATAAAGGCACTAATTTTATAAAAGTATCAAATAAGTCCCAAAAAAAATTCTAAAATAGCCATTTAAATATGACTTTTTTTTGGACTTATTTGACATTTTTATAAAGTTAATATTCTTATTATGCATAACTAAAAGTTACATAATTAAATTTTACTTTTAAAATAATTAGTGCACTTATTCTACTTAACCTAAAGATTGGAATATTAAATTGAACTTTTAATAAAATTACAAGATCATTTTAACTATTTTTTTCAAGATAATACCTTCTTTTTTTTTTTTTTTTTTTTTTTTTCATATTTTAGATTTTTGCATTTTTTTTTCTTATAATTTTTTCCATATATTTTTTAATTTAAATTTTCTTACAATTTGATAGTTTTTTATTTCACATTTTAGTTCAACCGTTGAAGTTGAGTACAAATTTAAGATTAGAAGCTTGAAAATTAAAAAAGACAATAGATCAATGTAAAATAAAATAATTATAATACGAAAATAAAAGGAAAAAAAATTAAATTATAAGAAAAAAACAATGGAACTTATTTAGGTAGTATTTTTTTTTCCTATTTAAAATAAATTCAAAGAAATTTAATTTGAATTCGATATGAAGATATACTTAATTCGAACCCATCTAAGTTATATCATATCAAAAAAATTTGGATCGAATAAAATTGAATTGAATTAAAATTATAACTTATTTTTAATTATTATCATATATAAAATACAATATATACTAATATTTAAAATTTTAAATTGATACATCTTTAGTAAAATTTATTTATTTATAATTGCAACTAAAAGAATTAAAATAATAAAAAATATGCTCTTTAATATTATTAAAATTATTATAGAGAATTTAACATTTTTATTTAATTTTAAACTAAAATAATACTGTAACACAATTGTAATATGTATAATATTTAAATATAATATATTAAAATAAAATATGATTTATTCATAATTTGATTCGAATTGGATTATATTAGATTATAAAATTTGTCAATTAAATTTAATTCGAATCGAATAGAGTAGATGAAATTTCTTATAAATCTCATTGCATTGTTACAATATACCACTTCTCAATGATTAATTTTCAATTTTTGTTTTAAAAAAATACCAATTAAAAAAGGCCTTAGATTAGGCTGTTTTAATGGGTTTATTTTTATTATCTAATTAAATTTTATCATCTCACTTGATATATCATTTCATGTTAAGGTGTATAAAAGTACCTTAAATTACATACCATTTTAGGCTAAATCATGCTTAATCATATTTGTAAATTGAATAATATTGGACATTTTTTTAAAGACTGTCCTAGTTCAAATTCACTGCCTTGCAAAATATTATAAAATGCTTAATCTTGTTCAGGAAAAAAATGTACGCTATTTTCATGTTAAATTATGTTGAAAAATGCTAATTTTAGGTTAAATTACGTTGAAATTATGCTAAGAAATTGTTAAAAATTTAAATAATTTTTTAATTAAAAATTACTTCATTTGATATATATATAACAATAAATACAAACATGCATGTGATAAATGTGTTATTCTATTAAATTTAACTAAAAGTTGTATAAAAAATTAACTTTATCATTACCTGACATATTTTTTTTACATATAAATAGACTTAAAAATACATTTTTTTATAAGCAAAGAGACTTAAAAGACATATTTTATAAATTAGAATACTAAATAACACTTATTATTTAAAAAAAAAAAAATCATTTTAACTCTCCACCCATATGAATTTAAATTAAGTTAGTTAATACTTGATTATATTATATTTGAGAATCTCTTGTGGTTTAAGTGGTTAGACTTCCAATCCTCTACTAAAAATCAAAGTTCGAATTCCACTGCGTGTTTGAATGTATATTAATATAAAAAAGGAGATTTTAGAACCCTTTTTAATATATATATATATATATATATATATTATAACAATGACACAATTATCTTGAAAAATAAAAAAATAATTTATTTTTTAAATTATAAGTTACATGATAACGTATCTGATTTTCAAAAGAGTAGTGTATGTATGTATTAAATAATATATTAATTATTATATATATATATTTTTTTCCTTCTTTCAAACGACAAAATACTGATTTATTTAATAAAATCATCAAGTCAAGCACAAGTACAAAGAGCCACGGGACTCAAAAAATTGAAAAATAACTTCAAGAAAATTGGCATTATAAACTAATAACATAAGACTACTAACACATTCATGACCAAGATGGCCATTACATTAGCCAAAAATTTTGATAAGTAATCTCCTATCACACTAAACACCTGCAAGAATTAAACCGAGACAAACACCTCATGATGAAAAATCACAGCATTGCAACCTTTCCAAATCTGCCAAAATCCAATTGCTACTCGGGCCATTAAGTCCCCACCATCACTACGAGCTCGCATACGATAAAAGTTCAAGAATGATTCATGACTATAGCAATTAAATGGGAATGCAGAGCATAGAGTAGTGAGAATATGACAAACACGAGGACACTCTACCAACAAATGAATCACTATCCCTACTATAGTGTCACAGAACGGGTGTAAACTATTCGTAATGGAACACCAACACTAAATAAGCAATTGGCACACAACTAATACATCATGCAATTACCTCCATATAAGTGACGAAACTTTGGTGAAGCTTTTATTTTTCGGACCGACTTTCAAAACAACTGATCAAAGCAGTTTAAAGTAGCAGAATTAAATGGAGGGCGATCCACAACTTCACAAGTAGGGAATACTTGCAATGAACCATAATAACATTGCTACTTTTGTTTTCTAGTCAAAGAATTTTGCTACTAGATTTTGTTTATTTATTAAGAATCTCATCTCAGACTTTCAGATCAAATAATGAGACCATTTTTAAATAACAAAAATGTTTGAGAATAAACATCAATGTTCCGTGCAATATATCTATTATACTATTTTTTTTTTTTAAGGGCAGGAGATTTAATGGTCTTTTTCTTTTTAATAAAAGAAAAAAAAAGCATTTTAATCTATTTCTTATGTTTTGCATCGTTTTAGTCCTTTTTTTTTTTTTTTTTTTGTAAAATTAACATCATTATTTTTATTTTTTTTTTATTATATAAGGCTTATAAACTTTGAAATTTTTTTAAGGTTTTACAAAAATAACTTATTCTTTGTAATATTTTATTTTAATTTCTTTTAATTTTTGGATTCACTTTACATGTTTTATATTTATTCTTTAGTTATATTCTTAATTAGAGTATTAATTTTTTTAACAAGATAATATTGACTCTAATACCAAAATTTTATACAACATTTCATGCTGTATTTCAAACTTGTATTAACATACAAACATACATATAAATTTTAAACTTGTATTAACATTATTCTTTAAAAAGAATATTTGAAAAATTATAAATATAGTATTTATATTTTTAATTAAAAAATATATGAATTAATATTATAGATATTATTTTTATTGTTATATATTTTAAAATTATTATGTTTGTGTGATTTTTCTAAAGTACTTTGTCGGGGTAATGTTTTGAAATTAAATTAGATTTATAGAAAGCAAATCATTAATCTTTTATTAAAAAAATCATTAATCATATCAATAGAGAGAAGAAGAAGAAGAAAAAAAAAAAAAAAAAAAAGCTATATGGAGAGAAAAGCAAGTGTATGAGCCGACGTGGTCTGGATCCGACTCCAGAGCTTTAAGGGTCATATGGTGCTTTGGAGGATTTTTTTTTTTTTTTTTTTTTTTCTGACCAGCAAAGATATACTGTTTCGATGCTGTAAAAAATATTATTTATATTATAAATTTGTGGTCAAATAAGTAGTTAAATTTCTATTAACCCAAACAATACGTATGTACCTCTTAAATTAGTTTTCTTTTAAGTCATTTTATTTATGTGAATTTTTACCTAATATTAAAATTTTTGATACTTTTATTTCTTTTATTTTGTAGCATTACAAGTTTTGTGAAATGCATCAGTAGGACAATTTTGATTTTTTTTTATATACATTAAATATATTAAAAATTGAGTATATTTAGGAGAGATATATCAAATTCTTTGACCCTTTATTTTTTAGGGTTTAATATTTTTTTCTATCTCACATTCATATTTTAGGAGAGAAATATCAAAAATTTTGATATTTTATTTTTTAGGGTTTAATATTTCTCTCTCTCACATTTAATCTTAATTTATGTCTATTTTTTTATTGTATTTATAATTTTTATACATCTATAACATAAAAAAAAAAAAAAAAAAAAAATTCCGGCAAACGAGGTTGATAGGTTTTGTAGTAGATCTAATTTACTTACCAAGTATTGAATAGTATTTTTCAAGAAAACTCATTATTCTTCGTCTGATTGTTCTAATTAATTTTAATCATATTGTTATAATTTAAGTTATTATTTTAAAATTATTTTTTGTTTAACAATATGTGCATTATTTTATTATTTATGTCAACATTAATAAAAATAAGTATGAAAATTTACATTAAATTATTTTCCTTTAAAAATCCCCTTAGCCATTCATACAGAGGCAATCAATTATTTTATACACACACATATATATAGATAATAAAATTATTTGGGTGTATTATAGGAGATTATGAACTTTGTTAGTTAGCAAAACACATAAGTTTGAAGTTTGAAGCATGCGCTTTGATATGGAGTTTTTACCTACCACCCTTACCTTGAATGGGTATAAACCTCTTGAAGATTGAGGACTTCTCAAATTGCTAATGAATACCCCCAATTGTTAATGAACTGTGATGTGTAGGTGTGTGATGGTAGTTCTGTCTTCTTATTTTTAGTGGGGCTCTTTTTTTAAAAATAAAAAATAAATTAAATTTTTGTTGACAATATAATTTTTTTATTTTTAAATTGAAAATAAATTACTAAGTACCTCAAAGTTATTCATTAAATTACTAATTTAGAAATTTAGTTCAAATCACTATGTTTATAATACTATTGACATAATTAACAAAAAAAAAATTGCTCAGCATGGTCAATTGGATTGTAACTAGTAGTTTTGTGTTTTCTTAATTTTGTAATAATAATAAAAAAATGTCATTTTGCATGAATAATAAATCAAATTGATACTAAACACTTATGTTATTCAATAATTTTTTTAGCTATCATATCTATAGTTTACATGCACATCGTTTTTTCCATTTAAAGAATAGTTTAAACTTAAATAATTAAACAATTAAAATTACATATTCACATGAAAAAAAAGAAAAGAAAAAGAAAGAAGAGCTAATCTAAAATGATAAATGAAAACTTCATAAATATTTCACTTTTAAAAAATAACGCCTAAATGTCATGCTTTTAAGAATTTGAAGTATTATCTTCTAAAAATATAGAGTGTGATTTTTATTTTCTTTAAAAGATACAAAATAAACTTAAAACAATGCTCAAAGTGAGATGTAATAATTAATAAATTGAATGGTCAATTTACTACCCAATTTTTGTAATCTGATTGATTTAGTCATTAAAAAAAATAATTTGACTAATTAAGTATTTTAACTTTTCCATTTCGACTAATTTGGTATTTCAAGTCCTTCAATTTGACTAACTTGAGATCATATTTTTTTTCAATTTTACTAATCTAAATACTTTTAGAATACTAAATTGGATAAATTAAAAAATTAGGATCTAAAATTGAAAAAGTTGAATAATAAATTGATCAAATTAATATTTGAGAAATAATTTGGTCAAGTCACAAAAACTGGTATACTAGGCAACTTAATTAATAAAAGTTATTTTATAAATATATAGTTATTTTATTAATAAATTTTTCTCAAAAATAATGATGGGACTATAGCTCCACCTAACTTCATGCATAGATTCGCTATTGGTATTGAGTTCGAGCCCTAATTTCATAATTGTAAATAATGCAATTTAAATTGATCTTCATTGATATTTGTTCGACATTAAAGAAATTGACAGAAAATTCAAACTTATAAACAGATTGATATTTATCTAAACTTAAAGGAATGTTTGCGATACTTGCCTTTATTATATGTCAAGAGACAAGAATAATGGCTTATTTGTCTGAGTAATGGGCTTACCTCGTTGCTGAGATTAGCTTGTTTATTAAAATTGTGTTGGGCCTGATCCATTATTTTAATGCATTTAGTAATTAATATAAAACACTACTATCAACATCCACCACCTCTTACTAAATTCATATTCCTAAATTTTTATAACCCTTACATAACAATAAAAATATATAATACCTTACATAATAGAAAAATTTGTAACACCTTACAAAAATAATAAAAATCTGTAAAAGCTTAAAATTAATATAAAAACATACATAACTTAAAAATGTCAGAAATAATAAAAAATTAAGAAATAATGGATGCAGATAAACAACATATTTCTGGATGTTTTTCACAATAAATGATATTCAGTAAAAAGAAATTTGAAGAAATTCAAAAATCAAAACTAAATCTTAAAGAAAAAGATGGATTTAGGGAAGAATCATTCTCTAAAATAAGAAAATTATTTTCAAAAAATGATATAATATATTATGGCATTGGTAATAAAGAAATGAGTGTAACTATAGTAGATACAAAAGGAATGTTTAATATACCATTAATTGATAAAGAAACTATTATGGAAAAATTATCAAAAATTTCTGAAAAAGATAGAGAAAAAATTGGATATATCCACTTAAGAGGAATACAAATTTTAATAAAAGCACACTTTTTGAGAAGGAATAGAAGCACCAATTAAGTTAGCATTATTATATAACAAAATAACAAACAGGAAAGATGCTTTGTTAGGAATGATTAATGGAAACTTAGGATATCAAAAATTAAAATTTACAGCATATCCTAGATTTGCTGTTAATATCCATGATAAAAATCTAAACCAAGTATTAAGCTTAGCCTATGACTTTGAAAGAGGAAATTTAATGAAAGATGGAAACCATCCATTTTCAATTCATTACCTAGTAGGATAATCATTAACAAACAGTCATAATAGTTCAATATATGGACAAAATAAATTTATAAAAATAGATAAAACTTTCAAAAAAATAGGACAATTAATAAAGAAACCAGAAATATTATCAGAATATAAAGTACTTGATGAATGAAATCTAGACATTAAAGAAAAATCTCTAATACCATTAAAAAGAGAAAATATACAAAGAATAAGATTTATAGATACTCAAACAGAAGTTAATAAAAGAAACAAAGAAATAGAAGAATTAAAAGAAAGAATTGAAAAAGTAAAAGAACTAGTCTACACAATGAAATAATTATGATAAAAGATAAACTATTAGAAATACAATTAGAAAAAAATAGTAGTTTAACAAGTGTAAGTAAAAATCAAATATTTATAATGAAAGTCTTAATTTTTATAGCAAAAAAAAAAAATAGATACTACAGATAAAAATATACAAGAATTAAAAGTAATACAATTAGACATGTATAAAGAAATTATAGAATTAAAAAGGGATGTTAATAACATGCCAAAAGGAAGTGGATTAAGGTTCGATCCATTAAGAGAATTAAAAGAAGAATCTCTTAGGAGATCTGATGTATTAATACAAAATGATAAAAAAAAAATGTGAAGAATCTAAATAGATAATAACAATCTAATGAATTTAATAAAATATAGGAAAAATTTAGAAAAATAATTTATGAATCCTGAAAATAAAAATATAGAAAAATTAATTAGTTTGTTAACCCTAACAAATGAAGAATTAGAAAAATATTATGAAGAAGAAGATGATATGACAGTAATAAGTGAAAGTGAATCTGAACAAGAAAATACAACCCAAAGAATTAATATTGAACTAATATTAATACCAACAAACCCAAAAATATCAATTCCAGAAAGAGGAGAAACGTCTGACCCACATAGAGAAGATAGATATAGACTAGAAATACCTGAACCAACATATAGAAGAAGACAACCACCTAAAATGGAAGAAGGACTACATTGGAGTACTAGAGGAAGTATTCCACCAGCATTTAGACCACATGAAAATTATAAGACTGACATTCTAGACTTAGATTGCATAAGAGATAGGAAAAAAGCCTTAGATGAATGGGCTAATAGAATGAGTGTAATTATACAAACATCTTTAACCACAAATACAGACCCTTCAGTTTGTAAAGTTTTAGTAGCTCACAAAATGACAGAAAATGTAAAAGTTTGGTTTTCAAATCTAACTGAATAACAACATTTAAGAATACAAGAAAATGCTATAACAGGAAGAGAATACTTAGATATTATAGTAAATGAAATATATAAGAAATTTATAGGAGAAGATAAAGGAAAAAATATTACAGAATTTAGTGAAAATGAAATAAATGAAGCTAAATGACACTTAACAAATATGAAAACATGTAATATGTGTTACATAGATTCTTTTATATGTAAATATGAAATGTATTATTATAAATTACTACCGTCTATGCAAGAAACCTATAAGAAAATATTGTTTCAAAAACTACCTAGAACATTACATAAAACTACGACAAAAGGTTGTAATGCAAGAAATAGACAAACCATACCTGACACTTTAGGATGAAGAATAAGAAATCTTAAGAGTTGTATAATAATAAAATGTTAAGAAAGAAAAGAATTTAAATAAATAAAAGGAAATGATAGAATCTGTTGTGATTTAAGAGATTTCAAAACACCAGAAAAATATGATTGTAATATAAGACCTTACAATAAATATAAGAGACATAAGAAATTTAGAAAATTCAAAAGATATAAATTTAGAAAACAAAACTTTCAAAAGTATAGAAGAATATATAATAGAGAACCTTATAGAAAGAGATATTTTAGAAGAAAAAGATATAATACACCTGAAAAGAAAAATTATTGTTCATCAGAAAAAAAAAGAAATGTAAATGTTGGATATGTAATGAGGAAGGACATTATGCAAATGAATGCCCTAATAGAATCCAACATAAAAAAAAATTTAAAAAAAAAAATTTCACAGAAGGCAAAAATTTTAGAAGAAGCTTTTAAAATAGAACTAGAACCAATAGAAGAATCTGATATAGATGATACAATATTTATCTATTAGAAGAAACAGAAGAAGAAATAACAGATTCAGAAACATCTGATTATGATTCTGATTATAATTCAGAATAATAGATGAAATATTAAGCATAACAAATCCAAATAGTACATATATAAAAATAGGATTAAAATTTAAAAGATATAAAAATTATCATTTACATACATATATTGACACAGGTGCAAGTATTTGTGTAGCCAATAAATATATATTTCTAGAAGAACTTTGGAAACAATCACCAAAAGAATTAGTATAAGAATTACAAATAATACTACAATAAATCTAAATAAAGTACTAAAAGATACAGATGTATCAATAGGAGGAGAAATCTTTCATATTCTTACAATTTACCAGCAAGAAATTAGAGTTGATATTTTATTAGAAAATAACTTTCTAAACTTATATCAACCATTTACCCAATACTTAGATAAAATAAGTATAACAACCTTAGATTGAGAAATAATTTATGTATCAAAAATTAGGAAAGCATTAACTGTTTCATCACCAACTTTTATGTCATAACATAAAAAGCGAAAAATGTGGTAAGGATATAGAAAAATAAAAACCATACTTAGAAAATATTTCTTTAGGCATAGAGGTTGAGCAAAATCCCTTCCTAAATGAAATACAAGAAGATAAAGCTTTAACAGGAATAAAAAAATTATTAAAAATAATATGCTCAGAAAATCCTTTAGATCCAAAAATCAATAGGTTTAATGAAATAGCAAAAATAGAATTAAAAGACCCTTTAAAGGTTATAAGAGTAAAACCAATTATTTACACCCCAGAAGACAGAGAAGAATTTGAAAAATAAATTCAAGAACTTTTGGAATTAAAAATAATTATTCCCAGTAATTCACCACATTCTAGTCCAGCATTCTTAGTAGAAAAAGAAGCTGAGAAAAGAAGAGGAAAAAAGAGAGTGGTAATAAATTTTAAATCTTTAAATAAAGAAACTATTGATGATGGTTATTTTATACCAAAGAAAGAATAATTATTATCACTTATTAAAGGAAAGAAATATTTTTCAAGTTTTGATTACAAAAGTAAATTTGGGCAAATAAGACTTGATAATGAATCACAAAAATTAACAGCGTTTAGCTGCCCTTAAGGACAATTCTAATAGACAGTTGTTCCATTCGGACTTAAGCAAGCACTAGGTATTTTTCAAAGATACATGAATAATATTTTCAAAAAATATCACAATTTTTGTTGTGTTTATATAGATGATATTTTAATATTCAATAATGAATTATCAAAACATTATTTAGACATTATTAATATTTTACAAGAATGTAGAAAATTTAGAAAAGAAAGCAGTCATTGCTCAACAAAAAATAAAATATTTAAGGTTAGAAATAGAAGATGAAAAACATCATCTACAACCCCATATTTTGAATAATATACAGAATTTTCCTAGTATAATCAAAGATAAAAATCAATTACAAAAATTTTTAGGATGTTTAACATATGCAGAAGCATATATAAAGAAATTTGTAGAAATGAGAAAACCATTATAAACAAAACTCAAGAAAGATTATGTATGACAATGGACTGATCAGGACACTAAATATATTGATAAAGTAAAAGCACAAGTAAAAGATTTACCAACTTTATAACATCCAGGACAAGATGATAAAATGATAATAGAAACAGACGCTTCACATGAATATTGGGGAGCAGTATTAAAAGCAAAAGTTGATAACAAAAATGAATATCTTTGCAGATTTACTTCAGGATCTTTTCAAGGCCCTGAGCTAAATTACCATAGTAATAAAAAAGAATATTTAGATGTTAAAAAAGCTATAAAAAATTTGTAGTATATGTTATAAGTTCAAAATTCATTGTTAGAACTGACAATAAAAATTTTGGACATTATTAGATGACAACAATAGTTTAACCATTATAAATTTGATGTAGAACATTTACCAGGAAATAGTTTAGCAAATGCTTTGATTAGAGAATTAGCACCTCTAACTATGTTTTTTGTGACAGAAATGGATTCTCTCAATGCAGAAATTCAGATCAAACAAAAGGAAATTTTGATTCATGAAACAGAAATCAGATGCCTTAAGGAATAGCTAGAGGTATTACAACTTAAAAAATAGTTAAAAAACAAGCATACTATAATTAATTCAGAATGGCTTAAGGAAACTTAACAGAAAAGGAAGTTGAAACTTTAATAGGAACTGAACAGAAAGGAACAAAAATTCAAAAAAAAAAAAATTGAAAAGACCGGCAGTAATAACCCAGAACTAAGTAGAAACTTATAATAAAAAAAAGAAAAAATTAATTGGACAGATGAAGCTGAAAATGAAGTTTTAAAAAACATCTATGTAGTATATAATTGACCAAAACCAGGAATATATATTAATTGACCTGAAGCAAGTAAAGCAGTAATGGGGATTAGTGGAATCATTCATAGATGATTTACAAATACAATAGAAGCAGAAGGAAGTTACAATAACTATAGAGTTCCTAAGCTTTTAACACCAGCAAAAATAACCAAAAACTATTCTCAGATAGTACAATAACCAACAATAGGAACCAGTATGTTAAGAAACCTTGGAAAAATCTAGAGACCAATAATCTTTAGAGAAGCAACGAATAATTCTTATAAAGAAGAAAGAGAAAGATAAAGGAATTTAGCAAAACAAGAATGGTTAGGTCTATATAATCTAGCAAGAAAAACTATTGAGGAACATCTTGATGACATGAAGTTTTACACCACATAAAAAGATTTTCCATCAGTTAGTAAATTCAATATTCTAGAAGAAGCTGATCTATTATTTGTCTATAAGGCATTTCATGCTGGATTAATAGAAAACATATACCCAGGAAATGAATTAAAAAAAATTAGTATATTTTCCAGACAACTTCAAGAAATCCATTGGAAACTTTAAAAGGAAAATTAAGGCTACAAACAAGCCTATTTATTTAAGTTGTTTCAGTTCATTAATGAATTGGAACCAAGAAACACTAGTAAGTCCTTATCATTTTATTAAGCTTGGCATATCAAGCAATAAAAGAGAAGTAACTCGTCCAAAATATTTACCAGAAAAAAAAATTTAGTCTTGAGAAATTATGTTTTAAACGAGGACAAATGCTAAGCCAGATTTATTATGAAATAAGAAGAGTTAATAACTCTTCAGAAATAAAAGTAAATTACAGTACAAGTAAAACTATTATTACTTCCCAAAGTAATATAGTTATTACTGAGGAAGACAATGAAAAAGTAATTTTCTTATGAAGCTAACTTCAATTGTAATGAGATTGAAGTAAGTGAGGAAACCAAAAAGGTATTTTGCTACTATTCAAAACAACAATCAACGGACCACAAATGCATTTACTGCATTAAAGACAAGGTTTGCATGGACTCAAGCTCATCCAACAGTTCTATGTTGGCAGAGCCAACCATGTAGGACCATTGACGCCAATAATGTAGGCACCAATAATGTAGGCATTTAACGCCAAATAGGAAAGTTAGGAATAATATAATCCCTCCATTGTAAATAGAGAACCCTTATGTTTATAAAAGGGAGCTCTCTGCATCTAAAGGGATAACTACAAAAACCTAACATCGATCTATCTTTCTATTTTCAAGTTTTAGTTATGTCTCTTGTAATAAGTAAGAACTAATAACCCTTTCAAGGTTACTAGTTCTCTAGTCTGTATAAATTTTTTGATTAATGAATAAAAAGTCCATTTCAAATCCAAATTATCTCTCTCACTAGTAAGTTAAGTACGGATTTCATTAATATTGTTAAAATCTTGTTTATATTGCATGAGATTATAATAAATAGATGATAAACAAACTAGCATGAAAAGGAAACTTGAGACAGTACTCTATAGAAATAAAAGTAGAAAATTTTTTGAAAATCAAGAAAATTTAAAAGATGCAATATATCTTAAACAATCCCTTATCTGTTATAAAACATCTATAAAAGAAAATTTTGAAAAAAGTACAAGAAGATCTAAAATAATGAAAAACTTACAAGGATTAATTGACTATTTTACCAAACAAGAAAACACAAATGATTTAATAAAAGGACAAGACAAAGAACATTTAGATCTTGAAGCAAGTCTTGAATTAGAAAAAATGGACATAGAAGAAAACAAAAAAAAATATAGAATTAAGTCGATGGATAGACCTAGAACTTGAAGAAGATAACTTTGAAAGTCAACAAGAAAACTATGACTAGCATAGAATATTTTGAAGGAAAATATATTAAATTATTAGAGGAATATTTTGATAATGAAGATTATGAAACATGTTTAGAAAATTTTAAAAGATTTGACACCCTCTTAGATTATTATACAGACTATATTTCCAGCATATTATTCTTAATAGACCATCATGTAGGAAAAATATTAAGAAATTATTTTATACAAAAATTTGTGCAAGTAAATGAAGAAGAATTTGATAATTTAATTTTTTGATTTTATTTATTTAAGGAACAAATTGGAAGATAAGCTAACTGAAACTTAAAATAAAAATTCAGCATTAAAAATTGGTATTAGAGTCATAAATCTAAAATAAAACTTAAAAAGAAAACTCTAAACAGAATGTATAAAATAAGATATACTCAACCAAATTCAAGTAGAAAAATGAATTATTTAAAATATTATAAAGAAGAAACAATAGAATTAATATTACAAATTAAAGAATAACCAAAGGATTATCTAAAGAAATAACACAGTTAATAATTTACAAAGTACTCTACAATTAGAATAAAGAATTAACATGGTTATATCATAAATAATAAAAATGATTACATATATACAAATCTGTAATATAAAGGATTTAATTAATCTAATCCTAAATACTGAAAATAATAAAAAAATTAAGAAAGATTTTATAGGAATATTTTTAGCATGTATAGAAATAAAAATGAATAATATAATTTTATTACAAGAACAAACATAAATCTTAAAAGAGAAATTAAAACAATTAGAAAATACAAAAACAAAAGAAAAATTTATAGAAGAATTTAAAGACTTTATGAACATTATATTAGAAAAAATAAAAGAAATTTTTTAAAAATAAGAAAATAAATAAATATTTCAGAATATAAAAGAAAATAAAATTACAAAAATTTTGGTAAAAATTACTTTAAAAAATTATGAATTTTGACTCAAAAATCTTTAAAATAAAATATTTGGATAAAGAAGTAAACTTTTATGTCACTAAGAGCAAAATTGAAAAAGGAAAAAATATTCTAAGTAGTATTGGCCTTAATATATTATAGAGTGAATGTTACAAAGTTATATTATTTAGCCCATTATCTTTATATAAAAGATCAATTAAACTCAAATATTATAATATTTTAATAATTTTTTATTAAAATATTATTATTTTCTATCAAGTAATTAAAATGTAATTAAAATATGAGTTTTTAAAAAAGATAAATGTGAAATTTAGTATAAAATTGTTTTAAAAAAATCAATAATAATAATATTCAAATATATATATATTTTAAATTTTAATAAAAATTAAAAAATTAATAAAAAATTAAAATAAAACAGTAAGAATTAAAGAATATTAAAAACAAATATTTTGTAAATTTTTATTCATATTAATTATGACTTTATCATTAAAGACTTGTATTTTAATCGAATTTAGTCATTTGATGGAAAAATAATAATATTTTAATAAAAAAATCATTAAAATATTCAAATATAAAAAATAGTAAGAATTAACAAATATTCAAAATGAATATTTTGTAAATTTTTTTGAATATTTATTATGACTTTATCATTGTTTAAGATTCGTATTTTAATCGAATTTAATCATTTGATAGAAAAATAATAATATTTTAATAAAAAAATATAAAAATAATATAATTTGTCCTTAATTAATTTTTTTTTTTTTACAAAATTGAGAAACTAAATGAATTCATTTATAATTTAACTATTTAAGGGTCTAAATGACACAAATAACATAATTAAAGAACTAAATGACTCTATTTATAATCTAAAAACTAAACAATATAAATAACATAATCTAAGAAACTTCTATAACATTTTTCTCTATATTATATATGGTAATTAGAAAGAAAAAAAAAGTACAATTTTTAAATAACATGTATAGTAAGTACATAATTAAATTGATCATAAAATAATATGTCAGTTGACATAATATATATATATATATATATATATATATATACATAACACACACACACAATATGTACATATATTATATGTAAATATGAATTAATATATTATTTTAAGATTAATTTAATTATATATGCTATTACTTTGTATGAAAATGAACTCATACAAACACTTAAGTGAGAAAAAGTATTTTATGATTTTAAAGTACAACCTGTTAAAAATAAATAAATAAATGTTAAAAAAAACAAATATTTTCATATTACAATTATTAAGATATTGTTGAAATTTGAAACAATTAAAATAAATATGGTATATTTTAAATTGAACCAAATCATCACCTTAGGGTAAGTTACAATGCCCTCATATAAGGTTGGATGTATGAATGCTCATCCTATGAAAAGGTTCTAAACTTTTTGTTTTTAACTAAAAAACCCTTCGAGAATGATATAACGTTCATTTTTTTTAATTTATCTAGACCAATGCTTATATTTGATAATATTAATAGTGAATTAGTTCTAAAAGCTGTCATCAAGAGATTTTAGTAACTATACATTCATTTTCAGCACCTGAAACTAATAGTCTCATACATATAACCTAATTATATTATCAACTGAAATATTTTATGCATAAAAAGTTTCAAAAGTGAATTTTTGGGAATAAAATTAAAAAAAGAGAGCAATAACACAAGTCCTTAAGACCCTCCTCTTGTCAAACTTGGCAATCTTAAGGTCCAACACGTGTACATGATCAACAAATGGAGATGTCAAAGACAACAAAAACAATCTAATATTATTTTGTGGTATCTAGTGTGAAATAGTGGTGGTGCTATTGACGGCTATAGTGAACCTATTAACTACGAAAATTCCTTCTTCCTTTTCAACTTATTTGAAGTTGAAAATTGTGATTGCTTAATGGCTGGCAGCCTGGCATTATATTATTTAAATATATTTTGTTAGACTTAGTTATGATCTTTGGCGTACTAATTATACTTCTTCTTTTCCTTCTTTAGAAATACTATAAAAAAGTATATATTCTACTGCTCTTTATATTCTTGCAAAGAATATGTTTACTAACATGAAAAATAAATTTAAAAAGAGAGTAATTTTCATTCAACTGTTTATTTTCCTAAAAATATGATGTAAATAAATAAGGATTTTACAAATTTGTGATTCATTTGTTAAATTAACAAAATGTAATTACAAAACTATTATTTATTTTAATATTTTATATTTTTTAATATTATTTTTAAAAAAATATTTAACTAAATTAATATTTTATTTCAATTTTTTATCATTATTTAGTAAATATAAAGAAGAGGGATAAATTTTATAGTTGTTTTTCTTTTCAATTTGGTTCATATTTATTTTTATTTTAATTAATTTTAATTATAAATTAATAAATACATCTTAATTTATTTTATTAAGACTTTCTTAAAGTGCAACATTCTTTTTGTACCCCATAAATATTTTTTGTTTGTACTAAGTTTTGAACATAGAATTGTAGTTTATGTCAGAAAGATGAGCTGCATTTGTTAAACTAAATTGTCTTTTGTTTATTCTTTTAATGCTGGCACATGATTTTCTTTCCTCTGGATAGTGCAAGACAGTGGATGTAAATTATAATCCCAAGTACCAATATTAAATAAATTAAATATAATTATATTAAATTAAATTAAATTATTTACTTTCTCCATGGATTTCTTTGTTGAATAATCATCTTCCTTCTTAGAGTGTATCTATTCCTAATAATGTTATTGAACTTAGCCTCTTCTCAAGATAATTGGAATTTGGATTTAATCCGGTCACTTTTTGATCTTGTTAGGAAATTTATGGGTTGAAGCTAATAAACAATCAAAATAAAATTGAGAGAATGAAGATAAAATAGACACAAGTATTTACGTGGTTCACCCAAAATAATTACGGGCTACTTCACGGGCAAAGGCCGAAAGAAATTCACTATATTGAAAGATTTACAACTTCTCTCTAAATACAAGGAGAGAACAATATACCTCTCTCTCTTATAATAGGAGAATACAAATAACATCTCTCTCACAATAAGAAAAGAATTCTTTCTAAGTGAAGAAGCTTTGAATGCTTAGAATATATAAGATTTTGGAATGAGATGATGGAAATGAGCAAATGATCTCTCTATTTATAGAGAAAAAAGTGTTACTATTTGAAGAGATGACATATGCGCTTACATATACTTTTTTTCTCCCATTTTCAATGGTAGGTGAGCAACCATTGAATTGCAATAATATTCCATCAATTAAGTCATCTCTTTTGACATTGTGAAAGTGGCTTCACACTTGTCTTTCAATCTCCCACTTGAAGTCATCTTTCACAGTTAGTTCTTCCAACTGCCTTTGCTCAAGTCTTACTGCTTACGTCTCTACTAGGCCATATGAGGATCGACACCATACAAACTTGTTAGGGTTGATTGGTTTTGTCATTACATCTGCTAGGTTCTCATCGGTGTGAATCTTTTGCATATCCATACTTCCTTCCTCTACTAATTCTCGAACGAAGATGTATTGAACCCTTATGTGCTTTGTCTAGGAATGAAAGGCTGGATTTCTTGCGATGTGCAAGGCACTCTGACTTTCACAAAACAAAATAATCTTCTCCTGTTTGTGCTCGAGTTCCTCCAATAACCTTTGAATCCAAATTGCTTCCTTGCAAGCTTGTGTAGCTGTCATGTATTCTGCTTCCTTTGTAGATAAAGTCACAATAGTTTGCAATTTAGAAACCCAGCTTACAGCTCCTCCTGCAAGTGTAAACACATAGCCCGTAGTGGATTTACTTTTGTCGAGATCTCCTGCAAAATCTGAATCCACATAACCTCTGACAGTTAATTCTGATCCTCCAAAACATAATGCAACACTTGAGGTTCCTTTGATGTATCTAAGGATCCTCTTTACAGTGTTCCAATGCTCTCCACCAAGATTCGCCATAAATCGACTGACAGCTCCCACTCTTGTGCAATGTCTAGTCTTGTACATATCATAGCAAACATCAAACTTCTCACTGCTGATGCATATGGTACTCAAGACATCTCCCTCCTCTCTGCTTCATTGCTAGGAGACATACTTGAGAATAACTTGAAATTAACAAAAAGTGGGGTAGATATTGGCTTATAATCTTGCATGTTGAAGCGTCGCAATATCTTATTGAAGTAGTTATTCTGGGAAAGCCAAACCTTCCTGTTATTTCTGTCTCGGTGAATCTGCATCCCTAGAATCTTGTTTGCTGGTCTCAAGTCCTTCATATCAAACTCCCTAGCCAATTGAGCCTTTAATTCTTGGATTTGATCTTTATTGGCTCGTGCTACCAACATATCGTCCACATACAACAACAAGATAATAAAGCCATTATCCCCATCAAACCTTTTGTAGTATGTACAATGGTCTGAACTGAGTCTGTTGTATCCAAGGCTAATAATGAAGGAATCAAATCTCTTGTACCAACACCTCGGCGCCTATTTGAGACCGTATAGAGATTTGTTCAACTTGCAAACCAAGTCCTCCTTGCCTATTTCAGCAAAACCTTCTGGTTGAAGCATATAGATTTCTTCTTCAAGTTCTCCATGAAGAAATGCAGTTTTTATATCCAACTGCTCTAGATGTAAGTTGAACGTAGCACACATAGCCAAGACTATTCTGACTGTTGTAAGTCGTACTACTAGGAAAAATATTTCATTGAATTCAATACCTTCTTTTTGAGCATATCCCTTCACCACCAATCTTGCATGATATCGTTCTACTTGATCATTGCTATCTCGCTTGATCTTGTAGACCCATTTGTTACCAATGGATTTTCTTCCACGTGGTAATGGTACTAGTTTTCAAGTCATGTTCTTATGTAGAGCTTCAATTTATTCCTGCATTGCTGTCATCCATAGAGGTGCATCTGAACTACTTGTAGTTTCATGGAAAGTTGATGGCTCTCCATCCTCCATTAAAAGACAGTACGCAACATTACTCTCAGTAACATACTCTGAGTGCCAAGTTGACGGCCTTCTTTCACGAGTTGACCAACGTACTTCTAGAGCCTCAGATTCAACTAGTTCTTGTACCTCGTGTTGTGGTGCTGCTTCAGTAGAATCTATAATTTCTTGTATTTGATTATTTTCCACCTAAACTGTTGTAGTCTTTGAATTCTCATTCGACGTGCTACCATCTTCATCTTTTCTTTGTAGTTGATCTTCTGCAAAGATCACATCCCTACTGATTATAAGCTTGCGGGTGGTGGGATTTCACAAGCGATACCCCTTGACCCCATCAACATACCCCAAGAACATACACCTTTTGGATTTTAGATCCAACTTTGATCTTTCTTAGGCATTGTACATCACATACATAGGACATCCAAATGAAGGTAAAGTAGAGTAATCTGCTGGCTTACTAGTCCACATCTCCATCGATGCCTTTAACTCAATTGCCGTTGATGGCGACCGATTTACCACATAACATGTAGTTTTGGCTGCTTCTGCCCAAAAGAAGTTGGATTGACCTGCAGTCCTCAACATAGCTCTTATCTTTTCTACAAGAGTTTTGTTCATCCGCTCTTCCACTCCATTTTGTTGAGGTGTGTATGTGACTGAAAATTGTCTTTTGATATCTTCTTGCTTACAAAGTGCAAGAAACTCGCCGTCTATATACTCTCTTCCATTATCCGTCCTTAAACACTTAATCTGTCTCCCAGATTCAAGTTCCACCTGCGCTTTAAAGTCTTTGAATACTTGAAAGACATCTAACTTCTTCTTGATTGGATATACCTAACACCTTCTAGAGTAATCATCAATGAATGACACTAGGTACTTTGCACCTCCTAGTGACATTTCTGGTGATTCCCATACATCAGAATGAATCAACTCTAAAATGCCTTTACTCTTTGCATCAGATCTGCTAAACTTCAATCTATGCTGCTTACTTGTAACACAATGCTCACAGAAAGGTAGATTTACTGATTTGAGCCCTGGAAGCAACTTTCTATCGGAGAGAATCTTCAAACCTCGTTCTGACATGTGGCCCAATTTAAGATGCCACATCATTGTTAATTCTTCTCTTTTACTGGTTGACGTGACACACGCATTAGCTTCCTGTAGCGTTTCCCCTCTAAGCATGAATAGATTTGCTGCAATCTTTTCTGCATTCAAAACCACAAGCGCACCTTTGATAATTTTCATGATCTCATTTTCGACATAGGTCCTGCATCCAAGACTGTATATTTGCCCCAAAGATAGTAGATTCTTCCTCAAGTCCTTCACATATCGTACCTCTTGAATAGTGCAAACTGTACCATCAAACATTTTTATTTTGATAGTACCAATACCAGCGATTTTCAAAGCATGATCATCCCCCATGTGTACATAACCTCTTGATATTGGTTCGTATTTGTGGAACCATTATTTTCGAGATGTCATGTGCCATGTTGCTCTTGAGTCTATTAACCAGACGTCAAAAAACTGCTTTCTACCTTCAACTGCTACTGTAGCCTCACTGTATAAGATTTCACCATTTTCAGGGATACTTGCTACATTCCCTTAAGCATTGGATAACTCAGGGTCTTCATTCTTTCTTTTACTCCAACAATCCTTTTTGACGTGCCCTTTCTTGCCACAATTATAGCACTTCAAATTCTTCTTACTTTTTGATTTCGATCTACCATAATTTTGACTCCCATTAGAGCCACGTTCTGTTGATCTTCCTCTCATCACCGTCAAAGCTTTTGCTTGCTGCGAACTTATTTGTCTGTCTTCTTTGTTTTTACGCCGAATTTCTTCTTTCAAAACAGCAGCTATAATTTCATCAAAGATTAGATAGTTCGAAAGGATGTTGTTCGTCAGGTTGATGATGAGTTGATCATACGAGTCAGGTAGACTTTGAAGTAGAAGCTCCACACGTTCAGCTGTCTCTATTTTGTAACTCATTGATATAAGTTGCAAAAATAGAGTATTCAAGGTATTGACATGGTCAGTTACCGATGTGGATTCTGCCATTCGAAGAGTGTAAAGTCTTCTCTTTAAGAAGATCTTGTTGTGAAGTGACTTGGCCTCGTACAGTCTTGTTAGAGTATCCCAAATCTCCTTTGCCGTCTTCTTTTCTGCCACACTGGATAACACTCCATTAGCTAGTGCTAAGTGTAGATCAGCAATTGCGTTGCCATCCATTTCGTTCCACTTGCTATCATCGATTATTCCAGCGGGTCTATCTCCAATCGCTTCCAACAATTATCCTTTCTCAAAATTGCCTTAATCTTCATTTTTCACAATAAGAAATTGTTTCCGTTGAACTTCTCAACATCAAACTTTGTTGTCGTCATTTTGATAAGCTTCTCACTTGAACCGGCTTCCACTATTACACGTGAACAGTAACCGTATATGTGAATAATAACTATATATGTGAATATTATCTATGAATAGTACCCACAAGCAGAGCTCTGATACTACTGTTAGAAAATTTATGGGTTGAAGCTAATACACAATCAAAGTAAAATTGAGAGAATGAAGATAAAATAGATACAAGTATTTACGTGGTTCACCCAAAATGATTACGTGCTACTCCACGGGCAAACGTCGAAAGAAATTCACTATATTGAAAGATTTACAACTTCTCTCTAAATACAAGAAGAGAACAATATACCTCTCTTTCTTATAATAGGAGAATACAAATAACCTCTCTCTCATAATGAGAAAAGAACTTTTTCTAAGTGGGGAAGCTTTGAATGCTTAGAATATATAAGATTTTGGAATGGGATGATAGAAATGAGCAAATAATCTCTCTATTTATAGAGAGAAAAATGTTATTATTTGAAGAGATGACATATGCACTTACATATGCTTTTTTTCTCCCATTTTCAATGGTAGGTGAGCAACTATTGAATTGCAATAATATTCTATCAATTAAGCCATTTCTTTTTTCTTTTGACATTGTGAAAGTGGCTTCATACTTTTCTTTCAGATCTTAATACAATAAATGTAATTAGTAAACTGCGAAATCCTAATGCAGCTCTTCCAGATAAACTCATTTGGACTTTTAGTAAGTAAGGATTATTTTCTGTTAAATCAGCATACAAGTTAATTGTTATGACTGATTGTGATGTTGGGAAAAATCTAATATGGAAAGCCTTTTGGAAAATAAAGAAGGTTTTTATGTGGAAGGTAATGTCCAAGGCTTTGCCAATAAATAGTAAACTTTATAACATTGTTCCAGGCATTACCATTAAATGTCATTTACGTCATCAAGATAATGAAACTGTTTCACACCTCATGCAGCGTTGTCAAAATTTTCACTTCCTTTGGGCTTCTTGGGGAGGTGGAATAAGGTTAGATGCATTTAATTCCGATGATTTCTGCTCATACCTTAAATTAATCATGAATCCACCCGACGCTTTTATTAATGATAAGGCTGACAAATTCAAATTCACTCTAGCAGTCATCATAAACATGGTAGGAATGTGGCGCCTTCATAATTTGCAATGTTTCAAGATATTAATAACCTACGATTTCACAATAGATGTCAAGATTTTTCGATGAATCGTTATAGTATAAACTGATGGAAATATGTGAGAATATTCCTACTACCACTTCTTCTCAGAATTGGAACAAGCCTGATGATCAATTTATTAAATTCAATTCTGACGCATGTTTTAAGGATGACATGGCTAGGAGTAAATATTACTTGTAACAATTTGGGTGATGTGGTTGGAGTTTGAGGGAAAATATTGAAGGCTTATTATGCGGAGGAAGCTGAAGCAAGAAACATTTCACACTCAATTGGCTTGGCACATGCTATGAAGTTGAAAGAGATAATAGCTTAAATGTTATTAATTATTTTAGAGGAGTGAAAAGCCAAACTTCATGGCAAGTTGTACAATTCTTAGATGAACTTCTCTCACTGATACATTATTTCTTAAATATTGTCTTACAATAGATCCTTAAAATTTGTAATCAAGTAGTAGATAGTAGATTTAATTCCCTCAAATGATATATATTTGCTGGAAACTAATTTTTTGTCTAATATAGCAAAACGACTGTGTTTTGGCAAGATATAAGTGACACTTTTAACCTCCAAATCCAACGCAGAAGGAAATCGAAAATGTCGTAACTGAAGGTTCATAAAATTTCCCACTGGAGAAGAAGAACAGTTTATGGAATTTGTATATTCACATTTGCAGGAAAATGTTATTAAATCTATCGTATATTTATTGGAAGTGGATCGAAATATTTGTGATTCTAATTAAGTTTGATTATTTATGATTCTGATTAAGTTTGATGCTTTCGACTATGTCTGCAATCACCCACTGAAGAAGAAGAACAGTTTATGGAATTTGTATATTCACATTTTGTATGTACAGGTTACATACACATTTATTTTGTATGTAACCTGTACATTCACATTTTGTATGTACAAGTTACCTGTACATACAAACTGTTTTTCCTGCAAAATGTGAATGTACAGGTTACATACAAAATTATTTTGTATGTAACCTGTACATTCACATGAAATGCATTGTATTGTTTGTATGTTATTATTGTTTTAACCTGTACAAAATGTGAATGTACAGGTTACATACAAAATGTGAATGTACAGGTTACATACAAATTTGTATGTACATGTTACATACAAATTTACATACAAAATAAATTTGTATGTACAGGTTACATACAAAATGTGAATGTACAGGTTACATACAAATTTGTATGTATATGTTACATACAAATTTGTATGTACAGGTTACATACAAATTTGTATGTACAGGTTACATACAAATTTACATACAAAATAAATTTGTATGTACAGGTTACATACAAAATAAATTTGTATGTAACCTGTACATTCACATGACCTGTACATACAAAATGTAAATGTACAGGTTACATACAAAATAAATATGTATGTAACCTGTACATACAAAAACGCGAAAATGAGGTGTTTTTTACGAATACGCAGATAAATGGATATTTTCGTAAAAGTCATATATATTACATAAATGAAACGGTGAGTTTAAGTCTAAAAAGTGCTATTTAGATATAAAAAGCTTTTTTCTTCAAATCTTTGCTATTTGAGTAATTCACTGTAGATAGTATAGCTAAGTGGGTTTATGAAGATCTTCGAGAAGACTTTTTAGATTGGATACTTGCTTTCTGGTGAAACGATCTTATTTAATTTCATGTATATGTAAATATTCATAATTCATATTAATACTAAATTATTTACTTTATAAAAAAAAAAAAAGACTTTAAAACTCTTTTTAAAAATATACAATCTTACTTGTTTTTTTGGAAATTTTTTGTGGTTCAGGTGGTAAGACTTTCAATCTTTCACCAAAAATTTAAGTTCGAATATTATTCAAATGTGTGAGTGTGTCTTCTTTTTACTGATAAAAAGAAAGTGTCTTTAGAATTTTATATATATATATATATATATATATATCGACTGCCATATAGAATTGCCGCCGGTAGTGAATGTTATGAATATATTTGACTTTTCAGTTTTCAATATATTTATATCCAAAATGAAAATTAATATCCTCATCGTGTATTTATTTAATTCGATCCATAGAAAATTTAATTAACTTTTAGTAAATGTTTAAAGTATGGTCTAAGACACATTTACTTCTTGATTTAAGGAAAAGCGACTAAAGCATAAATCCAAAGTCGTATCACTAAAATAAATAAACCCTTTTAATAAAAACGTTTTGCTGATTTGAGCAAAATTATTATTAAATTGAGTAATAATAAATAAGATTTGATATACATGATTTGACTCAAATATTTTAATCAATTAAATTTTTTTTTTCTTAACGTGTACATAACATTACCTCCTAATCAGTTTAAAGTCTTATATTAGAAATACATCAGTATTATTATTATTATTATTATTATTATTATTTAAAGAAAAAACAGTCGACTATAAATAAGTAAAACCCACCAAATTGACCACTTCAAGTTCTGGCCGATGGAGAAGAGAGGAAACGATTACATCTGCCTCCATATTTTAGCAAAAAAAAAAACTCCTTACGATTATACCTAAATATTAAAAAGAAGAAAATTGATTTAAGATCCAAAAGCAAAACTAATTTAAAGTTATAAGTTGATAAGTCAATGCATATCAAAGGATAAGCTTTTTTCTAGAGATGTCTAAATAAGAAGACAACCCATATTGTGATCTTAATAAATTAAAAAATTTGCTGGTGGAAAGTCGTCATTCAAAAAACACAGACGACTCAAGTTTCTTGGAGTTTTCATTGGACAATGGGTCCATCGAGAATTTGTTGGAGGAATTATTTTAAATTAATAAAAAATAATATTATTGAAAAATTTTATAAATCATCCTATTCATTGAATTATTTTTTTAAAATTAAAGTATTTATGAAACTCTAATTAATTAATAAAAATAATATTATTCAAAAAAAATTATCGGAACTTTATTTGATTAATGTACTAAAAAATTTAAAAAATTTACCAAAAATAACATCCCTAAAACTTATAGTAACAAAACTAGTACCTCCAATAATATTGAATGTTCAATATTAAACGGGTCTAAATTATCGTTGTTCAATTCTAATTAAATGGGTGTTCAAAGAAAAATGACATATTAATCATTTTTTTTAATTGTGAAAATATAAATTTGAACACAAAGATGCTAGTTTTGTTATTACAAGTTTAATGAGTGATAATTTTGTTATTTTTTCAAAAATTTAAGCCTAACTTGCAAAAAAAAAAAAAAATTTAAATGGACCTTGTAAAAAAAAAGACAAATGATCCAAATATAATATAATATAATAAATAGATTAAAAATATAAATGATAAATTTTACAAAAAATAAAGACTCACACTTTAAAAAAATATTATATATTAATAAAATATAATACTATGAAAAATTTTACAAATTACATGGTCTGAGTACACAGCTTAATACAAATTAAATCTCGGCTCTAATATTATTAGGAGTATTTACTTTTCATTTTTACCTAAAGTGAAACTGGTACACAACTCCAATAGAAAGCAAAATATTATAAGCATAAAAATGTTTAGCCTAATACATTTAATCTTTACTGTTTATTACTTAGTTGTAGTGGTTAAATACCAATTTTTTTGAAAATTAATGGCCTAAAGAAAGCCCGTCTTGTTGTACCAGTAATTTCGTTAAGCAGCAATTAGAAAATTCCACCTGGTTAGTTTTGAAGCTCAATCAAGGCTGTTTAATTAGAAGCACTCGGTAAATTATTTTCCCATTTTTATGGGATGCAGATCTTCAAAGATTTGCCAAAAACCCATGGGTTTAAAATAAGAGCACAATTAAATGTAATTAAATTCTAAGCATCTCAATGCGCTCATAATTAAATTACTCTACTTTTTCCAAAGTCTACAAACGTTAATGAGTGCCTACTTGAAGTTGTGTTGCGATAACAATTTATTTAATATTTAATAATATGATATTTTCATAACTTAATACTACTATTATTAAATAAAATTATCATTACTAAATTATTATTATTATTATTATTTAAATTACTATTAATTATGAGAATATCGTCAACTTTAATTTATCGAAGGTTGAGATTATGTTTCGAATTAAAAGAGACAAATTCATGAGAGGTGTAAAAGAGTTGAGTGGGTCAATGAAGTGGATATGGGATGGTGGCTTAGCAAGGTTTCTCAGTGGACATGGGATGGTGGCTTAGCAAGGTTTCTCCACTTGCATAATATTTAATGATGATGGGCTTGAATTCTCTAATGGGGAAATATTAAATTAAGAAAAGTGAAAAAATATTCTTAGTTTTTAAATTTGTTTGATTAATAACAACCTAGGTTCTTTTGGACTCTTAAAAAATTATAGAACTAATCGTTAGAGATAAGGGATAACGCTAACCTTTCTTTCCCATATATATATATATACACAGAGAGGGGAAAAAAAATCTTTCTGTATAAAAAATAACTCCCACTCCCGCTCTTTAACCCCACACCCCACACTTTATATATATATATATATATATAAACGACACACACATATATTTTTAATATATGACACATGTGCTCTTTTTTTTTGAAATAATAAATGATATTTGATTCATTGAATATAAAAGAAATAATATTACTATAACAATATTTGTATAAGCAGTATAATCAAAATAAATAATAATATTAAAATAAAGATTATAAAATTATAAATAAAGTAAAATTAAAAAATAAACTTTTTTTATTACTAAAAGAAATAGAATGAGCAAAAAAAATCATAAATAATTATATAAATTGTGAGAAAAATAGAGCATTACACTGTATTTCTAAGAGATGCAGGCGTAATGAGGATTACTACTACTGCTGTAATCCCTTTACATTTCATTACAGAATACAGTTAAATCAAATACATTAATACCTTAAATGATTCTCATTATGATTACGATTACTATCAACCAAACATGTCAATAATATCACATATTTTTTTTCTCCCTATTATGCAACATTTAGTTTGTTATCAATATGGACATTTGTCTTTCTCAAGAATAACTCCCACTTTTCATGAAGTAGAAAATATTGAATTATAAAGAAAAATACATATGTTCAATTAAATAGAAAAAAAGACATCCATATATACTACAAAAAATATATTCAAAGTAAAATTATAATTTGATATATATCAAACTTTAATTTTAAAAATTTATGTTAAATGTGAAGGAAAAAAAAAAGTGTAGAGAAGAAGGAGAGAGAGAGAGAAAATAAACAAAGTAGAGAAAAAGAAAACAGAGAAACAGTCGTTGGAGAGGGGAAGGGAGTGAGGAGTAATTTATGAAACTAGATTTGTGAAGAGGGTATATAATACACTTAAAAAAAATTATTTTCTTTTTTTATTAATAGTGCTGTATCCTGGAAGCAATCATGTAACTAAAAACAATTTACTTTTGCCTCATGATTTGCCATGGTGATTTCGATTGCCACTCGAAGGTATTAAAAGAAAATTTGACAAGTGAGTGGACTAACATGTAAAATTTGAATTCCATACCTGCCTAACACTTTGAAAATTGTAAAATTGGGTGGATTGACTTGTAAAACACGTGGGCTGAGTTAGAAGCTATCCAAGTTTTGTTTTTAGTTGGAATTACATTGATTTTGTTAAAAGAAGACAAGTGAAAAAAAAAAAAAAAATTAAAATGGAGTAGATGGCTCTTGTAATGAGGAGACAAGTAATCCACACTTGATTGTAGCAAACTCATATGACGAGTCTTTGAAAGAGAGGATGATCGATCCCCAAATGATTAAAAACAAAATAAAAATGCCTAGTGTAGGCTTGAAACTTTGACAATTTGACATTTCATCATCAACGTGTTTATTTTATGGTACATGCATTGTTTGTTTATTTGTGATATATATTTCTAATTTTTACTATTTTTAATATGTTGTTTTATACATTATTAATATAAGTTAAATATGTTTACTAATTATTGGTAACATATTTAAAATAATATATGTAATTTTCATCCAAAACTAATAATTTAGGGTGAATGATAGCACATATCTCTTATTTATGTTAAAAAGAGTAGTTTAATCTCCTCTTTTTTTTTTTTACTTTTTAGTACATAAATAATTCAGTTATTTAATTGATTTTACTTTTAATCCACTTAGTAAAAAAATAAACAAACAAAGGTTTTATTTATATTTAAAAAGAAAGAAATTAAAAAACTAATTTAGGTGTAAAAGTTTTTATCCAGGTTAAATATGTGAAAAATAAGGTAAATTTGTAAATAAAATTTAATAAAACTTTTTTTTATTAATTTTTGCAAAAATATGATTTAATTATTATAAGAAAGAGAGAATTTTTTTTTACTGTTTTATATTTTTTTATAACTTAAAAAAGAAAATGAAAAATATATACATCAGAGATATATATCTATTTTAAATGATAGGGTAATTTTATAAAATTTATTATACTTATAAAGAATATTAAACCACGTTATTTAAATTTGTGCAGCATGACAACAGAAAACTTGTTATAAAAAAAAAAAAGTAATTGGTACATTTTCAATACTCAAATTTTATCAAAAATATTCTAAATTAATCATATTTTTAAGTAGTTCTAGTTTAGTATCCATTTTTTCAAAATTGTTCTAATTTAGTACCCATGTTTTTAAAATGGTTCCGGATTTAAATTTTGAGCAGATTTAGTCAGATTTATATGTTAAGGTAAGGTTAATTCTGTCAATTTTTCCCTTCGCACCTGGAAAAATGATATGAGGTATTTTTCCGTCATTTTTACTAGAAATAAGAAATTTTCAGTATCACAAAACATATTTACTACCCCTTTTCTTCAGTTTCTTTCTTCTTCTTTGAATTTTCAGTTTGTTTATTTAAATTTTCAATTTCTTCTTCTTATTCTTCTTTGAATTTCAGTTTGAATGAAGAATGGAAGAAATCTTTCTTTTTCTTTGATTTTTCAGTTTATTTCTTTGAATTTTCACTTTCTTCTTCTCCTTTGAACTTTAGGTTTGAAGAATTGAAAAAATAAGGAGCACATTCCATTCTATGAAAGAATGGAAGAAATTTTCAATTTTTTCTTCTTTGAATCTT
This sequence comes from Elaeagnus macrophylla, assembly GCA_029378325.1. Taxonomy (NCBI): domain Eukaryota; kingdom Viridiplantae; phylum Streptophyta; class Magnoliopsida; order Rosales; family Elaeagnaceae; genus Elaeagnus; species Elaeagnus macrophylla. Next base: position 10,188,948 of record CM055642.1, read on the forward strand.
CTTCTTTGTACGTTTATGGTTTCAAACGCTAATGATATGGTTATGCAACGATACTCAAAGTTTATTTTGTTTCTTTGAAAAATAAATAAAACAAAAAAATTAAAATGAGGGGATGAAATGAGGAAATTATCCACCCAAATCTATGAATAATAAAAAATTTGTTCTAAATTTTAGAAAAAAGTTAAATTTAAATTATTTAAAAAATATAAGTATTAAATTAAAATTACTTAAAAATATGATTATTTTAAAATATTTTTAATAAAACTTTAATTCTTAAAAGTACCCAGCCAAAAAAAAAAAACAACGGAAAACTTAAAAGAAAGTCAAACCCAAGTTGCGTGGAGAGAGAAGTACTCGGTAATGAGTTGACAAATAACGTTTGGGCTTTAGTTCAATAATGAGTTGCCAAGTGGCAGTCAACCTTTGCTCCTAATCAATCTGCCAGTGGCGATCCAACGGTGCTCATGGCACGCTTAAACACGCTTATTTAATAGCTTTTTTATTCTCTCTGACTTTTTTGATACTTACCCGAATTTATGACCACCTTCAATAATTTTCTATATTTATACACAAGCGTGAAAATAACTCTACTCCGTCGTATAACCATAATGAAGAGCGTATATTACACGCTCCTCTGAAGAAAGTCGAAATCCTAAACCCAGAGTTTACTTATTCTCCAAACCTTTGTCAACAACGAGTTTGACAAGAAAACCAAAGCCCGATTAAGCATCAAAACCAATCTGCTTGTCCTCGCGAGGTTCTTAATTCGAAAGAGAAATTATTCATTAGATTAAATAATAATATAGTATTTAAGGTAAATAAATTATAAAATTAATGTAATTATTTTTTAAAAAGTATAAACATCTAATATTTGATGGAAAAAAATAATATGATTTGATAAAAAAAATATATTTCAAATACAATGAATGAGATTTCAATTTAAAGCTCTTAGCAGGGTCAAAAATAACAAAACAAGACTAAATTTTTTAGAAAAAATATTTTTTATTATGCGTATAACTGCTTGTAATACTTTGATTAAGTCAATATTATTTTACATACATAATACATTATATATATATATTATAATTTAATATATATATTAATTTTTATTTTTTAAATAATATTACATATTATAAATTTATTACAATTATATGATATTTTTTTATTAAATATAATTTTATGAATTAAATTATACTTATCAATAATATATTAATATATTATTTGTGATCGGAATAAATCACATTTTTCCTATTTTTTTTGTTCGGAAAATTGGAAGAAAAAAAAAAAGAATGTTGAAAAACTCCTAATTTCAAAACGAATACCCAATAGTCAACTCTTCTCTGTCTTTCTTTGCCTCTTATTGTTCCTCCTCTTCTTCTTCTTAGCTTCTATTGTTATTGTCTTTTCTCTCTATCTTTGGAGAAATTGGCCATGAAACATAAGTTTTAGCGATTTCAGTTACTGAGAATTTTTTTATAAAAATTTCTGATTTTTCTTCAGATGGGTAATGGTGTTGGAAAGCTAAGCGCTTGCTTCGTCGGAGCCGGAGGAAGCCGCCGGCAGCAGGAATTCCCAGTTTTAGTATCGGATCCTCTTGATGAGGGTCTGGGTCACTCCTTTTGCTATGTAAGACCAGACCCATCTCGAATTTCTTCTTCTAAAGTTTTCTCAGAAGAAACTACTACCTTCAGAACCATCTCTGGAGCTTCCGTGAGTGCCAACACTTCAACACCTCTCTCTACAGCTTTAGTTGATCTCTATTCATACAACAGTATTGATCGAGCTGCGGCTTTCGAGAGCTCAACCTCTTTTGCTTCGATTCCTTTGCAGCCGATTCCGAGAAACTTGATGAATCCCGGTCCTTTTTCGGGAAATATTGGTGTAATTCCTGGTTCGTGTCCTCTTGAAAGAGGCTTCATGTCGGGTCCGATTGAAAGGGGATTCATGTCTGGTCCAATGGATCGTGGGATTTATTCTGGGCCTATGGAGAAGGTCAGTTCCGATCAGTTTCAGAGGAGTTTTTCTCATGGGGGTTTTGCTCTTCAACCCAGATCAAGAAAATTTAAGTTCATTCGGGTTCTTCAGAGAGCTATTTCTAAGACGATATATCGGGGTCAGAACTCCATTGTTGCTCCGATAAAAGGAGTTGTTTCTGTAAAAGAGCCAGATTGGATACTTGGGTCAGAGAAACACAATGAAAATTTGACTATTAACAGTGTGAATTTCAGCAGCGAAGGTAGTTTAGAAGATTATGATTCATTGGAAAGTCAGAATCTTCAATGGGCTCAAGGAAAAGCAGGGGAAGATAGAGTACACGTAGTTGTTTCTGAAGAACATGGCTGGGTTTTCGTGGGAATCTATGATGGATTCAACGGTCCAGATGCACCAGATTATCTCCTATCAAACTTGTATTCTGCTGTTCATAAGGAGCTAAAAGGATTGTTATGGGATGAGAAATATGAGCCTGCGGCTCCGGTCGAAGCTCCGTCGACCTCCCCGGTTCAGTCTGAAAATTCCAATTCAGAATTGGAAGATTCCTCTCACCGTAGTGAAAGTGATTGGGGGAGGAATCAATTAAGTGATTCTTGTCCTCAGTGTGTTGATCAAGAGAATAATCATCCTTGTCCAAGTGGGGATGAAAATTCCTATTCGAATTCGAAGAGAAAGAAATGTAGGAATTCAAAATGTAATAAAAAAAGATGGACATGTGAATGGGATAGGGAAAGATTAGAGCTTGATAGGAGGTTAAAGGAACAACTTAATCTATCTGGGTCTGATGGATCAAGTCAGATTGACCATGCAGATGTGTTGAAAGCTCTGTCACAAGCTTTGAAGAAAACAGAAGAGGCCTATTTGGATATTGCAGATAAGATGGTTATGGTAAATCCTGAATTGGCTCTCATGGGTTCTTGTGTCCTTGTAATGTTATTGAAAGGCGAAGATGTGTATTTGATGAATGTGGGTGATAGTAGAGCAGTAATGGCTCAGAAGGCTGAACCTGATTACTGGCTTGGGAAGATTAGACAAGATTTAGAAAGGATTAATGAAGAAACATTGCATGATCTTGAAGCCTCAGATGGTGATAGGCCCAATTTGTTTCCTACTTTAACTGCTCTTCAGCTAACCAAAGATCATAGCACCAATATTGAAGAGGTAGAACTCTAGCTCCTAGTATTGGTGTTTCTTCTATGTTTTTATTTGTTGTGTTTTGAGCTCTGCTTGATCTCATTCTTGGTTTATATCAGGAAGTTCAAAGAATAAGAAATGAACACCCTGATGATGCTTGTGCTTTGATGAATGACCGCGTCAAAGGATCATTGAAGGTCACTCGAGCATTTGGTGCTGGTTTTCTCAAACAGGTGACTTACCTTTTATCTCTTATTTGTATTTAAACGTTTTTTTTCTTTCTTAATATCAATTTCATCCCTTTTAGAATTTTGGCCTCTTTGATTTAGTTAGTTATCTTTGAATATAAAATGGATTCTTCAGTAAGATTGCAGTGATATTGTGTATATAAATTGAAAACTTTGCTTTCCTTATATGAGAAAAGAGGGCAATGAACTTGGATTTGTATATATGAAAAGTATTTTTATGCAACAATGCACTCCTGTGATGTAAAAGATGGGATCACAAGTTTTGGTGATAATTGAATATTGAAGAGTGTGTTATCACAAAACTATATGTAATTTATATCTGGTTTTCCGCAGCCTAAATGGAATGATGCACTCTTGAAGATGTTCAGAATTGACTACATAGGGACCTCCTCTTACATCAATTGCTTCCCATATCTTCACCACCACAGATTAGGCCCAATAGATAGGTTTCTGATATTATCCTCTGATGGGTTATATCAGTATTTTACAAATGAAGAAGCTGTTTCAGAAGTTGAACTTTTTATCCAATTGCAACCCGAAGGTGATCCTGCGCAACATCTGGTTGAAGAACTCTTGTTCCGGGCTGCAAAGAAAGCTGGTATGTGTACACACCAATGAAGTTGAGCTATGTCTGCTTTCTAATTCTGTTTTTGTATATGCTGCAGAAAAACTAATATTGTAATTTGGCCTTTTTCTAAATCTTAGGTATGGACTTCCATGAGTTGCTTGAAATACCTCAAGGTGATCGAAGGCGGTACCACGATGATGTTTCCATAATTGTTATCTCGTTAGAAGGAAGGATATGGAGATCTTGTTTATAGAACAAAGCAAGCCATAAATAGAAGGAAATTATAGAGACATCCACCAAAATTCAGGCATTTCCATATTTTCTTTCGTTCTTTCTTTCTTCTTATTCTTTTTTTATTTTTTTTCCTTCTCCTTTCACCTTTGTAAAATACCCAATTAAGCTTCAGCAAGTGCCTGTGGAACTTTGTTGTGCAATTTACTGGGTGGTAAGGACTGTAAAGGTGTAAAATCTGGATAAATCTTGTTCAATATATAAACATAGAAAAAGAAAATTTGCAAACTTATAATAAAATGATACTATTCCTTTCAGAAAGAGAGAGAAAGAGGGAGTTTTATTCTACACTATCACTACAATCACTTTATACTATCCTTTTATTCACAACTATATGAAGGATTGTCAACTATAGTCACCTCAGCATCTGAATCTTTCTTCCATTTTACCTTTTTCTAAATAATTCTCTACTTGGTTACCAAAATTATGCCGTAACAGAAATACTAGGTTCTTCTACTTGTAGCAAACCTCTTCCCTTTTCAGCATGTTTAGGATACAGTGGTTGCTCAAAAAAGCTGAGCACTTTTTTGTATGCAGTGTCTAGTTCATATCCAACATGTTCATTGTGTCCAATTTGACCTAAAATTTAAAATTTTATTATTTCTATAATATGATAGTGTACTGAACTTAGAACCCGAAGTATTGGTGTCGTCGCATAGGACGGAGCTACGCTGGGGCTGGATGGGACTGTAATTTTGGTCAATTTTTTTACAAAAAAATTAATTACATATATATTTTTAGCATTAAATAAATATTTTATTTATAGTAATATATTTGTCTAATTTTTACGTACATATTTTAATATATATTAATAATATTTAACAAATATGTGGATAAAAATAACATGAATTGTAAATAAAGTAGTTAAGTATATATTTTTTTTTTTTATATATTTAGTAACTATTAGTAACAGAAATGAAATTATAGTAGTATATTATGTAAAAAAATTTCTTAAATGTAATAATTTAAAAAAGGTTTAAATATCTAACTTTATATTTAACATTATAAAAATAAAATTAAAAAAAAGAAGTATACGATAAGCTTCATATTAAAACTTTTTAAGTTTATGTTTATTATATTTCATTTCAACTCAAATTTTAACTTTATTTAATATTATATTATTTGACATTTTATTTTAATAATCTTTTATAATTTATTTGAAATTTTTTATATAAAAATTTTGTCATTATTATATTGTTTATAAACATATATTTTTAAATATAATCTCAAGCTTAAAATTTTAAATTATATTTTACTTTTTATATTTTCATATATTTATTTTAATTTTAGTTTTAATAATTATAAATTTTGATGTATTTGATTGAGTTTTTTATTTGCTTAAATATTTTAGTTAATAAATTTATTTTATTCTTAAATAATACTGATACTTATTAACTTGTTATATTTTTGTTTAATTTTCGTTATAATTTAATTATAATGTGTTAATTTTATATTTTTTGATTGCTAATTCAATGTCTCTACTAAAATATGACAAAAAAAAAAATTTAATATTAAATTAAGAATAATTTATTATAATTTTTATTAATTTTATATTTTGTATAAAATAAAATAAAAAATTTAGCTTCCAAAATCTTTTTCATAGCTCTGGCCCTGGTCGCATAGTGGCTTGTCAAATGCTGTGTCATTTTTAGTTACTCTATATATATATATATATGAAAATGAGAAATTGAATGGATTCAATCAAATCATTTTCTGAGTTATATTTTGGTTTAAACAGTCAATCTTACACAATTTGTTGTATTGCTTCTTGTTGCACTATTGCTCGCGCGCGTGTATTACAATGTAAACCCTTGATATTTTATAAAGATGTGTTGGCTAGTTACATTAACTGCTTTTAAAAAACAATGAGACTACTCCAGAAACCAATTAAAAGAAAAAACCCTTTGACCATAATTTATGAACATTTATGTCAAATTTGTTTTCAAATAAGCAATATTTCGAAAGCAATGAATGAACAATTTCTCCCAACAGCCTCCAAAGAAGGGCACTTTTTTATGTTTAAAAATTAATAAGGGCATTTTGTTGATTTAATTGCTGGTATTCTCCTAACTGATAACTACTTCTGAATTGATAATTAATGCATAGGAGTTATATAACAAAGCTCATAAATATGAAAAACCTGTCATGTTGTCATTGAACCCCAAACCATGATTTCTTTTTTAGTTATTGAATTGTGTGGATACTCATTGCCTTATCCCAAGCAATTTCCTTCGCATTGATGGAGAAAATATCCCATGCAAAATTTTGAGCAGCCAATTATAAAGATCGTTGAAAAGATGGTTTTCTTTTAACTTTATACTGGTTAAATCTAATGTCCAGTTTTAAAGAATCAAAGGACAATTAGAGACATTTTAAGTTTGAAGTAAAACTATCCAAATGAGTAGTAAAACACATAATGAGTTACATGAGAAGTACAATTAAAGAACATGGATGTACTTAATTTGCCTAATGATATCTCACTTATTTTAAGCTACTAATATGAGTCATGCTAACGTATCTATGAGAAGTGGCACCAAGTCTGATCTTTATCAGCACGTGTGATTTAGTTAGTTTGTTATTGTGTATTGGAGGTTGTAACTAACAACCTATAAATAGATCCTAAGGCCTTTCTGCAAACGTAATGTAAAACAACAATCCTTTTACTTGTATTCACTCATATACAACCAGAGAGGTGGGAAAGCTGTAGAGAGCTTCGGGAATTCATCTTGTAGTTGGGAGTGGCTTGATCACCATTGCTGGTGTTAGAGAAAGGCGGCAAGGTGGAGAGCATAAGGAGTGTGTCGTACGCAAGCATTTAATAAAGCCAATTGCATTTCTTGGAACTGTGTTCCATCATCTCTGTTTTTCATATTTGCTACAGTTTCACAACAAATTTGGTATCAAAGCACACGGTGAAGGAGGGAGCAATAGAAGACATTTCTTGATCGATTACTTGGTGACAGATTATTCAAGAAAGGCAATCAAGAATGGGATCGATGAAACTGGATATAGAGAAATTTGATGGGACTGGAGACTTTGGAATATGGAGGAAAAAGATGAGAGCAGTTCTAGTGCAACAGAAAGTATCAATTGCACTGAGTGATAATCCACAATTTGCAGAGACTGTAACAGCCCAGAAGAAACAAGAAATAATGGATACTGCATTCACCAACATTATACTAAACCTCTCAGATGCAGTCCTACGACAAGTTAATGATGAAACAACAGCCTATGAGTTGTGGACCAAACTGGAAAGTCTCTATCTAAGGAAGACATTGTCAAACAAGATCTTCTTGAAGAAGAAACTGTTTGGTTTTAAGATGGATCCTGCAAGACCCCTAGAATCTAATCTTGATGATTTCAAGAAAGTAACCATAGAATTGGCCAACATAGGAGAAGAAGTAAGTGATGAGAATCAAGCAATGATCTTGCTGAATTCACTACCTGAGAATTTTGATCCCATCAGAGCAGCCATAGAGTATGGAAGAGAGGATTTGAGCTTGGGAGTGGTAGTTTCTGCATTAAGGTCCAAAGAACTTGATATGAAGTCTTCGAACAAGACTATGTTTGGGAATTCTTCAAGTGATGCATTGACTGTAAAGGGGAGGAATGATAGAAGAGACTTCAAGAATCAAAGATCACAGTCCAAATCAAAATCAAGATCCAAGAAATCATTGAGGTGCTTCATTTGCCACAAGGAGGGTCATTTTAAAAGAGACTGCCCTGACAAAAGAAAAAGATACAGAGACAAGGAAAGAGAAAATGCACCTGTTGAGGTCTCTGTCGCACACGATGGATATGACAGTGCTGAAGCACTCACTATGGTGGAAGGACATTGTCATAAGGAGTGGATATTGGACTCAGGTTGCTCATACCATATGACACCCTGCAGAGACTGGTTCTTTTTGTATGAACCAGTAGAAAATGGGGAAGTTCTTATGGGAAATGACCAAGCATGTAAAGTTCTTGGGATGGGTACTGTGATCTTGAAACTCAATAATGGTACTGAGAGAACCCTGATAAATGTAAGGTATGTGCCCTCACTCAAAAGAAACTTAATTTCACTTGGTGAATTGGTGAAAGAAGGGTATGTCTTCAAGGGACAAGGCAATGAACTCAAGGTAGTAAGGGGTTCAATGGTCTGTTACAAGGGAGAATTGAGGAATGGTATCTACTTGTTGCAAAGAGGGGTACAAAAACCAGCAGTGGCTATTGGGGTAGCAGACAGAGAGATGAGTCTCCAGCTGTGGCATAGGAGGTTGGCACATGTAAGTGAAAAAGGGCTGCAAGAATTGCAAAAGCAAGGAATCTTGGGAGAACTTAGATTGGATAAACTACCATTTTATGAACAGTGTGTACTTGGGAAAGCAAAAAGAGTGAAGTTTGACAGGTCACAAAGGGGAACCAGTGAGAAACTTAGCTACATACACTCAGATTTGTGGGGTCCTACTAAAAACCCATCTTTGAGTGGCTCTAAGTACTTCATCACCTTTATAGATGATTTTTCTAGAAAGACCTGAGTATATGCTCTAAAAACCAAGGATGAGGCACTGGACAGATTCAAAAATTGGAAGAATCAGATGGAGTTACAAACTGGCAGGAAGGTGAAATATCTCAGAACAGACAATGGGTTGGAGTACTACAATGAACTCTTCAACAATTTCTGTAGAGAGTGTGGGATCACAAGACATAGGACTGTGGCATATACACCTCAGCAAAACGGCGTTGCTGAGAGAATGAACAGAACCCTATTGGAAAGGGTAAGATGTATGCTCATTAGTTCAGGGTTACATAAAAAATTATGGGCAGAGGCATTGCATACTGCATGCTTCTACATAAACATGTGCCCATCCACTACTTTGGACTTCAAAACTCCAGAGGAAATATGGAGTGGAAAACCAGCAAGCTATAATTTCCTAAAGGTGTTTGGGTGTGTAGCCTATGTACATAGGAGGATGGATAAGCTTGAACCAAGAGCAGTGAAGTGTATTTTCCTCGGGTACCCTAAAGGGGTCAAAGGCTACAAACTATGGGATCCTATGCAATCAAAGTGTATAATTAGCAGAGATGTAGTGTTCAGAGAGGAAGAAATGTACCAAAATTTAACCACTGCTCAAAGCAGTGAGGAAACTCCAACAACAGATAGACACCTTGATATTGAGGTGGAGTTTAACAGGCAACAGGAGAGTGGGGATGAAGATGAACTCCAACATGAAGAAATTCATCATGAACATGACACACTAAAGAATTACCAGCTTGCTAAAGATAGAAAAAGGAGAGAGATAAGGAGGCCATCCAGATATAAGGTTCAGGATCTGACTGACATAGAAGGTGATCTCATGGCCTTTGCTTTTTCAGCAGCACGCAAGCTAGATGAAACTGAGCCAAAAGACTACCAAGAAGCAATAAGCTGCAATGACTCTGATAAATGGATATAGTCTATGAAGGATGAAATGAGATCATTAGCCAAAAATGACACCTGGGAATTGGTTGCTAAGCCAACTGGTCTAAAAACAGTTGCTTGTAAATGGCTTTATAAAAGGAAGGATGGCATCCTAGGAGTTGAATTACCCAGATACAAGTCAAGACTAGTAGCTAGAGGTTTTACTCAGAGAGAGGGGGTAGATTTCAATGAAATCTTCTCGTCTGTGGTGAAACATACCTCAATCAGAGTTCTGTTGGCTATTGTGACTCAAGGTGACATGGAATTGGAGCAGCTGGATGTGAAAACAGTGTTTCTGCATGGAAAATTGGAGGAATGCATATACATGGATCAACCACTTGGATTTGTGGTGCCTGGAAAGGAGAATATGGTGTGTTTGCTCAAAAGATATTTTTATGGACTGAAACAGTCCCTAAGATGTTGGTACAAGCGTTTTGATGAATATGTAACAAGGGTTGGTTTTAACAGAAGCAACTATGATCCTTGTGTATACATAAGGAATACTGGGAAGGAGAATGCAGTGTATCTTCTCCTATACGTTGATGATATGCTTGTAGCAAGCAAATGTAAGTCAGAAGTGATAAAGATTAAGCAGTTGTTGAGGGCTGAATTTGATATGAAAGAGTTGGGGTCAGCCAGAAGAATACTGGGGATTGAGATATGCAGAGACAGGAACTTGAAGCAATTAAAGGTTACTCAAACTCAATATATTCAGAAACTACTCAAAAGGTTTGGTATGGAGTCAGCCAAACCAGCATCTATACCACTAGCTCCTCATTTCAAATTGTCAACCACTTGTGCTCCATCAACAAGTGAAGAAGAGGAGTATATGAAGAGAGTGCCATATTCTAGTGCAGTGGGGTGTTTAATGTACCTCATGGTGTGCACTAGGCCAGATTTGGCCTATGGTGCTAGTTTAGTGAGTAGGTACATGAGTAATCATGGAAGAAGTCATTGGGAAGCTGTGAAGTGGGTGCTGAGGTACCTGAAGGGATCTGTCTGCACAGGACTTAAGTATGATGGTCTGAAAGCTGTGACAAAAGTGACAGGTTCTGTAGACTCAGACTTTGCAGGAGATATGGATAAAAGAAGGTCACGATAGGGTATATTTTTCAGTTTGCTGGAGGATCAGTTAGTTGGAAAGCTAATCTACAAAAGGTAGTAGCATTGTCCTCAACAGAGGCTGAGTATGCAGCTGCCACAGAAGCTGTGAAAGAAGCACTCTGGTTGAAGGGACTCATGGAGGAATTGGGTTATGATCAGGGAACTATAACAGTATACTGTGATAACCAGGGGGCAATTCACTTGTCCAAAAATCCACAACACCATGAAAGAACAAAACATGTAGATGTGAAACTCCATTTCATCAGGGATGTAACTGAAGAAAAACTGGTGGAGTTGAGGAAAGTACACACTAGTGAAAACCCAGCAGATATGCTCACTAAGGTGGTACCATTGCAGAAGTTCTCTCTGTGTAAAAGCTTGATTAATATGACAGGGAGCAATGAAGTGAAGTAAGCATTGGAAGAGAAAGGAGAAGCTAGAATGAGGGAAGGCTTCTTGGCACCAAGGTGGAGAATTTGTGAGAAGTGGCGCCAAGTCTGATCTTTATCAGCACGTGTGATTTAGTTAATTTGTTATTGTGTATTGGAGGTTGTAACTAACAACCTATAAATAGATCCTAAGGCCTTTCTGCAAACGTAATGTAAAACAACAATCCTTTTACTTGTATTCACTCATATACAACCAGAGAGGTGGGAAAGCTGTAGAGAGCTTGAGGAATTCATCTTGTAGTTGGTAGTGGCTTGATCACCATTCCTGGTGTTAGAGAAAGGCAGCAAGGTGGAGAGCATAAGGAGTGTGTCATACGCAAGCATTTAATAAAGCCAATTGCATTTCTTGGAACTGTGTTCCATCGTCTCTGTTTTTCATATTTGCTACAGTTTCACAACAGTATCCTTTGATAAATTGTTAATTATTATTATTCATTAGCTATATGGAGCCAAAATTCTCATCAATTGATCACAGGGTCACATTTTATTTCTTATTTGTTTTATTCCTATTTTACTGGGTGGGAGATGCAAATTCATTTTCTCAACTAATTGTCAGTTTGAATTACAATTTTAATAGGACTGGACTTGATTGAACAAAATGCATTGAGTTTTTCGAGACTTAGATAGGACATAATAATTGTACTATATAGACAAGATTGAATTAGATTAGATTAAACTGAACTGGACTAGACTATATAAAAGTAATTTAAAATGAAAAAAATAATTAGATATAAGTCGACATAAAAAGATGAAACTGTCTTAATTGAACCATTATCTTCAATGAGATGAAACATGATTATACTATATAGTATCAAACTGAATTAAACAAGATTAAACACAACATTGAAATGGACTAAATTGGACAAAAGTATACTAGATTAAACTTGATTGAATCGGATAAAATTATAGTGGTCTTGATTTGATAGGATTGAATTGAATTGTTATATTTGACAGAACTCGACCAGAACGAATTCGACTGGGATATAATTTGATTAGATTTAATAGAATAAAAAGATTGCATCGAATTGGATAGAACATAAATAAACTAAATTAAAATGGATAAGAATGAACAAGACTAAATAAGACTTGCAATTAAATTACTAATTGATTAATTAATGGATTTATTTAATATAAAAAAAATTTAAAAACTTTCATCTTTGACCTAAATTGGATTTTTTGAGACTAGATAAGACGAAAGTGAACTGAAATGACTCGATTGAATTGGGTTTGACTAAACTAAATTGTATAAGACTGGAAAGAAAGGGATCAAATTGGTTCGATTGTAGGGATTGATTGCAATGAATTGAACTAGACTTAATTTTTTGAGATAGGATCAAACAGAACCCCGACTGAATTAGACTAAATTAGATCAAAGTGTACTTGACTGGATTGGAATGGACACACTGGTCTAAATTTCATGGGATCAAAGAAGACATATAAGGACTAACTGAACTAGATTGAAGTGGTCTTGATTTGACGGGATTTGATGGGATTCAATAGACAAAATTGGTCTAGAACAAACATATTGGACAAAGTACACATGAACTAACTAACTAACTATATATATATATGGTTAATTTGATTATGTAAAACATATACTCTTTAAATTGGAATGAGATTTGTTTTTTTTTTTTTTCCTTTCAAAAGCTGTTAAATAAGTGTATCATTAAACTACAAAAGAAAAATTGGAAAGTCCAACCCACTTTTGAAAGGCAAAACATACGAATCCACAAATGACATTTCAATTGAAGTCATCACTTTTGTAAAACAATACTTGGAACTCACAACACAAACTAAACAATTCTTCCTTTTGCTTGTTCCCTCATAGAGTACACAAGTGAGCTTCTTTGTTAATTCTAAATACGAGCAAAAGACAATGAATAATGAGTTACAGCTACTATACATGTGTATACACCCTATAAACATAGAGAAGGCATGATTATCAAGATTTCATGATTTGCAAAGCCAGTCCTGAATGGCAAGCCGTAGGGAGTGGTCGGGAGTAAGATGCAGGTGACTCAATTTCGAATTTGTCATAGGAGAAGTCTCTTTACCACTTTCTAACCATTCACGCATAGCTTCCCCCTCGTAAGTGTAGCCGTCAGCTGCCACATGAGGATCATGCATTATGTCCTGCATATAGCCCAAATATGCATGTAAGCTCACTGTCATCAAATAAATTGGCCAAGAAATTGGAGCTACTTCATGAGACAATATCGGCTTGTTGAAATCTAACTACCCTCCCTGAACTCATGAGCATAAACATTTCAGCTCCAGATAACAAGATATCAGAACGTTTAGTATCATAGGATTGAAGTTCTTATCTAACATTAAACTAGCTTCGCCTAAGGAAGGAGTTCATGAAAACTCTAGAAGAGGGGCTTACTTCTTAAAAGTAAAATGAATGGTGTTGGGAAATGAAGCAAACAAGCCACATGTTGATAAAATACCAAAGACAACATGGGATGGGAGCTCATCGGACTTGTCAAAGCCAATGGGAGGATTTGGAGTTATCAAATGGTTAATCATTCTACATGACACAAACGTCGTTTGAAATTAATAATAGTTCTAACAATGCTATTCCCTAATTACATACACAATTAGTCAAGAAGTATCACTGACCTGAAGAATTGGGCATATAAAGCAAGACGGCACCGGTCTCTCTTCAGGGACATGTAACTGCTCCAATTCTCTCACAAGAGAAGGAGATATATTAGGCCTTTCTCTACCATTCAATTCACAACACTGCAGTCCAAGGTCAGCCAATCGCCTTGCCACAGAAATAGGCCATTCTCCAGCCGATGTATCCAAGATTGATAGCAATGTTCCACATGTAACCGCCCTTCGAACCTCACTTGCTAAGCCTACTGGGGGTCTTCTGGTGAGTAACTGGAGAACAATTAATCCTAAGGAGTAAACATCAGACTTGGGTGTCAGGACTCCCGTTCTTTGATACTCTGGATCAATGTAAGGAAAAGCACCCTTTGGCTGAGTATTTCTCTGGAAACTTGGGCAGTGTAAGTTGTCCTCATTTATCAGCCTGCAGATCCCAAAATCACAAATCTTGCAGCTAACTTCTGAATCTAATAATATGTTTTGAGGCTTCAGATCCCCATGAACTATCTTTTCAGGTTTAGAAGAGTGCAAGAAGCAAAGAGCACTAGCAATTTCAGTGATAATTCGAACTCGGGTCTTCCATATAAAGGGAGAAGTATTGGTCTTCCGGAAAAGTAGGTCATGGAGGCTTCCATTGGGCAAGTACTCATACACAAGTGACCAGGCTTCCGGGCATACACCAAGCAAATTAACCAAACGAGGATGCTGTAGTTTGCCGAGAACTTTTACCTACATGTAAAAGATAAAAATCAATGAAGTTCAATATAGCAAGTGAAATTATATTCAAAACCTTATAAAAACAGATGACAGAAAAGCATAGTTTAGTGAACAATGTCTTTAACGTATATGCAAGGGTCCTGTAGAAAAGTACATACAGAAAGAAAATTGGGGAGAGGAGAGTGAGAACCTCTTGCTGAAATTCTGATTGTCCTTGCATATTATGTGGATGGAGCTTCCTAATAGCGATAGTTCTGCCCAACATTTCCCCCTTATAAACACAACCAAAACCTCCCTGTCCAATTTTGAAGCTCTCAGAAAAATCACATGTTGCAGTTTGCAGATCTGACAATGAGAATTCTGCCAACTCTGGTAGCTCCTCAACAAACCCAATGAGATCATTGCAGTTTGTAGCACCAGCTAATCTGCGACTTCTCCACCGATCAAGCCAGTGTAGGGCTTCCATCTTCTGTCGTCGAATCTGCTGCTTTTCCTGCCTCAATGTTGCAATCGATGATTGAATTACTTTCAGTTCTCCAACAGCTTCATCACGCCTACGATTTGCTTCATGTCCTCGACTGTCTAGAAGAGCAACACTTCTCAGAGTCCTCTGAAGCTCTTTCACAACGTTTTCTCTTTCTTGCAGTAGCTTTTCTTGCTCCTCTAATGTTGTTCTAAGTTCATCCTCAGCCTCTTTTTTAAGTATAACCTCATGCAAATGGGCACTCTCAAATGCTTTCATCTGAAGAATACGGAGAAAATAGTTAAATCATAAGGTTTGGCAATTATACTATATTTTTAAGATCTAACGTCCATGTCAAAATCAAAATAAAAACTTATCAGTGGTTTTTCTATCGGAACTCCAAACAACAGATTTAGTAAACAAATTCCACCAAGAAATCAAAACAAAAAAAATCAGCATGCAAATTTTAATCCATATAATACTCTCAATTGATATGAAATATTTCTAAGCTGAAACTGTCCCTTGAAGACCACAATATTTTAAATGGAAGTCCCTATTCCAGGTAAGGATTTTAAGCTTACTTTGCAGACAGCTTCCAAAGCTTCTGATTCCAATTTTCTGCACTTCAGTAGCTGTAGAAATGTTTCATTCCTTGATACTTCTGCTTCTATCCTGGCATCTGTAAGCTGAACATATAAGCCCTGTTCCTCAATCTTCAAATCAGAATCTGAAGATACCCTTGTTTTAACAGAATTACATCCTGAACTACTAGCACTTGTTTGGCTACTTAAACCACGGAGATTGTGGTGAAAACTTGTGTCTATGGAACATAGTGAAGTTGGTGATGATGGAAATACTGCATCAACATTTTCAAACTGGACCAACTTGCTAATTCCCACACATTCTGCTCTCCGGGCAGAAACAGATCCAAAAGAATCCAGGTGGACTAACTTATTCTCATCACATCGGAATGAACTGGAACTAAATTTTTTTGCAGTTGCAATATGTGACTGACCACGTGAAGGAATAGAACTACGGCATTCAGAAGCTTCCCTAGTCCATATATGTTTCCCTTTGTTGATAAACCATATTTCACAGAACAAGGGAGCATTTTTAGCAGTGTAATGTGCTTTGCTTGAGCTCCATTTCACTTTTATGCAACTGTATGTATTAAATGAGAGCTCATTGTTATCAATTTTAAAATAAATAGAATGTCAAAAGATCCAGAAAAAATATATCGCTACAACATAAAAGTGAATGCCACCCCAAAGGAACACAGATTAATCATAGTGTTTAGCACAGGAAAATAATAACAGAAATCTAGGCACAAATATAGATATCCAATAAAACAGGTGCTTATCAAATATGCCTCCAAACTATTAATTGCTTCTTAGTTCATACACAACTATTTAAAATTGGATCAGCAACCCTGTTCCATAATAAGTTCCCACTAAGCTATTAAGTTTTCATTAATTTAAGTAAAAGACAAAAAACAAAATTGTGTCAATTAAGATTACCAATGTCCATTGAATTTTTTATTGTTTTATAAAATTCAGTACAGTGTCCCATAGCATGACCATGGTTTTAAAGCATTGTATTAAGGATTGATTGATCAAACTAGAAGGTTAGGAGTAAGAGCAAGGGGGGGAGGGAATTCAATAGCTTATCACAATTTAGAAGGGTTACCTTCATATTATGTTAATTATGTTAATGTTGTAACATCTAAATGTATCAATTATAGACATATTAGAGGCAATTAAGACTTTAATTTGATTTAGCACACAGATGAAAGATCCACAATTACAGAACTTACATGTAGTCATCTGGCTTCACCCCAGTCCCCATAGCAAAAGAAGAGAAAAGACATTGTGTGAAAACCAAGACAAAGCTAGATCTTAGAATTAGCAGTGAATCAACCAAAATTCTTGGTAGAGGACAAATAAATCCATTAACATCATAATGCTTACTTTTCTGGCAAAGCCCCCATGACAAGCTTTTTAATTCCATGTGCGCTCACAAGATCCACAATTCCTTTCTGAACTTGGTCAGCTTCAATGACAATGTTGCTTGCTTTAACCTGAGAAATAAATGCTTCTGCTTTTATAATCCAGTAGATAATGAAGCTTATATGAGAAAAATTGAATTATCTTTGTATGCAAGTTTTTGAAGCTCTACCATGGCATGTTACAAAACACATCCATCACAATGGTGCTTGCTTTAACCTGAGAAATAAATGCTTCTGCTTTCATAATCCAGTAGATAATGAAGTTTATATGAGAAAAATTGAATTTTCTTTGTATGCAAGTTTTTGAAGCTCTACCATGGCGTGTTACAAAACACATCCAATGTTATCTTAAAAAGCATATAGTCATTGAAATGTGAAACAAGATCAACACTATTCTGCTAGGATTGCATTCAATTGTCCAAGCTATTTATATTTTTGTAAATCTTGAAAACGGAGGAGGGTTTTGAGAACTACACACGGAATGAATTACTTGAAAGAAAATGAAACATCCAATGTGATACTCTACCAAGTACCAAGCAATATGATATGCATTACATATCTACAAACAAAAAATGAGTTGAAGTAGACCTTTGCTCCGTAGCAAATGCTCAGATAATTATGCATAAGCTTCATTGTCTGATCCCTCTCCTCCTCTCTGTAAGCCGAAACCATTTCAGGATTTGCACTACTTGCTGGAAGTTTTCCTACTGCATTATATATAATTACGAAAAGTGAATGCTTAGAAACTTAGACCTCAAAAAGAAGAAGAAAAAGGCTTTGCTTCCCTCGAAATAAAATCTTATTTTCCCTAAGCAATGGAATCATGATTCTCAGCTTTCCATTCATTTAATCAAAATCTCATTATAGGGTAAAATTAAAACGAAATACCCGTTTTCTTCGCAAATCAAGCGGTACCAAAACCCATAAGTTTTAAAGAATATTATCTAAAGCCATTTGTCAGATAATGCACACAAGTGCCAGACAATAATTAAGATAAACTGACCAAAATTAAAGGCCCAATTCAAAGGAAGGCACTTACAAAGAGTTGGAATGAGTTGAGAAGGCTGATAAACATGAAGAATACAAACTTCTTTTCCTTTGAAGTGCCTGAAAGTCCAACCAAACAAGTTCAAAGCCTTTTCCACGGACTTTCCAACAGCCACATATACCTTATTTTCATCTCCTTCAATCTCAGGTAACTGAGAGGTAGGACCATGATTAGGAGGGTGAGAAGGCTTCAGGAGGTCCATGTTTGAGCAGGAAGATGAAGGGTCACCGAAATCCGGTGACTGAAAATAGGAACTTCCCCTTTCAGCTTCGTGGGTTGTGATAGAATTGTAATCGTCATGTGGTAATGCAATTTATATGGGTTTAGGTTAAAGTGAGATTTTGTGGAAATATTTTGTTGGTATTCTTGCTTTCAACCCGAAGCTTGACCTTTTGTGCTCATTTGATAGCGATGGAGTGTGAAGAGGAAAGAAACTCCTTGTTACTTCATAGTAGGTAAATTATTTATATTTTCTAATTTTTATACTTTCTTAGCATCCTATAATTAAATTATGATGCTTGCTTTTCTTGCGTTTAATTAATCAAAGTTGATTTGAATGAAGAAAAAAAAAATTTAATCACAGTTGATTATCAATTTTTTTTTTATAGATTAAAGTTAATTCTTTATTAGTAAAATACTGTTCAAAGTTTTGTTATAAAATGATGATAGATTTGTTCTACTTATAGTCTTCTACAACTTGACTAAAGAAACTTGACCCATATGTTATTATTTTGATACAAAGGTATTACACAAATAATTAGTTTTATTAGTATCCGTAAATAATTTATTTCCATTTTGTTAAAAAACTATTTTTGTTTTCCACGTGCAATTATATCACCTCTGCTTCTTTTATTTATTTATTATTTATTGGAATGTCACATAAATCGTCTATCCTAATGACGTAACAAGTAAATCCTGCTGTTTTGACCTGTTAATAATGGGTACAAGGAAATTAAATACGAGAAAATAATCGTATATTTAAAATTTATAATAATAAAATTAATATTTTAATATTAATTAATAATATTATTTTTATTATAATAAATTTTAGGGATAAAATTTTAAGTAATTTTTCTATATTAAAATTTTCCTAATATGAAGGTTATCTATAAAACAAAAATATTTGCCGATACTTTTAAAATAACTTTTGGTAAATGCGTTTTTTGTCAGTACCATAATATTTTGTATATTTTAATCCAAGTTGATAAGATAAGACGTTTTGTCTTCTTCTTCCTTTTTAGGGATATTTTTTAATATTCATTAATTATATAGATTTTATTTCTACTTAGGAGTCACCTAGACAGACGTGAACATTATTGAATCTTGCCATATCTTACGTCTTAGAGTTTGCAAGTAGATTGTTTTCTAGAGTGTGTTTCGATTTGTGACTTAAGTGAGGAATAATTCTTACCGTTAGTAGACTATTAGTTAAACTACACATGATATCATCTTAGAGATAAAGAAGTAGGACTAGAGCTACCTGTTTTATTTTGACTATCTGCCGCCCAGAGCGGAGCTTCAAAATGTTTTTTTTTTTTTTTGGGATTCATATTTATTTTTTTTTTATATAAACTCACACAAAAATATACGAAGGAGTTGCAAAGAATATTCAAATTTTATTTTTTTATATAAATATAAATATTTTTTTTAGATTCAAATTTAATTTTTTTTTATATAAAGTAAAAAATTACTGTAGGTTATATTCAATCTAATATTAAATTTTTTATATCATTTTATAATATTGACATAGAGTTAGCACTAAAAAATAAAGCTAATATATTATAATTTCCTTATAACAAAAATATAACAAGTTAATAAATATTAATATTATTCATTTATAAAATAAATTTATTAACTAAAAAATTTAAGTAAATAGGAAACTCAATCAAACACATCAAAATTTATAGTTATTAAAAATAAAATTAAAAAAAACATATAAAAATGTAAAAATAAAATATGAATTAGAATTTTGAGTTTATATTTAAAAATATATGTTGATAAATAATATAACACTGACTAATAATAATAAAAATAATAATAAATTTTTTTAATAAATTTTAAAATATTATTAAAATAAAATTTCAAATAATATAATATTATATTAAATTAAAATTTAAGTTAAAATAAAATATGAGAAACATACAAACTTAAAAAACTTTAGTCAGAAGTTTATTGTATATTTTTTTTTAATTTTTTTTTATAATATTGAATTTAAAGTTAAATATTTAAATTTTTTTTATATATAATTTATATCATTTTTATCCACATATTTATTAAACATTATAAATATATACTAAAATATGTAAATAAAAATTATATATAATATATTACTATAAATAAAATATTTATTTAATATTAAAAAAATATATAATTAATTTAAAAAAAAAAATGGCCAAAATTGTTGGCCCGTTGAGCCCAAAAGCTCCGCCCATAATGCCACCAATTATGTAATGTTATGCAATTTTAGAGTAAAGATTATAAATAATGCCACCAATCCTTGGGTAATTTATTGGTCGAATTTTTGTAGTTAAGTATCGAATCTCTATTCTCACATTGTAGGGTATGGATTTAAAATTTATGGAGTGCACTGTTTGTCCTCCTAAAATGGATGTGGCTTCTCTGCTTTACAAATTCGTCGTTCTGTTAGTCGTGTTCCAGTTTCTCCGATATCTCTAGCTAGCCTATAATTGGTAAAAACAACAAATTATCAATTATCCTAATGTGTGTTGGTATGGGACATTTATTTTATCCTTTCTAAATAAATTTTTATTATAAAAAAAAATAAAATAATAAATAAAAAAATAAAGAGTCGGTAGTTTTAATAATCTTAAATACTAACATAGCATCACATAACTAGTGATACATGAAGTAAAATATAAAAAATTGGACAGACAAATTCATTTCAAGAAATATTTAACAATAAATTATAAACGGTAAGCCGTAAGTTTTCAGTTACTTTTAATTAATTATCTAATATTTTTTCTATTAATCAATATATACTCTATGTTATCATTCTATATTAATGATGCCTTTTTAGTTGACAATAAAATTAAATTTTGATAGTATAAATTACATTGAATAGTTTAATTAGAGAATTAAGATTTTTTATTAAATTGTGAGGGAATGAATCGGTCTTATTTTATTCAAATTTAACGTAAATATTAACTAAAATACTTAATTAATATAAAATTGAATATTTTATGAACGATTTTGTGAAAAAATATAAAGGATAATAAAAAAAAAAGAAGATAAATTAAACTTTAAAAAATTTATTATATGAGTTCAATTCATTGAATGACTCGGTAGTTTACAATATAATTTTTCTTAATTATATATATGACAAAATATTTGTTCATTAAATTTTACACCAATTTAGATTATTTAATTAATAATTATTTACTCATTAAATTTTACTTAATTATACGTAATTATTAGGAGTATATATATATTTTTATCACTGTATCAAATTGGTTGGAAAAAACTTAAAGTAATACAGTAAATTAAAACTTTTAATAGTAAATAAAACGTGTACGTTTCTATATTTGTTAGTATTAATATAATTTTTTTCCTGATCATAGCTAATCTTATCTTAGTCTAGGAAGAACAGGAAGGTTAATTTTAAAATCATCACTTAAATTACCTTAGAGAGAAAATAGGACAAACATAATTTTTGCCACCAATAAAACTCTAACTCATGATTTCTTTAGAATGAGGCACTCTTATTGCTCTATATATATATATATATATATGTGTGTGTGTGTGTTATAGTTTGAATTAATGGTAATTTAGAGTTCTAAATGAATAGGGTAAAAATAAAATATGAATTTAATTTTTTTTTCTTATATTTATATCAGGGTATTAATTTGATTTATTGGTCTAGTAATAAAGAATAATATATATATATATATATATATATTGGTGGAGTATATGAAGTGTTATTCAATTCAATATTTTTTTTATATATAGAATTTATACTATTCAAGATTAGTTGCTTGGAAAAGCGGTGGTTCTTTTTTTGTTGGGAAAGTAGAAGTTTAGCCACATGTTTTCCATATTTTCAGACTGAGAGTACAATTGAATATTATCAAAAATAACACTTTTAAAATTTATAGTTATAAAATTAATACTTTAATAATATTAAATATTTAATATTGAACGTTTAATATTCAATTTGAACGTTCAATATTAAACAAGTCTAAATTATCGTCGTTCAATTCTAATTGGATAAATGTTCAAAGAAAAATGACATATTAGTCATTTTTTTAATTGTGAAAATATAAATTTAAACACAAGGGGTGCTAGTTTTGTTATTAAAAGTTTTGATGGGTGTTAATTTTGATATTCTTCCTAAATTTTTTTTATACAACACATGTATAAAAATTACAAATATATATAGATTAAAAATTACGAATACAATAAAAAATATATATATAGATTAAAGATTAAATATAAGAAATAAAAAAATATTGAATTCTAAAAAATAGTAGTTAGAGAATTAAGTTTATCTCTCTTCAAAAATATACTCAATTTTTAATACACCTGCTATTTAAAAAAAAAAATCGAAATTTAAAGAGAAGAAACATGAGGTGCTTGCGGAGACTTAATTATTTTACTAATATTAAATTTTAATTAAATTTATATTTAAAATTTTAAATATTTTAAATATTTATACATAAGTCTTATTTTAAATACTAAAATATATATTTTAAAATTAAAACTTTAATATTAATATATAAATTTTTAAAAATTTTAGGATTAAATTATAGAATTTAAAATTTAAAGACTTATTTATAAAATTTTAAAAATTTAAAGGTTAAATTATAAATTTATAAATTTATAAACTTAAATATAAATTTAATTAAAATTTATAAATTAATAATATAGTTTAAAAAAGGACATTCATGAGTTATCGAGTACCCCAAACCTTAATACATTAGTACCTTATCAATACATATAACAAACTTTAGGTTATTAATAAAAATAATATTTTAATCAATAAATTAATAAAATATGACTTAAATTTGATAAATAAAAAAAATACAAATAGTATATAATCTAATCAAATTGCATTCTAACAATGTCACGAAGACACTGCTCTATCTCTTTTAAAAATTATTTGCCTTCTCTCTAAGTTTTCAAAGCTTTTTGATTTCGTGACCGATGGCAAGGGACCGACTGTACTATATATCTCGTCGTTCTTACTGTTCGATTTTGCTTTTCGTTTTTGTTTCGACAATGATGGTTATCCCAACTAGTTCTATCCACTCTCTTTGCGTGTCCAGTTAGCTTCTCTTTCACCACTGTCCCTCTGGTTCGGATTGGTACTGGCAGCTCATTGCTAGTAGTGGCGCTAGATAGGTGGTGTGGGTTGGTGGTGGCAAGCGTTGGGTAGGAGGTGTAGTGTCAGTGACCTTGCTACTTTTTGCTATTTTTTTTTTCTTTTAAATAAACATATTTGTGTGAATTTTACTTATTATGGTATCTAAAAGTTGCGTTGTAATCTTGGTAGGAGGTTATAGGTTTTTGTTATTTAATTCTGTTGTGAGTTATGTTTTGTGATATGTTATTTTGTTGTTTACCCACCGTGGAAATGTTTTGAAGAGTTTTAAGTACTTTGGGCAATTTTTTTTTTAAGATTGTTAGGAGATGTTTAGATGTTAATTTTATGTATAAGTCTTTGGATCTCTAAAATAAATCTTTGTTGAAGTTGGAAGTGGTTAAAGGTGTGAGCTAGCATTGAAAGCCCTTTATACCCTACATGTTAAATCAATACCCTACATGTTAATAGCCTTTGGATTTCTAAGATAAATCTTTGTTGAAGTTGGAAGTGGTCAAAGTATAAGCTAGCATTGAAAGCTCTTTATACCCTACATGTTAATAATTTAGGTTACACTTTTTTTTCTTGAAATGTAATAGTATATTTGAGGTACATTTTAAATACTTTAATATGTAACTTAAATTTAAACTTATTCTTTAATGAATTTTTTAAAACTTAATAATCAATACAAATTTCCTCTTTTAAACCAAGAAAAAAAAAAGCCAATGTCATGAAGACTAAAAACAAAGTGAATATTAAAATGATTACGAAAGTACATCCTTGGTATCATATTTTGAAATAAAATTACGAAACCAAACAATTTATGATCTGAGTTTAGCAAAAAGACACCAAACAACAAAATCAAGTAAGTCAAACCAAACAATTTATTCCCTCAAGTGCTCAAAAGTGTTGGCCATGATGCAGAATTCTTCAGGCTTTTATTTTTTCCGCTTCAAAGCAAGTGCAAAGCCAGAGGCGGTAAATTGGTGCTAGTAAGGTTTGGGATTAGTTTTGGTTTTCTTCTTCTTCTTTTTATTATTTTGAGTTTAATTCAAGTTTTATAATACTTTAAAATAAAGTTATATTTTTGTAATGACTATCATAATTGAATAGTAGATTTACCTTTTATTTATTTATAGACAGCCAATAAAGTTTCACAATCACAAAACTTCAATCCTTCTAAACTAAAAAAAAAAAAAAAAATGAGAACTTTAATTAGTGATATTCTATATAACAAAATTTAAAAAAAAAAAAAAAATGCTAAAATTACATACTTTTGTACTTATTTTTGCATCTATATATTATAACACTTATCCAAATTATTTTTAAAACTAAAAAAAAATTTATTTATATAAAAAAATTTAATACATATAACAATATAAATAGCTTTATGATGTTAGCATTCCTCAAATTTCATTATGGCAGACTGCAAGTTTGTCTAAACCACACTTCCAAAATATCTGAAAAGAATTTATGCCTAGAGTAGTCCCAGCCGTAAATAAACAAAGCGTTAGGGAATATCTCAAATTAACGAGGAAATTGAATTGTCACATGTCTTACTTTCTCTATAAAAAAAAAAAATTAGATTATTTGAGTTATGATTCTAGGAAACTTACTCTCTATTTCTCGTAATTTCAATTAACAGTAATTTTAATAGAAGAAATAAATTTTCATTAGAACTATCCTATTTCATTTCGAGTCCATTCTTTATATTCTCTTTAACATGTCATGATATGTTGCTACTAATAATTCGAACATAAATGACTAAAAAAGTACATAAAATAGACATTAAAAGTTGTTTAAATTGTTTGTCAATTACACGTGTATTGATATACACATAATAAAATAGGTGAATTAGTTCCATATTATGAAATTACAAAATTAATAAAAATAATATTTTTAAAATTTATAATTATAAAAATAATATTATTTATATATAACTCGTATATTTTTTATTATTAAAAAAAATATGACAGATCATTTCACATTAATCATTTAATTTAAATTATGATAATTTAAACACTTCAATGTTAAACACCATCTAATTAAGTTATAAGTTTTAGGTTGTTATTTTTTATAATTTTATTTCCAAATTATTTTTGGTTAGGTTGTTGGGAAAAAAAAAAAAAGATAAACTACCAAAATTAACACCCTTAAAATTTATAATAACAAAACTAGCATTTTAATAATATTAAATGAGTCTAAATTGCAGTCATTTAATTCTAATTAAACGGATATTCAAAGAAAAATGTTATATAAATTATTTTTTTAATTGTGAAAATATAAGTTTGAATACAAGTGATGCTATTTTTGTTATTATAAATTTTAAGGAGTGTCATTTGTGTTGTTTAAAAAAAAAAAAAAAAAACCTAATGTAGAAACCGCGTATGATAGCAATTAGCAAGACCATTCGGGACAAATCATATTAATTAGTCAGAGTGTTTGGTAAACAAAGTTGGAAGAGAGAGTAGCTAGCTCATTGACAAAGGAGAAAGAAGAAAAAAAATTAATGATAATAAAACACGTTTGATTCATAAAATTTGGCCTTTCATTTTCAAGAGAACGTACTGTTTTTTTCTAAGTCTCAAGTCTAATACACACTTAAAGTAAACAAAAATTTTACCTACCAACTAGCCCATTAAGAGCAATAAACCAAAAATCTTAGATTCGTTGTATTTAATCATTAAAAAAAAAATAAAAGAAAGAAAGATTGGTTGTATTTAAATTCATTGAAAATGACGATGCTTATACTCATATCTAATTTGAGTAATGTTGGTGACATTATTTAATTAAATAATAATATGTATAATTATTTACATATAAAACTTACTTTAATGGTACATATTTAATTATTATTTTTCACATAAATTTTGACAACATTATTATTATATTAAGGAAATATTTTTTATTACTTTTAAAGTATATATTCAACTAATCATATTATTTTTTCTCTCTATTATTTATTAAATATTTGTATTTTTTTAAAAAAAATATTTGTAATAATCTTGGATTTTATTAATCTAAAATATTATATTAACACTTACTCTAAAAATAATGAATAATTTTTCCTACATTAAATAGTGATAAAATATTTTTTTTTTACCTGAAAAAGGCTCTACAAGAGATAACACATAAATATGATATTAAATTTGGGTAAAAAGGTAACATAGGTTCATTAATAAAAATTTACTGACATTTGGGTGGGATAATAAAAGTTCAGTAATTATTAAAAATAGTATTAAAAATTTAAAATTTATAAAATTATGATAAATTTATTCATATCACATCTATAAATTTATGATATTTTATAAGTTTTGGATTTCTAGTATCATTTAATAGTTATTAGATTTTTAATACCTTATTCAAAAATTAATTAATTTTTGTGTCTTTTAATTATAATTAGTATATTTTTGATGCTTTTTATTATTAAATTTTATTTATTTAATTGGCTTTACTTAGTGGTTGTGATGAGTTTAAAAACTTGAGTACAATGATTGAATTTTTTAATTTAGTTTAAATTTATCATAATTATTAATTAAAATTAATTAAATAGATACATTTTTACATGTTAAAAAACTCAACCCTATCATTAATTCATGATTTATTAACAGCTTTTTTATTATTATATTTTTTTATTTAACATTACATTACTCTTTTTAAAATAAATTAATATGTTTGCTATTCACTTTAAATTTTAAGTTTTTATGTAAAAACTATTGTAAAATTGTTATTTTTTATTTATATTAATAAATACGCATTTTTAGAATAAAATATTTTTTAACTATAACTAATTATTTTCTCATCAAATATTGTCACTAGCACGTAAAAGAATAATTTTTTTTATAATTATTAAATAAATAAATAAAACTTTAGTTTAAGTTTAATTGTATTGTTGTATAAGTTAGCACACTTTATTTCATTCCAAATTTAAATCAAAATTATTATATTTAATGAGATTATAACACTCACTATTTTATAATTTTTAATTAAAATAAAGGAATATATATATATATATATATATATATATATATATATATATATATATATATATATATTTTTTCTTCTTAAATAGGTTGATTTTACCAAATTTTAAGTTAAAGTACTTTATTTGATAAAATATATAATGGTTTTTTATTAATAAAATAATTTAGAAGAAGAAGAAAAGTATAGTTATTTAAGGTAATTATTATAAAATGCAGTGTATTTTATTTCATTTCAACTACAAATGAAACACTGTTTCATTATTAATTCTTTCTTCTGTTTCCGTTTTGAAACCAAATATAATATTATTATTTTCTTTCAAATCAATTATATAAATATTATTATTTCTATTAATTTTTCATATCACGAACCACACATACCATTAGTTAAAGATGCCGTTGATGCAGGGCATATTGTTGAACCATAATTATCTTTATTAACAGTAACATTATTGTTATTATTTTTTAATTTTTAGTTCTCACTTGAGCCACATATTTGAAGAAAATTAAATTAAATGAATATCAATTTTTTTTTCTTTATTGATATGAAGTTTTGAACCATTTATATTAATTTATCAATGACACTTACATATGACAATTAAATAAAATTTAATATTTTTACCCTTTTTTTTTTACTATGCATGTGTCAAAATTAAACGAATTTTACTTGTACTTGAATATTTTCCTACTTTTTTGTTGTCATAAATTTGGCATACGAATGTTTATTCAAAAAATATATGTTACATATTTTGCTAACTATTGTTATGAATATTTTTCTATAAATTAAAGAAAGTTGTGTTTATTAAAACATGATTTGAAACTCATAATCACCTATTAATTTTATATAATTGAATTAATTTTAAAATAATATATATATATATATATATTAAAATTAATTATTTTCTTGTTGTATATATTATTTTGTGCCCGAAATCATTGACACTTATTCAACTAAGATAATTTGTAATACAATTTTAATACTAAATTTGTGCGATAGGAAAAAGTGGGTTGTAAATAGAATTTGTCTTAAATGTAAAAATTCGTAACCCAAATTAGCTCTAGTGGGCCAAAGAATAATGCACTTTCAATAAGAGTGGCCTTTGTCAAATGCTTCTTATTGCCATCCACCAAAGAATACATATCCCTTGTTTTTTCCCATGTTATCCACCTTAAATCTTTAATTATTGGATCCCTCTGTCTCCAAAACCTTATCTTCAGATCCTTTTTTTTATTCAAATTCTTGCTCCATTTATGCAATGAAGCCTTTTCTATGGATAATGTATATCTCCTACATTCACCTATCTATTCTTACTAGACTAGAATTATATCACATTTGAATTGTTGGAACAAAATACCCAAATTTAAGAAAACTACATAATGTTGCAAGTCCAAAGAAATCCAATATTTTTTTTTCTTTATCATTTCTAAATGAAGCTTTATGACCTTTTTTTTTTTATGCTAAGTAATGAAGTTTTCTTACCTTTTTTATTTTATTTTATTTTTTCACAAAAAAAAAAAAAACGATGATTCGATTTTCTATCTAGTCAGCATCAACACAAATTAAAAAAAAAAAAAGTAAAAACATAGTAGGAAAACAATAATATCATTTAGACTAAGTTATTAGTGTTATTTATTTTCTTATATTAAAAACAATATCATTTAATTATTTAAAAAAAATGAGTTAATTAAAAATAAATTATATTATATTAATTTTTTATTAAAATATAAATTTTCTTTTAAATGATTGAAACACCATTAAAACATGCACATTTGACATTGATAAAAAAAAAAAAAAAAAGTAAAATTTAATAAGAATTAATTTAAGAAAAAGGAAATCAATGGTAACATTTCAACATAAATTTATTTAAATGTATATTTTATTTTAAAAAAAAATTAAAAACTGATAAAATATAAAAATAAAGCAGTGTCAATAAAAAAAAAAAAAAAAAAAAGACAAAATATCAAATATTTTGTAAAAAAAAAAATTATATTGATTATCAATTTATCATTGTTAAAGATACTTATTTTGATTGTGTTTTAATCACATAATAGAAAAATAATATTTTAATAAAAAAATTATAATAATATAATTTATTTTTAATTGATTAAATTTAAATAAAAAAAATATTAATAAATTAATTTAAGTAATCAACAACACCGGGGTGTGAAAAAAAAAAAAAAAAACCTTACTCATGGTTTGATTTGATATATTTTTGGCTCTATTTTTTTTTTTTAACCGTCTATCTTTTTCTCCTGTACGAATGAAAAAAAAAAAGTGAAAATGCATCTATATAGAGTAACATGGTTAATTCACTTGTATTATCTATCACGCCGATCTCCTTTTTTGTGGATTGCAGAGACAACAGCGGAAAACAGAAATGGCAGTTTTTTACTAATTCACTCATCTCAAGTCTTCAGAGATTGAAATGACTTCATTAGACATCATTCACAAAAGACCATAAACTTGGGTTAATTGTCCTACTACTCCTCAGTCCTCACACATGGCTAATCAGTTACCACCACCAAGTAAATTTTTGTCTTCTTTCTCATTCTTTTGGATTTTTCTCTTCTGAGTTGTCCCTCCTAGTATTTTTATTGTATGGGTTTCTTTAGGTATAGATCTTGATACCATTTAATTTTTTAAATTATAAATATTATTATGTCTTTAACTTTATAAAAAGTGAGCGTACATTATTTTAATTTTTCTAATTAAAATATTATTTTATAAAGTAATATAAAAATATTAAAGTAATGTAATTTATTTTTAATTAACTTCTTAAAAAATAATATTTTAATAAAAATTAATTAAATAATATCTTTTAATTTTAATTGATCAATATTTTTAAAAATTAAAAGATCAAATAATATTATTTATTATTTAAGAAATTAAATAATGCAATAATTTAATATAGTGACCTCTAACAATTTTGTCATTTATTTATTATGTCGTTTTTTCTATGATATTTCTGTTGTAAGAAGACAAGGAACCAAAGCGCCACTGGGCCAGATTAGTTTGACCCCTATGTTTCTGAGCCCAACTCACTCTTTATTTATGGCAGAGTGATTAATATAGTATAATTATATATATAATTAATAAAATAATATAAATAGTAAGATTTAAAAAAAAAAAAAAACAGTTTTCTTTTATAATGAAAGTTGTGTTTATGTGTCCTCCTTGTGTTTCTTCCTCTGTCAAGTACTGAAGTTGACATGAGATAAAACAGAGGATTTGAGTAACTAGTTTGAGATTTCTTTGCTGTTTTCAAGCTTTGTTGGACACTGGTCACTCTGATTGATATGTTTCAGTAGCCAATGTCTTTTTTCTACTGCTCCAATTGGGTGGATTATTGAGCTTTGTTTGATTTTGAGAATGAGATATACGAAGAAAATTAAGATATATGACTATATATAACCCATTGCAATTTAAAATCAAGGTAAACAATTAAGTAGTTAGTTCCTTTCATTTCATGACTCTATTTGGTGGAAAATTACTAAATCAGAATAATAAGAACAATAGCAGTTTAAAATAGAAAGTGTGAAATGTTTTTCAGTTAGACAGAAACAGAATAATATGCATATGAAATAAGGACAAACACATCCAACGTATGCTTGGGCCAAGCTCAAATGATATGATTCAAAATTCAAATAAAGCTGCTTCTTCACAAGATATGATGGATATGGTATCCTATGTAAATATCATCAAATTAATATGTCTAGTTCAAAAACGTACGTAAATCCAGATGCTTTTAAGAAGAAAATTACTGGGTTTAAAAAAAAAAAAAAGCGAATCACCATCTCATCAATGCAGATTTTCAATACCAAAAAGAGCTTTAAAAAATCAAGGGCGAAGAAAGAACAAATTATGCCTTTAATCCTTTATCGACACTTAAATCCTATTTTATTTTAGTAAGTCAGCATTTTAACGTTAGAATCTAATGTGACATTAACGTGGATGTTTACTACAATAAACCATTTTATAATTAATCCATGTGTTGCAAGGGGCTTAGCTTAATGTTAACAATAAATATAACTGATTATTTTGGATAAGCTAAATCCTGCTAACATCAATCATGGTTGGATTTTAAGGTTAAAATACTGATCTATTAAATAGAAAAGAAATTACATTGAA
The DNA here is from genome assembly GCA_029378325.1 of Elaeagnus macrophylla. Lineage (NCBI taxonomy): Eukaryota > Viridiplantae > Streptophyta > Magnoliopsida > Rosales > Elaeagnaceae > Elaeagnus > Elaeagnus macrophylla. The sequence continues at coordinate 10,220,452 of CM055642.1, forward strand.
GTGTTAATTTTTAAAAGTTTGAGAATGAAAATTTGTAATTTTTTTTGTTTGAGAACTTTTCTGTCACTGAATACATATAGTTACTTGGGAACAACAAAACCCTTCATCCAAAAATGAAATATAAATTACCAGGAAAGTGTTGGACTTTCATTTTCACTTTGGCCACCTATATAATACTTGTATAGTTATACAGTAAGAGGAAGACGTTCGGTTGGGCAACATAGCATGTTCGACTTCAACACTGTCAATTTTTTTACACTACGCAAACACTTCTATAACTGGAACTCTTTTTTATAATAATAAATTTGGATTCATTGATTGAAATCATAGATTGTAACCGAAACTAAAACTAAATCTCTAGATATTATACATGTCCAAAATATTTGAGCCACAAATTCGTTGGCTCAACACTGTCAATTTGAACATTAACATAACAATATAAACCTTTTATTAAAAAAAAAAAAAACACTTCAATCAATGGACAATGGATGTGTAAAATGGGTAAGTGTCAAAGCTCATTCTGCACCGGGTAACTTTTGTCATTCTATCCAGAAATTTGAAAAGCTACATACATGATAGACGACTAATATGGCCCATAATACTGAACCGTGGGCCTGCATTTTCATAGGCCCATACTTTACTCCACGTGTCAAAATCATGGCATACCCCTCGCGTGTTCCACTGTCTGATTCTGACCTGACACCCAAGTTTTTTTTTCTTGAACCAACATGTAATCAAACATGACACTCCACAAATTACATGAATATCACATATTCACACTAACCAATTTAACAAGGGGGACCATTTCCTTTCTTTTTTTTTTTTTTTTATTGAATTAATATAAACAAATAAAGGAGTACAAGGACATTACAACTCACCAAAGAAAGCAGACAAGAGCTTAGTGTGACAAAGTGCTTAATATCCTTGACTTCTTCCACAAGGGGTTGAAAAATGAAAACATCCTAGAAAAGCAATTCGGGTTTCTTGAATTTTTATTTTGATAGAGAAAAGACCTTTCTTTCACATAATATCTAAATCAGGACCCCTCAAAATCAATAATGTTTCTTCAATCACACAAATATATTACAACATAACTCATGAACCACAGTAATTTGACTTCAACCAACCCAAGACTTCAACACTGCTCTCTCAGACTCTCACTTCTTATGCTTATTTTCGTAACAGATTGATCTATACATACCAAATGGATGAAGCAACGACATTCAATTCTTGGTCTTGTTTGCTCTCTCTTCCCCAACTACACAAATGGAAAGTCCATTATCACAAACTAGTGCAGTATTAAGGCTTGTCCATCCACTCATTATCTGCAGCAATCCTTCCAGAACTGCGTCCACCCATCTTTCCAAAAGATCCCATCGCTGATAAGCCCTTGAAACTGCTGCTCTCCTCGTTGTTGAAGTTTCGGGACTTCCTTGACTTTCTCAGCTTGGGGGAATTGGTATCACCATTGTTGTAATCAGGATCATTGCATATTTTGACTTTTGCAACAACAAGTCGAGCAATGGGGCTTCGGCAAAATGGGCAAACTGGTGGGGTTAAGCATGCTGTGCTTGGGTTGGGCTTGTTATGGCAGCAGAGGGCTAAGGTGCAGTGTGCACACATTTGATGCCCACAATCCTGGACTTCAATTGTGCAAGTTTGCTCAAAGCAAATGCAGCATAGCTCTGAATCACTACCCTGTAGTTAAGACACTGATGAGTTATTTTGTCACATTGCATTAACAATAATTCATTTCACCAGGCTGAGGAATCTATGAAACATATTGAACTAAAATGGTGAAACTTGAACCTAAGACCTATTAAAATAATAAAGACGAAACATTAAAACCAAAAACTTGATCTGGAACTCAAATATAGGTGCATTTGCTTAGATATGCAAGTCTTTTACCACTTAATTTGTACTATGATAACTAAGTTCAGAAACTCAATGATTTAAATTCTGGATAAAAAAAACTACTAAAATTCAAAGGCTGTGCTTTAAATCTCCAGGTTAGTTTAAACAAAATTTTCTAGAAAAGCACCGATGAACAGGAAATTACCTCAGACATGTTGTCATCGGTTCCTTCCTCAGAATGTGACGGAGAGGGAAGAGAATAAGCAGTAGCCTTCAGGATTTTCTTCTCTCTCTCTCTGTTTGCCTCCATCAGGGCCTGTTCTAGTAGCTCTTTTGCCTCTTGATTAAGCTCACTAATGAACTTCAAAGGTGAGGGCCATACAAGAGGCTCTGCCGATGAAGGATTCAGCAAGGCTGCACATGCTCCGTGCTTGTGTTTCAAAGCAACCACATATGGTATCCTCCTGTGTAGTTAAGCACATAACAAAAGTTCACTCAAAATACTTCTAATTCTAAATTATAGACACAAGATATGAAATAGAAATGAAGCTCAATAGGAAGTGAAATAAGCTATTAAAATAAAAATGAAGTTTATGCCACCAAGGTAAGACATTCTTATATAAAAGGCTACCAATTAAAAATTCAATATGCTTTAAGAAAAACGTATATTTTTAGTAGGACAACCGAAACTCCCCAGCAATTATTGTTCAAATATTAACAACACTAATTAGAAAGGAAAAAGGTAAGGATGTCAACTTAAGTAAATATAAAAGGATAGCTCAAAGAAATTAATAATGGCATTCAAAATTAGTTGGTTAAAAAATGGGAGCTATGTAAAGATAACTCAACAAAAATGGCAAATATAATCCCAATTTGTGCAGAGTTTGGTATTCAAATCTTGAAAATATACCCAGATGCATCTCTTTGAAGACGATCCCCACCCCAAGCCAATAATTCTCTAATGCACTCAAGAGATCCCCCTCTGGCTGCCAAATGAAGAGGAGAGCTTCCTGGGCAACTGTTGAAATAAAATCATCAATCTACTAAACAACGTGAACTCCATAAATCAATAGTTATTAGGGATTTTGAGGGATTAACTACCTATATCCACCTGTCGAAGCACTAGCAAGAGCTCCACTGTCTAAAAGAATATGTATAGATTCAGGATGGCTTTGCCGAGCTGCTAAATGCAAAGGTGTTGCTCCCTTCCCATCTCTAATATTCACGAATCGAGCAAATCCCCTGAAAATTAAACAAAATGGTTGGTGTTAATAAAATGCCAATGCATTAGAGAGAATCAAAAACCAATTCCAGGAAAAGGACTAACCAAGAAACTGCAACATGACTGGAATGAGCAGAAGAAATAATGGCTTGAAGGCAATCCGAATGACCATAGTAAGCAGCATAGTGCAAACAGGTTCTTCTATGAATAGAATCAAACATCAAAATCTGAAAGATTTAAACGAAATTAATTACACACTCTCAAAGTTCAAATCTGAAGAAGAAAAAAAGAATGACAATTTACAAGCAACCACAACTGGGAATTTCTCATACATTTGCTTGAACTTCAAGGAGCTTTTTCACACAGTCGATCTTGCCATGTACGGAAGCCAACATAAGTGGAGTCTGAATCACTCAAAACCACCAACCACAAGACAATCAGAAAGATAAAAGAATGAAAGGCAAAAAATCAACATTCCCAACAACAGAATTTCAGTCACACGCATTACCTGTTTATAACGATTCAATATGTCCGGATTTACGGATCGTTCCAAAATCATACAGAGAATCTGCAAAATGAAATGCTCAGAAACTGTCCTAATCAAAACCCAAATATGATACATCAAAGCAACTCAATCAAAACAAACCCATTTCTTCAAACTCAAAAAATCTAATAAACTTTAGGGGGAAAAAAGTAATGGAAGCAAGGAACGCACATGGATCTGGCCATTAGCAGCAGCTATATGAAGAAGAGATTGGCGATCATAGACAGTAGTCTGGTGCAATAGAGAAGGGTCTCTATCAAGCATAGCTTCCACAGTCTCCTTGTCCCCAATCTGAACGGCTCTGAAAATTCCATGCTCTTGGCTCGAACCACAACTCAGAACTTGACCCATTTTTCTTTACCTCTCTCAATACCAAAGAGCGCACTTCGCCACCGTTGGTGAGGTAAGTGCTCGACCTCTATCTTGAGCCACCTTCCCCAGAAGGTGGAGGCCTCTATCTTTCTGAGGATAAAGAGCTCACATTTATGTAAATTCTTGTGTAGAGAGAAAGAAGAGCCTTGGAGTTTGGAGCTGCCCAGACAATAGAGAGAGAAAGACAGTGGACAGCTGACCGTGTCAGTAATAGGCAAATTACGGGCATCAGTCAGATATTTACCGGGCAGCACAGAAGTTAGATTCCTTAAGTAGTACAAATGGGCCAACTATGCCGAAGTTTAAGGACGAGTCACGATTCACGAGTCACGATTCACGAGTTACGATTCTTTGTCTAAAGACCAGTTTGTTGTGCTGAAAAAAACAAAAGAAGCATGTTAATTGCTAAATATCATAACACGATTTACACGGTTGTAATTGTGGGAAGCATCAACTGTCATCCAAAAACAAAAAGAAAAAACAAAAAAAAAAAGTCTAATGACTCTACACGGCCGTTATATGAAAAGTTTTTCAAAATTAAAACATTATTGAAAGCGCGTCCTTTTTAAAATAAAAATCAGCCTTATTTATTTATTTATTTTTTCCAAAGAGATGTAACATATAAATATAAATATAAAATCATTTGACACTTGCAAGTCATCTTAAATTTAGTCGCTTTTAGCCAGTTAAAATTTACCACGTTATCGTTATTTATGAGAGAATTATTGATTCTTGCCTTCTTGGGAAGGCAATCAAACTCTACATCTTATTCAGAATATACTTAAAAAAAAATTATTTTTGATAACATATACTTTACTTATTCAAAATATTCAGAATATACTTTAATTTTTTTTTAGTTATACTAGTTGCAGTGCTTCTTTATATTTATTTTTTTATATAATTTATATTCATATAATTATTATTAAAATTTAAATCATAAATTTTTTATATTTTTAAGTAGGATTTATATTATATGTATTTTTTAAAATACAAAAAATTATATAAAATAAATTAAAGATATTAAAATATATCTTCTATTTAAATTATTCAATTTTTAATATCAAACAAATTTTACTATTTAATAAATCGTTATTATTTTTTTTTTCTTTTTTTAACACTTCTTTCGCCCAAATAAAAAAAACATCTCATAAAATATAGAATAACATGTCCTCGTAGAAAAAATTAGAGCATGTATTTTTAATAGATTGTCTAATGAGCTGAACGATTACTTCAATTCTGCCACAATTTATTTTAAATAAATGCAAGTTTTGATTATAAATATAAAAAAAAAATTAGTTCAATTACCATAACTCCTTTTATAAATAATTTTTTTTAACTCTCTAAAAAAATGCATATTTTTTTTACAACCTAAAACAAAAATATTTTTCGTAAAAAAATAATATGTTGTTCACCTTATTATTTTAATAAAATAAAAACATATTTCTTTTAGTAAATTACAAATAAAACTATGTAATATCTGAGCTTAAACCCAAAAAATTTATCCTAAAAAGATAACATTTAATATAAACCATGCACCTTGCGCATGCCACCAAAACTAATAGTCTATAAAAAAATATCTACATTGTTCAATTGAAACAATAATCCCATTTAATTTTAAAAAAATTTACATATAAATTGCACATGAAAATTTTGTCAATTCATTTTTTTTTTTTTTAAATCTTCCATATTGTGTCTTCTTTTGTGGATTTAGAAGACACAATTTATTTACACAAATTTTTATACCACTAATTTTTGGGCTTAGATTTAAAGGTAATAAATTTTTCTCATTTTTTTTAATTATTTTTTTTAAATCTCAAATTTTTAGAAATGATAGCATACAAAATTAAATAATAAATAAGAATTATTAATTATATTATATATATATATATATATATATAGTTTCGGTGAGTCAATGGCGACTAGAGAACGAAAAAAAAAAGTATAAGACGTTGTCGTTAGTTTAAGGGGCAGTTGGCACAGTGATATTTAGAGCTGTCAAACAGGTGGGTCGTGTCGTGTTCGGGTCGACCTGTTTACGACTCGACCTGTATAAGCTTAACCCAGACCCGACCTGTTTATTAAACAGGTCAAAAAATGTAACCCTGACCCAACCTATATAATAAACAGGTTAACCTATTTAACCCATTTAAATATGTTAAATAATATATATTTAATTATTTATACTTTATAATTCAAAAAAAGTTTGACATATATTGTATCTAAAATATACTCCTATTAACCTATTTAATAAAATAAATTCTAATTAAACTATAAAAATCAGACTTAATTGTGAATAAAAAAGAACTACATTACTAAGAAGCCAGTTGAAGTCATCACTTATCGAAAAGAAAAGAACTAATTCAGCTTTATCCACACGAAACAAATAAGAAATGCTTACAACAAAAGAAATACTCTTTGAACTGTGAGTTCTTCGCGTTGCTTTTCTTTCTTAATTGAAAAGGCGAGATTTTGTATACTTAGAAGGTGGAGAAGGAGAAAGACTCAAGTGGTCTCTTTATCTGGTAGTACCGGTACTCTGTTAGATGGTGCTAAAGCAAAAATTGCTTGGTGAATAATGGTGGAAGACTGGAAAACGAATGGGTTGTAGACACAAGTTGTTGGTAGAAGAAAAGCCAAAAAGAATGATTTGGATTCTTGGAATAGGAAAAAGCTAAGTTTTTGCCATGCCTTTGTTGGAGAAAAGAAAACTGTACGTTGGAATAGGAAAAGGCTAAGCTTTTGTTGCCTTTTGAGCTTCACGCCTTTGCTAGAGAAAAGAAAACTGTACGTGAGAATACTGTGGGAACTGAGAAGGCAATAAATTAATAAGGAAATAAAGTAATTTAAGTAATATATTTGAATTAAACAAATATATTAATTAATTATTTATATTTCTTAAACGGGTTATTCGGGTAAACACGTTCTGACCTGATTATTAAAACGAGTTAAACGGGTCGACCTGTTTTCGACCCAATCCATATAAGTTCAACCCGGATCTAATTGTATTATGGGTGGGTCGTGTCGGGTTCATAGGTCGTGTCAAAAATTGCCAGCTCTATTCATCTTGGGACAAGGCATTGAAACGGTGCATAAACTGAAAAAGATCGATAGCGAAGGAATTAATGGCACTATTTAAGCGAATTCAATATTTTAATTTTAAATATCAAATCAATTATTTTAAAAATAATAAATAATTTTTATCGATAAATATAACAATATGACTTTAATTTTACATTTAATTCATTTAGTGGACGATGTATAATTATGCACATATATCAAATTCGTGCAGAGTGTTATGCATATTTTAATATTTTATATAATTTAAATTGTTATTTTTAATTACTAAGTTTATTATTTTTTTCTTTTTTATTATTACTTATAAATAGTCCCTATTCGTGTCCCCTAATCATGTTGGTTGCTTTGTGTAGAATCAAATCTTAGAGTAAGTTTACTAATATATAATGTAAATCAATCGAAATAACTATGTATCGAAATTGAGAGAAAGTAAAATATAAAATTTATTTATTTTATTTATGTTTTTATTAAATAACTATAAAAAATTAAAATAGAATTATTAATTAATTTAAATATTCTTTTAAAAATAATAATAAAAATATAAAATAAAATATTAAAATAAGAGATATTTTTGTAATTATTCTTATAAATTTGAAAAAATGAATCAATATTAAGGGGGAGTAAGAAAACAATTAATAAAAATTACTCTCAAATATGTGATATTTTTATTTACTTTATACCATATTTATAAAAAAAAAAAAAAAACGCAATAGAATAAAAATGACTTCTTTTTATTTTATTTTAATTTTTAAAAAGTAAATATAGCCTTAAAAAAATTGCAGAAAACAAAGGCAATAGATGCATACATGCAGAAGAACAGGACATGTACTGCTACTTCTTTCCCTTATTGTTATTTTATCGGAAGCGCTTTACGGGTTGACAAAACACATATTGTATTTGCTAATTTAAACTTTTTTTTTTTTATCATTTATCTCTAAATTACTTTTAACATAAATATAAATAAATAAATAAACTTATAGTCTCGTCTCATTAGATAATTTATATTTTTATAGTAAAAAATGCTATTTAAATAAAGAGGATATGATAGAAGTTACACACTATTACACATCAGAATCATCGGCTATTTATTGTTTTACCAATCGCAAGCTGGCCTGAGGCACTGGGAGAACTAGAGTACGATTGGCAGAGCAACGTGTTCGAAGAACGAATAAATCATGCTCATTTTCGAAGGACAAACAGCGCATCCCATAAACTTCGAACCCGCACCCTGCCGTGTAAGAACAGAAATCCGGTGTTTAGTTATAAGAGTCCGACTATTGGACTACTCCACCCATCAAATTGTAAATGTAATTACAATCCATCAAATTAATTAATTAAAAATTTGTTATTTATATAGTTTTATAACAATTGTCAAGAAATCATGCTTTTAATTATTTTATTTTTTAAATAAGTAAATCATCATCTCTACCAACTGAAATAGACTAGTTAATGGCAAGCTCTTTCACATATTGAAAGAGGAAAAGGAATTACAAGGTTAAGATAAGTAATGTTTGCTGCTAGACAAGAACAAGATTAGCATCCTCGTATAGATATTAAAAAAAAATTAGGATAATTATTTAAAATATATTATTTAAAATTTATAATAATAAAAATTTATTTTTTATTGAATTAAGAGGATTATAAGTTAATGTTGAGTTAATATTAGAGTGCTATATTTATTTTTTTTTTTTAAAAATTACATAAAATATAACCTTATTTAAATTTATAATAATAAAAATAGTACCAAATAATATTAAATTGGTTGAATTGAATAAAATTTAATATTGAACGGACATAATTGGCGAAATTTAATTTAAAATAATAAGCTGAATTTTTTAAATAATAAAAATATATAAATTGTATATAAAATTATTATTTTTGTAATTATAAATTTAAAGATGTATTATTTTTATTATTTAAAAAATTAAAAATAATAAATAAAATAGCAAAGGTTATTAAATCATGAGTCTGGATCGTTTTGCACAAATTAATTATTGTTGATAGCTACATATCGGAAGATAATTACTCTTATTTTACAAGGTTAGGAAATAAGAGCTTATCAGTCGCTAACAAAAAGGGCAGACCTATATTTCAAGGGGTTAGGAGGGGCCGGTAGCTCCGTCAGAAATTTTGCAAACAAAATTGGGCAGTACTACTTTTAACTTAGATATTTATAAAAAAACACTTATTAATTAAATTTAATGATTCGACCAAGTTATTTTTTAAATATTAACTTGATCAATTTATCATTCAAGTTCTCCAATTTGACTAATAGAAGTTTCCAATTTATTTAGTTTAACTAATTTAGTATCCTAAAAATATTTAAATTAATTAAATTAAAGAAATTATGAGCTCAAATAAAAAAGTTAGAGTAATAAATTAGTCAAATTAATTTTTAAGGTTAAAAAATGTGTTTTAAATTGACGATTTAATTTATTAATTATTATATCTCATTTTCATCAATTTTATAGGTTCGTTTTTTACCATACTTGTAAAAATATACATGTACCGCACTCTTTTTTCTTCAGAAAAATATTCGAATTCTAAACCTTAATGAAATTTTGAGTTTTAATTTGTTTTTTAAAAGAAACAAGTAGAGTACTCTGTATTTTATGAATTACTTTGTATTTATGTTAAAAAATGTAAGTTTGTATTGACTTAGATTTGATATTTTTTCTGATTAAAAGTATGAATATGTGAATTGTTCTTTAAATTAATACAAGACTTATGATACTTTGGTTTAAGTGAGAAAAACAATAGATATGATACCTAGAAGAAATTATTAAATATGTAACATAAGTAGTATTTATGATCAATTTGACGAGGGTGGCAATTTTAATGATAAATTATTAACAATGGTATATAAATGTGGTGATTTTGAATTAAAATTAGGTTGGCTGGGGTTGACCGTGTTGGGCACAATCGAGAACAGGAACCCGCTCTGATACCATGTAGAAATTCAAGCCTAACTCAACCCAATAAAGCCTCATTGAGTTAAGGGTTGCCTAGATTTATATCTAGCTTTTCACTGAGCTCCCTGGTTGATGTGGGACTCCTCAACAACAAATGTCCCAAAATAATGAGATTAAATTTATGAATTTATCAAAGTACAATATAATAAATATAATAGGTAAGAAGTAGTTAGTTGCTACATGAAAGTCACGTATTAGGGAACAATCATACCATTACTTAGCTAACAATAACATCTACCGTTCATTTGATAAAAGAAAAGAAAGAGGACCAACAATAAGTCTATCTCTTATCTTTGTTGTTATCCAATAAGCACCATATTTATTCACCTTATAAGCTATTTGAATTTGACACTAAAGGGAGCTATTTAAATTTAACATCTATGGTGCCAATAATATCATTCGCCATAACATTAATATGCCAACCGGAATAAAAATTTCTTTGTTACAATATTTGCACTAGTTCTTGCGAGTCAAAGGACAGGGCCATCCCAACCCTAGGCCATCTAGATGGTTGCTTAAGGCTAGGGAATGGTAATTTATACTGGTAGAATTAATTTAAACTAGTTTAAATTAGTTTCGTTTAAATTAATTTAATTCTAATTTGAATCGAATTTAATTTGAATTAACAAAAATAAGCCCACTAAATATAAACTAGCTGGTCCAAACTATCTCTGCTAATAAATTCTCAAAATATATTGTTAGACACAAAACACTTATAAAAAAATGAAGAGTTCAAATAATTAAAATGTCACACAAGAACGCAGGCGATTTTAAAGTTTTACTGCAAAGACTAATAATGTCTAATTGGTTTAAAGATAAAAATTTTATAATACTAATTGAAATTAAAGAAGAATATATTTTTTTTTGGTTTAAAGAGATGGTTTGATTTGATTGTAAAAAGCATTAACTAAGAATATAACATAATAAAATTACAAAATAAATAAATTACAACTATTTATTATTTATTTGTTTATTTTTCAAAGAAAAATAGAAAAAAAAAATAACGAATATATCTTAAAAAAAAAACTAAAAAAGATAGAAAATTATTTTAATTTTAACATAGTTTTTTTTTTCTTTTATATTTTTTATTTAAAATTAAATTAAATTTTATTTTATTTCAAGTTAATAGATTGCCCATAAATTAGCTCAAATTTTTTTGAATTATTTGAATTGGCCTAAATTTAATTCAATTTGTGTTCAATTTGATTAATCGAGATACAACATAAATTGTAACTCTTAAAAAGGCACCAATTTAAGAAGGGCCTTGATTCAAAATATGTCTTTTAATTTTCATTTTATTTTTTAAATATATTATTTATTTTTATTAAAGTAAAGTTTAATAAAGAGTATTGATAAATAATGTACATATATCAAAATAAAACTTTATAAATAATAAAATTTTGCCTCTCTTTAAACTCAATTTTATGACCATATAAATATGAAGTACTCTCTTTATTTTAATTACATATATTTATCATATTAATTTATATAAATATTTTTATTTTTAATTATTTTTTAACTGATAATTGTTCATTATTTTCCAATCTGAATTATAATTTTTTGTTACTATTTACCTAAAATTAATAATATGCAAATTATCATGTATAAAATGAATTTTTTTAGATAAATTAATACTTATTATTTGGTAAAAGTATAAAATAATATGATGAATTTATAATTAAATTATGTAGAAGTATTTTCTTACATGATACACTTATTCTTTATTTTCTCTCATATATTAACGTAAATCTATTGAATCTTAAAAATATATATAATTACTTGATATTGTAATAATCAATTATATTACAAAGGGACAGTGTCAAATCATTAATTCGATTAAAAAATAAATTATCATCTAAATTAAGTTTTAAGTTTTTAATTTATTTTAACTATCTAAATTATAAAGAAGATAAAAATTTATTTTATGGTGTATATAAAATATATTTTATTTATTATCTTATATTTATTAATTTTTACTTGTTAGTAAGAAATATTTAATCATAGTGGATAAAAAGTATGAAATATTTATTCATTCATTCATTTATATTATTATTTGTTAAAAATGAAATAATAATTAAAATAAATTAGATAAAAATTTAGTGTGTTTGTATTTTTATTTAATGTTTTAATATTTGTATGTTAAATTGATAAATTAATATATTTAAAATTTAATAAATATTAAATGTATAATATAAAAGGTCTCCTAACAAATAGCTCCTAGGACTCCTCAATTGCTAGGACTGGATCTCTTGAAGAGAGAGATAGCCATTAAAGCATGCAGCCTAAATATTTGGTTTAGATCGCACGATAGCATATTAATTTATAAATAATTATTTTAAATTTAAAATAAAATATTAATTATATATATTTAATTTATATATAATATATATGTATTTAATTTATATATATTTTATAAATTATATATAACATATAATTAATATATTATTTTAATACTAATTTTATTATATATATTTTTTGTTTTGAAAACGATTATATGTATATTTTACATAATATTTAGGCGAAGGCCTTAATATCTTTTTACACTGCCAAAGCTTTTGGCAATAAGGGACTGTTGAAGGTGAAAATGGAACAAAAATAGTAACTAGCCATGTTCATTTTTTAATGGGACTTTGATATATATATATATATATATATATATATATATATATATATATATATATATATATGAAGTTATAGCATATTTTAAATAATATGTTAATATTAATTGAATTTAAAATTGAGAATTTAAGATAAAAAAAATTAATTATAGGATTTACTAATAGAAATCAATTGAACTATGCTTATAAAAATTATGCTTAACAAACAATTTTATGTTAATTTTTTTTATAATAAACATAAAATTTTATTAAATATGAATAATGATAAAATAAGCTTAAATAATATTTAATCTAAAAAATACAACATAATCTTAAATTTGCAATTAAGACTAACATACAACAATAAATTTAAGTCTATGAGCATTCTACATTAGCTTTATAATACGACTCACTCTAATGTCTAACTCGATAATATAAAAAAGTGAAAATTTTTCAAAAGTAAAAAATATTAAATGAAAGTAATCGAACACCCTATCAACAAAATTACAATAAATATTACCTGCATATTTAAATATACACAAAAAATAACAAGACATACATAAAAATAACAAGACACACATATAAATAATCAAAATATCCATAGTAACCCTCCTCCCCACTAGTGAAAAGTGCACACTAGAAGGGAACCATTACCACCGTCGAAGACAACACTATTCGTGGGTTGCAAATCGGAGATGCATCCAAAATCGAGAGAGAAGAAGCAATATGTAACAAGTATTATAAACTTCGAGGCCCGAACAACAAGATTTCACTACCGTAGAGTACTACGAACAATCACAAAAATGTAAGCGCCACTAAAAATAAAAGACAAAACATGAAATAACCATCTAAAAAGAGGAAATATTGTATAGGGAAAGAAGACGAAGAATTAGTCGTTAGCTAGATAGCTAGAAGATTTGTCGGTGGCCAACGAACAATAACACTTACCAAACCCTAGAAGAAAAAGGTCGGAGAGGGAGAAAAAAAAACGTGGAGAGAGAGAGCCTTTTAATTATGATGCTTTTGATTATTATTATGCTCAACAAACATTAGGTTCGTGCTTTTGTTTCGTTTTTATTTCCTTTATTTATTTTGCTACAAGCATTAGGTTCCTGCTTTTATGACCGAATAAGATTATTTGTGATGCCCAAGCCAATTCGAAGTATAAACTTAACAATTATACCATATAACTGGAGTTGAATTAATTCTTCAATTATCTGATCAAAATCTATTAGTTGCTGAATTACCACGGTATCACCGGTTTACCATTACCTAACCTTTATAATGAATCAAATAAATTAAGAACTGAGTCATTGTTTTTCAGACTCATTATTAAATAGATATTAACATTCTGCCTACCAATATAAATACACCTCTGAATTGCGTATATTGCCTATTAAGTTTCCAATAAAGTGTCCGTACTTTAGTGATTCATTATTTAACAAAAATACTAATTTATATAAAAAAAAAATTTCCTTCTCTTCCTAGCATTTAATTATATCCAATTTAAACCGATAAATTCATTAAATTGAGAAGTAGCTTTTCGTAATTAAAGGTATCTCTTTCATCCCAATTCAATGTGTTTACCTTTCAAAGTTAAACATGGTAAATTTATTGTTTCATAAACTCCTTCATATACATTTTTTTTTACATATATATATATATATTTACTAAGGATTAAAAACAAACCAATTGAGTTTGTTAGACATTAATAAAAAAACTTCTAATACATAAATGATTCAATTATTCAATTAATTTAGTTTTTTTGTTCAGTAAAAAAATATATGTTCATTTTTTTATAATACTAGAAAATATATATTCATTTTCGTTATAAGAAAAATGAACGTATATTTTTCTTTTTAAGGTGATTAAATATAAAGTTATATATATATATATATATGAGTAAATATATGTCATATAAAAAAAATATAATTGAGTTATTACTAAAGTACATATATCTAACTCCAAGAAATATCACTCATGTTGCATTACTTTTAGAAGCTACCACTCGACTCTCTCTCCAAGTTTACATTAACCTTATGGACCCTTAATTATTATATTATATTTATTATCAATAATGATGTAGATCCACCACCATATATAGTGAAGCCTAGTAATTTCTAACAAACATGAACCACCATTATAATAAGATAGTTATTATGTTAATAAACATATATCTAGCTCCCCTGTTGTACATTTGATGATCTTATATGTTTGTTTTAAGTTCTATTAAATATCTAGCTAGAGAGTAGCAGCCAGCCACCTTCCCTTCCCTTGATCAGTTGAGATGTTAAAAGCGTGTACGGAGAGGATAAGTATGAATGCAAGACTTCCCTTGTAATAGAATATAGAACATTTAGTTTGTCACAACGTGACAGATTTCATTTAGGTGCTAAGGCCAGAGCTAAGTACAAAATTCCTATAGAAAGACACCAAAAAAAAACAGACAACACAACCTAATGATTCCATCAAAACTGCAAATTAAAGCAGCGGCCATAAGAAACCATGATTCAACTAGACAACAAAACAACCATTACACACACAACCATAACAAACACACCCTACAAATTCAAAGCACTAAAAGAAGCACACGAAAATCAACGAAACAAGACCCAAAAGTTTATTAACATATATACATCAGAGCTCAACACAACTAGACTGACAGAACATAAAAAATAACCAGAAACAAGAAGACACCTCAGAATCAACTATAATCAGACTTATAGCTCAGATACCATATTAGAAATTATTAGCTACCAATTTTTCCTAAACTGTTAGAAAAAGGACAATATTATTTTTATACATATATCAATATCTGAAGACTTTAGGCGAGGTTATTAATTCATAGTAAAAGTCAAATGGAATCGAATTGTGGATTAATCATAATTAGAAGGAATGAAAATAAGTGAAACGATTACATTTAATGCTATTTAATAACCATATATTTTCTATAAACAGAATAAGCAGGAAACAAATTCCTTTTGTATGGAAAATAAAAATGTTAATCCGAATGAAATATAATTAAAACAGCAACAATCCACAATAAGATTATTAACAATGAAATATTATTGACAATGTTTTATTTCCATTATTAATCCACAAAGATAATAATATTTTCAAATTTTGGAGCCAATTAGGCAATTAATAAATAACCAAGATTTAGGAACAATGTAAGAAGAAAAAATACCATGATTGTGTGCTAGTCGATCACTTGTGCAGTTAGAAAGTCTTATAGGAATCTAATTAAAGAATAGAAGTTTCTTTCAATCGAAATAGACAAGACGTTGAAGCTAGAATTTGAAGTTTGAATAATTCCTAGCACGAATTATAAATAAGAACATAGTCAAATATCGATTGGAATATATCAATCTATATGCATGCGTGTTCATAATGTTCACAAATTGGAAAGCTATTATGGTTATTGCTTGTACGATCAAATACGTTATTACTTTAAAATTTGAAATTTTAAAAATTTAATTGAGTAATATAATTATTTTTAATACTTTCAGAAGAAAAAAAAAACATATGTTCATTTTTCT
Organism: Elaeagnus macrophylla; assembly: GCA_029378325.1. Classification (NCBI taxonomy): domain Eukaryota; kingdom Viridiplantae; phylum Streptophyta; class Magnoliopsida; order Rosales; family Elaeagnaceae; genus Elaeagnus; species Elaeagnus macrophylla. The sequence continues at coordinate 10,236,627 of CM055642.1, forward strand.
TATAATATAAATAAATATATATTTTTTTAGTGTTAAAAAAAAATAAATATATATTTTTTTTACTAGTAAAGATTAAAAATAAAATAAGTTAAATAATCGCATTAGAGATAATCTTATTTTAGATTCCATCATTCATTAATTAGCAGACATGTAAGAAGTGTATTGTGCAACATTTTTAAATTTGTGTTATCAAAAGAGAGTCAAGAATTTAAATTACATATCTCATGTGAAAGTTATTTTTTTATTAAATAACATTACACAGTTCGGATATAACTTTTAATCTTTGGTGTCATTGTGTCACAACAATGCTAGCAAATTACCAAATTTTTTATTTTTTTATTTATTTTGCCAATCAAAGTTTCAAAAGATACTGATATTGATTAATAATTTAAATTTTTTTTATTAAATAATTGATTTTGCAATATTATTTATTTTTGTAAAAATAATCATTGATATATAGTGATTTAAAAAAAAAATCTAAAATTACTTATAAGTTCTTTTGAAGATTTAAAATTCACTCCAAATTTTGTAAGTGGTGCCTTATAAGAATAGAAATAAAATAAGTTGTTATATGATTAAAATATCATTTAAAAAAATAAAAAATAAAAATCTTCATGAACATGTCTTAATAGTCAAAAAGAATTGTGATCAACAATCTATATGGAAGCTTTCTTTTAAATTACGTGCAATTATAAGGTGTGTTCAATTATGCTTTTGATAGAACTTTTAATACTTATAATTTTGAAATATTTTTATGAATTTTAAAGAATTTTTAATAGATTTTAATAAAATTTTATAGGTTGTAGTCAATTTTATTTCATAAACATTTATGAACAGTAGTAGATTTTATATCGATAATAATAAGTAGAGATTTTCTAATTTATAGTTAACCTAAAATGTACACCCAAATACATAAATCCTTTGGTTTTTAATTTTTTTAATTTAAAATCAACAATTTTTTAAATATACTTAAATTTTAAAAAAAATTTGTAAAATCTTAATAGAAAATTATTTAAAATAGCACCTTTAAAAATTCATAATAATAAAAATAAAGCCTTTTTTTTAATTATAATGGGTATGAGTTAGTGTTGGATTAATCTAAGAGAAAATTATTTTTATTATTATAAATTTTAAAAGTATTATATTTGTTATTTTTCTAATCTTAATTGAATACACCTAAAATTTTATAAATTTTTAAAAATTTGTATAAAATTCTAATTAAATACATAACTTTTTAAAAATCTTAATTAAATATACTAAATTTCAAAACTTTATAAAAATTATTATAACTCTCAATTACATACACCTACCTCTATTTGGACTTGTAACATATTCGGAAATCCATGTGAAAGCAGTGAATTAATCAAATGCCCACTAAAGATTGGTATAAAAAAAAATTTAGACTTAAATAACACTTCTAAGGATTGAAACCAGTGAGTTCATTAACGATAAATATATCATTTTTACCAAAATATTCTTTACCTGAGTATTCGTTAAAGACCTCGTCATTTCCGTGTATTCCAATCGCAAGTACATTCACATTTTGTACCTACAGGTAACAGTAGATTTATTTTGCTATATAACCTGTACATTACATTTTGTATGTACAGGTCATGTGAATGTATAGGTTACATACATATTTGTATGTAACCTGTATATACAAATTTGTATGTAACCTGTACATTCACATTTTGTATGTAACATGTATATTCACATTTTGTAAGCTGTTCAAAACAACAATAACATACAAACAATACAATGCATTTCATGTGAATGTACAGATTACATACAAAATAAATTTGTATGTAACCTGTACATTCACATTTTGCAGGAAGAACAGTTCGTATATACAGGTAACCTGTACATACAAAATGTAAATGTACAGGTTACATACAAAATAAATGTGTATGTAACCTATACATACAAAATGTGAATGTATAAGTTCTATAAGCTGTTCTTCTTCTTCTTCCAGTGGATGATTTGCATATACAGGTTACATATAAAATAAATTTGTATGTAACCTGTACATTCACATGACTTCATCTTCATCTTCATCTTCAATTCTTCATCTGCTCCACTCTTTCCTACATATATCAAACAACAAAAAGCTTCAAATTATACTTAAAAACAGCGACAAATAAAATCACAATTAATTTAATATTAAAATTTAAACTTATTGAATTTCATACAATCAAGGAACAAGAAGCTTCAATAAAGCCTATTTTTAATTAGTACAAAGGGTGAAAAGTGTTGGAAACAGTTAATAGATTATATTAGGGAAAAACTGCCAGACAAATTATATTGGTCACCTTAAATTGAAATAACGAAAATTTTATAGAACTCTTGTCAAACAGTATACATACAAGTAAGAAGCGAAGGCTTAAAGAATCTGTGGGTTAAAATATGTCATTTAATAATCTTGCTAAAATACAATTATTTAACTCTTTTGGTCATAACAACAAACAAATTTGACTTTCAATCGAAATAGGTATTAATACATGTGAAAGTGTTAATCAATGCCCACTAGATGGGCTATAAGACCGTTTCTTTATACTTCTAATGGCCCAAACCAGATAAACGATAAAAATCATAAAATATCCTTCAAGCTTAAAACTCTGAAACTTATTCCAATGCAAGTAAATGACCTAAAACAGTAGAGATTTGCTATATAAATGTATTTTTATTTCAATATTTTTCCTTTTAACCAAAAAATAGGTAGAGATAAATAAAAGAAAATGTTATGCTTTGCAATGATTCAAAGCGAGAATGTTGATTATATATACACATGATGAGTTAAAATAATGAGAGTACGTATAAAAAAAATTATGAAACGTAGTGACGATGGACAAACATTTATATCCAAGCAAGCCATTATCTACGTATGCAAAAGAAACATAAATTTTGTTTTTGAAAAACTATCTATGATCATTATAAAAGTTTGATTTTGTGAATCTTATCTTCAAGATACACTACACTATACTATAAACATCTTAATTAATATTTCTTTTATTTTTATCAAGAACTCAAATGGTCTAATTGGTCCATATATCATTATTAAACAACTCATCACCTATTAAAGCATATAGATTCAGGAAGGTAGTAGAAGCCTAGAAGGCACAAGAAGAAAACAATGGGCCACACATTTATAATTTATATTATCTCTTTTTTATGCTTTAATTTTAAGGGTAATATTCCTACATGAAGGTACCGGAATTTTCTTCTAAATTTCAATTTTTCCCGAACCCTCTTATGGGTTCTATAAATAAAGCTATCTATCAACTTCTTTTAACATAAGGGAAAAAAACAATCAACAATTATTCAAAGGTCTCCTTAGCTCTCTGTTTCTTAAACTAATTAAAGAAAAAAAAAAAACCATGTCACTCATTCCAAGCTTCTTTGGTGGTCAAAGAACCAATGTATTTGATCCATTCTCTCTAGAAATTTGGGACCCATTTGATGGTTTCTTCAACAATACAATTAGTAATTTGCCCTCTTCAGCAAGAGAAACCTCTGCTCTTGCCAACTTGAGAATTGACTGGAAAGAGACCCCAGAATCTCACATTTTCAAAGCTGACCTTCCTGGTCTTAAGAAAGAACAGGTTAAAGTTGAAGTTGAAGAAGGCAGAATTTTGCAGATTAGTGGAGAAAGAAGCAAAGAACAGGAAGAGAAGAATGACAAGTGGCACAGAGTTGAGAGGAGTAGTGGGAAGTTTATGAGGAGATTCAGATTGCCTGAGAATGCTAAGATGGATCAAGTTAAGGCTAGTTTGGAGAATGGTGTGCTTATTATTACTGTGCCTAAGGAAGAGATCAAGAAGCCTGAGGTCACGCCCATTGAGATCACTGCTTGAGAAATCAAAGAAATGGTCTTCTTTTATTGTTGATGTTTCATGAATAAGATGCGAGAGTGCATTAGTACGTGTTTGTGTTTGTGTTTTTTAAATTCTATGTAGTGTGAAATTGAGGTTTGGTTGTCATGTGTTTGTTATGTACAAGCTTTATAAGCAACTAGCTTGGAGTATGTAATATATTAAATTACAAAACTTCAATTGAGTTTCATTTCTTCTGTGCTTTATACATCATAGTTTTCTTTTCGTAGAGATAAAAATATACTTTTTTATTAAAATTATCTAATCAACATATATTTTAAAATATTTTGTTAAAAACACTTATTTTCAATAATATTTGCAAATAAAAGAATGTTTTTCATGTTACATACATAATATAAAATAAGATGGACTAAACTGGAAGAAGAAAAAATAGAGGTGACGTGGGAGGTTAAAATAAAAATTAAGGTTGGTTAGATGGTGATATTAAATATTTCTTTTAATTTTTCAATTATAATTCTTGTTGTTAAGATTGTGTTTATATTATTTATGGGCTTCTATATTATATTATGGGTTTGAGTGCAGTTTAATTGTTTCGAAAATAACTTGGTAATTGTATTTAAAAAATTTATCTTCCCATTTGAATTAAGTTAACTGGTACTACACTAGTTTTTTTGCTTTTTTAAATGAGGTTTTAATCAGGTATTTTTTTTAGCGCTTCGATATTTTGTTTGCAAATTTTGTTTTTAACCGTTAGACGGTTTAGACCACACATTTTAATGTTTTAATAACCAGATATTTTATTATATATGAAATTGTTCTTAAAAAAGTTGAGTTTTTGGATAATTATTTTAAACAGTTACATATGCATGCATATTTTATATTAGATAAAGTTTAAACTTTTTTATATTTGCATAATAAAAACAATAATATAATTAATATTGGTAATTGAATGTAAAAAAAAAAATATATTATTATTACAATATTTATTTTGACAACTGAAATTAAAGAAAGAAATCACACAATAACATATGCGGGCTACAGTGAAACAAAATTTATTGTTGCGGCACACACTTTATGTTATGTTTGATACCGTCACGACACAAATTATCTTTTGCTTTGGCTTGTGTTATTATTGCACGCGAAATGAGTTTTTCTTAAAAAAAAAAAAAAAAGTAATGTATTTACAATTTTATATCTTTTAGTAATTTTTTACATTTTATTATATACATTTAATATAACCAAATTTAATAATATGGAGTATTAATTTTATTCTCAATGCCATTTTATTTATACCAACTAAATATGATCTTAATGTAGCAGCAAAACAATGCGAAACACACAAGGAATAACAAGCACGACTTTGCAAAACGCTTAACAACAACCTTGACATACCTCGGTTAGTCGGTTATGAAACAAGGTTGGATTGGTGCATATTTGGGGCTTAAAATACTACTAGAATAAAAGATTTGCGAAAACATTGGACATAAACCCCAACTACAACTGATGCAAGCCCACGTAGGCCGATCCATGTTGAATAATGCATGTTAAAACTCTAAAAAAGTATTAATTATGTGTACATAAATAATTTAATTATTTAATTAATTTTATATTTAATTTTCAGTAAAAAATTATATTCATTCTTTTACACATTAAAAAAAATTTATTTCTCTTATAAAAAAAAATATAATGTAATAGAAATGAATATATATAAATTTTTACTTAAAAATATTTAAAAATAAAATTTTATGTACAATTTTTTTTTTATGTAATTAAATCTTTTTTATTTATAGTTAAATGGGCATTGCTAATTCATTTGTGGGATTGCTAATTCTGGTTACATAAATTTTTACTGAAAAATATACTCAATTTAATATGTCATATTTTATTCTCTAAAAGAAAAATAATTTTTTTAAGAAAAAAGTGATCACTTTCACCAACATATTGGCCAATAGCTGGTGAAATAAAGCACAACGCACCAAAAATATATCAGATTGATTCCAATATCACTTGCTTACTTTTATTATTTCATAGTAGAAGAAGAGGAGACCAATTGTTTTTTTCCTTCCTTTTTTGCTAAGAGAAAAAAAGAAGATCAAGTTGACTTATAAGAAGTTCTTTTATTTTATTTTTTTATAACAGAGTTATAAGAAGTTGAAGCCGAAGAAAAACAATATTTATAATACTATTTAGATTCTAAAAAACTTATTACGGTATTATTATTTATGGTAATTTCTCAACAACAAAAAAATCCATAAAAAAATTTAAGTAGTGTTCCATTAATAATTAATTAGTAAAATTCAAAACATATAACATTCTTAAACTAAACCAAAACATTAAGGTTTTTTTTTTTAATATATAATTAAGAATAATTTTATTAAATAAAATGTAAGCTTACAAGCAGTCTCCAAGTACACCTCTCTAAGAACATCAAGATCAAATTGCATACCTAAACCTAGTAAAGTTGCTATAGATCGAAAACCGTAGGAGAATGTTGAGCTTTTTAAATTTGCTCCATGTACCAATCCACTTCAATGTTAACTATAACATTTTATACAATGATAATCCTTATGTTGAAAATTGCTCGCAAATCTGTACAAATCTACCACAAAATTCATATTGTAGAACGAAATTAATAAAATGTTTAACGACAATAAACAATTACAACCGAGAGATTATTGGAAATCTATTATCCTTGGAATAAGAAGGGGTTATTAGCATATGACTCAAAAAGAAAAAAGCAGGAACATAACGAACAAATTGGAAAACTAAACCCAACAGCAATAGGGACAAGGGTCTAAGAGATTTTAAAATTATAATCTATATGGCACAATTTAAAATTAGTGAATGTCTCACAACCCATGGCATTTTTCATTTTTCATCTCTAACTTTACATTCAATTAATAACTTATATGTTATTTAATGCATATAGATATACTCTTAAAATTAATGATTAGATTACACGTATTTGTCAAAAATTAAATTTAACTCATTCCACTTGTATTTTTATAAAATATGACAATAATACTCTCATTCATCATGATTAACTAAATTATAGTTAATTAGTAAGTGAAGTGTCTAGCTTTAAACACAAACACTCGACTTATTTTAAAAAATTTAAGGCATTGAATAGGAGCAATGTCCATATCAATAAAATTTGTTGGAAAAAAAAAAAAAACATAGAATGAAAATAAGATAAAACCATCCAAGAGCATAGACTTACTTATTCAATTCAAGAAGGAAACCAAATTTTTTATTTTCCCTTAAAAGGCCATTGCATTATTGCCTCTTCAAACTTACTACCACCAATAAAAAATAAGTATAAAATTTTACCACGCGAGTCCAAGAATATCAATAAGTAGTAAAAATTCTCCCCTATTGATGACTAGCAATAATTTTATATAGGAATATTCCATGAAAATCTCCCTGGTACGTACTAGGACATTGAAAAGAAAAATTTAGGATTGCCTCCTCCTTTTGTTTACAAAGAGAGCAACCTAAATGCATGCATGAGTACAAAATTCCTCTTCTATAAGGAAGAATACTATACATACATTGTCATAGAAAAGTCTTTATAGTTTACTCAGTAAATTTAGTTTTCAAGTTCTTCTCCATCTTATCTCCTCCAGTTTTGCTGGAAGGTAGATTAGATGGAGTTGGAGCCTCTTCCATCATTGGCTTACTAAGAACGCTATACTACTAAACTCTTATATTAATTGTTATATATTCAACATTTCAGTAACAAAGTTGCATCATTGTTTTTCAATCCATGTTGGTTTCTACCATCATATATAGGAGTGCTAATTAAAGAGAATTCTTCAAAATATGGAGGGAATATTATCAGGAGATTTATATATTTTATAATTAAAGAGAATTCTTCAAAATATGGAGGGAATATAATCCGGTCAAAATATATATTTTATATTTATTTTATTACATTACTACTCAGGAGATTTACGAATCTAGAACACGCCTTTAACATTAATACAAACAAAATTATTGTCGTTAATGTTAACAAAAATCATTGCATGCGCATGCATTTCTTTACATTATAGTTGGACTGGTGACTTGTCCAGCACTAAACAAAATATATATGAGATATTATTTATTATTATTATTATTTCTGAAATATACTTCTTATCAATTAAATACATGTATTACCTAGCTACCTATTTCCTTAATACACGTCATATATGGAAATGGCTTAAGCGACAAAAAGTCTTAATTAAGCACTTATCTTATTCTAAGTGCAATGCGTGAATCAGAATTGAAGCCAGACAGGTTAGATTCGTCCAAAGTCAACATAAAAGAGGAGAATTTAACCATTGGTCTGTCATGAACCAATGTTGAAATAATGATATAGATAATGAGAATAAATAATCGAAAAAAAAAAAAATTTCTTTCAGATTGGTCGGAAAAAAAAAAAGAGAGAAAAAATGTGTTTATTTTTCATTATCTTTTCTATTTCCACGTTAATTTTCCAGAATCAACATGTCAAGGCCCTGGTAGCCCAATGGCATGACTCACATAGTCGCAGCAAAATAAAAATTTGTATAGAGAAGAAGAACTCTTTTTTCCTTTGCCAAGGCCCTGGTAGCCCAATGGCATTGTAACCGCCCTAATAAGGGGGAGCTCTCGAGTTCGAGGCTTGTATGTAACAAAAAAAAAAAAAAAAAACATGTCAACTTTATTCATAACTCATCGATAATTCCTTTTACGAAACAATATCGCTAGGCAATATGTGTCCAACCTTTCAAGCAAGCAAGAAAAAAAAATTTAAAAAGAAGTTTTTTTTTTTTTTTAATGAAAATAAGTTAAAAAGAAACTTTCACAGCCTAATTTAAAATAGATGGGTAATATTTCAATATATAATATATAAATACATAGGAGACCAATTTATTAACCCCAATTATTAGAGATTATAATTTTTGACAAGACACAAACTTTGAAATAAATTCGAATCATATTAATTTTGGGTCAAAAACGAATTAACTCGAAATAACACGAAGAAAAAAAAGGTCGGGTCTGGTTTGACCCATTCAAACTGTTCTTTAAAACAAAAAAAAAAAATAACCATAGTTATCTATTAGACACTCATTCATAAGTTACAATTCACGTAACTTCTGTAAACCTTAAATCTTTAATAATCTAATACGACAAAAAACAAATACACATCATTAGGGTTAAAAATTTTCGACGACACAAAAAACAATACCAAAAAATGACTCGAACTCAAACAGAACTAACTTTGGGTCAATCCGAAATAACCCGAAAAAAATCATGCAGGGTTTGGGTTTGTTGTGTTAGAGACAGGTTACAATCAAGTCAACTCAAACATAATCTGAACTGCCACTCCTACCAATTATCTTAACCAAGAAAAATTTAAATATATTTAAAATTAATTAATAATTCTAAAATAAAGAAAAAATTAACACAAAACATATACTCACCATTAGATGAATGTAATTGAACATTAAAAAATATATATGAAAAGTTATAACTTAATTTTATCTTCTGTAATTTAATTCTTGACGGAATAAAACACTTTTTTTTACCGTGTATTGTTTGGTAATTATCACTTGAAAGATTTGAAATCATAAAAAGATTTCATTAATAAAATAAGTAAAAATGTGTTTTATCTTCGCTTGAAAGATTTGAAATATAAAAGTATTTCACACATTTTTTTATTTGTACATGTGTACTAGTTTTCAAAGTTAAAAAATTATCACACAATAAATTTAAATACAAATATAAATATAATTTTATTTTCTTAGTATTAAATTTAAATTTAAATAATTTTAAACATGAGTTCTAAATATTATGCTACGTTAAAAAATTTTAGTGAATCATATACATTTATATATATTATTTTACGGTTAATTCAAGTTCAAATTTTTATTTGATTTTAATAAAAGACTTTTTTTTTTTTAAATTATACAATAAAATTCTATTTCATAAATTCTTGAAAATTATTTAAAAATATAATTTTTAAATAATTTTATTAGTACAGGTGAGTGGTGAGTTATAAGACAATAATACTATATCTAATTTTAAATTATATAATATAATTTTTTAAAAATATATTATTATAAAAAAAATTATTATTTTTTGTGATGATAATTAGAATACAATTAACCAAAACTAGTTTAAAATAAAAATAAAAATTAATTACACTATTCCCGTTTCAAATTCTTACTCTGACCATTTTCAACAGTAATATTAACCTGAGACAAATTAACGGCTGTAAAACAAAAACAACAGGATGAATTTACAAGTTTACAACGTCGAGTATCAACTCACCAACTAAGTCCAAGCCAAGCTAAGTCGCTCAACCACTTTTAAATCCCTGGATGAATTATTAAATTATGAAAATATCTCAATATTTTTAACAAAATAATAATATTTTTAAAATTTCTTCCATAGTATAAAAAAATTTATCAATATTTTCATATAAATATAAAAAAATGTTAAATTTTTTTATAAGTTGTGTTGTAATTTTTAACTTTATTAATAATATCAATACATATATATTACAAATATTAGTTTTAAAATTGTTAGTATTATTGGTTAAAAACTTATTATTTTATTATATATAAGATATAAGTCAATATTTATATAAAAATAATTAATTTTAATTTTAATCAATTTTTTTTATTTTCTTTTAATAGTAGATATTTATTTATAACTCATGTACATTTGTAGATACTTAATTATATATTTTTTTCAATTATTTTTTTATCATCTCTCTCTCGTACTATTTTCTATTTTTGATTTATATAATTCTTTATTTTAAAATAATTTGTTTTAGTATTGCTCACTTTTTTTAATTTTAACACACACACACACAATTAAAAATACGTATTTTGCATATAATTTGTTTTACATTTTTACTTACTTTAATTTTTTGGGGTTAATATCTCCAAAATATATAAAAAAAATACAAAATTAATTTTATTATGCTACAAATTAATTGTATTATATATATATATATATATATATATATATATATACATACTAGTTAAAAACACATGTCTTGCATGTAATTTGTTTTACTTGTTTTAATTTTTTTGGTTAGTTTTTACAAAATATTTAAAAAATATACAAAATTAATTTTTTTTGTACTTTTAAATTAATTATAAAAGTAAAATAATATTGAGAAGCAGATGTGGTAATCATCGTATTTAATTTTCTTATACTTAATTATGAAAATAAAATAATATTTAGGATTATTATTCAATGTAATAATTATTATATTATTAGAATTCTTATCGAATGTAATTTTTATTATATTATTATGTTTAGAATATTTATTTAATGTGATGATATATCTTTAAAGGGTAACTAATGTCAATAACTTAAAACGTAAAAATAATTTTGTCTAAAAAAATTAAGCGTATTTAAAACTTTTATATATAGTATAAAGATATAAATATAAATAAATAGATATGTATATAATGAAATTTAAAAAAATTAATTTTACCTTCATGAAAAAATTAATTTTAAATCATAAATATAATATTTAAATAAAAATTAATTTAATTTAGTATTTATTATTCTTTTGATATTTAAAGAAACTAATAATTTAAATAATTTTTTATAAAATATCCATCAATATTAAACATATTACCGATATTTTTTAGTTTTTATATATAATATTTATGTTTATTTATATTATTATAAAATCTAAAGTATACTTCAATAATTTTTGAACAAAAATATATTTATATTTAAATATTAACATATACTAAGTTTTTATATTTTTTTAAATTTAGTTGTATGCTAAGTAAATTTTGCAATAATGAATTAATAAAATTAAAAATATATGTACGAAGCAAGTATATTTTAAATAATTTCCACAAATATAGATGTTTTCATCCATATTTAAATGATTAAATCCAAGTTCTTGAAGACTAGTACACAGCCGATAAGGAAAAGAAAAGGAAAAAAAAAAAAAAAGAGCCTGGCTCGGCCGTTCGAGTTAATTCCTAAATCTTGGCTGCGCCATCAAACGACCTCTCTCAAATTCTTCCAATGTCTCTCTCTTCTCCCTCAGCTAACCTTTCTTTCTCTCTCATGAAGACGACTAAATCTTCCTTATCCAACCTCCGAGAAATTTAGCAGAAGCTAAATATCATCGAGGATCCTTGTGCTAGTGTTCGAGAGATCTGAATTTTGAGAGCTTTGAATCCATGGAGGGAGATAAAGGAGTGCTGTTGCAGAGGCTGATCGATGTTGTGGGAGAGATAGCATCAATCTCAGAATACGGATGTACGGTTAAGAAGGAGTATTGTAATTTAGCCAGGAGATTGAAGCTGTTGATTCCAATGTTTGAAGAGATTAGGGACTGTAAAGAGGTTTTGCCGGAGGAGACTGTGAAAGCTTTGCTTGCTTTTAAGGAAGCTCTGCAATCGGCTAAGGAGTTGCTCAGATTTGGCTGTGAAGGGAGCAAAATTTACCTGGTATGTCTATATTATTTGATTCTGGCCTTCTGGTTCTTGCATTTTTTGCTTTTCTTTTCTTTGTTTGTTTACTGTGTGGTCTTCAAGGTGATTCCAATTTTCTATGTGTTTGCTGTTTGGTTGGCTAGTGAAGGAGGAAAGATGAGAGAGACATATTTATTTCTAAATATATTTCCCGGGTTGGTTTTGTTGCTTCCACTGGAATATGGATTAGTCCATTTCTGGCTTTCTTGTGATGAAGCAACTAAATAGTTTGACAACTTCTTTTCCCAAAAGAATGCACTGATTAAAACTAGAATCTCATAAAAATTGTACGAGATTCACTTACTTGAGTGGGGGTTTTCTTTTTTCATTTGGGGCTATAATTCAAATTTTCAGATTTCTTAAATTCTATTTTTTTTCTACGACATTTTTGTAAAGGCTAGTTTGAATGCATTATCAAAGTTGTTCCTTTTCTTTTCTGTCTTGATTTTCTTTGTTGACGATGGTGTTTTTGTTGTAGCAAAATCTCCAATTTGAGGACCCAATATATGTTCATGCATTATGATAACAGGTCCTGACTTACTTAATCGGGTGGCTGGACACATGTCATTGAATTTAAAACTTTTGACTTATGTTTGAGGTTCATCATTAAATCTTCCGAAAAATTTATTTAACATAATTGCACAAGGTGAACATGTATTGTATATAGGTCAAAGTGACTCAAAACATCTTTTCAATTTGCTTCCTGTAATTAAATCTATTTTTAGTAGAATGCTTAAAGATTATAATCTAAACTTTTATATGAAACGCATTTCTTCCCCCCTCTTCTCATTTTCATGCATGGATTTGAAAGATGAAACATAATGTTATTTTTTTTTTCCAGTCTTCTTGTCTTCATCATTTTCCTTTGTTCACAATCTTGTTTTTGTCATGGACTATTGTCTTTTTGGACCTTTCTGGTTTCTCTTGAAAATATCTCTAGGTTGGCTGAGTCTGTTGAAAATGGTATAATAGTGGATAATTGTAGTGTTGCTTGGTTGGGTCAATTATATCTGAAATGGTTATCTTACGTTTCTGATGGAGGAGACGTAAAGTGCTTTGATGGTCCGTCCTTGTTCTCAGGAGGTAATATTGTGGCAGTTGTTATTCTGAGCCTGAGTGTTGCATTTGATCAAGTACTTTAATGTCACACCATTTATTGAGAAACACTAAATCTGAGGGGAGGAAGATAGAGGAAATATAGTTGAACTTGGTAATCTTCAGAACCAATTTAGAAAACCACTATGGGGTAATTTAGTTTTATGGGTTAAATGGCCAGTTTTAGATAAATTAAGCCTTTTGGTTTAGTTTTGACATGAGCATCAATGTGAAAATGGTGTTTCTGCTACATTGTTAACATTGCTGGAACTGAGTCTAAGAGATTTGGTTACCATCCATGGTTAATGCATAACATTGACATGGTTCATGACATACAATGTGGTGGTTCATTATAATCTCTTTCATCACATAGTGAAAAAGATGATTCTCATTATTTTTTGTGTCAGTTGCATAAATGCTCTTGTTGTTTTAGCTCCTTTACTTGGCAAGGTCTAGACAATGGTGGAATTAAGTAGGGGCTAGGTGGGGAACTAGCCCCCTCTCAACTTTTGATAACGCATTTTAATATAATATTTATGAAATTTTATACAAATTGCAGGAACAAAATGAGTCTAAGCCCCCTTTGAAACTTAATTTTTAAGGTTTTATTACTCAAAAACATAATAAAAATTCAATAATTTGAACATATTTATACTCAAATTAAATATATATAACTTTTTTTCCGATTAAAAATAAGTAGTAACTAAAAAACAAGTAATATTATTTTTTACTGTTTATATAGTGTCTCTCTTAAACTAAACTTTTGGATCCGCCATGGGTCTAGATATAGTTAATTTCTTAAAAAAAAATTAACTTTATTTTCAAACCAGTAGGAAATTTCTTTTCAATGTTCATCTCCATCTTTCTTTTTAATCAAATTAAAACTTAAGGGAAACTTTCTCTTTACTGAAGGACTTGTAAGAAGCCTATATATTAGTATTTTTCAGAGCTCACACTCTTTCTCACATTTAACTAATCCCTCTTTTTGTTGCATGCAGGTCCTAGAAAGGGACAAAATTATGAAAAATTTTCATGATGTGACATCTATATTAGAACAAGCTCTTAGTGGAATATCCTATGAAAAACTTGACATATCTGATGAAGTTAAGGAACAGGTACATATTCATCAGTCATCACTTAACATTTCTGCCACTGTTGATGAGATTGGCAACATAACAAATTTTCTATTTTTTTTCTCCCTGAAGAAATTGCTAAAAGTTATACTGATCACAACATTGAAGCAAATTAGTTCTAAAACCTTTTTGGACGTGTTAATGTCTTCTCAAATATGTTTTGTTTACCAAGATCTGCATGATGACATGAAAATTATTTTAATGAGATTACACTTTAGTCACTAGTATATAGTTCAATTGGAATTTAAACATGTCAAAGCTTAAATATATTCAGGTGAGTGTTAAGTTTCCGTTTTGACTATCTTCCTTATCCAGGTTGAGCTTGTTCTAGCTCAGTTTAGAAGAGCAAAGGGAAGGATTGACCAACCTGATGTTGAACTTTATGAGGATATTTTATCTCTTTATAACAGCAATGATGTAGCTGTAGATTCAACTATCTTAAAGAGAGTGGCTGATAAATTACAATTGATGGGGATAGCTGAACTTACTCATGAGTCACTAGCCTTACATGAGATGGTTTCTGCCTCTGGTGGGGATCCCGAGGAAAGTATTGAGAAGATGTCAATGCTACTTAAAAAAATAAAAGATTTTGTGCAAACAGAAATCTCCGATAGGGATATTCCTGCAAGAGAAAAGAGTTGTTCTGTTAGTTGCAGTGGACAGACATCCACGGATAAAAATCACAAGGCCTCAGTTATTCCAGATGATTTTCGCTGTCCAATATCACTGGAGCTGATGAAGGATCCAGTAATTGTTTCAACAGGACAGGTACGTGCATGACAATCTTGTTCTTGTATAGCCTAAAGTTGAACAATGTTTTCCCTTTAAAACACTGTAGGATGTACTGGACTGACTACATGACGCCGTCACCTGTGCTATATGATTATAATTTCTGTAGGATATGCCACTCTCATAGTGTCAATGAAAGAACAAAATAATTGTAGAGCACGCCATCTGCTGAGGGATGGCAATGGTTCAAATCGGGTCAGAATCGACCCACCCCTGTATGCCCTGCAGGTCAGTTTGAACTGACCCGTTTCACTCCAAATGGATACGGATTTGGGTATGGTAATATCCATGGGTCATAAACCCGATCCGTTGACCCTTTTTCTTTTCCTCCCGATTCCAATTTTTTTTTATAACCAAATCTGCTGACCAGTTTACCCTTTTATTTTTTTTGCAATTCCAAGCTTTTTTTTAACTAAATTTGGTGACCATTTGATTTATTTTTTTTCAATATATCGACTTTGTGTGTTATTTGTGTGAGCTCAAATTTATCCATTTCCAAGGCACCAAAAAGTAAAAATGGGTACTGAGGCAATTATCCCAAATAATTTAAAATTAAAAAAATACATAAAATTATTAATAACTTGTTATATAGAGTAAAAATACAATAAAAATTAAGACAAAAATCATAAAATGTAAGAATAATATAAATAGTATAGATATAAAATCATAATCATAGAAATAAATGTTTAAATCACTTCATATTCAAATTAAGTCACAAAATAAGTTTCAAAATGAACCACAAATAAGTTACAAACATGTTTTAATTTGTTGGTCATTGTTAATTTCTTCCTTTTCATCTCTTAAGTTTAGGAGTCTTTTCGTTTTTTCTTTTTATTTTTATTTTGTTTTTTCCATTTAATGAGCTATTGGACGTTATATATAAAAAATTTGGGCATAGCTTAAAAACAATACAATTTGGCCTGTTATTGTATAATGAAAGAGGCATAGGCCTCATGCTACCTCAAGGCGTACACCTCACTGTAAAAAGCATAAGCCTCAAATTAAGGAAATGAAGCGCTAGGCTTAAGGCCCCCATCAACTGTCTCGTTAGGCGAACCTCAAGGCACTGCCTTAGTAGGTTTTTTGAAACATTGTTCATTTAATATGTTTCAACTGCTGGATAACATGTAATAAATTGAATACTCGTATATATTCATATTTGATATCAATTGAATATGACCTTAATATTGCAAAATAAAGTATTATCATATTACAAAGTCATATATCCAAACCAATAACATGGTTTTTAAAGTCCCTAATTGATTATAGACAATTATATAATTAAATGGAAAGATCAATAATCATTTAGTCATCTTCTTTGTCCACATCATTTTCATCAGAAAAATCAATATTGCTTAATATCTTCCAACTCAACAGTATCATATTTGAGAAATTTTGCAACAGATTTCATTAATAAACACATAAACAACAATTATTAATAATTAAAAAAATTAACAAAATAAAACAATAATCGTATATCGTATAATTTAAAAATTTATACCATCAAATTGAGGCCAAAGCTAGTCTTGGGCACACATCAATTGCTCCACTGTAAATGACTTCAATTTACTCCAATGCTTGGATACAAATCTATCACCTGTGCTAAAAGTAGACTAAAATGCAATAGTGGAAACATGAATAGCCAATAAATATCTTGCAATTTGTTGTAGTACGAGATATTTAAGACCATTTGTTTTCCACTATGCAAGTATGTCAAAGTTTTCTGTTATAGGTAAAATCCTTTCCTCAAAGTAGATGTCAAGCTTTGTCTTGACCAAGTCAGTAGTCCTACTACTCGATTCAAACATGTTATTTTGCAATAAGGGATGAACAAAATTCATTGCATTGGCCTCTGATATAGAAAATGATGAGCTAGAAGGCTTTTGTCTTACCTCATTTTGTTGATATTGATTGACAAACCAATACAAGTCTTGTGCACTTTATTAATATGCTCTCTATAATTGTCAACTCCATAAATTTGAGAAAAATAAAACTCAATCAATTTAATTTTGTACTAGGGTCTAACATGGTCGCCATAGCAACAATTCTATGTATGTTATCCCAATATTTTTGAAATTTTGTAATCATACTTGATGCCATAGACCAATCAAACAATGCCATTTTTACCTGGCATATCTTTGGGAAAAAAAGTTTGTGGTAGGATATTACGTCCCAAAAAATTTGTGTGATTGAAATTTTTTCAATTTTTTTTACAATTTGTTGTGCCAAAGTCCAATTATTATTAAAAGGGCAAATTTAAATTGAGGTTCACATTGTTTAAAATGATTAAATGCCTTGTAAGAAATAGCAGTGGATAACATTTCATAATTCGAGTTCTACCTAATTTTACATTTAACTATCAACTTCTTATTACCCTGAACTTGTGACTTCTCAACACCCTCCCTAAACTCCTCAACTCGTTTGGGTGTAAGGGATCAGTAGGCAATACTTTTCCGTATCTTGTGTAGTTCGTCACCAAGAACTTCTAACTCAGCTTTCACAATTAAATTCAAAATATGAGCGATATACCTCATGTGTAAAAAAAACTCATTCAATAAGAGTGACGAATTATTAACTTTATCCAACAAAACATCAATAATAGAGTTACTGGTACTACAATTATCAATGGTTACAATAGATAACTTAGCATAAATGTTCCAATTAGATAAGCACTCTAATAATACCTTTGTAATGGTTTCTATGTTATATGGACAAGAAACATATGCAAACTTAATAAAGTATATAAGCATTTAATGAACAAATTGATCAATTATAAAGTGATATAAACATATCACATCAATTATAAACAATAAGGTGAAAAGCCAAAATGGTCCATTTGTTGATGCAATAAGTGTCATTTAGTCCTATAGCTTTTAAAATGTGTCTTTAAGTCAATTTGTTTATAAAAAAAGGTGTTTTGAAGTCTCTTTAAAAGGTGTTAGATAAGGACAAAATTAATTTTTCATCCAATTTTTCGTTAAATCGGACGGAATAGTATATGTATCACATGCATGCTTATATTTTTCAATAGATATATATCAAATTAAATAATTTTTAATTAAAAAATTACTCTAATTTTTTACAATTTCTTTGTATTAAACTTAAATAAAATTTTCGTTGTCTAATTTATGATTTTAGATATTAAATAATGAAAATTTCTATTTAAATTTTATTAAATTCAAACTTAAATAAAGTTTTTATTATCTAAGTTATGACTTTAAATATTAGATAATTAAAATGTTATTTAAATTTTATTGAAAATTATATTTAAATTACATTGAAAATTTTATTTAAGTTTTTTTTTAAACTAAAAAAATTAATTAATTTTTAATTAAATATTCATTTTTTACGTATATATATATCGAAAAATATAAATATGCATGTAACACATCTAGTATTCCTTAGATTGGATGAAAAATTGGAGAAAAAATTAACTTTTTTCGTACTTGACACACTTTTTCCAAGTAGAGGGACTTAAAAACACATTTTTCAAAAGCAAATGGATTTAAAAACACTTTCTATAACATAGGATACTAAATACCATATTTTATAAAAACAAAAGGACCTATGTAATACTTTTTCCTAAACAAATCATGAAAGCAGATAAAAAAGTTTATCTCAAGATTTGACTTTGTAAAACCCAAAAATGATCAAGATAATGAGTAATAATCACCATGTATCATTTTCTTTGATCGGAGGCAATCCACATATCAGTAATTATAGCCACTCTTCTTTCGTTAGATTTCAATTGTTGCATTGTCTTGTTCTTCTCTATTGCATACATATTAAGTAATCATGTTTTATTGTATTTCGTGACACTACTTGAATGATGGTCATAGAGTAATACAATATCTCTTGAACCCAATGTGTTCCACCATGGATAAGGGGTACTTATGCAAGATTATCATAGTAGCCAAGTCTTTCCTAACAGCCTCGTGATCAAAAGTGAAAGTAATAATTGGAGTTTGTGATCCTCTACTTAAAGTTTGATTATACCTGACAGTTTTCTCACTGGACATCTTAGAATGTAATTTCTCAATTTTCCTCACTAGACATCTTAAAATGTAATTTCTCAAATGTGTGATTCCATTGCTTGACTCTCCTCCCAATTCCTTTTTACAAGCTTTACAAATTGCTTTCATTTTTCCATTGATTTTTCTTCTATCAAAATTTAACCAGTGCTTAAGTCTTAACCTTTTAGCAGATTGATAGTCTTGCTCTTCCTCATGAAGAGGTGATACATGTCCCTCGGTAGTTCCTCCATTCGTTCAAAGTTCAAAAGTCAATGAGTGTTATGAAGTCATTAACATAAAACTCACAGATGCAATCAATGAGTGTTTCATACCAATCCTTTCCCACAAAATTCTAACAACGTAGTAATACAAATCCTTTACAAATCTGCACATGTTACTTTAGTTGAACTAAGCAATGAATTCAACTAAACCCATAAACATAAAACAGAGAATAAAGAAAATTATGAAAATGAGGTGAAACCAATAACCCATTAAAATTAATTATGTAATCAGTGAATCTGATAAAACCATTATGACTATTACTTTAATATACATGACACTGAATGACTTGGTTCCCCAATAACCGAATAACTCATTACTTGGTCCCCAACATATTGTAGTTAAGCAGACAACAATCAGGAGTAAGAAAGAAACATCTCTAATGAAGTCATACTTCTTAACTCGAATATGTCTTCTACGAATTGAAATGCTTAAAACTCCAACCACAAGACAATAAAACCAAGTGAAAGCAGAGTAACCCCTGCAATTGTTGGGGACAGTTTTAAAAACCAGATAAGCAGATATTCCTTCCAGTGAAGGATGGAAGTATTCAGAAGCTGTATTCCCCAATAGATAAATAAAACCAGAAGCCAAAGAAATAGAATGGAATAACCCATAAACCTGATAAACCCACATGTGCTGAACAATAACGTTTGAATACCGATAAACCCATAAACCATGTGATTTTCTAAGGCTGAATGGAATAACCCAAAGCCAAAGAAATAGAATGGAATAACCCATAAACCCGATAAACCTACTTGTGAGGAACAATAACATTTGAATACCGATAAACCCATAAATCATGTGATTTTCTAAGGCTGAAAATTCTCGAGGGTACTTTGCGTTATTGCTTTGAATACCGATAAACCCATTTGTTGAAGACAGAGCTACAAACCTGATGAAGACCTCACGGCAGTGGAAAAGACTTACGACGACCCTGATGAAGACCAACAGCAACCCTAATGACTGCAGCAATGACAAGGGCTAAGTCCGGTGGTGATGGGAAACTGTTTCAATTTTTGGATTGAGGACTCAAGGCTTTATCTTAAGTGAACCTAAGTCTTGTTACACCCTAGTACTCAAATAGTGCCCCGATCTGAACTATATTTGCCCTGAGTCGTATCTATTAAAATGGATAACGATCCGATACCAGTGGTTACTCGATCCATCGGGTTAAATTGTCATTCCTATGTCTGCTTGATAAATTTTTTTTGTCTAAAAATTAGTTTCTTACATTATTATTTATTGACGAGTCATGTTGTATCAACTTGGTCTTGATAAGATTTGCCTGGTTTAGCTATTCAGAAATATCAATAATGGTTAAAACTTAAAAGTGTGGAATTGGAAAAATTTGATCATTGGTCAACTGGATTTCAGTTTATTCTATTTAGGTTTCCATCTGATAGCATGTCAATGGTGCATATTCTAGGTTTGCTTTTTTACCATGACTAGTTTTAAGTACAGGTCTTAGTTTCCGATTTTGCAGACCTATGAACGTTTCTGTATTGAGAAGTGGTTGGAAGCAGGCCATGGAACATGTCCAAAGACGCAACAGGCACTGACTAGCAACATCCTAACCCCAAACTATGTCCTTCGGAGCCTCATATCCCAATGGTGTGAGGCAAATGGTGTTGAATCTCCCCAACGACCAAGTAGTTCTCTGAACAACAAAGCCAAGTCTGCTTGCTCTCTTGCGGAACAGACTAAGATCGACAATCTTCTAAGAAAGCTCACATCTGGCAACCCAGAAGACCAGAGATCTGCTGCTGGAGAGATCCGTCTTCTAGCCAAGCGCAATGCTGATAATCGTGTAGCTATTGCTGAAGCTGGTTTCATCCCTCTTCTTGTAGGCCTCCTTTCGATGCCTGACTCACGCACCCAAGAGCATGCAGTCACAGCTCTTCTTAACCTTTCCATATGTGACAATAACAAAGGAAGCATCATATCCTCAGGGGCGTTCCTGGTATAGTTCAGGTGCTCAAGAAGGGGAGCATGGAAGCTCGGGAAAATGCAGCAGCCACTCTTTTTAGCCTTTCAGTTGTAGATGAAAATAAGGTTACAATTGGAGCTTTGGGAGCTATTCCACCACTCGTGACTCTGCTTAATGAAGGCACCCAAAGGGGTAAAAAAGATGCTGCAACAGCGCTCTTCAATCTTTGCATTTACCAAGGGAACAAGGGGAAGGCAGTGCGATCTGGTCTTGTTTCTATATTAATGTGCCTGCTAACAGAACCTGTTGGAGGAATGGTTGATGAAGCATTGGCCATTCTTGCAATACTTGCTAGCCATCCTGAAGGAAAAACAGCAATTGGAGCTGCCGAAGCAGTACCAGTTTTGGTAGAGGTCATAGGGAGTGGATCTCCCAGGAATAGAGAGAATGCAGCTGCAGTTTTGGTTCACCTTTGTTCTGGTGATCAACAACATCTAGCAGAGGCTCAGGAGCTTGGGGTTGTAGGCGCACTCGTAGATTTGGCTCAAAATGGAACAGATAGAGGCAAGCGAAAGGCTGCACAATTGCTTGATAGAATGAGCAGATTTGTTGAGCTGCAGAAGCAAGCTCAGGCACAAGCTGAAGTTCAAGATCATGCAAAGCTGTCACAGCCACCCTCCACAGCAAATGATGATGGCTGAGTGGTGTTTTTGGTTTGCCTTTTGGTTTGCTTGGTTTCTTTCCTTGTCAACAAGTGTCAAAGGAGGCTGCTCTGCTTTGGCGTAAGGTTGAAGATCACCTTTCCAATTGTAAGTTATTCATTTGTATGTTTGGAATGACTAATGAGGACTCCACGTTTAAGATATTCTTAAAAAGTATTATCAAAGAAGTAGAAGGAAGAAAGAGGCCACATGTTTCGTAGATCTGACATATATGTCAGTCAAATTGTACAATTGTAACATTGTAATCATCCGCGGTTTTTAGTGAAGAGATGTTTCCTGTATTCACAACGATAACCATAACCTGGAATTCCGTCTATGCTTGTTTAGTAAACTATTTTTCTGTAGGATAATACTAGCCAAAGATTCTTCCTTGGTATTTTTGGACTATGAAGAGGAAGGACCCCCAAAGATGGTGTTAGTTTCATATAATATAGAGGTGTTCATGATCCTATCGGTTGAACTTTCTAAAAAAATAATTTCAAAATCGGAACAGACTGTAGGATGATACAAAACTGAAATAGATTAGACCAGACTAACCATTTAAACCATGCAGTTGACTCCAGTTAGTGTTTTTTAACTGTAGGAAATATAATATTATTGTATAAATATTTTTTTAGTCCAAAGTTTAATTTTAATCAAGTGGTAAACAATGGTTTTGATAGTAAGCATCTCGGTATTTGATTCTAAATCTCAGCGGATGCATAGTATTTTTTTTTTTATTTAAAAATATTACTACAAATGTACGCAATGTTGAAACTGGAAAAAGAAGCGGAAACGAAGGAAAATTTTATTATTTAATTTTTATGAAAATCTGAATGAAAAGTTTAAATACATTTGTTAATAAGTAATTGGATTAGCTCCCCAAATGAACATGGTTAACATGGTGAGTCTAATCCATAATTTTTTTTTTTTTAATAATTTCTCATTATCAGTGAGAAAGAGTTAAAAATTCCATCGTGTTGTCTTTGGTTTTCAACTCATAACACAAGGTACCACGTTTCAACAATAGGTAGAAGTAAAGAATGGAAGGGTCATAAAAAAAAAAATAAACGTATGTATCAAATTCATATATAAATAAATTTTTAATTTAATTTAATTACATGATATAATCCGTTTCGTATATAAAGTTTCATATTTAATCCCTTCTAGCAAGTACACGCATATTATTTTTTTACGATATAAAAAAACATATGTTTAGAGAGAAAATCTTACATACAACAATTATATATCTCATATGGTAGAATGAATTACATTTAATAATTTTTTTTTATAAAATGAAAAATAATGTTAAATATATGAACAATATCAACGTTTATAATTTACAAGATATTAAAATTTTTTTCATATTTTAAAGGTTAAAAGTGAAACTAAGAATAAATTTTCCTGAATTTTCGAGCCCTCATACATTTGATTTGTATTGCCCTTGTAATCTTGGTACGTACCAATTTAACAGCAAGCACTCCTCTTTATTAGTTTGTTTGTTTGTTTCTTTACCTTTTCCTTTTGCAATATCCATTTAATCTCCACAAACTACAGTTTCTACTGCCTACATTTCTATAAGGACCATGACCAATCTAACCATATCATCATAAAGAGAAACAAAGTAAGAAAAGGAAAGAGAATAACACTTTTTTATTGTTGTAGTACTGCTGCTTTCTTGTAGCCTTATTCGTCCAGTATTGTTAGCTAGACGTCGTTAGTTCTTGAGAAAGTTAAAATTCTTGATTCCTCAAACTGCCTTTTGGATTTGAATTATACAAATTAATTATAATTATTAGAGTACTGAAAAGAATTCTAATGATAATTTTGTAACATGACATTTAATATCAATTAAAGAGTAAAAGGTTCCTTGTGGTCCGTGATATATCATTAATACTCACATTTTTTAATTTGAAGTCACGAGTTCCAATCAAATAATCAAATTTTATTTTTATTAATTTTGTAGTCACTGTTGTCTAATTGTAAACACAATTTTTAAAATTAATAACTCAATAATAATTAAAAAATATATGATAATTTAAAACAAAAGACTAAACTACTACTAAAATAACAAAAAGGACTGAAATATTCTTTTAACACAAATACAATTCTAACTATTATTAAATTTACCTTAGATTAAACGTATAATTGTTGGATTTGAAATAATTATTTTTAGATTAAAGATACTTGAGGTTGGAGGCCATGAGAAACACCATATATACCATTCGAGAAGCTAGTGACTAATTTAAAATAATTAACATTATAATATATTACAAAATAATTAAGAATTAAATATGATTTACAAAACATTAATTGTTTCCGAATAAAATAAAGTGCAATAAAATATTGCCCAAATTTAATATATCTAATGAAAAATAGTTTTTTATTTTTAATTTTTTGTTTTGCTAAACAATTCATATGATATTATATTATATTAAGATAACATGACAGATAATAAAATATATTTAATGGCTATTTACATCATAATAATCTACTAAAATGATCAATAACTTTAAAAGCTCTGTTCATTTTGTAATACAAGCCAAATACCTATAACCATTGTTCCATAATAGTCCTTGATAAATACACATTCCTTACATAACATCCGACTAGTAATAATAGAAATACAATATCATGAAAGCTCTTCAGTTATGTATAAATTCGTCATCAGCTTTACTACTTACTTTACATCCCCCACTGTTTGTTTCACCACCCAAATAAATGTTTTTTTTTTTTTTTAGCCCAAAACTCCCTCAAATATTTAGACAAATGTAGTTTTTAAACATTTTATCAATAAAATAGTAACTACTAATAAAAATAAAATATAATCTATAATAAGTTCTAACAATATAGTTTTTAAACATTTTTTTTTTCATTTGCCTAAGAATAATGAGCAACTCCTCCTAGCTTTGGATCATAATTGAAGTGCAATACAAATTGGCTCTCCTCCTTGTTGACCAGCCAACATTAAGTAAATTACTTTCTCAACCTTAAACTTTCCCAAGAGTGGTATAACACACAAATGTCGTATAGTTTCAATTTTTAGTAAGAGCCGATAGTAATTGATTAAACTAAGTTTCACATTAAACTTAAAAGCCAAACTACTCATTTTTCCGAAATTTTGCTCCATCCGTGGACCTTTATACCTTGTTAGAGAAAGTGAAAAATAGTTTTAAAATGAAAATGTTAAATGAGATGGAAGCTAGATAAATTAGTTTAGGTATTCTCAAACAACCTTGACTACACAATTCATTAACTATTATATAAGTATTGGATAATTGGAGTATGTTGTCCCTTATATGTCTAAAGCAGTGCTTAAGTATCATGGTCACACTATTCCATACATTGAATGAAGGGTCATAATTTATTCAGATTGACATCATGTAATTTAATATTTTAACTTTTTTTTTTCCTATAGTTAATTAATTTTAAATATACCAATTATTTAGGTCTAAAATTTATGATTATATACCAATAAAAGTACAAAATTGTAGCATTACTAGTAACAAAATAAAAGATATTGAAAGAGGGGCATAAATGGTCACATTTAAAAAAAAAAATTTGACACAAAAGTTTCATAATTATTGAATTAGATATTAATAATATTATTATTATGAAAAATTAAATAAATTTAGTCCTAATTAAACATGTTAACGTGTTATAATATTTATGACTACAAACATTAGAGTAGCTACTCTGAAAAGTACCGTAAAAAATCTTTAGTTTATTAATATAGAATTGTTGAGAAAAAAAAAAGCATTTTTAACACTTTAACGGTAAGGTATTTTTTAAGGAAAATGATTTCTAGCTAAGTTAATGCATGTATTAATCTCACAATTATTTTAACATTTTTTATTTAACTTTAGATACAATCCAATATACATAAGTGAAGGCATATATATTATATCACTGTTCATTTTAGAATTAGTCCAACAAATAACAAAAATGATTTTTTTTTCTTCAACTTATTGTATACATTAATTCACATGTTATAATTTAATTAATATTTTATTAATATATATTTTTATAATTATTTTATTATCTTATATTCTAAATTTTTTAATAAATTAATAACTAAGATGTAACTTATTCATATATAACACTTCCAAACAAATAAGGGAAATTTTGTCCTTGTGATGACCAATCCAAACAATCTCTTCAAACTGTTAGAGGAATTCTTCTTCAAACTCGATCCCAAATTTCAGTTACAACCACTTGTCTGTCCCCTTGCACTCTTTCCCTCCCATTATATATATATATATATATATCTGACATTCACAACAACACCGACTTTGCCCACTTAATTTCCCAGGAAACAAACACAAAGATCTCTCTCTATATTTTCGTTGTTTTCCAAATTAAATTATTTCTACGGGTTTCTTTCTCAATTGGTATTAGTATACAAATGGCTGGCAAAGGTGAAGGTACGGCAATTGGTATCGACCTTGGAACAACCTACTCTTGTGTTGGAGTTTGGCAACACGATCGCGTTGAGATCATTGCCAATGACCAAGGCAACAGAACGACACCGTCTTATGTCGCCTTCATTGACACTGAGCGTCTCATTGGCTATGCAGCTAAGAATAAGGTTTATATGAATCCAGTCAACACTGTTTTTGGTGAGTTTCAACCTGTTCATTTCTTCAAACACCTTTCGTGTCTATATTATATTTTCCGTTAAAGTGCTCATTGTTCTTTATTCAGATTAATTGATTATCTTATGGACGCATGTTTTCCAGTTTTATAGATATTTTATTTTTCTTAACTTTTACAGATTAACTCTCAGACGAAATTTACATGAAAACGACAAAATGCACTTGGTGAATACCCATGATTGCTGTGGTTTTGAGATGAAAGGTTTATATTTTTTTAATTCTGAGCTGCCTAATTCATTGTTGTATTTATTCTTTGTGTCAGATGCAAAGCGATTGATTGGTAGGAGATTCAGCGATGCCTCAGTTCAGAGTGATATGAAGTTATGGCCATTCAAGGTGATTCCTGGTGCTGCGGATAAGCCAACAATTGTGGTAATTTATAAAGGTGAAGAGAAGAGTTTTGCCGCTGAGGAGATATCATCCATGGTTCCTATGAAGATGCGTGAAATTGCGGAGACATATCTCGGTTCAGCAGTGAAAAATGCTGTTGTCACAGTCCCTGCATACTTCAATGACTCAACGCCAGGCCACAAAAGATGCTGGTGTTATTGCTGGTATGAATGTCATGCGTATTATAAATGAGCCAACAGTTGCTGCTATTGCCTATGGTCTTGACAAAGAAAGCTACTAGTGTTGGTGAGTAGAATGTTCTTATCTTTGATCTTGGTGTAGGAACTTTCGATGTCTCTCTTCTCACAATCGAAAAAGGTATTTTGAGGTAAAATCTACTGCAGGAGATACCCATTTGGGAGGTGAAGATTTTGACAATAGGATGGTGAATCATTTTGTTCAAGAATTTAAGAGGAAGAACAAGAAGGATATTAGCAATAATCCTAGAACTTTGAGAAGGTTAAGAACATCTTGTGAAAGGGCTAAGAGGACACTCTCTTCAACTGCTCAAACCACTATTGAGATTGATTCTCTGTTTGAAGGTATTGATTTTTATTCCACTATTACTCGAGCACAATTCGAGGAATTAAACAAGGATTTGTTTAGGAAATGTATGGAGCCTGTGGAAAAATGTTTGAGGGATGCTAAAATGGATAAAAGCACTATTCATGATGTTGTTTTGGTTGGTGGGTCAACTAGAATTCCCAAAGTACAACAGTTATTACAAGATTTCTTCAATGGTAAAGAGCTATGCAAGAGCATAAATCCTGATGAGGCTGTTGCCAAGCTGCTATTTTGAGTGGTGAAGGAAATGAGAAAGTTCAAGATTTATTACTATTAGATGTCACTCCAATTTCACTTGGTTTAGAAACAGCTGGTGGAGTCATGACTGTGCTTATTCCAAGAAACACAACCATTCCTACCAAGAAAGAACCAAGTTTTTTCAACCTACTCAGATAACCAACCTGGTGTTTTGATTCAAGTATATGAAGGTGAAAGAACAAGAACTAGAGACAACAACTTGCTTTGAAAATTTGAGCTCTCAGGGATTCCTCCAGCTCCTAGAGGTGTGCCTCAAATCACTGTTTGCTTTGATATCGATGCTAATGGGATTTTGAATGTCTCTGCTGAGGACAAAACTACAGGGCAGAAGAATAAGATTACAATCACTAATGACAAAGGTAGGCTATCAAAAGAGGAAATTGAGAAGATGGTTCATGAGGCAGAGAAGTATAAGTCTGAGGATGAGGAGCATAAGAAGAAAGTTGAGGCTAAGAATGCACTTGAAAACTATGCATATAATATGAGGAACACAGTGAGAGATGAAAAAATTGGATCCAAGTTAAGTCCAACTGATAAGAAGAAAATTGAAGATACAATTAATTGGCTTGATAATAACCAACTTGCAGAAGCTGATGAATATGAAGATAAGATGAAAGAGCTTGAGAATACATGCAATCCAATTATAGCCAAAATGTATCAAGGTGCTGGAGCTGAAGCTGGTGCTTCAATGGATGATAGTGCTCCCCCAGCTGCCGGTGGAAGTGGAGCTGGACCAAAGATTGAGGAAGTTGACTAGAAACTTTTATTTTTAGTAGATTTCTAGTATTGATATGGGAATGTTAGTATCCTCATGTCATAGTTAGATCTGTTTTTAAGTTTTGTTTCTTGTTGATCATTGTAGACTCCAATTTTTTAGGTTATCTATAACTACTAACTATAAAAATGAAGACTTCCCTATCTCTTCAGCTCCACAGTTATTTAGTTTTGTGTCAAAAACGGGATTTGGTAAAAATCTCGCTTTATTTTATTATTTGACTAGGAAGTTTATAAACTTTTCTACATTCTAATCCTTTCTTACTTTTTCTTTCCTTAAATTTGTTACCTTAATGTTTTAACTTTTATACATTTAGCTCAAACAATAAAAAAAGTAACGGTACAAAAATATGATTAATTAAAAAATAAATACACCAAATTATAAGAGAAAAAGTAAGGTTAGAAAAGTGTAAAATGTAATTTTTTTAAAAAGATTAAGTGTATATCAGCCTTTATTATATATAAAAAGTCATGATAACAGGGAACAATGGTTTTTCTTGTAAAAACAAAAAAGCTAAACTATGTTATATATATATATATATATATATTAATTTTACTTTGATCCCTTTAATATTTTTCTTATAATTTATTCTCTTATTATTTAATTTTAATCACAACTTAGGAAAAATATACCTAAGGGAATTAGTTTTTTAATGTCGTCTACTCAAATATACCTAAGGAAATTAGGAGATAAAATGCCACCAAGTAAAACAAATTTTTATAATAATAAAAAAATGACACCTAGCAAAGAAAATACCTTTTAGTTTGATACACAATCAATTATGCTGGAAATCTAACAGATGCAAAGAATTAACAAGATCCATCTACAGGTAATCTGTGTAGAGCTCAAGCCTCAATGAACAGAGGATTTCTTATCAAGTGTTCTGAACATTGTGGGGGAAGAAGACAGTGGAACTACCTGGGAGGAGCTTGAAGGATGCTGTGGTAAATTTTGATTAAATTCATTCTCTTTCTTCTTTCCAACCATGAATGTGATAAAAGACCCATCTTTTTCTTCACTTACTGATAAAATGGTAGCATTTTGAGAAGCCCTTTTCTCAGCTTCTTCTAAGAGTCTTCTTAACAATTTCTCCTCAGCATCCCTTAAAAACTTGAACTTTGGTGGTGGCGAAGATCTCAATCTATTCAAGTCATTTTCTGTTGATAATTCAAAGAGAGGATTGAACCCAAGTTTATAAGTGTCCAAAGATCTCAAAGGTGATGACTTTAAAGTTGGAGAAGCCAAAGGAGTAAGAAATGGGGTATCCACAGTCAATATTAGATCACTCAAGCTCCTTGTCCTTGACCCTTTTTTGCTTCTATGAGATTTCCCATCTTCAGAGTCCAAATCTTCTTTTGTTTCTTCTTTGATTGTGAAGAGAAATCTTGGTGGGCCAGCCAGATTGTGCAGTCTCATTAGCTCTGCTTCTACACTTTCTTCACCAAGGGTCTGAAGTAGTACATCTTTGCTAGAACCCATCTCTAGGTCTGATTCATGACAACTTGAATTTGCTTTTTGTTTCTCTTGAGGGTTGGAAATTTTGAAAGAAGTGGGTTTCTTAAAGCAATTGAATTGAAATGGTTGTTTAGAGAAGTTGTTGATGTATTCATCTTCAATCTCTCTGATATTGATTCTCTTCTTCCAACATAATAAATAGAAAAGTTCTGCAACAAGAGCTAATAGAAGACAACCAAAAACTAAGCTCAAACCAAGACCTAATCCACTCAAAGATGTCATCTTTAGCTGAAATTTCACATCCCTCAAATGGGTTTTCTCAAATTGAAAATTGGCTTCAGATTCTCTTATCCATGCGTTTTGAACTATCCCTAAAGAAAATAAAACTGGGTCTTAGAGGGCATCTGTGAAAACGAAATCCCAGTCCCAAAATTAGCTCACTTTATTAGGAATTACTATTAAAAAAAAACTTTTACAGGGAAACTTTTTTTCCAACAGAACACTCCTTGAACGGCCCAGGTACACTAATTTTTACATAAAACAGGAATCTTTATCTTTTGCCTGAAGCACACGCTAAGATAATACTTTGTGGAAAATTCTGTACACAAGGAAAAACTTACCTTTAAAGCTCAAAACGTCAACTACTCACAACAACAACCACCACGAAACCAATCCCAAAGAAATTAGAATAGACAAGAAAATAATCTTAGCTTTTAAAATAATTATATAAATTACAAAAAATGAGGACAGAGCAGCATCAAGTAGTGTAGGCAATAAAATGTCACATCATTAAAATTCATTTTAAATTTAAAATATGTAAACTTTTTCAAAATCTTTTTACAAAGTGATGAGTGTAGGCAAAGTGGATTGAGAGAAACTCACTGGGTTTGGATTCTTTGGAACAGCGTGTGTGCTGCTAAGTGCAAACAGAAGTTTTGTATTTTTATTTTTTGTATCCTCTTTTGTTTTGGCTCTGGGTGTGTAAAATGGAATTGATAAAAGTTAAAAATGAGATACTGGATGAGTCACACCCGCCAAACATTCACGCTAGTTGGTGATAATTGAAGACAGTGACAAATGGCACACCCCGTCAGCCTTGAAGGATCTAGCTGGTCTTTCTCTGGTTTGAATTAGTCCATTGCTTTATCTAAAACCTGACAAGCTATGTGTAACAGTCCGCGAGTTCACGTAGCAAAATTTCGAACATTCGGTGCCAAAAATTTCCAAGTCAAAGCCAGCCTATCACCTATCGAATCCAAAGCATGACCCTTTGTCCAAAGATTTCGGTGCTCCTTAAGAAAGTACCAACGAGAACTACTCTCCAAGAGTCTCGCATGCATGCAACTTACTGATTGCTTCCCGGCATCAAGGTTACATTTACCAAGACGTTCGTCCCATCGTAAAGTTTCACATCATCAAGGCATTATGCTACACAATTGCTCACCCAACTGTGCATATCACACATGTTGATAACAAGTAGTACAACAATGTACCAAGACTAGTCGGCTTTCCATACCTCTTGTCGGGTCTCTTCATGCACACCCTTGAATAGGCAATCTTGACACTAAGGGCCATCTTCTTGCCCAAAGCTCTCCTTCTTCTCGCACCTCATGTGCACATATGTTTGATGCTCTCATCATACTTAACTCAAGCAAATACCCATGCCAACTTATACTCAAGTCATCCAAGCAAGTGTGTCTTCCATGTAAGTATGTTTTATTCATACAAACTCACATGTTGTTTGAATGAGCAACTCTTTAATTCGAAGCCCCACAATGATGCCTTTATCTTAGCACGTTGTTTCCCATTACCGTGCCATCAAGCTTACGGATCCTGGTGCTTGGCGAACCTTTTACCAATGCACCTTCCTCCTTAACATCACCGTCATGAGGGTTGTCACATTCGTAATGTGCCTTACTTAGAGCAACGCTGCCTTGCTAGCATGCCACTACTCTTTTGATGCACCATCACTTGTGCAACGCCTCCCACAAAGCGTGTCGCGTTCCCACAAAGCTACCTTCACATGCCAACATCGAATATACCGCAGGGCATACCCATCTGTCACATGTAGCCTCTCGTGTGGGAACCATGCATAGTATCAACCCTTCTGCATCATTGATACTGTCCCTAAGACTTCAAGTCTCAAGGAGACACTAACATACTTACTTAGCACAATCAATGCCCGCCCCATGGGCATTCTCTAGCTCACAGGTAGCTCACTTAGCACACCGTGCCCACGGATGCTAGGGGTGGTAGAGAGCTTGACACCATGTCTCTCCTTAAAGAGCTTTTAAAGCCATTTCATTAATTTCAAGAACAAACATCACTTTGTTTGAAGAAACATAAGCCCAAAATAATTCAATAATAATTATTTTGTCAATTATCGAAGTGCCCCACATGCAACCCCTGACACTATACATAGATCCCTAAAAAATTTAAATACGTTGGATTTAATTATGAAAATTTTAAAATTTTGAGATTTAATTTTAATTTTTTAAATTATATATATATTTTTAAAATTTTAATTCATAAATATATATTTTAATAGTTAATATTAAATTTATTTATAAATTTTAAAAATTTAGAAATAAATTATATAATTTAAAATTTTAATTATTTAGATGTAAAATTTTAAAAATTGTGATTAAATAATATAATTTAAAAATTTATGTGTAAAATTGCTTAAAGTCTAGAGACCAATAATTAAGCTCAAAAAAGTATTATGACTATTCACCTTAATTTTTTTATATGATTCTTAATTTTTTTAAATTTAAATATTTTTTTTATTTTTATTGGAAAAGGTAAAAAAAATAAATTTAATGTTTAATTTATTACAAAAATACTTTTAGTATTTTGTTCCGTTAATATTTATGTTCTTTTGATCATTTTCGTTAACATTATTTTTTAATACTATGTTTAATAGTTAAATTTTTAAAGGTAATGACTAAAATGATGTATAAATATTAAGGGAACTAAATTTAAAAAAATAACAATAAATTAAATATTGATAAT
Source organism: Elaeagnus macrophylla (assembly GCA_029378325.1). Taxonomy (NCBI): domain Eukaryota; kingdom Viridiplantae; phylum Streptophyta; class Magnoliopsida; order Rosales; family Elaeagnaceae; genus Elaeagnus; species Elaeagnus macrophylla. The sequence continues at coordinate 10,269,986 of CM055642.1, forward strand.
ATTTTTATAATTAATTCTAAATATTAATGACATAAATTATATATAAACTTGTTGTAATGTTTAAAAGAACATCTTCCATTTAAACCGTAAGTTTTTATACATTTTGTTTCCCAAACGTGTTTAAATATAGCAATCTAGTTAATAATCTTCAATTTTAAAAATAAAGCACTGTTTTAAATTTGACAAATTTTATCTAATATATTAATTTTTGTCAAATTGATTTAACTTTCTTGTGACGTGATTTTAAATTTTGGAAAAATTACTCGATTCTTTGTGATATTTTAGCTCCTAAATAATTAATTAATACAATTTAATTATTATACTTTAAAATTTTAAAATATCATATACAAAAATAAATTTCTAAACAATTGCTTTTGAATACTTTAATTTCTAAACTTTATTAAAGTGAAATACTTTAATTCCTAAAATTTGAATTTAAAATATATAATTTTTTTTAAAAATATGACTTAAATATACTAATAAAAAATTTAAAAATTAAAATATCCTAAAGACATAAATTTAAAGACTTTGATGTCATTTCACTTATTTATTTTATCATAACTTATGACTCTATACATAATTTAGTCTTTAAATTATAACAAATTTTATAATTTGATCATCAACTTTTTAATTACAAAATAATTATATTACCTTTTAATTACAAGATGGTTAAATATAATTGGGTAAATTAATTTGATAAAATTTAATACTATACTAAATTTATAGAATTAAAAAAAATTAAAGTTTAAATTGTAATATTTTAAACAAGATAATCGCAACATTCCAACTTTAAATTTTGAAATAATTTTTTTTTTTTCTTGATGAAATCAAAGTAATATATTTTCTCCCGGGTTAAAAGTATTTTTTTTTTTTTATCCAACTTGATATTTTCTAAGCATTATGTGATAATATCCAAAAACGATTTTTTTATACAACAAATATTTTAAAAAGTGGGTACATTGACAAGAAATATATATAAACTTAAATTCTTTAACTTTTATTTTTAAGAATTCAATAATTTTCTCTCTCATATCAATTTTATTATTTGTTTCTATTTCTCTTATATTATATCCATAATTTTTATAAATTTATAGTATTAAAAAAAATCTCTCCTAAAACATGCAAGTTTCCTAACAAACCATGTAACAAAAAAACAAAGGGATTGTTTTAAAGTTTTGATTAGTTAATGATTATTATTGCATTTGTAAAAGCAAATGTGACCTTCCTGGTTGCTTCCTTCTTGATCATAAGGATGCATCTTTGTCCATAAGACACAATTATTCCTTCTTAATTTCCAGCCGAGCTCGTAATTAAAGATTGTGGAGTGAGTTTGAAGGAAGGATTAAAGAAATTGTATTTAGTGGGGTTGTATTTTATCAATGTGTCTATTTTTAATTAGTTTTTATTATTATACATGGGACTCGCTTTCAAATCAATTGGAACTCATAACAGTTAACAAAGCTTTTAATTTTTTGTTTTGAATGAATATGTATTGGAATTGAACATAATGAAAATATATAGAATTTTTTAGGGATAAAATATCGGTGTTAATGAATATATCAAAGTTTGATGTAGCTCTATTGTGAGAACCGTTTGTGATAATGTCATAACAAATTAAGTTTCTATTGAAAAATATTTAATTGCTTTAACATTAACCTTTGTGCTATATAACCTTAATGTAAGAACTTAAGAATTAACAAATTAAATAATAAAGCATATAATATAATAATCTTACCAATAAACTAGCTACATGCTAAATAAAATACTAATTACATGAGTGAAAATAATGTTGTCTATAACATTAAAAGTTAACAAATTATGCAATAACTAATCACAACTACAATTTTGTCCAAGAAGTTAAAAGAAATGTATATTATATCAAACAATATATTTGACATGTTTGAAACTGTAAACACATAAATATTAAAATGGCATCGATATCTTGCTCGATCTTTTCCCATTATTTTTCATTAAAAAAATTGTGTTAACTTAATAATTTAAATAGATGTGATCATGAAGGAGTTTTGCACTAACTAATATATATATATATAATAATTGATTTAAATAGTTTATATTCTGATTAAAAATTATATATTTTAAAATTAGTAATAATATAATTAAAATTATGAGATTTAATTACATTAAAATTAAATAAATTATAAAAATATTTTTAATTGTATAATACTTACATACTCATTTAACATGTATGTAAACTATGTCAATATATAAATGAATTACATATCAATATAATATGTATGTAATTAAGTTTACATACTGATGTGACAATATGTAATTAAGTTTAGTAAAATTTATTTATTTATAATTACACTTAAAAAAAATTAAAATAATAAAAAGTATGCTCTTAAATATTATTAAATTATTATAGAAGATTTAATATATATATTATTTTTAAACTAATATATTAATATAATGTAATTGTGATATTTATAATATTTAAATATAATATATTAAAAATAAAATATGTATTTATTTATAATTTTAATAATAATTCGGTTTAGATTGAATTACAGACGATTATAAAATATGTCAATCCGAATTTGATTCAAATCTAAACGATTGTATACTTTTCAATATGAATTTGATTCGACTATAAAATCTTTGAATCCAATCCAATCTAATCGACGTATCATATCAAATTTTTTAATTTAAATTATTTAATTGAATTATTTACTCACATCATATATATATATATAATTAATGGTCATGTATAACAAGATATCATCACTTTTTAACTTTTTTCTTATGATCGCTCGATGTCGCCGTTTAGAGCATGAGAGTTTATATTTTTAACCTTCTTCTTCTCAGTTTACATTTAGGCACTGTGGTGTTCACAATATGGGTTGACATACTGCCAAATTGGTATGTAAATTCATTTACATACTGCCACATTGATATATAAATTCATTTACATACTGTTATATTAGTATGTAAACTCATTTATGTACTGCTACATTAGTATGTAAACTCAATTTACATACTATGTAAACTGTGTAAACTCATTTACATATTGTCATATTGGTATGTAAACTCAATTTACACACTGTGTAAATTATTTACATATTATATAAACTATATTACATACTGTCACATTGTTATATAAACTCAATTTGCATAGTATGTAAATTGTGTTACATGCTATGTAAACTGTCATATTGGTATGTATACCTATTTACATACTATCATATTGGTATATAAACTCAATCACATATCTGTCATATTGGTATGTAAACTCATTTATATATTGTCATATTGATATATAAATTCATTTACATACTGTCACATTAGTATAAATCCATTTATACACATCTATTTACATAAAATTCTATTATTTTTAAAGTTTTTTTGAAAAATAAAAATTATTATCATATAATTTTGAGATAATTTTTATTTTTTTCTTAAAAATTAATAAATAAAAATTATTATTAAATATATTTGTAATTATTTTTATAAAAAAATTAAAAATTATAAAATTAATTATTTAATCGTTATTAAATATACCCTTAACGTTTCTTATATTATTACTAATAAAAAATTACTAAAACATAAATTATTTCAATATCGTCACATATTATTAAATCCTAATTCGATCCACAAATGGGTAAGCATTATTATCACGCATGGATGAATAGCATGCGTCACCTCTATTATCTGATTATCTCCTCTTTTTTGGCCTTTATCTATTTTGGATTTGGACTCCATTTCTGTCAACTACAGAAAAGGTAATAAATGACGGGTTTGGTGACGTAACTTTAATAAGAATATAGTTTAATATAATAAATTTTTTTATTAAGTAAAATAATTATAATAATTTAATACAAAATTTAAATAAGTTTAAAATATCATATTTAATCATTTTTAATAGAGTTATTATTGGAATATTAAAAATATTCATATTTTTTCCTCCAAAACAACCTCAAACTAATTCCCTTTTTTTCTCACCCCCAAACAAATGTGTCCCGCTACTCCCGTTATACTTTTATTTAATCTCAGTTCTTTTTTTTCTTTTTTAATCTCAATTCTTGTTTTTTTTTTTTAATTATTGAACAATAGGTGTGGTTTGGGGAGGGGGCTGGATTTAAAACAAAATGAAATAGTTAGGATAAATGTTAGGAACACTCATTTATACTAGGGGTGTACACGGTCCGGTCCGGTCCGGTTTTTAGTAAAAAAAATTTAATCGGACCGGACCGTTCATATTATTTTAACCGGACCGGACCGGACCATTTAACTAATAAAAATTTTAAAACCTTCCAATTTGGTCCGGTTTGGTCCGATTTGGATTAACGGTTTTCAATGGTTTTTAAAATTTTTTTTGTTAAACTTTTTTGTATAACTAAAAATATAATCAAATAATAACGCGACACACATAATAACAAATTAATACATTAATCCATAAAATACATATTCATAATACATTAATTCATAAAAGTTATAACAGATGGGAAATTGGGAATTAATGGACTAATAAGAAATTGGGAATTAATGGACTAATGAAAAATTGAGAATTATCCTGGCTTCACTGGATAATGGCGTAATGGACTAATGGGAAATTGAGAATTAATAATATTAGTTATAACAGAGAGCTGTTATAACACTAAATCACTATCAAAGTAATATAGATTAACACTAACAGAGTAATATATTTTTCCTCGGTACACAGAGTCACAGTATTTGTGAATATATTAATAATAATAATAATATTAGTAATAATAATAATAATGATAATAATAATATATTATTTAAAAAAATTAATATTTTATTTTTAACGGTCCGGTCCGGTCCGATTGGTTAAAAAATTTACAAAACCAGATCGGACCGTTTTACCAACGGTTTGTATAATTTTTAACCGGACCGGACCATGTATTTCATGAAATTGTCCGGTCCAGTCCGGTCCGGTCCGGTTTTTCGATTTTGATCGGTTTGGTCCGGTTTTTAGACACCCCTAATTTATACACTCTCTGGTACACACTTTCTTAAGCTTAAACTTTATTTTAAGTGAAAAATACATGTTTTGAAAAGTTCACCGATGTCAATACTTGAATATCAATCCAGGAAGTGGGAGAGTATAAAAGAGAGGGTAGTACTTTGGCATTTCTCAATAATTAATATAATAATATTATCATAATTATTGTGTTATATTTTTATATAAAAAAGTGTATTTCTTAACTATAATAAGTAAGGGAGTTGTTATTTTTAAGGTGGCGTTGAAAAGGTTGGTGCCACGCCATTATTTTGTTATTCTTCCAACTTAATTTGCTCTTGTTACTACTCATTTTGTTGGAAGTGTTAGTCATCTACACAACTTTGCTTCAGTTCCATAAACTTCATTTTTATCCTTTGTTGCAATTTTATTCCATTTTTGGATATTGAATCAAACTCTTCAAGCTTTGAAAGCTATTGGTGAGATTTCTTAACCATATTTGGATCTTTCCTCTGGCTTCAATCGCTGAAAGGTCATATTATTTTTTTTGCTTCATGTACCCAATTCTGATCCAAATTTATTATTTTTACATTATTAGAATATTAAATTGTTGGCTATTCTATAAGCAACCAAATCAATAAATATTTACAATTAATAAAAAATGTTAAACTGTTTTGCAAAAAAAATTAAACAATGTTTTTGTTCTTTATTTGATAGTAAAAACCAAGATTCTAGCTTCAATATGTCGGAATAAAAGAATAGAGAAAAATGAAACGAATAGAGGCGGAATAAAGAGGACCAAATTGTAAAATGATAAAATTGAATCACGTGTTACTGTGCCTCCACCCTTCTTTGGCATGGAAATAACGCCATCCTATTTTTATAGCAAACAATTTAATGTTCTAATATTTTTAAAAATATAAATATTATTCTAACATTAAGAAAGCTTGCTCTGAAAATAGGGATATCTATAATTATTTACAATTTAATATTATTATTATTTAATAAAATTGTGATCAACAAAATATTATCGAAATCAATTTAAATTGCTTACATAAATCCATGATTAATGTATGACAACTATATCATTAATTCCCAGTACGTGTAACAAAACCTTGGGAGCCTCTCAAGGGAATCATTTAGTTCTAACTAAGGGGTTGTTGACCCAACAAAATAAATAAACTAAAGGGAGAGCTTCTCTTTATTTAGCTAGCGCTAGCTAAAAGGAAAAAAAAAAAAAAATCCCTTCTGACAAGTGTAAATCGTTAATCAGTTTTAATTGAGATCTTATTGAAGAGTGCATCACATAAATTTACACCAATAATAATTATAGCTTTATATATAAGCAGTTAAATAATATTAAAAAAATATTTTTTTTTTAAAAAAAATTAACTATATATCATACTATAATTACTATAAGTGCCGATTTAAATGCAAGTTAAGTATTTCTCATAAGATTTTACATTTACAAAATTCAAGGCAAAGGTGACTTGAACTTCATGCTCTTGAAAGTGTATTGATTTTTGGTGCATTTGAGAACACCGAAATGTTTTAATGTGTAATTGTGTGGTGTTAATTTGATCCGTGGATCATCAACGTTATCATCCAGAATGAATTAATGAAGTATTGTTTCTAAGATTTTTTGGTAGTATATTTGTTCTCTTGATCGTAGGTGTGTTAGTGGCCTTTGAATATTGTATTTTGTTTTTGCTATTTTGGATTTTTGTGTAACTTTTTGCCTATTGTACGGCTCTTTACCATTAGAAAGTGCTTACAAGTAAAATCAATACACTTGAAGAAAGAAGAGAGAGAATGAAAATAGAGGATCATTCAATTTATCAACAAACTATTAGAAACAAAAAAAAATATGTGATTAGTAAATCTAATCTACAATTTCATAATAAAAGTTCACATTCCTGAGAGTGAATAGGATCCTTTCCCAAATCATCAACAACGATGTGATAATTAAGAACTACAGCAGATGTGTGTAGTGGTATTATATATGTAACTCAATGTTGTATTTTTTAAGATTAAGAAAATGCACAAAAATAATAATTGTTTACTTTGAAAGTAGTGATGCATGTGTATACTTTAATATATATATATATATATATATATTGATCAAGATATCAATTATAATGCTTTACTAACTAAGTTGGATGGTTCATGTCTAAAAATGATAGACTTAAGATGCTGAAGTGATTTGAACATCCAAATTATCCTTTACATTATACTAAACCCGGCAATTAATTTAATTTAGGGAACAAAAAACCAAGAAGAATTTACATTAGTTGTTGTTCGTAGAATGTACACAATTTGAAGATGGAGAAGCAAAAAATGGATTTTTAAAATGCATTAATTCCCAGATTTTCCAAAATAGTTGCCTTTTGGTTAAGAACTTCTTCTCTTTTGGAATTCAAATTAATCAATTATAGAAGATGAGAAGTAGGATGATAGAATGAATGGGAAAGTATGTGAAAATATTATTAATTGTTAAAAACCACCTCCTATGCAATGCATAATGCTAAATTTAACTGTGATACTACGTACTAGTGTACGTAAGAGATATGTGATATGAATTAATTCTATCTGTGGTTGTGATAGCAAGTGACTGGTGGCGCAATATATTGTGTTGGGGATTTGACCATTTATGATATATGATATTATATTGTTAAAAGTCACTACATAAAAACCATGAATGAATTTGACTATTTAAGAAAATAAATTACTTTAAAAATTAAATGAGTTGGGAAAATTTGAAGATAACCCATTCGATAATCTGTGAATAATTGCTCCACGTTGTATCTGTGAAGGTGATGAACATGAACCACTCTACCGCTTCATTTCAATGTGTATATGTGAAGAAGAAGAAGAAAACCATTCCTCCTACTTTCTTCAAATTCTTAGCCAAGCTTTGAAAAAAAAAATTTACAGTAAGAGGAGATGTGCTTCGTTCCATGGAAGACTATGGATGAAACTTCTTCCCCTCTCCCTTTCATCCTTTAATTTCATTTCAGTGTCACTACAACAATTCAGTTCATTGCTAACAAACAAATTCGTCATAAAAATTATGATTCTGTCAGCAAAAAAATACCTCATAACAAAAATATATCGTCACAAAGTTATTAAGATGGGAAACAATGAGCCAACAAATGTTTGGTTTGTTTGTTATTAAACCATCAATGACAAATGTTTCGTCAAAGTTAGACTTGAATATTTACTACTAACTTTTTTACCGATAAATTTTTATGTTTAGTCAGAGATAATTATATTACGTGACGAACTCATTTTTGTTATTTTCAATGTTTGTCTCCAATAAACATTTTTCTTGTAGCATGTCTTTTTCAAAAACAATACCGATTCTCTGTTATTGTTGTTGTTTATATTAATGCAAAGTTTGTATTTTTTTTATATAATTTAATTTTTATATTTTTATGTTATTATAAAATTCATTAAAAAAAAAAAAGTGTAAGCCTATTGCCAGGCACAAAAATGTTGTTTCCAGTCTAATATAACTATTTTCAAATAAAAGTATAATGTTAAATAGTAAAATTATGAATAGTAAATCCATTTTTACTTGACAATAATCTTTTTTTGCCTTGCCCTAAAAAAAAGGATTTAAATAAATTAAAAACTAAAGTATGAGGGAGTGTTATTCAATTGGTGAAGAGGAAGATGTGAGGGAAAGAAAATATTAATTTTGTAGTTTTTCGGAACAACTAACGTCTGTTACTTATGAAGGTATCTATGAAATTTTTTAAAACCCTCAGGATATTACAGCTGATTTTTAATATGTTGAGGGTAACCTTAGGGGATATATGAAAATTTCCCTTTAACATAGAGAGAAAAAGTACCCCTATTATTAGAAAAATTACAATTTAGTCCTTTTTGAAGAATAATGTTACAATTAATGTTCTTTTTTTCCATGTGTGACTCAAATGGGGTTTTAGGGCATGGATTATTTTCATCCCAAGTGGCCAAAAAACAAATATTGTGCAATTATTGTTAAAAAAATACAAAATTGAATTTTTTTAATAATAATAATATTAAATTAGTACAATTTAATAACATAATTAATTTAAAGTATTTGTAATAGAATAAGCATCACAAAACTACCACAGCTCTTATTTAGAAGACTCACGTGTTTGATTACTTCGAGTATTTAATTCGGTTTAATTTTAATAGAAATATTCTGTATCGCTAAAAACCAACATAATATTTTTAGCAGATTAAATAAAAGATATGATTGACCCTTCCCTTCATCTTCATTTTGTTCATACATTCTAGCTATCTGCTCTCACACTTCAATTCCCAAAGCCTAGCCCTTACCTACACCTTACAACCCCAACCGGCTGTCTTTTTCCCCCACTCTCTACATTTTTCTAGTCAGTCATTGTCATTTCCTAGGCATTACAAAAATATTAGTTAATGATCAAAAGAACAAAATTCATCAGCTTCAATTCATAGCTTAAACGCCATTGGGTTGGAACCAATATTTTCATTAAAGGGCTATATATAGCTCTACTTAATTATATGTCTCAGCCGCTACCCGCCATGTTTTCAGCACCAAAAACAATACGCATGTCATGAACTAATCTCTCTCTCTCTCTCTCAGTACTTGTTTGACTTTCTGTTTTTCTCTATATAAGATTACAAATCCCATGCAAAACTAAATCCAGAGAGTTGCCCATTTGTTTCGTTCAATATTGGTAGTGATCAAGGAAATGGAGAGTGATGGTAATAGGGAGACTTTTGTTAATGATGGTTCGAATGCTGTTAATGATGGTTCGAATGTTGTTAATGGGTCGTCTTCGGGTTTGGGTTCACGTTGGAACCCAACAAAAGAGCAGATAAATATGCTGGAGAATTTGTATAGCCAAGGGATAAGGACCCCAAGTGCCCAGCAAATACAACAGATAACTAGCAGGCTTAGGGCTTTTGGTCATATTGAAGGCAAGAATGTTTTTTATTGGTTTCAAAACCACAAGGCTAGGCAAAGACAGAAGCAGAAGCAAGAAAACTTGGCTTATATCAACCGTCTACTTCATACGACTCCTACGCCTTTATTCACTACTCAATACCCTTGTGCTAATGGTATTTAATTTACGTTACATCTTCTTATTCTTGTTTAATTAATGTTTATATTATATATTAAATAAACTAATTATTCAATTAATTTCATTTTTTTTTACCTTTAAAAAACTTGTGTTTATTACATAATAAAAATATATATATATTTAAGACATAAGAGGGCTTAAAAATAAAATTTTATTATCACCGCTAACCATTTAGCATCATGTACATGTTACAAATTTAATAGTCTTCTATATATTTTAATAAACTAATCAACGACTAAAAACTCATATATTGTACCCATTGGTGATATATAGAATTATTCATTATTGCAAATATATATGTATTTTTATAAATTCAAATAATGGTTCATAATTTATGTCATATTAGTGTTATTGTTAAATATTTGTGATATGCAGTAATGCTTTTAATGTTTAGTTTCTCTGACTCATTATAATTTCAAATTTTTTTTTTGCAGTGGTTTGTAGGCCATATATGATTCCAATGCAGAGTAATGACATAGCATTTGCTCCACAATATCATTCCAATAAGGTGGCTATTCCTGGCGGCATGAGAAGCAGACCAAGAGTACACGATAAGTTAGAGAAGCTAAAAAGCAGTACTACTTGTGCGTTAGATGATGAACAAGAAACACTTGCACTATTTCCTTTACATCCAACTGGTATTCTACATGAGAGAACAGAAGACCCTTCTTCTGCTGGGAGATCATATTGTTCACCACCAACTACTCTTTCTAGCTCTTTTGATATTAATGAGGGTCCAGCTGATAGTCACAAGCCTAATTAATATGATTTTTTCTCTGCTGTATAAGAAGGTTGTTGCGAGAGTGTTCATTGAATACAGTCCGTGAAGTCTGTTTTCAATTTAGATTGCATGATTGTATTAATGGGTTGGAACTTAAAAGGGAAAGGAAAAAAAAAAAAAGGCACCTTTGAGTTTTGTATGAATCATAGTATATGTTCTGAGTGTTAACTATGTTTCAATGCTACAACTTTCTAAAACTTTGGTCTTTTCTTGCGCTAGCTCTCAAATAAAAAATTACAAGCACCTTCCTACGACATTTTTCTCTTTATTGTCTGACATTTTTTATCTTGCAAAAGAAATGAAAAAAAGAAAAAGTGATCCAAATAAAATATAATATAATAAATTTAAAAATATAAAATGATAAGTTTAGTAATAAACAAATACCAAGAATGTTAAGAGGTTATCCCACATTGCTTAAACACAAATGGGCTCTTTTCTATTCTAAATGAGTAATTCATGAAACTCCCTTAAAACTCTCCGGGAAAATAATCTTCTCTGTGGTGGGCTGTGATTTCCACCTGGGTTCGGTCCCGATGGGGCTTTGTGAACCTTCTTTCTATTTATCTGTTTCAAATGAACACAGTTGCAAAGGACTCAGGTATTAATTTAATTAGCAAATAAAATGCAAAATACTGCTATATATATACTTACCCAAGTAGGCACACCAAATTTGTAGCCAGACCTTAAGTCGGGTTTTACAGGTTTGAGCTTGAAATGATCTTAGCAAGTAAAAGGAAGGTCAAAGCTTGAGTTTGCTGTTTATGTTTATAATTAATATATATATATATACTAACTATATGTAGCAGTAGCAGATAAGGCCTAATTAATTGAAGATCACTACTAATTTTCACTTCTTTAAGAAGAGATAATGCTTACCTGGTTGTACAGCTTGAGCAGTAATTGCAGAAGCTGCAAGCAGAAGGCAAACTAGGAGCAGATAAGCGTGTGCCTGCCTTCCCAAATTGAATCTCAGGTTGTGCATATATACTGAGTGGTCATGAGTAGGTCTGGAGGGTTTAATTAACAAGCATATATGAAGTGAGCTTTTATTATGGCCTGAAAACATTTTTATAAGAGTAATTCTATTTGTATATTTAATTATTTTTATACAAGAATTTTAATATTAAAACAGGTGGATCAACAAAAAATTTATGGACAAGACAATTTGAATGGATGCCCAGTAAGACGATAGTTTTGTAGGATACCTAAATTTTATCTTTTCGGTAATCATATTGCAACTTGAAACATGGAACAATATTTTCGATTACTTGGGATGAGTATTCTATGGCATTCGACACTTTTTTATGCAACAAGTTGTTGTGAATAATGTGATAAAATATTAATGATTAAGATAATTACTCTTAAGGCGCATTAATTGATGTTATGTACGTAATAATTTGATGCAAAAACACTTTTTATTATTATTATTATTTTTATATACTTAATTGGTAAGTTAGAAAATCTGTTCCTCTTAATTATGAGTTGATTTCTACTCAGATATCATTGCCTCCTTGATGTTTTAACTTGGGATAAAAATAGTGCGTGGTATCTTAATTTTATTGAAAGGGATACAAGTGTATTATAATTTTTATATAATTATATTATTTTTAAAAATATATAATTTAATAAAAAATAACTATAATATAATAAGGTTGATTATAGTTGACCAATTAATTATAAAGGAAGTATTTACGTCATTTTAATTTTTAGCTCTTATCTTACAATTTTCCTCCAAAAATAATTATTTAAATGTTATTTCTTAAGCTACTCCATCTTCTTCATATTTTCTTCTTATGTTTTTCTCTAATGTCATTCACTTTTTTGTTATTGTTGTTAAAATTAGTTTTTTTTTTCACCACCAGAGAAATCACAATATATCAATAGAGACATTATTAATCAACAATAAATTCATTTAATATTTGCAGTAAAATTTCAACAAAATAGAGCCCCTAATTAAAATAATAAAAAATACAAAAAATAAACTCAAAATAAAATAATAAAAATAAAAAATATTATTTGTTCACATCTGCAGTATCATCCTAGGGCTTCAACTAATTCAAGATATGGACTAAATTGTAAGTTTTTCACAAAAATAAAAACACTCATGTTCATTCATTTTACTATAAAATGGAAGAATTTTAGTGAAGAAATTAAGTAAACATAAGTACCAATTTTAATTGGAAAGAAAAATTTTAGCAAAAAAAAAAGTGATTGAGGGGAGAGAAGAAAATATGAGGAAGAGAGAGTGGTAAGAGCCAAAAATAAAATATGATACAAATATTCCTTCATAATTAGTCAACCTTGTTATCTTATAGTCATTTTTGGATTAAATTATATTTTTTAAATGTAACATAATTTTTGATATACTCTATAAAAATATAGTACTTATGTATACTTTTTACGTTCTAAAAAAAACTAATATACCACTCAATACCTATCCCCATTTTAACAATTACTTGCTTGCATTTTTCCTATGAATGCTTGAACCATGTTGTTGGCACTTGATAGTAGGTACCCCAAAGCATATTGAGCCTCGATGTCTCTAAATAACTATTGATGTCATTGTAACAACATCTTAATGATACGTTTTTGATAAATAAGATTTAAAAATTGTGAGGTTTGTGTTTTATTTTAATAGGTGTGTAAACAGTATATCGAAACAAATTTGGTTTGTACTTAAATGAGTTATATGGTGATATGTAGCAGAATTATTTAAGAAAATAAATAATTTCTTTATATTTTTAAAATAATTATGTTATATTTTATAATATAAATAATTTAAATGTAAATGTAGGTACTAAATTTGTGACATTGGCATTTTTCATGTTTTTAAACAAAGAAATGAGTCCATCGTTTGATTCATATCCGCTACAAACTTTTACTATTGTTGGATGGCAATAGTTCCGAATCAAAACGAATTGACCCTGAGAAAATTTTAAGTGAACTATTTAAGTGGTTGCTGGTCTAGTTATGTTCGGAAATTACTCACAGCTTGGTGAGCTGAATGTCGACCCATTTTGAAAACTATTTTAACATTTAAAGAAGTAAAATATTAAAAGATAATGACAAAATAGGTAAAATCCAACCCGACCCAAGGTATAACGAAATATGCACTAAATTGTTTTCAACTAGAACGGGGTGATATTCATGGTACACTAATCCGTTGCACGTGGTGTATTGACTCGTTGGATCAAACTATCATTCGTTTAAACTATGAATGAAATAAAATAAATTCATACTTTATTTTTTTTTTAACAGAAAAAAGTTTATTGGGGAGACTGAATAACATTTACTATGCTTCATTCATTCGTATTAATACCTTATTTTAAATTATCGTCAATGAATCTTTATATACTATTACGATTATTTTACTCTTTAAATCTATAATCTAATACATGTAGCTCACTGAGCTATCTACTATCGATCTTTCTATATGTTTGTTGATTAAGATATTTTTTACTTTTAGAAATATTAAACTATATAGTTTTATTTTAATCACGACGGTGGTTTTTTTTTTTTTTTTGATTGACATGATGGTTGTTTACTTATGCAATTTGTTTTCATGCTTTTCTCTGTTGAGGCTTAAGGGTTTTTAAATGTGGCTAACAATTTTTATAAAAAGTGTTATTAAAATTTTAAATAATCATTGTTTTTTAGAAAGTGACTTTAGATATGTTTGCCTCATTTTAAACAATTACTAACATCCCACCCAAAATAACTTTTGGGTTTAATTATATACACTTCTTTTTAGAGATGAACTTTTTTTACTCCTTCATACGTGATATATATATATATATATATATATATATATATATATATATATAACAAACTAAATGTAAATATTACCATTGTTATGCCAAAAACTTTAAATGAAATCAATTTTAATCAAGATACCTATATTTTCCGATCATTTTCTTTGAAACGAATTTTAAAATTATAATCACAAATAAATGGACCTTTAGTTTGTGTCTTTTAGTAAAATTTTCTATAGGATTGGCTAATTTCAAAGCATTTTCTTCGAAACGAATTCTAAAATTTTAATCACAACTAAATGGACCTTTAGTTTGTGTCTTTTAGTAAAATTTTCGATAGGATTGGCTAATTAGAAGTGGTTGCCAGCAGAAGCTTTTTCTTTTGACAGTGTTAATGCAAATTGAACCTTATCCGATAAGGGTAATACGTAGGGTTGGCGTACACACCTAGGTGGTTTTCAACACTTCCTTTGATTACTCTCTTGTTTTTCTCGAATTTGTTTCTACTTTCTACGTTTGTCAAAGTAACATGAACGTATAAAGATAACATTAATTATTTTTTTAATAATTTAAATTTTTACGATAATTAATTTTTTAATAACTTTTAATAGATTAAAGTTAGATATTTTACGTTAAAAACTTAACTATTTTGATTATTAAGTTGTAAGTATTTAATTTATATAATGCATAAATTTAATATTTAAAAAAAATAAATAAGAAATATATAAAAATAATATTAATTTTTTTTAAACACTTAAATTTTTAAAAAGTTATTTTGTAACTACTTTTAACACACGATCTTTGAATCGTTACATTTTTTTTATTATCTTATATATTTATGAGAGAAATTTATTAACATCGAAATAAAATTACAAACTCGCCTTCTTACATTAACATTTAAAATAGAACGTACATAGCAATGTATTATTATCCAACTTAAAATTTAATTTTGTATACCAAAGCATTTTACAAAAAATATATAAAAAAAAAAAATTAATCATATTTTTAAATAATTTTATATTAGTACTCATAATAATTAAAAACTTATACTTTAATTATTTTTAATATTATTGGTAAGAGAGATAAAATCTTTATATTTGGACAAAAAATAGATAAATAGAAGTAAAATGGTTAATTTTTAATTTTTTTTAAATCTAAATTAAAAAAAAAAAAGAACAAATATCACACTTCACATATAATTTTAATTAGGGTTACCTCCCATTTCAAGTTTTCAACTATTTTTGTGAAGTGTGAAGTGTGGCCTTTTTTTTTTTTTTTTTTTTTTTTTTTAATTCAGATTAAAAAAAATCATAAATTGATCATTTTATTTTTGTCTATTTTCTATCTAAATGTCAAAATTTTATCTCTTCTAATCAATAATGTTAAAAAAAATTAAAGTAAAACTTTTTAATTATCATCAATACTAATATAAAAGACATAATTATTTTTTTTATACTTTTTATAAACTATGAGTATTAATAAAATACAATTTTTTTTAAAGAACCATCCAACCTAACATCACAAACATACAAAACCTTTTTGATATTAAATTAAATATATTATTTATATTAGTAGAGAGAAGTGTAAAAAAAATAGACATATAAAATATGTTCTTGGACTTAATCTATTAATATGTTTGTATAAATTGATTTTATAAATACATTAGGTGATATTATGTACAATTCACATATACATAAGTTACTTTATCAGAAATTTAATATATTTGTATTAATAGAACGTTGATTTAAGGACTTATTTATCTTGAGATTGTAATACAATTTTTTTAAAAATTAAACCCAGTATCTAGTCCCCACTTACAATCTGACAAAAAAAAAAAAAAAAATCGCTACTATCCGAGCTACTTAATATAATACAGACCATGTCTATATAATATATGTAAATTTTGTATAAAAATAAACATATATTGTATATAATATATACAAATGATGTTACAAGATTAATTTAATTACGTAAGAGGACTCGTTTTTACATTAATAAAGAACAAAACGATAATCAAAAGTTTAATAATGATAAATAGACATATTTAAGGGTTATTTAATAATATTTTTGATTTTTGATTTTTTTTAATGATTTTTTAATCATATATGTTTGGAAACGATTTCTGATTTTAATTTTTACATTTTTAAGAAATCATTACCAAAATATAGGGTGATTCATAAATCTTAAAAAAAAAAAGATTTTTTAATCAGATTTCTGATTTTTTTTCATTTTAATCAAACATTTTTTATAAAGAGTAAATCAAGTCTTATAACTTTTGTATGATTAAAAACTTGAAATTTATAAAAAATAATAAATTTTTTTTATTTTTAAAGTTTTTTGAAAAAAAATAAAAAAATAGAAATCGTTACTAAATGACATGGAGGTAATTTTTTTTATTTATTTTTTTTCTCAAAAATCATTAAATAAAAATTATTATCAAATATATTTTTGACTATTTTTATAAAAAAATAAAAAATTATAAAATTAATTATTTAACTATAAATTAAAATTATTAACAAACATGCTTGTAATAAAACATGTAGCATAGAAAGAACTACTGGCTTAAGTATGGTATCATATCACACCTCATAACCGCCATACGAGTGTTATGGTGAGTCACCTACTGCTCTACATAAGGTGAATTTGATCAAGTAAATGTCCTATAAATAATGAATATAGAAATATGAAGGAAAAAAGAAAAAGAATATTTATACCCTAAAATAAAAAGATAAATCTTTTCAATGATAGTATAAAGGATTAGGAAAATAATGGTATTTAAGTTAAGTAAATTATATCTATTTTTATCTATGTTATTAAAAAATTTAATTTAATATTTTAATTTATTATTTTGTTACAATTTAATATCTTAATCCATAAAATAATTTTAACTAGTACCTTAAGTTATAAAATATTTAGTACTATTTTTGTTTACAATTTTAATATTGGAAATAATTAAAGAATTAAGACAATAAATTAAAATTATTTAAAAATATAGATAAAAATAAATTTTAATTAATTAAATTAGACATCATTATAGTGCCTGACCCACAGTATGAACCTTAACTTATGAAAATAAAATTCTAAACCTTAGAAGAGACATTTTTGGCAAAGAGGTATTCTTGTATAATAATAATACAATTTCATACATGAGGATGCGGTCAAAAATTAAAAGTTCATTTAAAATGTCAAAGTCGGTAATTTTTTTATATTCATATTTTAACAAAATATATTGATCATATTATTTTAAAAAAAAACTATTTTAATATTTATATTATTAAACAATTATAATTTAATACATACATTATTAAAGTTTAATATTTTTTTAGTATTCATATTATCAAATTTTAGTATTCTTATTTTTGATAAAAATGATTAAATTGAAATTATTTTGAAAACATGGATATTAAAATACAGACCCTTGAAAATATGATCAATTTAAGATATTTTTAATATAACATGAGTATTAAAAATATACTAAAAATGTACTAATTTCTAAAATTTCAATGTCTAAAGAAATATCAAAACTTTAATTTTACAAAAATGTCAAAAATATTGTTATTTTCGACAAAATTTTAAACAATTATGAAAACTCTATTAAAATTATAAAATTTATTTATAAAAATTTAAAAAAAATCAAAACAACCAAATATTTGTATATTTAAACTAATTTTGTATTTAATACATATATTTATAAATACTTACTCAATTTTATCAGTAAATTAATTAATTAATTAAAAATAATTTTAAATAATTAAAATTATTAATAATTATATATATAAAAAATCAACCGTAAACAATATAGTTTAATTTATAAAAATAGAAAAAATATATATAAAATAACAAAATAAATGTGATAATTAGGTAAAAATAAAAATAAAAACATGAAAGAAGTATAAAATATAATTATAAATTTAAATAAATAATATTTTAATTAAAGATAAAAACAATAGTTAAACTTAAGGATAAATTATTTAGAAATAAATAAATATAAAATAAAAGGTTTAATAAAAAAATGACATTTTATCAATATTTATTAATAATTTTATGACAATATCTACAATATTTTAGCAAAAAAATATTTATTTAACATTTTATGATATTTTATAAATAATGTTGCGACATTTTTAATATTTTTTCAATATTTTTGTGAAATAAAATGAATATCATATATAGATGTTGTTGAGATGACTAAAATATGGACATTATCCATGATTTTCTCAACTTTTGTCCTACATAATAATCCTAAAAGTTTATTTAAAAAAAATATGAAGTTTTTCAATTTTTTTTTTTAAATCTACAACATTACACAAGTGGTAAAAATTTAGGACATGTTTAATTAACAGTAATCGTAATGGAATTGATTCAATGTATATATTATGTTTGGTTTGACTGTAATCTGTAATAAAATATAAAGGGATTATTACAGCAGTAATCCCTTTATGATTACAGCAGTAGCAGTAATCCTCATTATGCATGCAGCCTTCTGTAATCTTCCTTATGCCTTCAACACTTTATATTTTTCTCACAATTTATATAATTATTTATGATTTTTTTGCTTATTATATCTCTTTTAGTAATAAAAAAAGTTTATTTTTTTAATTTTTCTTCATTTATAATTTTATAATCTTCAATTTAATATTATTATTTATTTTGATTATACTGCTTAAACAAACATCATAATAATAATATTGTTTCCTTTACATTCAATTCTATTACGATTATCATTGCAATTACTTTTACATTCAACGAACCAAACATCACCTTATGTGTATTTGATATTTCTCACCTCAAATATGACCTTATGAGCAATATTATATAAATTTGTTCTAGTATTATTATAATATATGATAGAATTAATTTAAAATTTAAAGAAGTAGTTATTTTTTTAATTATGTGTTCTAATATAAAAATTTGGATATAAATTATATAAATTTTTGTGATATTAAAATTATATAAATTATATAAATCACGTATTAAAATTATATTACGTGATTTATTATATTATATATAAATTTATATTTATATTAAATATAAAATTATTTTAAAAATAATAAAATAATTCTTAGATAATTTTATTAAAATATGATGAATACAAGTGTAATAATAATATTGATAATGGATAAAATGATCATAGCATTTCACTTATCATATTAGCATTCATGCCCTCCGAGATTCTTACGCCGAAGAAGACTAGAAGTCGAAATTGCTCTCGCATTTGAAGTTGAAGCCCATTGGGGAGTCCACGTTCAGAACCTTCTGCTTTTATCATTAAATAGTATTCGCAAGTGTCGGCTTTACAGTTCTCTTTCTTTTCCTTGGCAATCGAATAATAGAGGTTTTGGGAGTTAACAGTGTTAACACAGTACCTCTCTTTCTCTTTCTAGAACTTTCTCCCTTCTATGGCCTCCCAAGCGAGCCTTCTTCTACAGAAGCAGCTCAGAGGTACTTGCAATTCTCTTTATAACTCATGTGTAGCAAGAATTATGTTCTGATTGGGTTGGGCTTATCGTATTTGTTAGCCTTTTTATTTTTATTAATCGAATTATGTGGTTTCCTTGTAGATCTTTGCAAAAACCCCGTCGATGGATTCTCCGCTGGTCTTGTTGATGAGAATAATATATTTGAATGGAGCGTCACCATTATTGGACCTCCCGATACTCTTTAGTGAGTGCTCTTTGAATTTTACCCATTTGAAAGTTTCCTTCTTTTTATTTATAATTGTTTTATTTCCTTCCGTTTTTGATGCGGAGATAGTAATTCTCCATGATTGCCTCTGGTACTTGGATCAAGGACCTATTGAGTGCGTAGGAACTTTCGTCCCCTGTTTTTGCTCAATTAGTTTTGGGGGGTCTTTATCGTGTATTCTCTTACGATAAGGTTTGGTTTTTTTTTTTTTTTTTGACAGTTAAAACCGATTTCATTTTTAACCTCATTGATAAAAACGTATATATATGTTTATTTTCTTGCGAAGTTAAAAATCATATATTCATTTATAAATTTTTTAAGGTCGTAAGAAAAATGAACATTAAAAATGATGATGGTTATGTCATACAATTAATTTTTTTTGTTTTTGTTTTAGCTGAAGCTGTATTATAGGGTTTCTTGAGGACTTCTTTATCCATTAGGCATGTTCTTCCTATGTGGGTTATACGTCTGTTGAGAATATGCTAAGATATGCCTGTATGTTTTGTACAAACCGGTTCAGTTCACCAGAAAGTGCATTTCGATATGTTCTTCGGAAAATTCTTTTCCGTAAGATACGCCTACCACTGTCTAATATTTATGTATGTTGGGTGGCTACCAAAATATTAGTTAAAAAAAATCTATGAATAAAATTATTTTGAAAAAAAAAGTAATGGTTGATAGATGTTGGATGTATCTTACGGTCTATGTAAGATAGAATGACTCTTTTGTTAACACATTTTCCAATTTGAACTTATCCCTAGTCGGTAAGGATCTTTAAAGAAAATTCAATATTTCATTTGGTGTTAGATGTAGAATTGGATGATCTACCTATTTCTCAGTTAAGTTACTTTGCATGTGCATATTCCATTTTGGGTGACCAATAATCTCTTTTGACTTCAACCTAAAGATTGTCCAGTAAAACTATCAGCATATGAATGGTGCAGTAGCATTCTATAAAGCTTCTGACATTACATACATTCTACTTGCAGCGAGGGAGGATTTTTCAATGCCATTATGAGTTTCCCTTCCAATTACCCGAACAGCCCTCCAACTGTGAAGTTTATCTCAGAGCTTTGGCATCCAAATGGTTGGTCATATTTCTTATAATCTATGTTACATTTTCTAAGTTTACTAAGGTATCAATCTTGATGGTTGTGTAAAATTCAGTTTACCCTGATGGACGTGTTTGCATATCAATTCTTCATCCTCCTGGTGATGATCCAAATGGTTATGAGCTTGCTAGTGAACGCTGGACGCCGGTTCATACAGTATGTTATCATCTAGAAAATCTTTCTTTTTAGTCTATTTGCTTAATTGCATTTTTTTTTTTTTTTCATTTCTCTTTGATGGTTATAGATTTGGTGTGACAGTTTTGATCTTAACTAGACAGTGGAAGTTCACTTAGTTTTCAACTTCTCTGTTGAGTTATGTTTTGCCTTCTTTTTTTTTTTTAAACCTGTGAAAAATGGAGGGACTGTCAAATTTCTGTAATTTTGAAATGTTCACATGCAATGTGTTTAGTCTTCCAATTTGAGAGGCTTTGTGTTTTTCTTTGGGGCTTCTCTATATATGTTGAAAAAGCATACTTGAATGACCTATGGTCCGGTGGATAAACCTTTCCATTGGAACTATCTTATCTGGCAGTAATTACAACTTCATATCTTTATATGATGAAACTATGATTCTAACCGCACAGAGAGGGCTTTGATATTGTTCTTGGCATGTGATTTGACTTATTTGTGTAAAGCACCTCTTTTCTTGTGCTATTCTTTTCTGATTTTCTTAAAGCTCCTCAGGCTTCTGTAATTTCATTGTGGGATTTGCCCGTAAATGAGGCATGTTATGTTAGTGAAGATACATAGTTTTTGAATCCTCCTCTAGCCCAAGGTTTATGTGGCCACAAATTTGTGGTTATTGTCATTATTTTCTTCCGTCTAAAATGTGGCTGGGAGCCACATGTTGTGGGAATGATGTGAGTGGCAACATATTTCTAAGGGTGTGCATTTAAATATTGGGATAATTTGTTGAGCAGAAAAAGGACTTGGCGATAATTTTTGGAGGAAGTTTGAAAAGGCAACTTCACAGTTTACTTCTATTTAGTAGGACAGCATCATGCTATAAACATATAAATTTTCTAATTATCAATCGGAGTATAAACTCATTGATCCATACAGTTGTGAATCATTGTGTGCCATTGGTTGAAGTCACGGAAATTCAACACTTGAACTTGGCATGTGAGATTATTATTTCAAAAGAAGATTTAGTTCTATTGATTTTCATATTTTTCCCTTATGAGCTTTACTCTTCTATGTTTTTCCCCCTTTCTCATCTGTCCCCACCAATTAGAACTTTGCAGTTTGGAAATTGATTATGAGCTATGTGCTTACTCCTTACCAATAGTATGCTTAGCTTAGTACAAGGAACTGCAAGATAAATATTGCATGTACAAGACATGATATTGGCCGGGAATAAACATACCAGCTTTCTCATGGACTAACGGTTACCATCTCCTTGATTATAAGTTCGTTTATTTTATATTCACCACTTTATGGTTTCATTATGTTGCCGGAGACAACTTAAATCCATGTTAGTTATTTACAATTTGATCTTTCCTTTGGTCTTTTCGATGTAAAAATGTTTTACTTCCGTTGTTGGCCGATAGCATAATTCTTTTGCGTTTCTTACTGCAACTAAAAGGGTAAAAATACTCTTGCAGGTTGAAAGCATAGTTCTAAGTATAATATCAATGCTTTCCAGTCCAAATGATGAGTCTCCTGCGAATGTTGAAGCTGCTGTGAGTTGAAATATAGCTCAAATTATGTTAATTCTTTCTATATTGCATGTCCTTTCTGATATCATTTCACTGGATTTGTCAACCATAATTACAAGTTCTTTTGCGGGATAAATAATCAATGAATTCATATTGACATTGGTTGTTACAGAAGGAATGGAGAGATAAGAGAGATGAGTTCAGGAGAAAGGTCGGTCGTTGTGTGAGAAAGTCACAAGAAATGTTGTGATCTGCTACCCATGCATTTAAGAAATTCTTTGTTCGGGTGCGCTACACAATGTGTTGATTTTGTTTTCAGAGTGCTTTGCCCAGATAAATGCATTAGCCTCTTTGTAGAATGAATGCCATTGAAATTCCAAAGTAATCTCCTTTTGTCTGTACCTTTCTCTTCCTTCTTTTCTCAATGTTGTTACAACTTGAAAACATCTTTGTATTGAAAACGCCATATCTGCTGCTCGTTGAAGGGTGTTTTTGGTCACAAAAAGTATTTTTGTCTCAACTTTTTACATAGCAATTGAACATCTAGTTGGCCCCATGAACTGTTGTTACCTTACAACCTAGGTATAATTACTCTTTTGCTCTGTGTTATCCCATATCGTTTCTATTGTCAGTTCAATTTAAATGAGCAAGTGGTGTCCTCCCCTTACATAACTCGGAACAAATTATAACACAGATAAGCATCATCATGTTTAATTGGTAATTGATCATCATATACTGAGCTAGACAAATGATCATTGATAATATCTGGAAATTTAGTTGCCCGAGTATTATGAATCAACCCTTTATCTAGCTTAACCTTGGTAGCCAATTTATTCTTCTACTACAATGATAAGACTCCATATTATATATAACTCATTTATTGAATTAGTTTCATTTCTAATTCCTTAAAAAAATAACATATTTTCATTATTTCATACATTTTGAACATATATTAACACATATTTTCAATTTTTTTTTATATATATAAACATGTCTTCATGAATATAAAGATTAAAATTATTCATAGTATAAAATAAAAGTTGAGAATATGCGATAATATATGAGATTAAGTTCATAGCGTATCCATTTTATTGATAAAATTTTGTTTTTAACACCTCACAGACGCTTAACTTGTGTCAATTTTTTATGGCTTGAGGATCATATGTTCTACGTATGTACAGGGACAACCAATTTTGACCTTTAAGGGGGGCCAAATAGTAATCTATAAGGTTGACGGAAAAGAAAGTAGTAATGTAAAAGTATATATTAGAAAAATATGCACTATTTATTTGAAGTTAGAGAAAATATAATAGTGCAATATTTTGATAGATCTTGAATTTAAAAAATAAATTTTTTTTTTGAATGAATTTGTATGTAGAAGTTAAATACAAATAGATTTAATAAATCAAAATATTAAATATTTGAATTATAAAAAGTTCTAATTTATAAACTACGCGCTCAGGTATGCTAGATAGTTGAGATAAAAAAAAAAAGGTATGCTAGATAGTTGTCAAAGTTAAAATTCAGTGAGTTATATTAATTTAAAAATATTTATAGACTTAAAATTATATACACCTTACATATTTTTAAGTTCATAAGATAGCGAAAATAGTTGAGGAAAAAAATACTTTAAAAACACAATAATAACCCTTCAAATTTATTGTAAATTTTTGAAACCTAATATACAATATTTTTATTGGCTCAAGTACTTCTTTATACACCCAACTCATTTATTTTAAAAATTATTTGTTAACACTATATTAAGTTTTATTTATTAATAAAAGAAGTTGATATGAATATTTTCTATTACTTTGAATGAGCTAATTAAGTTTGTTAAATGAGTCACATTTAAGGCATGAGATAAGAAACTTTGGACTTAGGGAGGGCAATAACTATTACACCCTTCTAACTTTATCCTATTTACAATGTGTCATTACATATTCAACTACATTCATCAAATATCAGGGGTGGCCAAGGCTACTTTGGCCCTGCTAGTGATCGTTCATGACATATATATTTATAAATACGTTAAACATATATTCAATTTTAGTAATACTTTGAACATATATATTATTACATATTCTTAACTTTTATTTTATACTTTGAATATTTAAAATTTTTAAATTCATGAAAACATATTTATATCGAAAAATTAAATTAAAAATATGTATTAATATATGTTCAAAATGTATGAAAAATTGAACAAATGCTTGTAGAGTTAAGAAATGAAACTAGTTAATTAAATTAGTTATATATAACAGGGAAACTTATCTTGTTGGATTTACTATTTCAACCCAAAAGAGCTAGCACTTTGGCAAAACCCAAATTTCCAAAAGCTTTAGAGCATTGCAGGATTGAATAAATTCAGTGAGTCTCCAAACTAGCAAAATGTTCTTTAATGAGAACCAAAAGAAGCTGAAAGTACATGTCAATGATCTCAAAAAGTTCATACAAGAAGCCGAGGCAGAGCCTAATTTCTGGTTTTCGACTTTTCATAATGCTTGTTATGTTCAGCTTTTGAAACTCATTGTATAATAAAATTATGGATCTTCTGCTTTGTAGTTCTGAGGCACTGGGATTTCTTCAACAAAAATCACTTAAACTTGAGGCTAATTGGAAGGACATTGTAAATACAAGCTCACGTATGATACATGCTTTACATAAATAGCTTCCAAGAAAGTTATTATGGTTAATTTGGAAATATATTTAGGTGCGATTTTTATAAAATACATTTATGCCAATAAAAAACACATGTTTTGATTTTAAATCTATAATGAAATTTAATGTGAACTAAAGCTATAATATAAAGTTTTTTTGGTTAGAAGGCTTAAAAGAGGATGCATGTTCACAAGTTCTAGTCTACTCATTTACTAATGTTATAATCAAATAAGAAAATAAAACGACAATAAATCACCAAAGAAAGAGTGTGATATAAATAAAATCAGTTATAACATAACATTGTTGGTTTGTTCAAGTTGCTTAATCTAAAAGTAAATGAAAAAGGCATCGGTTGGTTGAACACTTGAACTGTGAGTCAGTCCAACATTCTGCATATGTTGTTGACTTGTAGCATACTACTATTCGCCTAATGGACCAGAAGCGAGTATTCTGGGATTCGAGGCAAAAAAAATTGAAAAACTTGTGTGGCTGCTGGGATTCGAGCCCAGGTCTCCACGGCCACAACGTGGAATTCTTACCACTAAACTACAGCCACATTTTGCTAATTTAAATACAATTTATAATAATTTTCATAAATATGCTGGGAGCTTGTCAAAATCACCGAAAACAATTTAGAATTTTACCAAGATCAAGGCTTAATAAATTATTCAGAATATCATTAATAGTGTGACGTTATAAATTCTGTCAAACATTTATCAAATTTGTTACAAATTAACACATCAATTTTTTATTTTTTATTCATAATAAAATTGCCTAAAAAAAGAGACAAAATAACGCTCATTTTTTTTTTTCATTTATTCAAATCACTGCTTATATTTAAAAATATCGTCAGTGAACTAACACATAAGACAATCATCAAGAGGCTTTAATAACTACTATGTACCGTTTATTAGCATAAACTTATAATTTTGTATATATAACTTAATAGCATTATTTATTGAACTATCCTAAACACATTGATTAAAAGAATAAATGTTATTTAAAAAATATTTATTCAATTGATCAACATAAGTAATACATTAGATAGAATAGTGAGCGGGTGTGACTCTTTATATTTCCCTTTTACCTCTTACTAATTTCTCCTTTTCATTTTAATTAATTTTGTCCACTAATATCAATCTAATTCACGAATAACTAAAAAAAAATCATTAGAAAAAAAAACTAATAACTTTTCATTAAAAAAACTCATTTTGGAGCATCTAATTTATGTTATTGTCTTTTATAGCCAGCCACACCAGCCACAAAGAATTCTTAATGAAAATTTTTAATCACGAATCAAATATACCTAAAAAAAATGAATAGGTTATTTTTAATTTTAACAAATATTAATTATGTAACCTAATTACAACGGCCAGACATGCAATCGCGTGTAAAGATAAAATGCGGAATAAAAAATAACACACGATATTTTTAGGTGGAAACAACCTAGGCCACTCCAATGACCTAAGAGGAAAACCACCGGTCCACCGGACCACCTAACTATCCACTATGAAAATCAATGTTCAATTACAACCATAGGTCCTAGAACTACCCTTCACAGATAGATTCCCCTTTCTGTAATTTACTTACGAGCCGTCGCTTCTTTCATAGCCTCCACAAGCTAGGTTTTGGATCCGGACCAACGTTCCGATTTACTTGAGTCCCACAAGATCAATCGAACCCGTCAACTTCGATAATTTCGAGTCACACGAAATACCAAACACGTCACCTGAAACGTTAGCACAAATAGCACAAGTGCAAAGTGTGTCCTAGAGCGGATTCAACAATGAAAAATCCTAACTAGTAGATTCAACAGAATACGATGTAAAAACAAATCAGCTAGTAAACTCTAGAACTATCATATAAAGATCAATATCATGAAAAGCAAATAGGCACGTCAATTATCCAAACATAACCACACAATATGTTTGAACAATTAAAAGATGAAAGCGCCTAAGATTGATAGATGAAGAGAAGAAGTTTTTGTTTAAAAGCGCAATCAGATTTTTTAAAAAACTTATTTCAATGTGGTGTTTTTTATGCACAAACAGCCCTCACATATATAGAGTCCAATTTTAGCTCAAACAGGATTTATAATAGGTTATAACTCTACACTAAACAGGATTTATCAATTACCACAATTATCCTCAAACAAGGATTTAGTTATTAACATTAAATGGGGTCAATTAGGTAAAAGTAACATATGGATCGAACATAGTAAAAGAGTTTGAGTAGGACTATAACACTGTCTCGATCAATCGATAGACTGTCTCGATCAATCGAACACATTCTCGATCGATCGACACAACACTCGATCGATCTAATCCAAACAGAGAGAACCTGGATCGAAGTTGATCTATACTCGATCGATCGAACATGATTCGATCGATCGATCAAATTGCTCGATCGATCCAGTCCAAACAGAGAGAACCTAGATCGAAGTTGATCCAGGCTCGATCGATCGAACATGGTTCGATAGATCTAACTATACCCTCGATCGATCGAACATGATGTGCACAAATTATTTTTTTCGATACAATTCATACTAAGTGTAGTGTTCAATTGTGTGAGGATGTATGCATGATAAAATGTTTTACCTGACATGTGGGCATTGCAAGCTTGGTGACTCCATCATCATGTATCGTCTAATTAAACGATGAACTCTTACTCTAGATTTACAATCAAACATTTTGTCCACGAAAATTGCCAATATAAAATAAACGTTACACTTAATTCTTAATTTTTTTTTAAAAGATGGTGTTTAATTTTTTAACTTAAAAAATATATTTTTAAATTTATTTATTTGTAAAAAATATATTTTTAAGTCTCTTTATTTATAAAAAATGTAATATATAAAAATAAAGTTAATTTTTAATCTAATTTTCTATTAAATATAAACTTTAAAAAATAATATTTAATTAAAAAATAATTAATTTAAAAAAAAAATTCAAATCTATATCTATATTATATATAAAAGGTTGAATCATGCTTAATTTTTTTTGATAAAATTGTCCTTATATTTTGAACTAGTGACATTAATTGCTCTTTTAATATATACTATCATATTTAAATAAGGATTCTAAATATTTTTTTAATAATCATCACATCTAATAAAGACTTTAAATATGATAATAAAACAAGGATCATGTTCAAAAAAAAATTTAATCAAATGATGATTATTACATTCAATAAAGACTCTAAATATTATTAAGTATAAGAAAATTAATTTTCTATTGATTTTAAATATAACATAAAATTTAATCGAAAAGAAAAAATTAAAATAATTCACTCACATGTTTTTAACTAATTTATATATATATATATATATATATATATATATATGCGTACTATTTTATTTAATTTAAAAATAATAATATAATATTTTAATTTAACACATTTTTTATAAATAAATACACTTTAAAATATATTTTTTAAACAAAAATTTAAATATATATTTTTTAAATTAAAGAACTAAATATCAGCTTAAAATACTCTCCGACCTATACTACGCACACTCCTTTAATTGAAAAAAAAAATTCTTTAGCCTTAATCTACGGGATTGTGTTACTTGGTCCCTTCTTATTTTCATTAATCAGTTTAAACTGCTTCTTCTTAGCCCTGAAAACCCTTCATTAAAATACAAAATTTCAAACCCTTTTAGAAAGGTAATGAATCTTTTAACTGATTGTCAGAACATCAATTTTTTAAAATTATTATTTTGTTTGGTGTGGCTACTGTACTAGTTAAACATTGTTATCAAGAGCAATCATATAAAAAAACCGTTTTTTCCTTGAATTTGAAGGAATTCGATTTATTATTTTTCTTTTAACTTCAATGTTTGGTGGAAAAAACATGAATTTTTGGAATTATGTTTGGACTATAAATATTAATCATTGATCATCGGGTTTTGTGGATCCAAAGGGTACGTAGGGTTATTGGCTGCCTTTGTTCTTGGATTATTTTCGTTTTCAGGTTTCATCTTGAGCCCTCTTTTCTTGAAGATTAAGACTGGTTATTCCCTTAATTGTTATTAGAAAATTTTGGCATTTTTATTTCCGTTTGTTTTTTGGTTTAAAGAAAAATGTTTCAAGGAAAAGGTCAAAATTTCAAATTTTGATATTACCCATCAAAAGTTTATAAATCGGTCTGTGATTCTTGAGAAATTGTCACAGGTCTGTAAGTGTAAGGTCTTGAGGGATCTTTGAAATGGAAAATAATTCGTCCAATGGAGAGCATAAGACCACAGCAAAGCCACCTCCGTTGCCATCTCCATTGCGTAATTCCAAATTTTCTCAGGTACTTTGGGCTTGTTTTGTGTTATTTCTATAGCTTTTAGAACCTACCTATATTATACTTGCAATTCAGCTTTTTACAGGATTATGTTTGATTTTGATGTGTGTTTGCTTCTTTTTAGTTGCCTTTCTTTCTTTGGCATTTATTGTCAAGGCCTCATTGTTTCAGATGGGAGATGACCCTTGGTGGATTTTCTATGTTCATTTTTTCCCCTTTTTCTTTCACCTTTTAGTACACTAATGGGGTAGAATCATTTGGGATGACTATGTTGAGCAAAAAAAAAAAAAATTGGGTTGATTATGCGTGTTAAACGATGATCTATTACTAGCGTAGCTGAAATTGTATATTTATACTTCTTTTGCACACGAGTCATGAATGAATATTAAGAACAATCAGCAGAGCTGCTAGTAGACATAGCTCGAGATCTGTGATTGTATATTTATGCTCAAGAGCAATCAGCAGAGCTGACTGAAAAATTGTTTACCTATAGCCTTCTTGCTTTGATTAGACACAGCTCGATATCCGTGATTCGTTAAAGTTACTTTGTACTTCTCTTCAAGCTTTCTTAGTAGGTGGAATTTTAACTTCTTGGTGTCATTATTGTACTGGTATGCTTTTGTCTGTATGTGAATGTTCTGGTTATGCTTACAGATTTAAATTTGCAAATCAATGAAGTTGTTTGGTGTGATATTGGTTAGGTTCTTTGAAATGTAGTTGCAATTTACTGTCCTGTTTATTATTGAAGTATGAATTGTTTGTTACTTCCGTGTTTACTAAAAAATATTATTTTGAGATGATGACAGTCCAATATGAGAATCCTGGTCACTGGAGGAGCTGGATTCATTGGTTCTCACCTGGTTGACAGACTGATGGAAAACGAAAAAAATGAGGTTAGCACTTTGTCTTTCATTTACGACTTGGTTTTGTTAACCAAATTCATTAGAAAATGGCTATCTTTTTATGTTATTTACAACTTGGTTTTGATAACCAAATTCATTAGAAAATGACCATCTTTTTTTGTTATCTATAGCTTGCATAACTTTGTTTACATTAGACTTTTTGGAATTGACCTAGAAATCTTTAGAAATGTAAGAGCTGAGATATGAATGTAGTCATAATTATTTGTCTCCCATACTTATTTTTCTCAGGTAATTGTTGTTGATAATTACTTTACTGGTTCAAAGGACAATATTAGGAAGTGGATTGGTCATCCCAGATTTGAGCTCATGCGGCATGGTAAGTTTCTTTTCCTTTATTGTAATCGTGGTTTCAAAAAACGTTGTGAGGCTAGCCTTAAGACTCGCATTAGAGCTATTTTTTCAACCGGGTAATCTTGAGTCTAGCTTATTAGGGACTAAAAATTATACGCCTTTCGTTATTGAGATTTAAGCATTTTTTCACGCACTAAGGCTATTAATGCTTATTGCCTCTATTTAGTACTAAGAAAAAAAATTAGTTCGAAAATTAAGGCTCCACTTGGACTTTTAAATAGAGCCCATTAATATTTCGACCCAAGCAAATAAAATATAAACTAAAAAAATTACCTACAAAATGAAAGTGTAAGTAAAAAATCCTAATTTTTACGGTGAATTTCTTAGCATCCCCTTTCTCTCTCTCTTTCTCTTTCTCTTTCTCTTTCTCTAGTCTTGTTTTTCTCGATTCCTTCTTCTACCTCATGTTCCTTTCAACAAGCAAGTATGTTATTTTTTGCTGAAGGAAGAAGTTTGAATTATAAAGAAAGTGGATTGAAGTAGATGATAATAAACCTGAGGAAAAAGATGAAGAAATTAATTATTTGATGAATATAGTGATCATGACAGTATGATAATGATAATCTTTTTTATGATTATAAGAATTATCCTTTTGGTGATGATTGGAACAAAAATAATAATAATACTTGATAGCAATGAGAATAAAGAATATGATGGTGATGATAGGTTCTAAACACAAGAGATATCTTAATTCAATATTAGGTTCCTAGATTTTTGATGATCTTTTTTTATGTTTTAGTGGTAGTTAAATTACTATATTATAAACTATTTTAGGTTATTATGATTATTAATATATTATTTTGTCATAATTTATAGTTTTAATGTTTATTTAAAAGTTTTTTTTTTTATTTGGTTTTAATTTGAGGCTTAAGTTTTATACTGTCTCAAAACTTACTCTTTGCCTCAGTGGAAGAGGTACGCATTGAGGCCAAAACATGCCTTTTGATGCAATTATTGTTACCTCTAAGCTGCTTTATGTAATGGAGCTAGCTTACTAAACTCAATTTCTTAAACAAATATGCAATGAAATCAAACCTCATTAGTTCCCATTCTTCAAGCTTTTAGTTACAAACAACATATCTTGATTTAGCTGTTGTGTTTACACAGGTTTGATGATCCGTAGAAATTGGATAAGCATTGAAATATCATTGTGTCCTGAATTTGCTCAGTCATATTTGTACTGCATAGTGTTCATAGTGTTCATTATTTCTGTTTTACGTGCATAGTGTTCATTAAAACATGCCCTTATGACTGCTGTGAAGAGGCTGACAATAGTACATTCCAAAAAAATTATTTGAATAGGTGAAAGCTTCTTCTCAAGGATCAATTTTCTGTTGATTATTAAAATTTGAAATTTGAGATCTGCCATTTTATGAAATGATTTTCCTGCATTTCTTGGTAATATGCCTGGCTGATCTATGAACAATAACCAGCAGCCATTATCCATATGTCTATAGTCTATGTTTCAAATTAATGGTATTGATTTGAAATTGATATTCACGATGAGTGATTTATCAATATTTGATTGGGTTTACTGCAGCCTTTATTGGAAAATAGAGTTGTGTTTTTCAGACGGTTAGTTCTTTTACTGTTTTATTTGATTTCTGTTTAAGACCTTAATTACTTTGTAGCTCTTGTTTGAGCTATTTCTTCGCTGCTCTAAAAGGTCTGACGAATTTAGTTGCATGCAAGCTGTGTAATGCTTGTGCAATATGCTGGTTTATTCTCTTAGGGATTTTGTGGCTAGTCTTAATAACTTCTAATTAGTAGAGTTTGGTTCCTTATGCTGCATTGATGCAGATGAAGATGGAATCTATTGTGGAAAGTTTAGAGTCTGTTTTTCTTCTTAGTCAAAAAAGCAAAAAAGGTCTAGTTTCTTCTCTTGCTGCTGGTTAGGTTTCTGTTTATATTCTCCTATTGTGTTGTGCCTTGGTTTTCCGGGGTCTTTAGCTTTTAATGAAATTTCTCTCATTTGACCAAAAAAATATTTAATGGTGTTGATTTTGGGTGTATGCCTATGCTTTAATTTATATTTTCCCCCTCCTTATGTATAGATGTCACTGAACCATTACTGGTTGAGGTTGATCAAATTTACCATCTTGCATGCCCGGCTTCCCCAATTTTCTATAAACACAACCCTGTAAAGGTGCGTTTGTCAATCTTTAAAGTTTAAGCATAGCACATCATTATATATTAGCCCAATCTTTGATTGGAGTATGATCTTCATTTTAATAAATAATCTTCCCTATCAATTGTGGCATTTAATATGTGATTCACGAACAGACAATAAAGACAAATGTCATTGGAACATTGAACATGCTTGGACTTGCCAAGAGAGTTGGAGCCAGGTGAGGAGTATTAAATCTGCGTTTATTCAATGACTACCCTGATATATTTAAAATATTAAGTAGAAAAACAAGAGATGTTGTTTATTCAAGTTTGACAATCTTGAGCAGGATTTTACTTACATCAACTTCTGAAGTGTACGGAGATCCTCTTGTACATCCTCAACCAGAAAGCTATTGGGGTAATGTCAACCCAATTGGTAAGTGCTTACATCATCATAAGGCTGTAAATATAATCTGCTTAGTTCACAACACATTGGATTCATAACAGAATTATTATGTAGATGTTTATTCCTCTAAATTGTTTACCTCGTCATTTCACATCAACCAAAGTACTTTTAAGTGCATATTACTTCTCCAGAAAGTTTGCTAGCTAGATGATAATCTTTTGCATTATGTTGCCATTAAACACATCTTCTGATAATCTTTAGGGGTCAGGAGCTGTTATGATGAGGGTAAGCGTGTGGCAGAGACCTTGATGTTTGACTACCATAGGCAGCACGGAATTGGTAATTACAATGCTTTCTCTTCCTACCTTCGGAAATTGTCCTTGTTTGTTGAATAGGTAACTGATACCTTTATTTTCCTTATTTATATTAATAGAAATACGCATTGCTAGAATATTCAACACATATGGACCACGTATGAATATTGATGATGGACGCGTAGTCAGCAATTTTATAGCTCAAGCACTTCGGTAAGTTTCTATCTACTTTAGTACGGTGGATTGCATGACCACCTACCTTGTTCTTTAATCGTGTTAATTGTGTAAGGTAAGTCATAAAACAATTACTCATTTGGTCCCTTATATAAGTGTATTTTTATATTCTTTGTGCCGCAAATTGGTAGTTGGTTGATATGGTATACTGTAAATCTCTACATTTTGCTCCAACAATTGGTTCCTCAGATTTGTTATTTTGATGTTCTATTTTGGGCGATGCAGTGATGAACCTTTGACTGTCCAACTTCCTGGAACTCAAACTCGTAGTTTCTGTTATGTCTCAGACATGGTATGGAAACTAAAATTTTCTTCTTGGTGCCAAGTATTGCTAGTTAATGGTTTAGCAGGATTAAAGTTTATGATTAAACTGTTTTAGGTTGAAGGCTTGATTCGTCTCATGGAAGGAGACCACATTGGACCAATCAACATTGGAAACCCAGGTCACATATCTGGAAAATATATTAAAGACTTTCAACATGGGGTGTTACACATGAAACTATATCATATGGTTAACAGTTACTTGTTACTTTCAGGTGAATTCACAATGACCGAGCTTGCAGAGAAAGTGAAGGAGGTAGTATCTCTTTGCCATTGTTATTTTCGGAAGAACTTTTTTTTTTTTTAAATCTATAATAGTATTAACTTGCGTAACCATTAATGTCCTAAAAGGTCAAATTTCAATATTGTCTTATTCTTCGTATCATTCAAATTTTCCTGCAATAACTTGGTTTTAAATTAGTGAGATGAACATAGGAGAATAGGAATTTTAAACTATTATGCAAAATTTAATTCAGAAAAGCTCAACGGTTGTCTTGTTATGGAGGTGTCGATGGCAGTAAAATATGTGGAATGTGCAAATATATTTTGTTATTTAGATTCAAAAACAGACTTCTGAAGTTCCAATCTAAGTGCTATTGAAATTAAAGTATGTGGTGTTTAACAAATGCCTAATGAATCAAACCTTGCAGCTGATTAATCCCAAGGTAGAGATAAAGACAGTGGAGAACACTCCAGATGATCCTCGACAGAGAAAACCTGACATTACAAAGGCAAAAGAACTACTAGGTTGGGAGCCAAAAGTCAAGTTGCGTGACGGTCTTCCGCTTATGGAGGAGAATTTTAGACTAAGGCTTGGAGTTGCCAAAAAGATCTAAATGTGTTTTCTTGAAAATTTAATTGAGCGAAAATTACATTTAGCAGTCCAAGTGTTCTCTCCAGCCAAAGAAAGTTGAAGCTTGAGAATGCTCTTTTTCTATTGCGAATTTGTCTCTTCCATTTGCTTATTCTCATTTCCAATTGCGTTACCATATAGGAAATAAATGGTGGTATCTTTGAGTCTTTGATCTCTCTCTCGTTTTCCTTTCTACAAGTGAGTATTAAGATATGGTCATTGATCAATACCTTTGCAGTTTTTGCTACGGTGTAGTTAAGCTCAAGTGCGTAACTGTGCAAGCTTGTTCTCTTCTCTGGACTTTGTACTCTTTCTATGTGGTTTGTTACCCTCAAATTTGGTAACAGCAGTAACAAATTTTGAATTTTGAGCTTACCGAATCAAACTTCAACACTTCAAATAAATAATCAGCCTTCTGATGATATACAGTATAGTCAGATAAAAATGATAAATAAATATTTTAATAAAATAATTTATATTTAAAATAGTATATAATTTATTTTTATGTAATTCTTTTAAAATAATTTTATTATAAAAATTTATTTAAATCAATATTTAATTTTTCTTATTATTATATTTTAAAAATAAAAAAATATATTATTTTTAATTTGAGAAAAAACCAACACATAATTTATAATTAAAAATTCCAATACTCATTACGTTTTAAATTACTCTTAATAATATAATTTTTTTTTACGTAATTATACTATTTTTATATCATACGATTAAATTTAATTTCAAAATCAAGCACCTAACAATGCAAAAATTATACATTCAAAGTCGTTAATATTGCACTTTATTAGTCATAATCCTCGTGGACAGGTTACGCATCAAAGCTTTAATTTATTTTTGAGGGAACAGAGTAAATTTTGTTATTTAATATTTTAAATTATAAATGATATCATTTAATTCTTTAATTTTAAAAAAATAAATCAATTAAAAACAAAATACATAATCTTTTAATTAAAATATTATTTTTAAAATTAATATGTTAATATCAAAAATATTAAAATAATATAATTTATTTGACTTCTAAAAAAATAATATTTTAATTAAAAAATTATTAAAATTATGTATTTTGTCGTTAATTGACCCATTTTTTTTTTATAAAGGGACTAAATGATATTATTTATAATATAAAAGACTAAATGACATAAATAATCAATCTGAAAAAACCTCCATAATATTTTTCTCTATTTTTTTAACACACTTAAATCATGCAAGTTCTTTTTGGTTCCTATATGGTACGTGAGAATGTATATGAATATATATAAAGTAACATGCTATACCGTATACCACTTCAAATCCATGGGAATTTGAACCTACTTATAACACAACCACTTAAGCTCTCGTCAACACGGCTTGCTGTTTGATTGTAAATGTGTGAACATTTATTAAAACTAAAAACGTGTTGATTTGACTCAATTATTCACATTCTATATTCTAGAGATGCAAAGTGGCAGGCTCTTGGACAAAACTGTATGAGATAACATGCTAAAACTTTAGCAGAGCGCTAAAAACTCACCTAGCACAAAGAGAAGAATCACAATAGAATAGCCAGGCAAAAGAAATGAACATGATGTATTCTTGAGGTGTGAAGATAGTTTCCAGGAACACCAGACATGGCCAATTAAAGATTTTGTTTTGTTATTCAAGAAAAGACAAGCATGACATAGCTAAAAATTTGAAAACAAGAAAAAACAGTGCATTCAGATGTCCTCTTTCTGTTATTATCCACCAGAAAAAACAAAGCAGACCTTGTTCCTGCAACGAGATATCACCTGCAAGGGAAAAATACAAGTAATGGACTGGCAGACAGACTATATATAATATTGCTCACATGCGCCCAAAAAAAAAAAACCTTATCCAACGTATATTGCAAGATGAAGTTATTAAATAATAGAAACAAACACAAACAAATTAGCAAAACACCATCTTAATAGAGGGGGGGTAGTCCTAAAAGATGCTGGAAGTTTGCCTCGTTTGTAACTTTTACAAGATAACAATTTAGCACACCATTGACGTAATTTAGAGATTTTCAGTCTACAAGTAGATCACTTCATAAGTTTCCTCGGCCATCATATGAAATCTCGTACAACTCATCAAACTAAACGAGTTTCTTATTGGTCATCTCTACATGATCAATTTATTAACAATATAAGTGGCATAATAGCATGTGGGACTGTAAAACAATACTAATATAGGCTTCCCAGAAATGATTGAATTCAAAGTGAAAAGAAAGTCATAAAATCATCACGTCGTACTTTAATAATTATTGTTTTCTCCTTTTCAACCCCAACTATTTTCCTTTGTATGCGTTCAGTAAAATCATACCTTCCTCACTTCCAACCCACCCAACCCTTCCTACCTTCAAACCACCCACCCAAACAAAAAAACCTTCTTTGTGCATTATAGAATAGTTATTTGGTGGAGATACAACCAAAGGATCCTGTAGACAGACAGACAGCTTACACATACCACAGACAGAATATAGAAAACAATTTATGCACTCTAATCCCAAGATCCGGGCGAAGTAGCATTTTAGCAAGACATGCTAAGCAGTTCCATTGTAGGGTGTCCCCCATCCAGTCCAAAGTTTCAAAACCAGACCAGACCAGACCATAAAAACAGGACAGTCGGTCCGGTCCGGCTTTAAGATTTAAAATGTAAGAAGTGAAATATGTCGTTAAATATATTTATTGATGAAAATTAATTGAAAATTAGCTGCAGCTTATTGGTTGAGGCGCACGCAGCATCATTTTAAAATTAGTTGGCATTGATGACCTTGCACAAGATGAGAACAAACTATCTAAAGTGAATCAAGTTTGAATTTCCTAGACTGGAACTTTAGCAATAAAATGGCCAGAGTAATCTGCTTTAAAAAAACTTGATTATAACTAAAACACAATAGATGATGATTTTAAACGAGGCTGCAAATACATTTATATTGATTGAAAAGATTGCTGGAAACGCCAAGAATCTTGCCAACAGGACATTCACAACGAGTCAAATAATGTGCATATATCAACGTTTCTCTCATGAATTTATTGATCTACCAACAGGAATTCAATGTGTATTTCTGAATAATATCATATTCCAGTTATTGGACCATTTCATTTTACCAAGTTCAGTGTTGGTAGAATATAAATTCCCTTGCACTTACCAACCAAAAGGACAAAAGTCTTATAGCAAACAAAAATTAAGATCTAGGGTTCTGGAAATTTGTAAAGTACCTCTTATGCCTTTGAACAAAAGGGGAATTCTTGGCATCTTCCTCTGCGAATTAGGAAAATCAAAATTAGGTAAGTGAATGGTTTAGGGCAATATAAAAATTGGGAGGAATTAGATTGCGCGAGAAAACCTTACCAGTGAGGCCAAGAGTGAACTTGGTGATGAGAGTTCCAGTTATGGAGAATCCCACCAGGAATGGCCAGTTCCTATTCCATTCCCGCTTGAAGAACACAGGCCATGGATCGAGCTTTGGCATTTTCTCTTTCGTTTTTCCTAAACTCTGCTCTCTCTGTTTTTCTCAGTTCACGACTCTGGTCGTTACTTGAGCCGTTGGATCTGAATATCTATTTCTAGGTTCGGGGAATTGGATTGTGGTTTTCATTATTTAATCAGACGGCCAACAGTCGGCTAATTAGCTTTAGTACATAAATTTTATATTTACATGATGGTTATAAAAATAAAAATAAATCGTCACACTTTTAATTTTGAAAAACAAAATTAAATGTTGAGAAATTATTAGTTTATGTTAAACAAAATTAACGTATGGTCCATACCAATTAATACAACTAGGGAATTGTGGAAGGTGGAGAGAAAATAATCCATCATTTTCAAACTCAACTTTACATTTGTATTTTCAACGAACTTTCGATCTTGATAAACAAAATTGATTATTTAGAATTATTAGTTCCTCTTAACTAAAAGTAACATATAAATATACTATAGAGAGAGGATATACACAAAATTATGTATCCTACAATTCTCTTTCTAATTTAGATTGATATTAAATTATTACATCAACTTAATTTATAATTAATCAATATATGTAATTTTGATGTAGTGTAAAATTTTTTCATTTAATTTTATCTTTTTTTTTTTTCTAATAATTTAACTTTATATTTATCAAAAAATTATTCATTAATTATAAAGTATAATATAATCATAAAGAGAAGAAAATAACAAGACTTATTATTTTTCTTACAATTTCTTTATTTTTACTCATTTAAATTTGTAATATAAAATTACCATTTGTCCTACCTAACACATTAGCGTTGTTACATAACTAATATATAATTTATTTATATTTGTTTTTCTTTCTAACAGTATATATTTAGCAAATTATGCTCTCTCTTCCTTAACTTATTAGTGGCTCCCAATTTGTATTGTTGGGTGGTACTCATGTCTTATTAATTAATATTAGTATTGTATTTATTTTATATTATTTATGTTGATATTGGATTTATTTTGTATTATTTGTGTTAATTGACACATAAAAAAATGTATTCGATTTTTTTTCATATTGCCTATTTATAATAATAAGAAATAACAAAACATTTAAAAATAAAAAAATATTATTGATTAATCCTTTATTAAAAAAAATTTGTATCATATTATGTTCGATTTATGTTATTAAATTGTGTCAAAAATTATCATTTTTAATTATATATAAAGATTTTTTTTTTGTTTATTTACTTTATCATAAAACGATCATGTGGAATTTACATATCATTTTAATAAAAGGAAAAGAAAAACAAAAACAAAAACAATCGGCTCTCTCCACCCTTTCCTTAAAATGACAGATGTATATTTGGCTTTAAAACGTAACGAAGACTCGTAATTAAATTAGGATTTGTGACAATGAGAACTCCTTAGTAATATTGGCGACTAACCCAATTTATAACAACAATGTACGAAGTAACTTAAGATTTAGAGGGGTTGAAATAATAACATATAAATATAATCAATATATATAAGATTATAGTTTAATAACATGTAATTGATTTAAACACATAAAATATTTAAAATTTTAGTTTCAATTACTATCTATAAATAATATAATTTTTATAAAAAAAAAAAAATTACATATAACACAAAGTATCGAATGGCTAAAATAGTAGTGTTAATAACAAAAAATTATTAATATGAATATATAAATAAAAAATGACACATTATTATTTATTTGGATATCTTTATAATTTGTGAATTTTAGAAAAAAAATATTTAATTTTTTCATATTTTATTTTGCAAAATCTTCTATTATAATTACATCAAAAATATACTTTAAAGCTTTTAATATTGAATAAAATACATGATCAAAAATATTATTCAATTGTTAAAAGACCAATAAGAATAAGAAAAAGAAAAAGAAAGGAAAGAGACTATTTTGAAATGAGACTCATAAAATCACCAACTATCTCAGCTAAGTAAATATTGAAATGAGACTTAACAAGCTTTAAACCAAACACAAAATAAAGACAAGACTCAACATAAACCAGTAAACAAAGACTCAACAAAAACAACAAAGAAAATAACAAGACTTAAAAGACACTTGATGGCCAAAACCATAAGCCAACCCAGTTCAAAACTACAAGAAGATAACATAACAGAAACAACAGAGAGACTATTTTGAAACACCCACAACAAACACATCTTTCATTACATCACCTAAATGCTCTCCACTATCACCATCAACTACCGAGCTAGCCATCAGATTAAGCAGAGGAGTGATATCATCCAGGCCTTTCCTAGCTAGTTTTCTTGTCTTTGCTCCTTACTTCTCAATAGTCCTTCCTCCTAGCCTATAATTTTCTTTATTCTTTGCATAAACTTTAAAATAACTCTGATTCCTTCTAGATTACTCGCTAAACATCTTTGAATTTTCAGCATTACCAGCAACAAATTGAAAACCATGGGATGGGAAAAAATTACCCAAAGTATTAAGCACCTTTTTAATAGAAATGCCCCAGTTAACATGATTAGGGACCCTCAAGTTCATCCCAGCATGCAGCCAATCACCATATCTAGCATATTTCTCCCCAAATCCCACACTCATATTCTTAATCTCCATACAAAATCTTGACTCGTGAGATAATTTATCACAATAAATGCAAAATATGGCAATCGTTCAAACTTAAATTCCACTCATACCTTTGTTTGGTTAAATGGATTCCATGTCCTAGAAACAAGCGAACAATTAAAATCAAAATTAACACAAACACACACTAACCTCATCTAACCCTCAAATAGCGAGAATTTATCTACTTTAGCAATCACACCAATTTTAGAAACAATAGATTCAGTACGCCAATCCAACAGATCCTGAATTTGAATCCAAATAGGAGAAAATTAAAATTGAGATTAGATGAAAAAGTACCAAGATATAGCCTCTAAACTACAAGTAGGCAGTTATCAAAGCTCCATGGAGGTCTCTTCATAATCATTCCAATTTATCGTCTTCCTCAAAGTAGAAAATATATGTATACTTATCGACCTCTTTCATCTCCAAACCACCATTCTTAGTCTAAATCCTACAGTGAACTGTACACAGAGCATCGAGATTCATCAATTTTTTCGATACCAATTGCGATACTAGAGCTAGTAAAGGATAATTAGTTTCATTCACAAGGACATTCTTAAGATCAATAATATGATCAAGATTCCCAACCTCATTTGCAAGGCTTTCCATTTCAGAGAAATCCAAAAAAAACTTAGCAATTGAGAGCAATGAAACAAGATGGACACAACAAAAAAGAAGAGTGAAAGGAGAGCAACAAATTTAGGGCTGAGAAACAAGAAAATAAGAGAGACCAACAAATATTTGGAAGAGAGTTTAAAGCTCTCAAATCAAAAGGCTCTACTAGTAAATAGGTTTCTTATTGGTAATATTTTTAGGTGGCACAGATATTTGGTTGGTGGAAAACTTCATATAACTCTACTAAATACAATTTTTACTCAAAGATACAATATATATTTTATAAATACTTGCAAGTTTCATTTAATTTAATAGGAATATTTATATTTTAAAATCAATACAAATTGACATGTTAGTGGGATTTGTGTCCGAGACAAATAAAATTACTCTTGGTTAAATTGTGTAGCATTTAATACTTGTTTATTATTAAATGTTAAAAATATATAAATTTATATGCAATTTTATACATATACTATTTATATTGCAATATGTGATAGAATTATTGGAAAATTATATAAATAATTACTTTTCTTTTATAATTTTAACACATAACATAATATAAGTAGTCTAAGTACAAAAGTCAGTGTAAATTTATGTGAATATAACATTATTCTTTATCAGATATATATATATATATATACTGTAGATTCAACCCTCTATCCTCGACCATTCGGGATTAGCCAAATCAGTTTCAGCTTAGTAGATGTTATCATTCTCGCTATGGTTCCTCTTTTAGACTACGGCATTCCTGTATTTATTTGCCAGGCCAAATAATCTTATGAAAGAACCTTGCCTCTGGTTTTCCCATACATATTGCATGTATAAGAAGTCTTGTACTGCACTGTCTTTCCTCAACAGAAAAGGGCTTCTATAGAGGTTAGAGTTACCCAAATTTTTATAAGTATATCGGCTATTCATGTTCATAAATAGAGGAATCTCTAGTATGGATTTTTTGATACCACTTTAGTTGAAATTGTTTTCCGCAAAATTAAAGTAAATGATAACATTGAATGCCAAATAAAGAAATAAAAAGACGAGATAGATAGCTCTTTTTCCAAAAAAGAAAAAAAAAAACTTTGATGGTAACTTTAACACGATCAGTTCAAAACTATATGTCTCGATTTATTTATTAATGATGTGTTGCAGAGGATATAGAAGATGTATAATGATAAAATATTTTAAAGAAAATACTCGACTATTAATGAATGATGTTATGCTTTTGATTATGAATCAATTATTATAGTTTTTAATGTCGTGGCTATTTGATGATTTATTATTTTATCTTTTTGTTAGTTTGTTGGGATAAATGTTTAGTCTTTTACCTTTCATAAATTTTCATTTTGGTTCTATCTTACCTGTTTAGAAATTTTATTTAATCTAATGAGTACCTTTAGTTAAAAAATTAAAAAATAACTCCAGTAACATATAAAATTATTATTTTTATTATTAAACATGATATACGATCCAAAATGAATTTAATTGAAGTAGAGATTTTTATTGGCTTCTTTACAGTTAACAAAGCAACTGTAGAACAAACCATGCTCAAAAGGACTAAACACAGTTATAACCTTGTTATTATTCGATAAACCCAGCATGGTCAATTTTTTACTTAGGTTGACACAAATGCAATTGGATAAAGGATAATATTGGTTCTTTAACTATAGTGAAAGTATATACAAGTTTGCTACTTATTTGTTGAGGACGTAGTACGTGTCTGTTTTCTAAATTAAAAATAAACTATAAGTC
Organism: Elaeagnus macrophylla; assembly: GCA_029378325.1. Taxonomy (NCBI): domain Eukaryota; kingdom Viridiplantae; phylum Streptophyta; class Magnoliopsida; order Rosales; family Elaeagnaceae; genus Elaeagnus; species Elaeagnus macrophylla. Next base: position 10,313,938 of record CM055642.1, read on the forward strand.
TAATTGTTAATTTTTGGTCAAATTTGAAAAATATGTATATATTTACAAAAGCTATTGTAGTAAATATTAAAAAAATTAAATTGTAATTTATGGACACCACACTGTAATTCTTCTCCCTACTTCAAATATTCACTTGTAAAATTTTATTTTTGAAAAATATTGAATCTTTATTTGCTTACTATTTTAAACAATAAAAATATTTAGTGAAATATATAATCTATTGTTTGAAGTAGTAAATAAATAAAAATTAAATATTTTTATAAATAAAAATTTAATATATATTTTTATAATGATAGTTTTATTCTTGTAAATTTGCTAAAAATGATTATTTTGACTGAGTATGTAAAGAATTATTTACACTTTGGTTATAATTAAAGGAGCAATCCAATACAATTGAGCTAATTTGCAACTCATAGACTACAAGGGAAATTGAAAATTTTCTTTAAAAAGGCGGGATAATTTGGATCCGCTCCACGTTTAAAACGCCAAAACAAAATAAACCCAATTCTCTCAATAATACATCACCTTCCTTTTCACCGTTGATATACCATCTATCAAAGGTTCACATCCCTTAAAGGATATCACTTGGATATCAGTCCCGCCAAACTTTTACTCCAAATTCCAAAATTCAAATCCTATAAAATCATCCTCACCCTCTATCAATTTCCATCAAATCAAACAGTTTACTCTAACTTAAATCTCAATTTGAATCCAACTTTATTGTTTCCAAAAAATGTCTGGTCGTGGAAAGGGTGGCAAGGGTTTGGGCAAGGGAGGAGCCAAGCGACACAGGAAAGTCCTCAGAGATAACATTCAGGGAATTACAAAGCCAGCTATTCGTCGTTTGGCTCGTAGAGGGGGAGTTAAGCGTATCAGTGGTCTGATCTACGAGGAAACAAGAGGAGTTCTGAAGATCTTCTTGGAAAATGTGATTCGTGACGCTGTTACTTACACTGAGCATGCTAGAAGAAAGACTGTGACTGCAATGGATGTGGTCTACGCTTTAAAACGGCAAGGAAGGACTCTCTACGGATTTGGTGGTTAAGCTTTCTTTGACGTAGGTTTATATTATTTAGTATTGAGATAATCGCTTTAGATCTGGGCTATAATTCTGATACTACAGTTAAAATGGTTGTAGCTTGCTTTTTGCAATTTTAATTCTCCTTTTCGAATGTAAAATAAACATTTTCTGTTAAAAACTATGAATCTGATTCTCTTGGGAAGTTCACCTTGTTTTCTCTTATGCTTTTAATTTCAACAGCTATTACTGCAGTAGAATTACCTCTTGGAAGCTTTAATTTGTGCTTCTTTCTAATCTCTCCATTATTAAAGTTTCGCTATTTGGCAGTTCGGACTCATTAAAATAATTTTTGTTTGTAATCTCTTAGCTGTATTAAATTAACTATTAATGTTGATTATGGCCTTTTATTTTCTTAATATGTATTAAATTATGGTATTTATTAAATAATTTACTTGTTATTAATCGGATGTAAAATACAATAATTGTGAGATTTTTTATTCATATGAATGAATTAATTATGTAGATTATACAATCCATGTACTGCCTCCTCATATTTCACACGTCTACATTATGACGTGTAACATTTGCTTTATGCATACATTGCCATATAAAATGACTTGATTTATAATCAATTCTCTCACCCAACTCATAAATTGATTTCACTGTATAATGCTTACAAAAAGAATAGTGCCATATAAGCCTTTCAGTCCTAGTCTCAGTATTAGTTTGTAATGTTTTATTACAAGGATAAGACGAGCTTCCTTTAACTTAAACACTTGATGTACAAAGGAAATTTTTCAACTATTTGAACCCACAACCATTAGATTACCCATTCTTATAACAATGTAATTTGGTTTGCATGCTTGATTTATTGTATTTCAATTAATTTGAGGTTGGACAACAATTGTCTATAATGTTCAACAAGTGCAATAATTTTTTATGGGATATAATTTATCCGTGATTAAAGTTATTGGAATGTAATAACCCCTTAATCAAACTGAATTTAAACTTTTGAGTGCCACTTATGCCAAGTAAATACCATCACAATTGACCAATATGTGGAATGTTGTTAAATGAGTTATAAGCTCATTGATACCAACGTCCCAATTATGTAAACTTATGTAAGGCTTGGTTTAATTGTTTTATTGGATACTGTCATAAATAACGGGCGCAAAAAATTGATACAATGGTTGTGTGAACTAATGAACTATGTGTTGTTGGTCTTCTTGTATGATATGGAGTTCATCTTAAGAAATGAAGGTTGCATCAGACTATTAATCTTATTTCATTGAATTAAACAACAAAAGGAGTCATTTTCTGTTACATTAATCTCTATGACACCCATTCTTAGACTCTTATACAACTTGGCCATTTGGTATCATCCCTACGATACATCTAACACTTTAAATAACCAAATCCTCGGATACATGAAAACTATAATTCAACGCAGAAATTGGTTACAGCTAGCATGAGATGGTATGAACGGGTCCATCTTCTCCAAGGAAGTTACCGGCTGCTGCTCAGATCGTGGCCCCATCACACCACCCATATCTTGATTTATTGCCTCTGCGTAGTATGGATTTTTGATCCCGATACATTTTTTTTTATTCTTGCTCTATGACAGCGTTTTTAGGAAAAAGATTTACAATTTTGTCCCTTCATATTCTTCGTTTTTCCATTCTTTTTTTTTTTTTTGCCTATGTTGTTGTCCCAAAACAGAGTTTCTCAAAAACATTTATTTTCTCTTTACCTTGTTGTGACTTTTATTTCTTGCTCTAGTCTCTCCGTTATAAACTTTTAACACAACCATATTTATTATTAATCTATGCTATTTGTCAATAAATCTAGATACTTAATCTATAAAGCTTGAATTCCAAATGAACACCCAAAGATACTCCCAGAATGCTGATAGATTAAACATATAAACTTGGAAAGATTCTGCAATAACCAAAGATATATTTTTCTCCAGTATTTAAGTAATCGGGTTTAGCTCTGTTAAATCGCTTGCGTGTAATTTATTTCATTGTTGGAAATTTTAAAAAAATCGAAGAGAATGATAAACAACATACCAGTATGTAACTCAGTATCTAATATATAACTTATTACATATCATATATTATGTATGTAATATAAGTTACATATTATCATATTAGTATATAAATTTATTTACATATTGCTACATTAATATATAAACTCATTTACATACTACCATATTTGTATGTAAATTTATTTGCGTACTGCTACATTGATATGTAAACTCATTTACATACTGCCATGTTAATATGTAAACTCATTTATATACTGTCATATTAACATGTAACACAGTTTACATAATATGTAAATAATTTATATATTGATATCACATATCACATAGTTAATGATATTTTTATAATTTATCTAATTTATAATCAAAACTCACAATTTTAATCTTATTATTGATAGTTTTAAAAAATTTAATTTTTTAATCAAAATGTATACTATTTGGACGAAGAGCTCCGCATATCTTCTACTTCCCTTAGACATTCCTGTCAAAAAAAAAAATCCTAAATGTTTGCCAATGTTGATAATTTGCAAATATGTCAGATTAAAATATGGGATATATCAAAAAAAAATTGCACTTGAAATGTGCTTGTGTGACTGTCCGTGTATGATTTTATTTTGTTTGATGATCTGATTAATATATTGTTGTATGATTTTATTTTGTTTGATAATCTGATATTAATATATTGTTGTATAGTTTTAAATTAATAAAAATAATTTTTCGAATGCATGTTCAAAAATAGAAGATTTTACTTATTTTAAAGTAAATAACTTTACATTCAAAAAAAAAAAAAAAAAATGTCACCTGTTAATGTATATTACATAACACTAGCGAAATGGAGTTATATTAAATTATTTTCCAAGTTTAAAAAATCCTGCATAAATAATTCATAATTCAATTATTTAAAAATTTTTATTTTTAATCCAATAAAAAATAAATATTTATTTTTTTCGAACACTAAAAATATATATATTTATTTACATTATAAAATAAATAAATAAATATATATATTTTTAAAAATGTTAAAAATAAAATTTTATATGTGAACGAGGATTATACCATATAATTAAATGAAAAAAAGACTAATTTAATATATTTTTACTAATTTTATACTCAAATGACTCTTGCATATATAAAAACTACAAATAAAGTGTACATATTAAAATAAATTATGTTAATTATTTTCCTTAAAGTTTTATTTTTCATTTAAAATAAATAAATAAAATTTTATTTTTCAAACAAGTTTTGTGAATGACCGATTAGTATTTCTAATTTTTAAAAACACTAAAACATTAAACTATCAAGTAGAGTTTTAAATTACCTTATTATTTGTAATTTTTAAGCAACTTTCTTTATTTACGGTGAATGCAACTTAAATAATTGTAAAGTATTATTTTAATAAAAAAAAAAAAAATGTACCCACCAATCCAACTTAAATAATTTTATAGTATTGAAAAACATGTTCAATAAAAAAAACGAAAGAAAAAGAGTACATTGTATGGTATTGTACTATAAAAAAAAAAAAAAAAAAATGTAAACACGTGCTAAACACGATAATAGTATCGGCCCACCACCGATGACTTTCTAGCACCACCGTGTTGCTTCTCTCGATATCAATATTCCACCTTTTTTTTTCCCTCTTCAATTATTATAAAAATAAAATCTTAAATACTTCACCGTTCGAAAACTTTTTCAAAACAATTAGTTACAATTTTGTTTGTTGCCTTGGTAAAGATCAAACGAAGTCGCACATTCTATGAATTTCTCGGAGTTCGGCTTGAAGAAACGAACATAATGAATTTGGGCTCAGGTGTTTGATATTCTTCGTCCGTCTCCGTCTTTTCCTATTTTACTCCTCTGAAGTTTCCTTCGAAATGCCTAAAGGTTCTTCGTCGTCCCGAAGCTCTGCGCATCTGAGAGCTCTTACCCAAGAAATTCAAAAGAAGCTCCAGAGGGTTCGATTTCTTTTTAACTTTCTCTTCAATAGAAAATAGACCAATTAATTGGTATGTTTGTGGTTAATTGATTAATTTGATTTGATATGATAATCAACCACTGGTATATAGAAAAAATTATTTTGAGATATGATAATCAACCATTGGTTTAATTTATAAGAGAGATATTATGTATGCTCAATTTATTCAGGCACTAACTTTTCCATCGCAAAGGCGTCACTTATTGCAAGAATTGTTTGCTGATATAGCTTTAGAAGTTGATGACCGTGCCCAAGGTGAGACAATCTTGTTGTACCTCGTTTTATTAATCGTGTTAATATTCTTACTTTAGAAAAGCTTAGGATGAGTATTTTCATAACCGCAGCTAAATTGTCTTATGATTTCATTGTGAATTACAGTTCTAATTTTTTGTGTGTATATAATTAATCGTTTTAAATAGTTAAAAGAATAAGAAAATCTTAAAATGTTGAAGTTTATCATGAGACCATCCATCAAAATGCTTTTAACTAATGGATATTCTTGGGCTTTATTGTTCTGTTCATCATTCTAATTTTATTTGTTTTGTTATTTGGATATTATGATAAATGAACAGTGCACAACTTAGCTACTAGCATTAATAGGTGCTATAAAGAGATTTTGGTAACAGGGTTCCCATTTTCTTGTCAAATGTAACAGATATAATCCTCAGCCTAGAAGAAGACCTGATTTCTCAAGCAGAGGATGGTTCTCGTGGTCATTTATGTTTTTATGATGTGCTTGCTGATTACTATGTTTGGGTACCTGACAGTGGAAAAGCCATCCTTGATTTGATTGTCCAACTATGGAGCCAGTCTTTTGCATCTCATATTTTTGCCCTCTTGTTCCACAAATGGGTATGTTAACTTTCAACCAGGGCAATGCTTTAAAGTTGACATTACCTCTTAAAGTTCTATTTTAATTTTACAATGATGTTGAGCAGTTCACCTTTCCTTTTGTTTTGTCAGCTTTTTGAAGCTAAACTTGACAATCCTGAGGTCCTTCTACGCTACTCGTCTGCTCTTGTTCAAGGCGCCACAAATGTTTTCTGGTACGATCTTTAGTCTACATGTGTATTTCTGATGATATTACATTATGCATTTCTGTTGGACTCACTTAAAGATTGCATTGGAAATTAGGGTTTTACTTGCATCAAAGTATTGTTATTTTCAGCTGACTGTTTGTATGATGACTCAGTTTGGTGTTTTATTTTGCTCTGTCTAATTGCTTGCAGTGACATTCTTTAAAAGTTGTTCAGCTGTTTACAAATGGTCCCCCTTCCCCTATCTTTTGACGTTATTCCTCATGCAGACAGATACTTGAATAAACAATTTTTTTGATTCCTGAATGTCAAATGTAAATAGTTGTGGAGGCCAGGAAAACTATAACCATGCAACATTGTTTCAATTTTATAGCTCTCAATCTATACTTGCTGCTGAAAGTTGATTCAGTAAAAAATTGATTTGACAAATTTCCTTAGGGAAATATTTTTTGTTTTCATTTCTCTAGAGTAGATATTTTCTTTAATATTTCATTTCTCTAGAGTAGATATTTTCTTATTATTAAAGATATTTTATGTTGTAATCTTTATATGCTTATTTTGTAGGATTGACATCCAAGCAAATACAAGGCGTTTTCAATCCCTTTTTCATGTAAGTCACTTGAAGGATGAAAGTCTTAATTTATTCTATTTCTTTTAGTTGGAACATGTATTGATTTTATTATTTGCTACTTCCATGGATCAGTATCTTCTTGAGGAAGTGATATTGGAGCCAATGCAGTTAAAAAAAATTCCTATACAGGTCGACCTAGAGTTTTTTTTGAAGTTTTCCTTTTCCACAGGGCAGCTGAACTTTGATTTTATAACATAATAAATTTAACAATTCCGAATTACTTTCAGGCCCAGAGAAACCTATATCTTTTACTTTCAAGGTTTATATTCTTTTATATCTCAGGTAGGTTTTATGATGGGGGAAGAATCAGTTTTTGACACCATTTGTCTGCTCTTTATTTTTCTCTCTTTCTAAAAATTCATTTGCATTCTTACTTGTAAGACGTAACTTGGAATTAATTGCAGTTGACAAGCTAGAATACTTCTTAAAGCAATGTCCTGCTTTTCCAAATGCTTTTTTGATTGGTGGTCCAGCAGATTTTTTTGTTATTGAACTTGCAGATCAGGTGATCTCTTTTTTCTACCCATGGTCATTTGTCTTTTCTTGATTGTTCTCATACTCCATTTGTGTAGAGCTTGCAGTTTGCATGATTATTTGAGCAGTTTGCTTATTGTTTCTTGTTTGAACAGCTTCAAAAACTAAAGGTTGAACCAGTGCTGCTGCATTACCTATCACAAATTAAAGTTCTTCACGGTAATATTTCAAACATTCATGTACTTTTGAGTTATGGAATGTATTTTTTTTTAATTGCATGCAATTTGGCTGGTTATTTATTCCAATTGTCCTATGTACTAAAGTGAACTTGTACAGGCATGGAGTTGAGGATGACGACAAGTACGAGACTAAAGAGTTGTTTGTACAGCTTCACTACACCTGGTGGTCCAATGTATCCTACAAGAGCTGTTCGTCATGCTTCCTGGGATGCATTAGATACACTTTTCCCAGTGAGTATTTTCTTACCAAGAATGACTAGCATTAGGAAATTGGAAATTCACGAGTAGGTGATCGATCACTACTTGCTTGTGTTAGAGGTAAAAATGATAAGTCCTATGTTGATAAAAAACGGTGGAGTTTATAAGAATCACGAACCTCTCCAATGGGTTAATATTATGAGATTGGATAGTTCATAATGCTTATGGATTCTACAAAATTTACATGGTATCAAGATGGATTGCTTTATGCTAATTTTGAAATCTCAACTAGGCTCTTAAGACCATATTCAAAGTACTTTATGGAACAGTGCTTCCAAATACCCAATAGGAAGTAGCGGTAGAAACCTACATACTGTATGGGTGCTTTCAGCTTGATTGCAGTTGTTGGTCTATGCATGCATGGGCAGAATATGTTCAGTTCATGGACGGGTTAAGAAGACGCAAGTTTTATCCTTTCTGTCAAGTCAATAGAAATTGATACAAATACTGGTGCTATGTTGCAGGTTGGACGTTATCCTCGGCATCTCATAAGCCTGTTTTTTCGGTTGCTATATCCTTGGTATTGGCCTTCTTCTTGCTGGAACTTTGTAATGTCATGCATAAAAGTAATATTGTATTCTTTGCTAGGATTAGTCTTTTCCAGTTGGGAAAAGCTGAGAAAGCCAGCGTAAGCCCTGATATATAGTATTTCGGTGATGTGGCCTCCTGTATAATCAAATTGCATGCAGTTTTTTTGTTCTTTTTGTCAAAGAGAAATGCATCTTAATTAATAGTAATGTCCCAGAAAAAAAGGGTTAGAACAAGAGTTCAAGTGCATCATACATATAAGAGCTTGTATTTTAATGCATGATATAATAGACGATCTATTCTGTTTGAATTGTTGTTGTCTGCAAAGCGTTTTTTCTTTTCTTTTTTCTTTTTTACTTTATGCCATATAATACGTATTGGCAAATGGTTCTTTCTTTTCAAAGCAAAAAATTTTCGAAGATCATACCATTATAAGTTTTTAGATATATCCAAGATGAATAATTTGATCTTCAAGGTAACAATTTCACAAAGGAAAATACAAGTTTAGTTACATATTGTATACTGAAATAAAAAGTTGGTAATTAAGTTCAATAAAATTAAAATTTGATGTAGGAATAGTGTATTATTTTGTTGGGGAGTAATAAAATGAATAAAAATGTATTTTGTTTAATATTATATCTTTAAAATGAATATAAATCATTTCATAAGATTTATATATATATGTTTTGAATTAAAAAATTTGAATTATTGGATAAAAGTAAGGGTGGAAGTTCAATCCGATTAAAATTCGATCATAAAACAACAAATTTGAACTCTATCTAATTTTTTTTTTTGTTCATTTTGAGTTAATTTATTTTGACTAGAAATTAATATGGTTCAAATTCGAGTTGATTTTTTTCGTGTCATGTTTGTATTGTCAAAAATTTCTACCCCTAACGATATATATTTGTCTTTAGTTATATTAGACTATTAAAAATTTAAGATTTACAGAAGTTATATAAGTTGTGACTTATAAGTGAGTGTATAATAAATAGTTATAATTATTATTATTATTTTTAAGAACAGGTTGAACAGGTCAACCCAGATCGGACTCTAACCCTATATTTTTTTTTGTGTGTTATATTTTTCATTGATTCCGTTTCTGACTCAAAATTAATACGATTTAAATTCAAGTCAAATTTTTTGTGTTGATTTTTATATCGTGTCCAAAAATTATAATCTCTAGATAAAAGATACAAACCACTTTCTTTCTTTCTTTAAAATAAAATATTTAGAAAAGACCAAAACACTCTAAATAAATATAGATTATAAATACAATTTCATAAAATAATTAAACTAAAAAAATACGTCATAGTTTTAAAAACAAAATCAAGCTTGCAAATTGTTGTAGTTTCAATAATTTTGTGAAGAAATATATTTAAAATTTATATTTTAGCTTTATATTGTAACTCACGTTAATGCTTGATTTAACCATATGAAAAAGTGATGACTTCAAATAAACAAAAATTGAAACTCAATTATAATATAATAGTTCAGTATTCACCGTACAAACCAAAGGGCAAAAAATGTCACCTTTACATCTCAGATTACACCAAAAATAGTAGAAAAATGAAAAACGCATGTTAAAATAACACCTACAAAGCCAATACACCCAAAATATCCATAACCCCAACCGACAATGGAAAGCCACCAATAAGACAACCTTCCTCCATCACTAGAAGAACCACAATCAAAGGAAGAACTAATGCCAAAGCAGCTGACCACAACCAGGTAAGAAGCAAGTAAATCAAGCACTGAAAAACAAGAGGCAAACATTCCGAACATTAATGGACAAAAAGGAGAAACACGAAGCCAAGAAAAAGTCACCGGAGAAACAACCACCAAACGCTCCTTGACGTTTGTAATTGCAAATCGTCGGAGAAAAGGGAGAAAAACTAAAGACAACGAACAAAAAGAGGGGAAATCTATACAGCAACCATAGAGGAACAAAACAGAGGCAGTGGATCGACCACTTGATAATCCGCCGCTAATCAAAGTGGATAAAAGGACTTTCAAACCCTAAAACAGCGAAGAGAGACATACAGAAAAAGGAAGAGTAAAAATTGTAGACTTAGAATAGCTAGATTGTTGATACCAACCTCATTTATAAAGGCATTTTCTTTCATGTGATCACATTATGTTGATAAATATTAGAAGGCCAATTCTATTAACATACCCCATTTTTTCAAGCACATACCTCTTCAATACATTCCCATATTCTACGTACCCTTGAGGGGTATGTGCTTAGGAAGATTGGAATATGTTAATAGAATTGGCCATATTAGAATTGTAAACTTTTTCTATTTGAGCAAATCTTTGCAAAAATTACTCAATTGGCAAAAATAAGGACAATAAAAAAAAATAAAAAATAAAAATAAAATTTATACTTTATAATATAAAATGAGGCAAAAATATAAATGATATTCTACATTTCGTTCTTTAAACCTATATATATTATTTTAATGAATATATAATTTTTTTTTATTTTATAAATATGTATATATTTTTTATAAATTTAATTACATAAATCTCAAACTAATCTTAAGTAATATATTATATATATTGTATATTTTATATTTAAATTATGTTTTTATTTTTTTTAAATATCAATAATTGTTTTATAAAAAACATTTAAACTATTTACTTAAATTTAAAAAATTTAAAATTATATAATTATTTTATAATTTATTCTTATTACTTCAAACTAATTTATAACAAAATTCTATCAATGTTATTTAGTATAAAATAATTATGTATTTATTATTTTATATTTTTATTTTTCTTCTTATCATATAATATTAATTATTGCCTAAAAATTTTATTTTCTTTTTCATCATAAAATATTTATTATTGAATAATTTTTTTATAATTTTATTTCATATAAAAATAAAAAATAAAAAATAAAAAATCTGAGAAATTAAAACAAAACAATTTCAATATTACTTGGTTCATTTTTTCTATTTGGGCTCCCCATTTTTCACTGAAAATTCCCGATATTTCCGTAAGAATATTAAATATGGAGGAAGAAAAAATTTAAAATTGTAGATGAAGAACAAGAAAGTTTCCAGCCTCATTCCACCTAATAATAAATATTGAGGCTAATCCCCAACCCAAACAAAAAAAAAACTACTTTAATGCACAGATTTCATTTCAGGTTTGGGAATTATAGGTCTTAGCTGGTGATTTTGTTGGGTTCCAAAGCTATCCGATCAAAGAGAGTTACTAATGTGGCTATGGCTGAATAAATTTATAATATTATTTATAATATCACGTAATGCTAAAATTGGTAGAAAAAAGTAATATTAAAAACATTTTTATTTTTATGACAAACAATATATTATATTAAAATAATAAATAAATACAAAGAAAAGCTTTATAGTTATTAATTGACAAAATAACAAATGTACACAACTATCGAATTGGATTAACACAAAATATTACGACAATATATACTCAAAAACCATCCAATATATCCCAGCATTTAATGTCGGGAATTGTACCCAACAGGCCAACACACTTCACTTGCATATTAATTAATGAGGTAATATCTAATACTTGAAATATACTCCCATTGATTATTCTATTTACTAAGCATTAATTATTTATATTTTTACAAAATATGATTCCACAGATCTTATATTTCATTAGCTTAAAATATCACATTTTTACAATAGTTTCCCTAAAATATTTTAAGAGAACATAAAAATTATTGAATCGGGCAAATGACTAGGGAGCACTGGTGTGGCCGGGACAAAAGTGTTTTTCACAACGAAGAAACTATTCTACGCTGGACGGAACAACCGAGTATAAACGTACGTGATTTATATTTTATCTAAGCAAAAATATTAAAGCAATTTTCACACAAAAAAAATCAGGTCTGATTGATGGGATAAAATGTCAGACTAGGTAGTTTGAACTGATGAATTTAATCCATTACGATCTGAAAAGGACGAAAAACAAAAACGCAGTATATTTGCCACCATTCTTGACAACCGTAAATATTAATCATACTGCTTGGAAATTATAGACAAGAATAAAGTGTCTGTTTACCATGCAAACATAGATGGTCATTACTCATTTTAACGGCAAAGGACATAAAGATCTAGACGTGGCAGAATGTCATTGAGTATGATATCTCAATGGTGTGTGAAATTTCGTAATATGTGCTCATCTAGAAATGGCTCATAAATCATAACTGTGAGCTAGATCACAAATGGTTTCATTGTCTCATTACTGTCATTTACTAGTTTATAAAAAGTTCAGACTTGCAGTCCAACTAAGAACAAAAATGCCAAAGGAATTTCTGGCTGCAACAACTAACAAGAAGCAATCTTTTATCTCAAGGGCAGTAGGAAAGGTATAGGGAGAGAGCTTCAAGTCATTCATCTTAAACCAGCGAAGTGCAAAAACAAAGAGCTGAACCTGAGAGCCGTTGGAACCATGCATCTACAATTTGTTCAGCTCATATAGCCAAAATCAGTGGGTTCAGCTGACAAAGTTACCCCACCCAGAATCTGCTATATCAAAGCAAATATCCAAATTGCATTCAAATGATTCGCATGTTCTACTCGCCTCTTTAAAGGGTTTCTATCATGCAAATAATTAACTGCTGCTAACCCATGACCAACAACCCATCACATAAAGTACAGGTAGAAGCATCGAGCAGAATTACATTTTTGGAATATCGAAAACTCAGAACAACTCAACATTGAAGCACATCAATATGAAGCATATTCATGCACATACAATTATGCAGCAAACAATCATTTTTTCCAGAAAAGTTTGAGCAGAAAACTCTAGACCCCACTGTCTCTTTCTACCATGCTTGGCATGCATGAATCAGTTTCCCTACAAGACAAGGCCTGTATACAATGGATTTCTGAGACAATTCAACACATCATTCCTATGTCATACCTGCCTGGCGTCACCAATCATGTCACGAAATTGTGCTAGATGGGTATTTCATATCATTTAATAATTGTGATGTAATAGAAATTGTGAAATAGTACTCTACTATAACACCTAACCAGTGCAGTAAACTGCACAAGCAAAATATGAGTACAAAACTTAAAACAATTATTACGTGGTAGCATAGGGAAAGCAAAAAGATCTACCTCAATGAAGCCCAGTTTAGTGTGCAGCAGCAAGTTGCAACCAAAGACATTGCAGCAGACTGATACCTTTAAGGCTCATTCCTTCACAGTTTACACATTGATGCCAATATTTTCTTCGCATATGGAGATACAGAGTAAATAGTTCTTGCTTCCATTTCCCAAGTTGTTGAATGAAACAAATGAGGATGAAAGAAGAAAGAGAAACCAAAGTGCAAGTACAGATCACATACTGAGAACAATTTGTCACCCACATGCTTCATTCGTACCCAAGTCAAAAGGATCAATCAAAAGAAAGGCCAAATTCCATAAGGCAAGTTTCTAACTGTTATGAGTAGTTCTCCCTTTTTCTTCTAAAAAGTTGGATTCTTTGGTAAACATATACAAATAGAAGAGGTTCTCAAATCACCCAAGAACTTAAAGGTAAGAGAAGACAGAATAGCAAACATTAAAACACTAGTTGATTTTAGTTTTCCTGCATTGATTCGGAGTGGTACTTCTCCAGATCAGCGTCAAGATCATCTGCAGATACCTTTTCACTACGAACTCCTCTTCCCCGCCCACGGCCCCTTCTAAAGCCACGGCCACTGCTATTGCCACGGAGCCGTCCAAATGCACCACCCCTAGCTTGTCCACTGCTCAATAACCGCAAACAAAAAAAATTAGAAACTATCCAGAAAACAGATGAAAGACCATATCCAATAAAGCAAACATATCCACAAGTTAACCATAAAATACTACATTATCTCTCTCTCATTGGTCCTTATACACGAGTAAATTTGAAATGGTGCAGCAAAGCAAACACTAACAATTAGGTATTCTATGCACCATTAGCTAGACGGCTAGACCTGTACTGTGAATGCCCTCACTTATGCGAAACTAAAAAAGCTAAGATTGACAATAAAATCCATACAGAAAATTTTGTGTTTTTCATGTAATATTGGCACCATCATAAAATTGTTTTTCTTCTACAATGGAACTCAGTCCAAATCCTGTCTTAAATTTCTAATTTCATATCATACTTCAGTTTTTGTAAATTTCTTTCATGCAGAATGAAAAAGACACGTTCAGACCACCAAACTATTGGGAAGAATTGTGATACTAAACGGAAGCATATAGAAAAACTAGTGATATCTTCAATGGAAAATCATACAAATTTGTAACATATTACACTTGAACAGAGCATCAAAAGTCAATAAGATAACTTAAATCCAAATAGAAATCCTGCAGAGGAAACTAAAGTAATAAACCACAGACATACCCCTTTGGGAATCCATTTGAGTTTCCAAAAGATCCATTGGCAGGTAGAGGAGGTGCCGCAAGGGTTGGAATGTTAGTTCCAACAATCGCTATCTTCATTGGTTTTCCATCAAGCTGAACGTTGTTATATCTTTTGACTGCTGCTACAGCATCGGCTCGCCGTGAGAAGACAACTTCTGCTGTTCCCTAATAAAAAGAACTTTTCTAAACAAGAGCTGGACAGAAAGAATTCATCAGAGGGATCAGCTTAAGCCTAACATGACAAGATACCTTCGATCTCCCACTGCGGTCATAATGGATTGAATAACGTTTCAAGTCACCAACTTCAGAGAATAATTCCTGCAACATATAATAACTACTGTTAAAAAGCCATTGTTTGGTCAATTTCCGTGGACTTAAAAAAACAGTAGATCCATGGCCAAAATAATCTCAACAGGTCCACCCATATTCCAAACAAGAACACGTTAAAAAAAACCTTATTCATAAGCGAAATATAATATGAACAAAATCCATACAGCCATCACGATCTTCACTGTCAACAGCTCTTTATAGAACTAGACAAGACAAAATAACTTACCTAAGTCACCTAGCAAACAAAAGCATATAATTCACACAAATATCAAAGCTTTGTCGGGTGAATAAGATGCAGTAACATCCTAAAATAAAAAATCCAACAAACGGTAGTCAGTAAATAAACACACTAGAAAAAATAAAATAAAAGGAAGATGCTAGACATTACTAATTGTAACAACCACGTGGGTATCATTACATTAATATTGCATATCCAAAAGAATTGGAGATCCTATCAGTTCAGAGGCAAAAGTAGTCATCATATCAATCTGAAAGCTACAATCACAAATTTTTAAACACAAAATATCCTAAGTCAGAAAAAAAAGAAAAAAAAAATACCTTAATATCCTCGTTAGAAACACTATACTCCAAGTTAGAGATGTAAAGCTTGGTTCCAGTTTCGATTGCAGAGGCTCGTCCAGCTTGTAAGGCCACTCCCTGATTTGCAAACGTATCGCGCTGCCATGTCGTATTCGGAGCCTAATCTCAGGAAAACGAAAATCAAATAGAATAACAAAATTAGCTTCATATATACAAGAAAATAACAAAAGAAATGAGATTACAGATCTCACAGAGAGAGAGAGAGAGAGAGAAGAGAGCAAACCTTGGGGGCCGCATATGGAGCGGAACGATTGGCATCGCGGTTGGGAAAGCGACGAGAGGGTCCAGGTCCTGAACCCCTGCCCCGACCTCTAGTTTTACTGGATCCAGATTTGTTCTTCTTTATGATATCGTCCAGAGACATGCTTAAAGGATCTGTCATTTTAGAAGAATGAGAAAGAGAACGATGAAGAATTTGTGAAAGGGAGAAAGAAAGTGTGAGCTAGGGTTTAATGGAGGGGGAAGGAGAAGATAGGATCGAGAGGAGACCAACGTAAAGAGGGGTGCGTTGGCCTTCTAAGATCCTACGGTGCTTTCACGCGGTATGCTGTACTGTTTTCTTTTATCTTTCTTTATTTTGTTTCATAATTAAAATAGTAAAACTGCTGAAATACTCTCTCTTTTTCTTTTCTTATCTAATAATATACAAATAATTAATTTTATTATTCTCACAATAAAAATAAATAATTTTATTTTTATATTTTTATAATTAAATATTCATTAACACTATTCATATTAATAAAATTAACATTAATAAAAAATAACTTTGACATTAACAATTTTAGTTATGATAATATTATCACTTTTATTTTCTTAAATTTATAATTAAAAATTAGTATAATATAATATGTATGAAAAGGAGTGGAAAAAAAAAACATAGAATCAACCCAACCCATTAAACCCAACTCAAAAAAATCAATTTTTAATTTTATTAGTTTTGTTCGATTTTTCATAATGAAAAATCGATTATTATTGGGTTCGGTTGGTTTGGTTTTTATTTATTAAAATTTTAAAAAAATCGAACCAACCCATTTAATTTTTTCTTATTCTTTTTTATATTTATATTTTATATAATTATTTTTTAAAAAAAATTTTGTTCAGTGTTCGCAGTTTACGTTATACTTTATCCTTTATTGTTTATACCCCTTTTGGCCTTTGAATCAATTTTCTCACTTTTCTCTCAAAACTCTAAAACAGGTCATCTCACAAGCCATCTAGTATGATTCTCTGGAAGACTTCTATCTATTGTCTGGATCATTAAAGTAGGAAACTGATCTTTGTTGTTTAGAATATGAAAATTTGAAAAAAAAAAATCAATAGCCATTAAAAGAATTATCAGAGTTCAAAAGCCTGTTTATGTGCTAGCTTATTCTGTAAATCACAGTCACTGTTGGAACAAATGAACACAATAAAAAGAAAATATTTCAAATAAGAAAAAAAATAATTTTTCATTGCTGCATCGTTAGTATAATTATTAATTTATTATCATTCTTATCTAAATTCTAACAACCCATTTTCAATTTCAAGTTTCTTCAATACATCCAATTTCTTTGTTACCTATCATTATTATTATTGAAAAAAATAGATACATTATGTGATTTGTCTTAAATTATTGTGTTATTTATTATGCTGATATTGAGTAATATTTTTTCTTGATAAAGGATATTATGGATTTTACTGTTATCCTAATGAATATTGAAACTAATATTTTTTAAATTTAGGTATTATAATAAAAGTAACATTAAAAACGTTAAAAATTATATATAATACAAGAGTTTAAAAAAATTAATAACAAAATTCATTATCGAAAAAAGAGAAAGAAATTTCCTTTAATCAACCCAAACCAAACCAAACCAAAAAAATAATTCTAGTTAGATTGATTTTACAAAATTTTTGATTCGATTCGGTTCGGTTCTCGTTTTTAAAAAACTGAACATATTGGGTTAGTTTCAATTTTAATATAAACTCAAATCAACTCATATATGTTCACCCTTATGTATGAACAAAAAAAATTAACAATTTTACAAATAAAATTAAACGGTTTATTTTATTATAAAATTCCATCACGCTAGTATAAATTTTTTGAATCTTTTGATATAATTTTTGTTGCAAAATTGTACTAAAATGATATAATATAACCTCATTCGAGATGCAATTAGTTCTAAGAAAAATACTATGTATTTTAAAATATTCCAATTGTGATTGGAGATATTCTTCCCATTTTTGTTATTAAATTAAGTGTTGTAAAACGAGAACATACTAGCTTATCATGTTCATGTTAAAGAAAGGGCTCATATTCAACAAGTTTGTCATGAATTTCCTCAAAAGAGATCATATGTCACGTGATCTAATAGCAGCAGCTATCTCCTCAAGGTCTAGTCGTAAACCATTAAGAGCATGGAGAACTATTTTGATGTCGTCTAGTAGTGATCCTGTAATGGCAAGGTTATATGCAATGCTTTTAATTGAAGCGAGAAAATTAATGATTAATAAAGATCCAGAACAAAGTTTTCATCAAGTTTTCATGGAGTCCCATAATCGGGTGGTAGACTTGTTGGCATACAAGTCTTTAAGTTTATTCCAGACTAGAAGTTTTTATGAGGACACGCAAGGCACAATGAGCTCAAAAAGAGACCCATGATCCCAAGGAGTAACAACTTATCTTGCCGCACCTAGGCTATAAAGCATAGATTGATCGGCGGAGATTATGGAAAGTGTATGAGATATGCATCGGATCAAGACTGTTAATATTATTTGTATTTGATTTAATTTTTTATTCTGATTGAAGAATTATAATCCGCATTCAATCCGATCCAAAAACTCTTTGGATTTGATCATTGAATTTGATCAATCTGACCATTAAACTCATTTTGCTCTATTTTTAACAATTTTGAATAAAAACTTAAATTTTCATATAACATAAACATATTTGAATTTTTTTTACAAAAAATATCAAATAATAATATTAAAGTACGACTTAAACCTACCTAAAAAAATAACGTAATACAAATTATAATATTCATTTAAATAAAACTAA